>JBAIZL010000005.1:257335822-257375822 GCA_036971475.1 Prosapia bicincta
AACCAATTATTAACTATTAACAAAGTGAGAGTTCTTTACAAAAAACAAATACACACTAATAAAAATAAAAATTCCTTTTCTACAGACACGAGGAAAAATAATAGGTTTATTCTGCACTAATGGGCAGGGGGGAAACCTTATGAGAAGGTCGAGTTATAAGTCCTTGCTGTGTCTTGAGCTGAACAACTCGCACCACACCGTCCGTGCCAGGGAACACTTGTGTCACTCTTGCCAATGGCCAAGAGAGAGGCGGAATAGGTTGATGCACTAGCACTAGGTCGCCCACACGCAGGTTGTCTGTCATTTCCGTCCATTTGGTCCGCTGCTGTAGAGTGTGAAGATATTCCAGCTGCCACCTTTTCCATACGCGTTGGTGAAAAGCATGGACGAGGTGGCAATGCTTAAGTCGATTAGTAAGGGATTAGTGGCGACGAGTGGAGCTCCAATTTAAAGAGTGCCCTGGGGTCAGAGAGTGAGTTCGGAAGGATCGTTAGACAAAGGTGTGAGTGGTCTAGAGTTGAGGATTGACTCGACTTGAGTTGTCAGAGTCACGAATTGGGAGAGAGTTAGTACGTGTTCACCTATGACGCAACGCAAGTGATGTTTAGCGGTTTTAATCGCGCTTTCCCATAGCCCTCCTTAATGAGGTGCAGCAGGAGGATTGCAGTGGAAATTAACTCCACGTTGAAATGAAAATTCACAAACGAGATCTTGTCCTGAGGTCCTGAGTAGAGATCGCAGAGCATTGTCAGCTCCCACAAAGTTTGTTCGGAATAGTCGGAATAGATGTGTTGACAAAGACCTCGTCTAGACACAAATTGAGTCAATCCTGCGATGAACGCATCCGTCGAGAGATCAGTGACCACCTCAATGTGAACAGCCTTGGTGACAAGGCAAACAAAGACACAGATGTATGCCTTGATGCTTCGAATAGAGCGTAGATTGTGTACTTTCAGAGTGAAAGGACCACCATAATCATTGCCTGTGTTGAGAAATGGGCGAGTAGGGGTCAGTCGAGGTTGAGGTAAGTTTCTCATTAGAGGATTTTTATTTTTAGGTAGGTGCTTAAAGCACAAGGTACACTTGAAGAGGCGTGCACGGAGAACATTCCGAGCACACAATATCCACACCTCTTTTGCGAGAAGTGATTGAGTAAGTTGAACTCCAGAATGAAGGTACTTCCGATGACATAGGTCAATCAAGGAGTCAACCACAGGGTGTTTCTTAGGCAAAATCACCGGATGTTGCGTCTCATAACGAATCTGTGCTGCTTCGAGTCGTCCACCAACTCGCAGGACGCCATCGCTATCGAGAAGTGGTGTTAATCGTCGAAGCCTAGAAGATACCCTGTTAGGAGGGGTGTGTCCTAATGACTTTAAATCTTCGATGAAGGAGGATGCCTGAAGTAATTTGAATATTCGGATTCTGGCTAAGTTCAACTCCCCCGTAGTGAGAGGTCCAACAGTTTTTCCTAAGTAACGAGAGTTGTGTATGAAACGCAACAAGTACACCATTACACGCTGCAGTCGACTAAAGCTAGAATATTTCCGCAGCAAGTACCATTTTGAGTGAAGAGTGGAGAGAAGAGATGTAGGTGAAATAGGATTATATTCCCCTGTTTCAATGAGTTTTGCAGGCTCAAAATGAGATATAGGCCAGTTATCATGAGACTGTTGTAACCAAGAGGGTCCGTACCATCATAATTTATGTTGAGGTAGGTAAGAAGGAAGTAATCCACGTGACGCGCGTCAGCGGGATTGTGTTCACTCGATACGTGCCTCCAATAATGAAAAGGCAATAATTCATAAACCTGCGCTACCCGATTAGCGACAAAGGTTTTGAGTCGATAAGGAGGTGTTTTTATCCATGTCAGTGTTACTGTCGAATCGCACCATAGAAAAACCGAGGAAAATTCCATTTTGTTGTTATAAAGAGATATAATATACGCCACTAATTGGGTGAGTAAATGAGCAGCACTTTGCTCCAAGCGAGGTACAGTGAGTTTTTTCAGTGGGGCTAACCGAGTCTTCGATATTAGCTGCCGAATTACCACCGAGTTGTCGCTAACCTGACATCTTAAGTAAATGACAGCAGCGTATCCACTCTCAGAAGCATCTGAGAAACCGTGTAACTCAATGATACGTGAGTGACTCAAGCGTAAAGCCCGAGGAATTACAATACTTTTTAAACAATAAGAAATATTAGCAAATGTTTGCCACTGAGTTAGAAGTTCAGGTGGTAGGGATTGGTCCCAGTCCAACCCTTTTGTCCAGTGTAGCTGCATAAAACCTTTCGCCCACATGACAACAGGTGAAAGGAAACCACAAGGGGCATAAGTTTGAGCAATGACGCTAAGCACTTGGCGTTTAATTTTAGAGTTTCGAGTAAAATTCAAATGGTAAGTAAAAACGTCTGAAGAGGATGACCAATGAAGTTCGAGAATATTGTAATGAGGTTGTGCGGTATCCTGATGAAACATGGGTGTCTCTAGGTGTTCGTCTGGAAGATCCTGTAATAGTTGATAAGCGTTAGTAGTCCATTTGCGCAATTCGATGCCACCTCGAAGTAAAAGAGAAATGAGCTGAGTTTTCAAATGAGATGCCTCATCAATGGAATCACCACCCGCAATAATGTCGTCCACAAACGTTTGTGTGCGGAGTACTTCGGCAGCCTGAGGGAATGAAGCACCTTCATCGGAGGCGAGCTGATGAAGAGTTCATATCGCCAGGTAAGGTGAACAACTAAGTCCATAGGTTACTGTGGTCAATTGATAAGTGGAAATAGGTTGATCGACATGATCCCTCCATAGGATCAGCTGATAAGGTTGACCATCAGGGTAGACTTTGATCTGACGATACATCTGGCGTATATCGCAAGTAAAACCACATTATGATAGCGAAACATGAGTAACAGATCACGAATATTGGTCTGCATTTTCAAAGTAACTCGTACCTAATTCAACGAATTTGGTTAGAAGTGTAATTGATATTCGGCAGGTCGAGAAACCTATTGAGATGAATTGACATTAATCGTCTTGGAGAATGATATCTCTCCATGAGAAGGTCATATGCGACTTGATAATTAACTTCCGAAATAGGTAAAGAGTTAATTAATTTTAATGGTTCACCTGATAGTACACTGAGCAAATACTGTAGTTTGGTGACAGCATTAAGAGATGTATTTTTATGTATGGTAGAGTCAAAGAGATTTTTGAACGAAATCCATTCAAATGGATCACCCGTGAAATGTTTGAGTTCCAATTTTGGAAGTCGCAGTGGGATTTGCGACGAAAGTGAAGAGCTGGCTTTGGTTTTTTGCCTAGCAGCTTGTTTCGCTTCTGATGAGGCAACAGGGTAATTTATGCGAGAAACAAGATAATTAACTACAGCCGAAGTTGAGAAATTGGGAATAAAATCGTTATCTTTTTGCAAAGAGAGTTCATTGAATAAGTCCAATGTGTCTAAAAATGCTTGTTTAATGCTAGCGACAGAAGGAGCTCGGATCATTAATTCCTGCATGATCGCTTTATCAGAAATGTTTTGTGAGATCATAATTAGATTGGATCTGGGAAAATAGAGCTTCCTTCTTAGCAGTGATTACCCTTAGTGATTTGGACATTTTATAGAATTGAATTATATCTACAATAACAATAAGGCTCTTTAAATACACTAACAAAATATGCTATACTAATAGTAAGAGCGATAGAGAAAGCATACACGAGTTTCTCACAAAGAAATGTAAATATTGAATGTCTGAACTTATGAACGGTCGTAAAGAGTGGAAGTAAACAAATGTCTCTTATTCAATATTACAATGACAAGATATCTACAAATAATTGCAATAAGAAAAACGTTCAGTACAAATTATGAAAAATGTGAATATTTTAAAAAGAAATAATTACCATTACATTGGACAGCATGTAACTGAATGAACTGCTTCAAAACAATATGCATTAATAAATATAAATTTGCAATTTACAAGCAGTGAAATCATAGGTAACTTCTTTTACCATACTAAATAGTTAGTAGAAAATATTTATAAATATATTAGCCGATTAACATTAGCATGAGTGAGAAACATAAACTTTGAATAATACGAATGCCTTACAAATAGACAAGCGTAGTTAATTGTAAATATATGCTTTCAGAGAGGGTTTGTTATAGTCTACTCTATTTGCACAGCTGATAGATAAGAAATTGAGTGAGGTAAGCCTTGTAACAAGAACAAGATATTGCGTGCGGTTGGAAATATGTAAGTCACTCATGTGGACATGATTTAACATAGGACCTTTTAATATCCGGCCCGTAGGACCAAAAATGTTAAATATTTTGTCATGTAAAGGCAACATTGATTTCCGGAGGATCTTAACTCAATAAATGAAAAAAGTTAAAATTTTTGCACATACCTCACTGGGCGAAGTACCACCACTTGTCTGACAGCTATTCGGGTGCACCCTTTCCCGCACTTATCATTTACCTAAGGAACTTAAGAGAAATCACATATAATTCAAAATGTCACTATTAATGCTAATAGTATCTTCGCCACACGACGGGAGAAACAAAGAGAGAAAAATCTACGTCACGTATAGCGTAACGGGAAATATGGGTGATTTAAACCGAGCCTTGCTTAGAACTCACGAGAAACTACGTCACGTCGAGAGTGACGGGAGGGATGTCGTTTTACCGACGTCTTGAAAAGAACTGGGGCCGTACCGAACCTTGTAAGGGACAAAGGTTGGCCGATAAGGAGTCCCTCTCTGAAGCATTTACACTGTTTTTTAAATTATATTTAATTTAAAGAAAAGTACGTAACAGTATGTATCATTATTTCTGTCGCGCCTGCTCTATTTTTGTCCGTCTCTTTCCTCTCTCTCTCTCACTCTCTTTCTCTGTCTCGCTCTCTCCCTCCCATCTCTCTCTTTCCCTCTCTCCCTCTATTAATATATCATTTATAACTGTTTCAACCTATACTGAAAAAATTATAAGATTTTAATTATTATTTGAACATTTTTACTAAATCTGTACAAATAACTCATTACCAATGGTCATCATCGAACTGACAAAATTAATCAAATCGTAACGACTAATTAAATTAGTATAGTCAATACTATATCAATGCAGCATTACTAATGCGGTAGTTATGAAATTTATTCTGTCATTACTGCTTTTTATCTGTACTGATTTTACGATAGGTGAATATATCTATTAAATGTTTAATATTTCAAATCCATTATTTCTTCATGTTGATTATTATCAGTTAATATTTATTAGAGGAAACTTTTGTTTTTCAAAATGTAGTGCATTGTCCAATTTCTGTCTTCAAGGGAATTACAAAGAATATACTGTACACAATAGTAACCCTAAATACAGGTTCATATTAATTTTTTTATAGACGTAATAGCAAACTGTAAGAGAGAAATTAGTGATTTTGTATTGTTTTGCGGTCGATCCCTTAATGTTTCCTGAAAATATATGCCTAAAGGACAATATTTTAGAAGTATATTTATTTTCTTAAACTACAATTTGAACAAAGTTGACCTCGTCAAAAAGCAGGTATGAACATGTAATATATACCTATTTTAAATCATTGTTGTTCACCTAGAGCGATTACCTCACAATTAAAGAATAAGCGGAAGCTAAAATTTAGACGTGCTTTAAGATAAATAGAGATATATTATTGCAATATAAATATATAGTTTATCAACGGAACGTAAGCAAATGAATAATGTCAACAAACATTAAAACTTCGTGTAAAAAAACTTTTGAAAATTTATTACTAATTATGAAATTGAACTTTTGGACTATGCGTTTTGGAGATTAAATTACAAAAAGTGATAGGAATACTGAAATTAAAATAAAAGAATATCCTATTATAGGGAATCTTGAAAACGGTAACTTACATTATTACCTTACAATCATCAGTTCTGCGTGACACGTATAACACATTTTGACAAAACAATTAGTCACTTAATATCCTACTTACACATTCGAACCTTATTAGGCTGTAATGCATGAAGTGAGTGACTTGAAATTTCATACTGACATAGATTGTTTTACATATAGTTTAATTTTATTAAATTCATTATTTATTAACTTCATTCATATTGACTTGTATATTTATTTGCTATTTTATATTTTAAAATTTCTGCATGTATATTTGTTAGTTGAAGTTGAGAAATACGAGTATAGTAAGTATGAAAAAAACCCATTTTATTGACAGAGTTTTGAGCTAAAGCTTTGTAACTGCACAGGTGAGAATATGTCTAGTTTCGTCAATTGTATCTCTATTTACTACTTCTTCTGCGTGTCACTGTTACTCACTTTGATATTTTATCTTTCATCCGCTATATTATATTGTAGATTTGTCGGTTAATGTCTTATTTATGAGAGAAGACTCTATACAGCATTCCTTAAGAAAACCACAAGGACATTCCTAGTAATTACACAGTTTATAACTAAAAAGGTCACGATTACAAAACTCTCCAAGTATATTTCGCGTTATAATATTCAATATGGCTTCCGAATAGGGAGGATTTCGTCAGTTAATTTAATATGCACGATCGATATAATCATAAAATCATAAAACAGCCAATTACTTGCAGCTGTAAAATCTGCACCTAATCATATTTGAGCAATAAAAGGCAAGCAGTAAAATTTAAAATTGACGTAATAGCAATAGTTACACTTGGCCAGTTTTATCGCCAGCTTTTAAATCGCGGCTTTATCTCCAGTCAAAGAATATTTTGCTTGATGTATTTGGTATTGTCTGATGTCTCCATTGCGACAGGGTATCTCAGATGGACAATAAAAAGCTTTCAGTATGAGTTTCCCATTAAGGTCCAGTAATTATATACTATCTAGTAATACTTGTTTATGTAGACAAGGTAATAGATGGAGAATACTACAATTTAAAATTTTGTTAAAGGAAATATTTGTATCATTTAAACACAATACAAAACTGAACAGTGCCTGTTTCGAATGCGTTTGATTGAGTTGAATGCATATGAAAGGAACGTATATGACAAAGTAATGGTTTCGTCTACACTAATGCAAATGCTCATATCTGCAAAGTACAGGTATTTGTTATATTGATGCAGGAAGACTTGGCTCAAAAGTAACCGTATTCGGTGCACTAACGCAAATAACAATACACGCAAAGTAATAGTCAGGGTCCAATAATCCAAATAACCATACATTCACATATCAAAATGAACAGATATACTCTATTGATGCTAACAGAATTTATGAAGAAAAAGCCTCGGATAAACTCATGCAAATGACCAGATGCAAAGTAAACGAAGTTACTACATTAATGAAAAATAGCTTTAAGCAAATAAAAAGCCAAAGGTAAACTGATTTAAAGGAAAATATGTGCTAAGTAAACAGATTTATAACATAGATGCAAACAGGCTTTATGAAAAAGAAGCCTAAGGCAAACTAATTTAAAGGAACATATATGCAAAGTAAACAGATTTACCACATAAATGCAAACATGCTATAGTCAAATAAAAAGCTTAAGGTAAACTAATTTAAAAGGACATTTATGAAACGTAAACAGATTTACCACATGGATGCAATCAGGTTTTATGCAATTAGATAAGCCTAACGTAAACTAATTTAGAGGATCATATATGCAAAGTAAACAGATTTACCACATGGACTCAAACAGGCTATAGGCAAATAAAAAGAGTAAGGTAAACTAATGTAAGGGACATTTATGCAAAGTGAACAGATTCACCATATTAATAATAACATTGTTTAAGCAATGGAAACCCTAAGGTAAACAAATCTAAAGGAACATATATGCAAAGTAAACACATTTACCACATGGATGCGAACAGGCTACAGGCAACTAAATAGCCTAAGGTAAGCTAATTTAAATAAACATATATACACAGTAAACCCATTTACCACATGGATGCGAACAGGCTATAGGCAACTAAATAGCCTAAGGTAAGCCAATTTAAATAAACATATATACACAGTAAACCCATTTACCACATAGATGCAAACAGGCTATAGGCAAATAAAAAGCGTAGGGTAAACTAATTTAAAGGAACATATATGCAAAGTAAACAGATTAACCATATGGATGCAAAAACAGGTTTTAGGCGAGTAAAAGGCCTTGGGTAAACTAAATCAAAATACCATATATTCAATGTAATCAGATTTACTACATTGATGCAAACATACTCTAAGCAAAGAAAAAACCTCAGTTAAAATAACGCAAACTGCCATATTTGCAAAGTAAACAGATTTACCACAATGATGCGAACTTGCTTTAGGCAAATGAAAGGCCTTGGTTGAACTAAATCAAAAGAGCATATAAGCAAAATAAACCGATTTATCACATTGGTGTAAACAGGCCTTAGTTAATCTAATGCAAACGACCATATTTGTAAAGTAAAAAGATTTATCTGATTGATACAAACATACTCTAACCAAAGAAAATGCCTTGGTTAATCTAAATCAACAGACCACATATGCAAAGTAAACGAGTTACGACTTTGATGCAAACAGACTTTTGGCAAATAAAAAGCCTTGGTTAAACTAATGTAAACGACAATATTTGCAAAGTAAAGAGATTTATCTCATTGATGCAAACATACTTTAACCAAAGAAAATGCCTTGGGTAATCTAAATCAATAGGCCATATATGCAAAGTAAACGAGTTAGGACTTTGTTGCAAACAAACTTTAAGCAAATAAAAACCCTTGGTTAAACTAATGTAAACGACCATATTTACAAAGTAAAGAGAATTATCTCATTGATGCAAACATACTTTAACCAAAGAAAATGCCTTCGGTAATCTACATGAACAGGCCATATATGCAAAGTAAACGAGTTACGACTTAATTGAAAACAAACTTTAGGCAAATAAAAAGCCTTGGGTAAACTAAATCACACAATTGAAAAGACCACATATGTAAAGTAACAGGTTTGCGTGGCTAAATGCTAGTGACATGAAGTAACTGGGGACTGCATTATTGCAAAGGGCAAGGCTGAAACAGAACAATATTGGATGCACTTAAGGTAATGACCACATATGTAATGTAACAGGTTTGCGTGGCTAAATGCTAGTGGCTGGCGAAGTGACTGCATTATTGCAATCAGACATGACTATATCGGCACTATATTGGATGCACTTATGGAAATTACCACATTTGTAAATTAATAGGTTTGCGTGGCTAAATGCTGGTGGCTGGCGAGGTAAATGGTATCTGCATTATTAGAAACAGACAAGACTGAAAAGGAATAATGTTAGATGCACTTATGGAAATTACCACATTTGTAAATTAATAGGTTTGAGTGGCTAAATGCTGGTGGCTGGCGAGGTAAATGGTATCTGCATTATTAGAAACAGACAAGACTGAAAAGGAATAATGTTAGATGCACTTATGGAAATTACCACATTTGTAAATTAATAGGTTTGAGTGGCTAAATGCTAGTGGCTGGCGAGGTAAATGGTATCTGCATTATTAGAAACAGACAAGACTGAAAAGGAATAATGTTAGATGCACTTATGGAAGTTACCACATTTGTAAATTAATAGGTTTGAGTGGCTAAATGCTGATGGCTGGCGAGGAAAATGGTATCTGCATTATTAGAAACAGACAAGACTGAAAAGGAATAATGTTAGATGCACTTATGGAAATTACTACATTTGTAAAGTAATAGATTTGCGTGGCTAAATTGTAGTGGCTGACGAAGTGACTGGTGTTTACATTTTGCAAACAGACATGGCTGAAACGGAATAATATAGGATGCACTTATGGAAATGATCATAGGCAAAATAACGGCCTTGCCTGGTTAACAGCAAGTGACTGGAACTAAATCATACTTCCACGACGACTTCGTTTAAACGTAAAACTATTGGATTCGTTTATACAAATGACCATATATACAAATACCATGTTCATAAATCCTCATAATATCAAATGTAGATATAAAGAACTTGACACCCCCAACATTGCGGGATGTTTCATATAACACTTCGAAAAGTAGATTTTTCATAATCGAGTGTATAGTTTTAACAAAAACCTTAAGGTACTGTGATTACGTTTTTCTAATAGTCGTACAGTAATTATATATGCTATAAATGTGTGAATTAATTTGCACTTATATTATATTATATATTTGTTAAAATTTGTAAGTATTTTTTGTTACATTTAGAGATACGATATATTTAATCATGGTTACTTAGCCTGCGCAGGTTTTCAATAAATTCCTTTAGATAGAGTTGGAAAACACAACACTGGTACAGTCGTAACGTCATAGTAAATAACTAAATTTGGCTGAACTTAGTGGAATTAGTTGAGGCGCCTCGACAAGCTTGAATATTATTTCATAAAGAACGTTTATAGTTACTGTTATTTGCTTTCAAACCAAATTCAAGCATAATTTAGCGCAAATTGTTTAACTCTGATGGATACTATTTACGCCTACCTGATTTAACAATAGAACTTGGTTTAACATAAAATCGTTTCTGCTCAGTTAGGCATCTGTATTTAATTTGATAATAATTACTTCAAGCAGTAGTTGTAGGGGAAATTTTGCAATACAAGTCCCTCTATATATTATTCTGTAGGAATGTAGCGTTCAATCTTTGGTAAAGTCGAATATTTTTGTGTTGAAATTTTCACAAGTACATGTTGTTCCTCATATTGACATTTACTGTTTAACATTTGTTTGGTTTAATAAAAAATTTAGAAATGCAGATATGTTCCTCTTAAGTGTTTTCTGTATAAAAATGAAAACAATATTGCTCGCTAAAGTTTGAGTTTATCATCTGAGTAACTTATCATTAAAGTACATATGAAGTAAAAAGGTGATCGGGATTACGTGTTCCTTTCTGATCTTAAATATATTTATGTTTTTTTGTTAGACATTTTAAAATTCACTGATATTAAATGAAAGACTTTCTACATTTTATTGCTGTGAAGTGATTTTTCAATATTTGACAGGAACAATAGTTTTCAAATAACTAAAACTTTTACCTGGTATAAACTACTATAATTTATATTTATCCTACTTAAATATAAAGGACTTATATTAAGTTATGCTTTCTATTATTAGGAGAAATGGAAACAAACAAAACATATAAATCTTTGTAAAAATTAGACAGTGATGTAAATGATAAAAATTGTAAATTGTGTCAATAAAATGACTATTAAATGACATTAGAACAAAAAAAAGCGAATTTCGAATTTATAAAATTATAATTTTAATTAATAAGTCCGAAATTACTTATATGCTTATTATTTTTGTATACGTATTTTACTTAAAAATATTAAACACTTTACATACTCGTAGTTATATTTGCAATTAAAAAAGGGTCATTCCAGGAGACCTTTATTTTTTTTAACTCCAAGTACAATAGTTCAATGTGTGTGTGTGTGTTTGTGTTTGTGTTTGTGTGTGTGTGTGTGTGTGTGTGTGTGTGTGTGTGTGTGTGTGTGTGCGTGCGTGTGCTTGGTTTTATCAAAATATACATATTTCGATGTAAGCTTTGGATGAAATTTTTTTTCCGTAATATGTACATGATAAATAATTACTATCCGGAGTACTTCCGTTCAATTTTCGTGAAGACATACCTATCGGTATATATACATATATATATATATATATATATATATATATATATATATATATATATATATATATATATATATATTATATTGATAGCTGTTGCGTTCGTTAACTTTTGGTTATTGTTATTTTAAAGCAATACCAATAAATGTAAATGTTAAAATTAGAAATGTTTACAACCAAATCGTTGATATAGTGCAATAGTTACACATTATCAACTGTCCTATGTTGTGTGTGCGTGCTGAGATTGCCAATAACTTCACAGATAGTTGTAATGTAATTGCATGTGACTTAATTTGTAGCATGTACTAAAAGCTCCTGGCAACGGGTCTGTGAGTGATATTACACTTCGCAAATTGAGCGAAAACATTATGCAATGTGTGCGTAAACAGAGAAAACTGGAAAACATGATCGAACATTTATTATCTTTTGAGTTCTTTATATCTATAAAATACAAAAAAGAAAAACATACTAAACGAAACACATAGCAATACAAGCAAGGAATAGTTTCACCATACTATCTTCTTTCGGTGTTCTTGTGCATCTTCATTCTTACCTTTATTCTTGTGTCGTTTCTCCTCTTCCTTTTACACGGGGATAGAACCTATGATACGGATAAAATGTTGGATTCTATTATAATTTGGATACTAAAGAAATTATCTAGGATACATTAAAAATACGACTATAAAACGTGAACCTAATCCTACCTTCACGAGCCACGGGGTCACTCTCGAACGTTTAAATTGCAATGCTTTATTTATACTTTATGTATAATATTTTTAAAATTTATTGATTGTAGAAGTCCACAAGGAAGTAATAGGTTGCAATCTTTTTCTGTAACGACTCAACGACTCGTGAACACGAACACTGCATCTTGATATTGCACATCTTGAGGTAGACGTTTGATCAACATAAGAAATGTCATCTATTTAGGATTTTTACTGCTTTCTTTCTTCTAATAATGTGAACTTTACGTCAATGCTTCAGTCTACGCTTTATCTCTCAGTCAAAGCTTCAATATAATAATTATTACAAACAACACAAAAAGTAGGTCAGTTAATAGAATACAAAAGCAAAGATTTCTTTATGAACAAATTACTTTTATCAAACATTAATTCTAAGTGAAGATACTATGTAACTGTCGGTTGTATTTACGTTATGCCTAAGTAATTCCTTGACAAATATTCCATAGAGAATACTCGTCTAAGGAATAACGTTTAGTATTTTAAACTTATTGTAATTATTTCAGGAGCAATACTTTATATTTATTTCAAAGATACCTTTATCTCTATATTTTTGCAAACTGATAACATTTACGTTGCCTGTTTTTATTTGTTAACGACAGCTAGTACCTTTATTAATTTGTAATTTAGATACAAGGTAAGACATTTTAACTTTTATAATTTCATTTTCCAGAATAGAAATAACAAAATATAAAATTGTAATAATTTACAAAATAAATTACTGCAAAATAATAAATTCCTTGTTTCTCATAACTTCTACATCTGTAGTTTAATTGGGTTTAGAATAGTTTTCAGAAGTTTGAAACGTGAGATGGTAAACCTAGCCTAACGTGCAAAATTTCAAAACCTAATTTTGTGAGAAACTCCACTTTATTGGTCTATCACATTGGAGTGGAAAATTAAATTACAAACTTTTCTTTTTAATAGAAATTTACCCACGTTAAAGCCTCTAAAATGTATTTTATGGAAACTTTGTTGCTTAACGACTTCAACAAAGTTTTAATCAGGTACATTACGAAAAACAAATACTGAGGAAAACATTTTGGAATACACTAGATACCGAATACGTTTTATCTCGGTATGTTTCATAGATATAGGAATTATAGATGTAACGTTCGTTATACTAAAAGTAAATTAATTATCTCGCATCCATTACAGCATCACATCTAAACTATAGATAGACTATGCACAGAAAGTCGGATTCGGTAGGTACAATGCAGAGAGAGGTTATGTTTTTCTTTTTTTTTAATTCTGGATTCGTGTAGATAATATTCTACTTTTTATTCTTCGTGATGTATCTCCTTGGGGATCTGAAAAGCTAATCATACGGTTTTATCACCGTAAGGACCAAATCCGGAGTCTAAAGAGTCTAACCTTAAAGGAGGCCACCTAAAGTGGGCAAAGATCCGATTGTCCTTAGTACGGCTAAGCAGACAGGGTATTTAAGTTAAGGGAAATCGGGCAAAACAGTAGTGTCTGGTTGTAGTTCGTGTCGTCCTAGGAGCGGGAACGTCAACGCCCAGATGTTACAGTGAGGTCGAAAGATTCTTGTCAATTTGGAATGAAGTCAACGTGCATTAACGAAATTAATACAGATATGTTGAGGTTAAAAATTAAACCCTAAAATCTTTTATTAATTAAATGTTCGCGTCTAAGGGACAGTAACTTAGACTTTGTTGATAATGAATATGGCTTTTAGACAAACTTAATCTCGGTATGTACTGATTCTAAAAGTGATGTCATATGACTTTATTACTACTTATGCAAACACGATGAAATAATTATATAAGAATTAAATATGATATATCTATTGAGTACATGAAAGTACATTATTTTAACAAATACCTAACCATACAACCTCAATATTGTGTTTTTTCAAAAAATGTTTTCAGTATCTTACCATTTGTTGGATATTAATGCATTTATTTTTAAAAAATAAACAGATAAATGTAAACTTGAAATATAAATCGTTTTTTTTTTTTACCACACGTTTGTAAAAAACATATTATAAATAGGAATGATATTCTTTTTTTAGCTTTTCGTTAGTTATGTTCAATTTACTGTAGTTAAATGTTATAATTAATATATAATACATTTTAATAGGTCTATGCTATACATTGATAAGTTTTTGTGACAAAAAGGATTAGGTTATGTATCGAAGAATATTAATTTTGTAATAATGGAGTAAAAGATCTAAAGCATATAATCTGCGAGGTTAATACAAATTTTTAATTGTTTTTTTAACAATAAAATCCAATAAAACATAAAAAAAATGAAAGTTATTTGCCGAAACTATTGTTTGTAGGGAGGTAGTAATAGATCTAGACCTTTGTTGTTTCTAACAAAAGTTAAATCAAAAGAACTTACTAGTTCACATATGCAAATTTCTAATTCCTTAAATAACAATATGAAAATTAGTATTTCATAAAAATGTAAGGACATAAAAAGTTTATATCGTTCTTTGAACCGTCGATAGGTAAATTAAAGAAAGAGAAAACTTCAAATTAAAGTGTTTTACAAGTTAAATAAATCTCCTAAACAGAAATAAAGAGAAAAAAGTTTTTTTTAAAAAAAACAGATGGTTATACGGCGTTAATTTACGAATTTTGGAGCAAAACAATCTAAAAATAAAACCCAGAAAAGCCACAAACAAACATTAAAACCCAAAAATCAAAGAAAAAAAGAGAAAATGATCTGGTTATGAAAACGCATGTTATGCATTTTGGAGCAAATCCATCTGAAAACATTTTTCAGAAAAAGCAAATATTTGAAATGTTATGTTGACATATATAAGTAATAATTGAGTTCTCTAGAAAATTTAAGGTTATACATATTTATATAGTTATTTATTTACTAGTTGAAGTTTATGTTATACATAACTGTTAGCACATTTATTATAATAGAGAATGAATAATTATGTACATACATACATATATATATATATATATATGTGTGTGTGTGTGTGTGTGTATATATATATATATATATATATATATGTGTGTGTATGTGTTACTCATACAAATTATCATTTAACTTTAGATTATTATATAAAAAAGGTTTGCTCATTTTACGAAACTTGTTTGCTAGAACTAAAACTTTAAACAATTGAAAACTGAAATCGACTAAGTGTACATATTTTATTATTCGATTTAATTGTTTCATTTATTCTCCCTATAAATGTAGGTTTATTTATTTTAGATCGAATTATATTACAAGACTGTTCAATCAAAGTTTGTTTTGTTTATAATTTTTAAAAAAAGATATTTTAGTGCAGAGATGAGAACTTTTATAATTTGCATTTGTTTTGGGTCTACGTCAACAGACCCCTGCATTGCAGGCGCTCAAAAACGTAGCAGAAGTTGGTTAACTTCAATATTCTTTGTAGGTAATATTTGTAAGTCCCATCCATGTAAACTTCAACTACGGCACAAAGTTGAAAGTTATTTTCGAAACATGGTGGTAATTGTAAATTTAGACGTCCAATAATGTATTGCCTTATATTTGTTTTATATCAATTAGGGTAATTTGAAATGGTTTTCGTTTCAATAAGTTTAAAAAACTCAAATTAATAAAAATACTTTATTAAATGAAAATTTATGATTTAGAACGTAAATTAGTGAATACATTTTTTGAGCACTGTGAACTGATTTTAACTAAATAAATAAAACCCAATAACCTCAATACAAATATCATTATTTTACTAAAGTTACTTCATACAATCCTATATTTCAATATCATGGTACTTCTGAGGATTAGTACCATGTAATCGCAATCTATATAAAGTAATTGTAGTAAAATAAAGATTTGTGTATTGCGGTTAGTCAATTTTATTTATTTATTTATTGAAAATATGTTTTTTTTTGTTTTAAAAAATTTAATAAAGAATTATGGTCGAATTTTATTCAAACAGTTGTTCTTTAGAGCCAAACGATTTTTAACATTTGTAGTAAAATGATATCACCTAAATATCAAAACATCATTTTACTAAACTATTTTATAGTGGTAGAATTTCAGTTAAATATTTTCCTCGTTTTTTAATACAACGTTATTTAAATGGACTAAAGCTAAACATGAAAATATGTGTATACACCCTACGTTTATATCCCTACTATATGAGTATTACAACAAAATATTTTTGATACCTTTCATTAAGGATACTATTTCTCAATACCATTTTTAATTTAAATAATTATTGTCAATCAGTATCACAAATAATAAATTATTATCCTTTAATCAAGTTTATTTTCGAAAAAGATGATATATCTGGAGTTAAACAATTAAGTAAATTTCCTACAAAAATGAAAATGACAACTTTTATTCAAAACGCTTATAACAAAATCAACTATTAATGGCAATTATTCAAATATTATATTTATTCACATAATGTGCTTAAATTTTGGTACACATTGTATATGTGTCATTTAATCAACAAAATAGCTGATGCCTTCAAGTGAAACTAATAATGGTTTATAAAAGAGCAATGGTGACGTCAGTATGTTATTGTAAAGTTATATTGTTCGTTTAAACGTCAGTATGGTATCCTAAGATTTTTTTAAAAATTATTTTCTTAGGACACTCATCAATAATAATGATATTGGAAGTAAAAATATTTAAATTCTTTAAAATCATGATGCTGTAAAATAATTTTTCTCTTTAAACGATACTATAGGTAATACATTTCTATTAAATAATCAATGATTTTGTATAACTTATTATTTGATATCGAAATCTTGTTGCTGATCATGACGAGCTGGTTGTCAATCACTTATTACACTTTTTCTATTACTTGTGACCAAACATTTTGTTAACTAAAGGTTGTTAAATTGTTAATTTTCACTTGGAGGAAGAAGCCCCTCTGAGGCTGAAGAAATCGTAAGACGAAAGGTTTCCTCCAAGTGTAAGTTAACAATTTAACGACCTTTAGATAACAAAAAGTCTGGTCGCAAGTAATATCAAAATTGTAATAAGTATTATTTGATGATAAATAGATAAAAACCTAATATTTTATTTTTATTAGGTTTATTATTTTAATATTTGTTTAATTTATTGATCTATTTAATACCAATAGTTTTTATTTCAATACACTCTTTAATTGGGAAGTAAGAACATTAATGCGTCGAACTGAAGCAGGGCTCAATAGGCCGTATCCCAATAAAACTAGTTGTATGTATTCATTTGTTCAATGCAGTTGTTGTTCAATTTCATAATGCATTCTTTAAATACATATATTTCCTATAATATGTTTTAAGATGATCTTTTATTCGCCTACAATAAAATAAAATGCAGGCCAATAAAGCGAAAAATGTCTATGGAATAAAACCGAATGTAATAACTCACCCCTAGGTTTCCGAGGGTAGTTTCATTACGGTTTATAGCAGCTGCTAATGTAAAGCAATAAACATATCTTCGTTCACCGTAAATTTAGATAATTTTATTAGGACCACAGAATGAATAAAATATCGGTCATAAACTCTGATACTACCTACTTTATGTTTGACTCCTATCCCGGCAAAGACGTTTTATATCATTCTTTTATATGTTATTACTTTCTTTATTAATACAATCTTGTTAATTCAAATTAAACATATTTAACTTAGAAGGCAATGAATAAAGTCAAGCTATTCGCATTGAGAATGACGTCTAGTTACGAATTACTGTATTTTATACATTTATATTGGTTGTAGAATTTAACAGCTTTTTTATTAACGCATTCCACCGTATTTAAATTTTCATATATTAAAATATTTTGATATGACCTCTGTAGAGTTTAAACCCATTTAAACGGGAGAGGATAATAAAGTTTTATAATACAATAAAACTAGTTAAATAGAATACAACTAGCTAAACAAAATTATTAATCCTACTTGAAAAATTCAAAGGCTGAAACAGTATTAGAATATTTTACAGTTTTATGAATCTGATAAATGTTAACTTAATTTTTTTTCAACTAGTTTCTCAAAGATAGATCCGTGATAACTGCACATATATCGGTGTTCAGTGCCCGAGCCCTAATTATCACAACTGATCTTCACTTTAACAATGAATACGTATATATGTATCAAACAATATATTAATTCTTACTGTTTGGATCAGAAATAATGTGGCAAACTGAGTTGCTATATTTGAATTGTCATCAAATCATTTAATAAAAATCTGTTCTGAACAAAATGATTAGGCACTGAATCTTATTACCTGAAGCAAGAAAGATATTCAAAGATATTCTACCAAAGATTAAAAGATAAATGTATAGTGCTGGTTTGACCACTAACAAGACGAGCCTTACAGCTTTTTGTTTTATCGCAGGTTACCCCGTTCTCATCGCTGCCAAAAATAAATCTTCTTTAAATCTGACACAACCTGCAAACATGTCTATTGATTTGCTCTTTTACTGTAAGTTTTTACTCTACGATAAAGTTCAAGGAGTAATTGGAGTAATTTTTTAACATGCCTATATGACTCAATGTAACAAATTCACCCATCTGTAATAAGCCCACAATTTTATATCGGAGTTAGGCTATTGATAATAGTATTTCATTATTTCAATATATAAATGAAATCACCGTTACTGATGCCAGAAAAAAAAAATAGTTAAAGAGGACATCGTAATCAAGGATAACGTCCCTTCTAATAAATAATACTTGAGTTTTAAACACCCAAATTATATATAGTATCTGAAGGTATAGGTCATGAAAAGTCTGTTAAAATCTCTAAGAAACCAATGAGGGTCCAATAATGACTTTCTTAATTGAAAGTCAAGCCACATCAGTGCTAATGGAACTGCAACGGCATTAGGAGTCACGTGAAGGATCTAAAGGTAATCGTGTGAGTTGTATCTCCAAAGCTTTTCTAATGTCTTCAGTGGAAAAAAAACTCCCTTAAACGTTATATTTCCGTATAAGGGAGATTTCACTTCTTTTAAATTGGACTTCGTTATAAAAGATGAATAGGGGAATGCACGGCATTAGAAGACACACGGAAGATAATGGTATGTGATTTGCCTTCAATGTTTCTCATGTGTACAAGGGAATTAAAGCCCCTTAATTGCAATAATATCATGTGAGTATTCTTTTTTTTAGACTTCGAAGATCGAGCTACAGGAGGTTTTACTATTCTATCTGTCTACTATTTATAGACTTACTAATTGTACTTAGTTTCCACCTTGTCACAAATTGCACGCCATGGATGTTGTAGGCCTATTAAATTTCCCTCTTCCTATTGCTTAAACGCACACGTTTCTCAAGAGGATCGACGTCTAGTTAATCTTGGGGAATACCTGTTAAGGATATTAGATCCAAACTGGATTTGTGCTCTCTAAGTGGCGGTTCTCCTATTCATACATCATCTAAAGGTAATGTTGATCTTTATATTTGCAGTACACTTCTGCCTACATTGTGCACTTTCCTAGTCATTCTTTATATGCATTGCAGCGACTACATACCTATAAAGATCACCCACATAGTCTTCAACTTCACCAAGTTAAGTTAGACTTGATCTTAAAAAAAAACCAACAAGGTTATTTTAACACATATTCAGTATCACACTTTATACTCATTTTAAGTGTACAGTGTAAGAAATATTAAGAGGGAAACATAACTAAACCTAAAATTTATACGATTTAAAGTTAGATGCTCATTAAGACGAATGTAGCCATGACAAAATCGGTGTGTTTAAATCGATTACTACGCAGTCTAAGTTCCTTTGTAGTTAGTGTTTTTCTTGACGCTATAAAACATTTTAGAAATGTTGTTATTCCCTTTAAGTTTGAAACTGTATCACTCCCAAAATATGTAGTTCTGAAACAACTTTATTACAAACTGTGTATTGATATCCTAAAAATGTTACAAAATGTAAAGAAGTCCTGATATAAATCGAAGGAAATTAAACCGACAAAAATACTGGAAATCATTTCTCCAAGTCTTTCATAAACTAAATACTACATTTAATTTGCACGATTATTGTGTAATTTCAAAATATCAGTAAGGAAAACAAGGCAAAAATCCTTTTTAAAATTTCATATTTGTTTTAATAAAACATCTGATTGTATTAGCAGTTAGAGGTCATGGCTACATAAACAGAGATCCTAGATTCTATTCAAGTTAGTATAAGAGATATATTTATGAGCTTATTCGCCTACGTGTAGACAGTGAACATGAGTTCCAAACGTTAAAATATGGATAATATTGCTCTGTTGAAATATAGAACAACTGAAACATGGCGCAAAAGAGGGATGGGTTTCTTAAGCTACCAAATGTTTATAAATGGCGTCATTATTTTATATTTAATAATAAATAATAATCACAGAATTCTAAAATGGGTTAAAATTAATCGATTTGTTTTATATGATGGAGTTTACTATTGTGTTGCGACTGAAGTTTAAGGAACAATACGCTATCTATTCGTAGTCTTCTAGCTACTACATAAAGAAGTTATTTAGAAAAAAATTCATATAATATAAAAGTTAAAATTTTATTGTTAAAGTGAATTTTTTCACAATTTATCCGAATCAGAACAACGCTGATAATGTGATATCCAATTACTACAGAAAGTGTAATCTTAATTTATTATTCAAAAAGAATGGTTTATATTTTATCTGGACTTATGTAATAAAGCAATTGCAAAGACGTATCTAACTATGAATAAACATAGTTGCTTTGAGGTTCTGATACTTCAACTCTTCAAACTTGTTCCATAAACGATACCACCTTATCAGGGGCGACTGAATAGTTTTATTCTGTAAAATTTATAACTTTAATCTCCTTCCCAGTTGCTAAGCTTCTTATCAAGCTTCGCCAAGAGTCGTAACACTGTGTTTGTCATTGCAAGGAATTTGTCGATATCATTATTTCTATCGACAAACCATCTCGAACGGTTACTGAGCAAACAATTCCCTTACAGTTTATGTATCCATAGCAGCATATATTTTATAACATTTCTGTATTTTTATAAACAAAAATATATTTTTAGGGAAAAATTGCCAATTGAAAATTTAATATCTATTCAAACAACACTGTTTCTAACGATATTAGGCTACTGGTGTATAAATGTTCATCTGTCTCTGAAGAGGACCGTGTAGGAGAAGAAACATGTATGATATTAAAGCCATTTTTTAAATACTCTGATATTAAAGTTTTATAAGCGTAAGCTGCTTGATATAATATTAGGCAAAGTTGTAATTATTCAAAAGCGCGAATGGCCATTCTTAGAAATGTTTACGGTTTTTAATATGTTGTTGGTTTCACCTTTCCTTTTCTCCTACCTACTTAATTATATAAAACTATATATTTTATGAAATTACATTCGTGAATTCCTTTTGCTATTTTAGAGAATAACCTGTTAGACTAAGTGTATGCAGTAGAATAAACAAAACATTTTAAACTTTTTTCTACTGAAAATCAAAAGTTGTAATTTGTCATTAACTGATATCGGATGTGAGTAAATAGTATGAAGTTCATACATTCGTTGCAATTATGTACATTTTCCTATTATGAATATGTATTCAATTTTCAGGAAACCTACACAAAACATTAATACAACACAAAACTACTCTAACCATCCCCCACAACATACAATGGCTGCTTACAACTCACTCTTATTAAGAGTGCTACAACTATTTTAAAAAAAAAGAAGAAAAAACCAAAGAAAAACAAATAATATAGAAAATAGCCCAAAAAAGGATACAATAAAAAACCATAGATAAATTAGAATTTATAATACTAAGTAAATTAAATCAACCTAAAATAGAACTACAAACAACAACAAGATGGGACACATTCACATTCACAGGGTAGAACATAAAAGATATAACTAAAATAATAGAAAGTTATAACACTAACATAGCTTACAAGTCTACTACAACCAACAGTCAGTGATGCTCGATATTGGAGATACTATCAATCTTTGAATGTTAACTCGATAAATTCTAAGTAAGATTCTTGTTCAAGTACGTATAGTGAAAGTGATATATATATATATATATATATATATATATATATATATATATATATATCGCAATATGTTTTCTTGTATTAATAAAGAATTAAGTCAAAATACAAATACAAGAATTAATCAATACAAAATACAAATACATTATTTAAATTCCATTATAATTCTTGTATTTGTATTTTGACTTAATTCTTTATATATATATATATCACGAACAGTTATTATCCGGAGTACATCCATTCATTCGGCAGTGCTTCAAATCGCGGATCCGATCTTTCGCTAGAATCTCATCTAGCCTTCAAGTATAACACTTATTTTTTGTAACGTAAGAGTAAAACTGGGGTCCACCAAACCATACACAATCCTAGATACACAAGTCTACCCTATAGACGTTGTCCTTTTCAAACGTTGTGAATTCAAAAAAGTTATTTTAAAAAAATTAAACTAAGAATGGTTTAAACCGTTTAGACGAAATAATTTTCTTAAAAATTAATATGTATATTAAATATACAGTGATCCCAACTCGTATTATGAATTTGCGTCTGAGTATAGGTGAATAGGCCTACTGTAATCCTAAAACTGTCCTAAAATATAGGTAGAAAAAGAGTCAAAAACCAAAAAAAATTCAATTTATTTTTTTTTCTACAAACAGTTATTAATTTTTTCCCCTATTTCAACGATAAACATATTTTGGTTATGCTTGAGGTAAAAATTAACATGATTGCCAACGCTTGAACACGCAACATATAATTGGGCATGTGAAAACCAAGAAATTTGGAAATACAATCGCCAATTACATATGGTATTTAGATAGGATGGGTGGGTCAGAAAGAATCATATAGATCCGTGATGTTAGAACGTCTCCTTGAAACATATTTAAAATAGTACCTTTAGGAACTATATTGCTTTTTGTATGAACAACTGTTTTGTATGACCAATCCCAAATCATTGCAGGTTACATTTACAGTTTCAGGACAGACGCATATCACCTTGAAAATATTTTCGATTTTTTTATAGTAGCCCACTTAGATGTGTTATTAAAATATAATTGTTTAAATAAAAGTTCATTATAGGGATTATTTAAGTAAAATATCCTTAAAAGTAGTTACAAAGCTTACCTATAACTTTATAAGTCCTAAAACACAACTCATAGTCTGTACCTAAATTGTGAATGTAAAGATTCTGTGGCAGTCCAAATATAGATCCATTACACTTTGCAATACGAAATATGTAAGTGGGAGTAATTTATCTCATCATTAGTTACAGGCGAGTGTGGGATATTAGGGTGCGTTTGACGTGAATAGATTGCGTAGCCCTAGATTAGGTAAACGTTGTATTGGCAACAGTGGTTTAAATTCCCTCCGGCTATATTCCGTCAGATATCCTATCCTGCCAACACAATGAAACAATATTTCCCTACTCGCAGCATCAGGGGATCACGATGCCAGACATACCACCCTGCCAGCACAATCAAACAATGTTCTTCAACCCTCTGTATCAGACGATCATCATGTTCGTCCCTTGACTCTTTCTCATTCTATCTACCTTTCACATCGAATGTCAACTAAAGTTTATTCAATTTTGTTTCAGCCTAAAAATATTGGAACAAGAATTAATTCCCCCCTTCCGTTTTACATTGAACGTGATTTCGGTTTCCGTTAATGTAATTCCGTTGCGGTGGAAAGAAATAGATTTACCTCGGTTTTAATATATCTTTACTATATTAATCTTACACTCTAGAAATTTATAATTTCTTTTGTTGTTATTGTAAACTTGTTATTGAACTATCATAAATTGTAAACTTTCATTTCCCGAAAGTCAAACTGTTTTCTTCAGATACTAGGCATGCAATTCCTACATCTAGTTCTTATTTCATAAATTTGTTGCTATGTAATTATATTTCGTATTGTTTTCAAAACAGATAATTCATTGACTCACCAGCTAATTTTAACTGTTTATCTAATAATATGTTTTTCTAAGAATAACACTATTTGAATATTAGCTTTAATAGTATATAACTAATTTAATGGACAGTCATGTTTATAAATAACTTTCAAAACATTTCATACTTAAACAGACACACACACACACACACACACGCACATACCATCGACAGTAGCACAATTGCTTAAGATCATCCTCTAACCAAGACGTTTTGTTCAGCCGGTCCGTAAGTAGTTCTGGTACTGCTAAGTAGAAAAGCTGAAGCCATATTTATTATTAATTGCTAGGATTAGATTAAATTAAACCATATATATATATATATATATATATATATATATATATATATATATATATATATGTGTGTGTGTGTGTGTGTGTGTGTGTGTATATGTATATATATATATATATATATATATATATATATATATATATATTAAATATGGTGATATGTTTTCTTGTAATATAGTTAATAAATTAAAAATATTTCATAAACAAAAAGACTTTTAATGAATATATTTATTCCGAGAATAAATATATTCATTAAAAGTATTCTTGTTTATGAAATATTTTTAATTTATTAAATATATATATATATATATATATATATATATATATATATATATATATTTACACACACACACACAAAATCGCGTGTGTGTTTGTGTGTGTGTGTGTGTGTGTGAGTGAGTTTGTGTGTGTATGGTGTATGTGTGTTTGTATGAGTGTGTGTGTGTGTGTGTGTTTGTGTGTGTGTGTGTGTGTGTTTGTTTGTGTGTGTGTGTGTGTGTGTGTGTTTGTGAGTGTGAGTGTGTGTTTATTTGTTTGTGTTTGGTGTTAGGTGACATCATTTAATAATACGAGTAGTAAAATTTAAATACGAAATAAATATGTTTTAAAGAGATTTCTATTTTTATTAGTTAATTTGAGTCCATATTTTAACAAAGAAAAATTAATTAAAATATAAACAATGAAGTGAAGCAATAAAGATTTTCACAGGAATATTTCTTTACCAAATAGGAAAAATAAAGGTTTTTGTTTCAAACAAATATCCCAACACAGTCGATTGTGACATAACAAACTGTTGCTAAAAGCAAAAACGTGAATAAAATCTGCTACACGTTGCACACAGTTTTGGAAAAGTTTTAAATTAAATTTCGTCGAACTAGGCGAATGTTGTTCTAATAAGAAGAAAACACACAAAGTCTGGTTGCAAAACAGTCTGGAAACTCTGCGGCATCTGTTCCGAGACCGGCAAAAAATAAATTTGTGTACTCGAGAGTCTGCAAAGGCTTCGTCACTCACAACTAATGAAAAGTCCACTCCGTTTTATCCAAACAATTTTAATTAGTTCAGTTAAATTACTTCAACATATAAAAACCTGCTCAGCTGTAATTAACTTCGTTAAAATAATTACTAATTATCGAATAAGTGAAATTGAACATTTTTTTTTGATCGTGTGATATCTGTAGATATGCAACTGTTGAAAACGGCATTTTTATTATCTCTATTTTGTTTTCATAAACGTAATAATGTCTGTAAAATATAATTATATTAGTGATTCCTTTACATAGCAATTTTGTATTCAAGAAAGACATTTGTTGCCAGCAATGAAAGTCTAATATTATAAAATCATATATGTTCAGGGGGACAAAGAAGTGTCTATGAGATCAATTAAAGCAAGATTTTAAAAAACCAACAGTATTAATTGTACCTTTTTAACTGTACCTACCAGGTTTTATTGTAAAAAAACCTTCCTGGCATCTCTCTCAAACACTTATGGTGTACTGGTTTTCGAAACACAAATATTTGTGAACTAATTTATAAATAACTTTGGTTAAAGCTTCGAAATTGAATTTTCGAACAAGTCAAAGTCGTTTTTAGAAAATACGAATTTATCAAAACAATAGAAATGTCTTGTAGCGAAAATAAATCTAGTACGACCTTAACCTTTTCTAGAATAATTGCCTAGATCTGGCTTCTCTGGAACAACAACCTTACAATATTTTTAGCTACTATTCCTTCTTTTACTATGAAAAGAAAATTTGTTTTTTGAGCCCACTGAAAATAAAAATAAACAAGATGGCTTATAATATAATGTCCCATGTTTTTTTAGGTATTTTAATTACAATTATTTACCTTCATTTGAAATAACATTGTAATTATCCTAATGTAAACAAAATTAGAGTCTACTTTATTACTGTTGTTTACATTATTTTGTTCAATTTTAAATCGGAACAGGAATCACTACCTCACTACCTAAGTGACGTAGCACTGGGTAACTAATTATTAAAAATGATTCAATTATTATGGGGTTAACAATAATAAATCATATACTCTCTCTAAGACTAATTGTAGGTATGAAATGTTTGTATTGTATCATATATTGGTTTACTGCAATGTTTCTATCAAGGAGATACATAGTCACTATCATAATATAAACGAAATTATAGCCTATAGTTTATTAATGTTGTTTAAATATTTTATTCAAATTTAAATCGGATCAGGTATCACCATCTCACTACTTAGGTGATGTAGAACTGGGTCTCTAATTAATAACAATTATTCAATTATTAAGGGGTTAACGATAAATATTCTAGGACTAATTGTAAATATAATATGTTTGTACTGTATCATGTATCCTTTTACTGCAACGTGCCTATCAAAGAGAACTTTTATGTGAAACATTAATTTTGAATGCAATCTGATCAACATCAATATCGAAAATAAAAATTTTCGTCACGCAGGCTTAATCATGCTTTAAACCCACAACGCTTAAAATTTGGCGGTATTGTTATAAAAAAAACGTTAATTATCATCTAATAAAGGCATTTATGTGATCTCGTAGTTACATTACTCAGATATTAATTGTCAAATTCCGTAATACGAGGATTGGAATTGTAATAAATTTTAAACTTATTCAGTCCACTGTAACTATGTAATTATGAAGAATGTTTGCCTTTAGTATTAAAGTTTATTTACGTAGAGTTTTCTTAGGAAAGACGATGTAACGGAACGAGTCACGTGATCTACTTTAAAGCAATCTTACCTCTCTAAAAGTTAATTGATATATTTTTTTCTCTTTTGGAATGGAAACACAAGCACCTATATGGGAAATACACGTATATTAGCAACGGGAAAATTTATTAAAATTTGTTTTCGTAATTGGATATGAAAATTATTAATTGGCTCAAAATGATGTATTAGCAAGCTTTATTAGGAGAGTTTGTTTAGTTCAGCGTAGACATTACGGATTAATTATTTTGCAGCCTACTATTACTTTTAATATAAAAATAATTTACTTTAAACAGTATCAATAAAGAAACTGAAGTTGCAATTAAACCCATATTGAGAGTCTTATCTCTATTGACATCTTTCAGTAATTAATGCCTAGCACAATACGTAGAACTGAGCTTATTAAATCCCATACGCCCTATTACACTAACCAAAAATTGAATTTACTCTTTTATAATTTTTAAGAATAAGTTTATCTAACTAAAAAAATTACATTAAAAATTGGTTAGGCTATTAAAAATGAAGAAATAGTAAATGATGCAATTAGATATCAAACATTTGTAAATAAAGTTCCTCAACTAATTGGTCAATTCAATCATATGGAAGCAGCATAAAACCACAAAATGTTTTCAAAAACACGAAATTTATGACTATTACGCTTTTATTTAGGCCTAATCGTAATTATTTAGTAACCCACCAGAATTTCCTGTAATTAATTAGACTAACAACTTAAACTATTAGTAATGATGGGAAGTACGTTTTACCAAACGTTGGTTAATAACTCTCTCTCTCTCTCTCTCTCTCTCTCTCTCCCGTATGACACTCTATATATAAATACTCGAGCATGAATGTGTAATTAATGAGGAAATATATCATGTAACACTCTTACTTAGGTAATCTACATTATTGTGTAAGCGATAAGTAAATAAAGAAAATAGCATTTGAGTTATATATATACTAATACAAATAATTCAAATAAAAGAATTGTTTTAGTTCTTAATATATTATTCATGGCCTTTCGCCATTAAAACAAGTATAAGCTGCTTCAGAAAAAACAAGGATATAACCCTGAATATGCTAGCACTTATTTAATGCCCAAGAACTTTGAATAATATATAAATTACAAATATTCTTGTAATAAAAAAATGTTATTCATTTATTATTTCACAAGAAAACGTTTCACCATAATTTATTGATATTTATTTATTAGTGTGTGTTTGTTCTGAGTGTGTGTGTGTGTGTGTGTGCGTGTGTGTGGGTTTGTGCGTGTGTGTGGTCTGGTGTGGTGTGGTTTTTGTGTGAGTGTGTGTGTGTGTGTGTGTGTGTATTGCGACTATCCTACCAAGAAGATAAACATTTTGAACAAAGTCAGCCGACTAAAGTAAGGTCTGTGCTAACGCTTGCCAATATCTGCCAGAGAACCAGTTACTGGAATTTATTTTAAAAAACCTAACTCTCGGAGATTTACCCTTTTGGGTACTGTTTCCCGTGGAGTGTATTATTTTTAGACATCTCAGCTTAAAGACCAGGTGTTGGAGAGTATAAGGAAATTGTCTATTACATAATTTTTAAACTCAAATTTCAAGTTAATGAAAAACACTGTTTTATTATAACTGTGTTAATAACATAACTTAGTTATTTGAATATTTATATGCCATTTAAAGGTTCTTTTGGTTCCAATTGTAATCCTTTAAAGCATATACTAAATTTTAGCATACATTTACAACATGAAAACCTACAATTTACAGTTAAATTTAAATTATAGAAAAATACACAAATTACCCCTGAAACGAAAACCATATTAACATTTATATTTTCATAGAGAAAAACCTCCTATGCAAATAAATAGCATTTAACCAGAAAGTTTCACCAATTTAAAATAAATAATTAAAACATATATTTCCTATATTAATATTCTCAATGTATACAACATCTAAGCATGTTCAAGATAGCCTGTCCTTCAACACAACCCCGCATGATCAGAAACCAAATTAGAATAAAATTACGTCTTGATTTAAAATTCAACATTTCGAAAATGTTCCCATTAATTATATATGATAAACAACTTATGATAGAAAAAAAATGAATATTAGCATATAATAATTTATATGGACTCTTCACATAATAAACATTAAAAATTATTTAATAATACTCACATCTTTTGAACAACAATTCTTATTGAAAACATAACTCAATTTGACAACTAATGTCACAAATATTTACCTTATTTCAGACATCATATTTAGATCCTAATATTACCACACCATTTGTAAAATCATCCTTTATATATATATATATATATATATATATATATATATATATATATATATATATATATATATATATATACTATATTATTTATTCTTGTGTATCCATAACAAAATAATACAATTTACAAATACAAGAATAATTAATTGAATATACCATTCAAAGATTTTCGTTGGCAAACAGTACCAACATCATCAGGAATACTAAAAAAAGGAATACTTGGTACTGTTTGCAATGAAAACTGAATTGTATATTCAATAAATTATTCTTGTATTTGTAAATTGTCTTATTTCTATATATATATATATATGCGTGTGTGTGTATGTAAATAAGTTTATTTGGGACTTCCTTGAGTCTATTCTACTCGTCTTTATACAATTACATATCTAAAGAAGCATTGCTGAATTTGTAATATTTGTGTATTTTATTTCTCTCATTAAAATAAAATATCATAAAACTATATATGTCGTCTCAGTAAATGCAATAACTACTTATATTTTTAAATAATTATATATTTATTATATATTTTAAAAATATAATTTTAAATAGAAAATATTGACCCAAAATACTTTTATAATCGGTTGATACATATTTTCTTATGTAACGATGATAAATATTGGAGCTTTTATTTTTGTTTTGTAAAACTAAATATGTTTTACAACCTTCTTTACCAGTACAGAAAATACTCTGTGTAAAATTTGTTCTCGTTTGATACTGTATGTAAACACACTATTGCTATTTGTTCTTTTTGAGATTTTGCAACAAATTTTCAAACTGGTAAATTTGGAGATATGTCTATGTGATCATATATTTTCTTGCTCACAGCTATTTGCTGCTGGACTCTAGATTCTCCAAATCTAGTAATGTCAAATCCAGTCCATTGTTTAGACGTTTTTATATCATATTTTTTTTCATTACCTAGATATAAAACATTTTGGCAAACTTCATACACCCCCCCCCCGTTGTGTTATGTACAATAGTACAGTGTAACTTTTACAATACTCATTCTTTGGTTCTAAGACCAACTATCTGGCCACTGTCGGACTTCTTCATTAGAATAATATGAAGTAGCGCTGAGGGTTGTGGACTAAGTTGACTCAGGTGGACCTAATTCTATTTCACGTACCGTGCATTTTTCAGTTTCTTTCTCTAGTTTTTTTTATTGGTTTACTAAAATAAAATCAGTTATTTTACGAGTCATAATGGCTCGTACACGTACAAGACACAATAAGCGACATTTATGCCTTTGATTCCACTATTAAACAAAACAAAACCATAGAATAGTGTTAGAACGTCCAATGGTCTGACTGCACTGACAGATATATGAAAGATGAACTGTATTCGAGTTAGAGGGAGGATAATTCAGCCAGAACTTTTATCACGGCTAGAATTTCAGTACAGTCAAATATAAAGTTGACAATGAATAAAAGATAACACTGTTGAATATCCAGTCAAAAATAAATTTATTTAGTGAAACGTTTCGGAAACAATTTGTTACCATTATCAAGGCTTTAGTGTCATGATAAATGAAGTGCTTACATTTACAGTTCAAATAAGTAATCTAAGAAGGCAAAACATAAAAGCCCCTACACATTAGCAAAACATTTCACTGCGCAAGCTCCGCTAACTTGTATTTCCGCCCTACCATAACTTTTCCTTTTTTGGTAAAGTGTAAGGGATTTGATGTTTTATTACCACCTACCTCACATTACTCACATGAACTTTAAATATAAGGACTTTGTTTCTCACAGCCTACAAGCTTAATAAGGGCAACAAATTATTTGCCAAACGTTGCACTAAACAAATGCGTTTTTGAGTCGATAATCAACCGTCTTATCATTTATTCATTAGTTATCTCGAGAGTTCAAATAAACATGAAACTTGATCTTGTCTTTGAACTAAGATTCCACAGTTCTAAAAATTAAATATATATTCGACTATTCCCCCGATCAGAGGTTTAGGTACGGCGTACCGGTGCGTAAAGTCACAAAACTAGCAAAGTATATATATATATATATATATATATATATATATATATATATATATATATATATAAAGAACAAATATATATAAAGTCAAAATACAAATACAAGAATTATATTTGAATTTACAATTCAAAGCTTTTCGTTGGCTAACAGTACCAACATCATCATAAATATTACGATATTTATATATATATATATATATATATATATATATATATATATATATATATATGTATATGTATATATATATATATATATATATATACATATACATACATATATATATATATATATATATATATATATATATATATATATATATGTATATGTATATATATATATATATATATATATATATATATATATATATATATATATATATATATATATATATATATATATATAATACGTTTTCTTGTTTAATATTATAAACCAACATAGGTTATTCAAATACAAGAATATTTATTAATTTATATTCAAAGCTTTTTGTTGGTAAACAGTACCAACATCATCAGGAATGAAAATTACAATAATCTCAATAATTATAATATGAAAATATTGTTATTTTCATTCCTGATGATGTTGCTACTATTTACCAACGAAAAGCTTTGAATATAAATTAATAAATATTTTTGCATTTGAATACCCTATGTTGTTTAATATATATATATATATATATATATATATATATATATATATATATATATATATATGTACAAGAAATAATCAAATTTATATACACACATTAGTTGATATATACTGAAGAACGCTCTACAATATTTGATGGAATTTTTAACGCAATGCAAATGATTTTGATGAGTGATATAAAAACACGATTTTGCAGAGGTTAAATTAAGAGATTTGATGACTTTTGAAAAGATAAAATACATTTAACAATGTTGAAAGATAAAAACATTAGAACGGCAAGATATTGAACAACAATAGATGCCATGTTTACAAGTAATTGAGAAAATGTTTGTAAAAGAGTTTTTATTTCTTATTTCAGTTACCATATACCAATAGTTTTAATTTTATAATACAATCATAATAAAAATGAAGATGTTATAAATACGAGAATGACAAGATAAAGTTGAATCTCCAAACAACCTATAAATACTTTTAATATATAAATGTTTATTATTTTTATAATACACAAATTTAAAAATGAATACAATTGAAAAAAATGTTGTAACACAGAAATTACTAAACATTTTTTTTTTTTAATTTCAGTGAACCTAAATTTGTGATTTTATTACAAAATATAAGCTAATAATAATAATTAAAAATAAAGCAGACGTAACGTTTCACAAATTCAGATATGGTCGTGGCCCTTGATTAGAAGTCGGCACTCACCAAGTGCCACACAAAACGTTTTATCGCATTGATAACCTTGATACAACCATAATAATTTGAAACATTTTTGCACGTAATGTTTTCATGTCATTTTGACTTCTCTCTGCGTCAGCTTCCAGATTGATGGTGTACATTAATTTGATAAAATTTATCAATTAAAATATAACACGGTTCGACTTCTTACATTAAAAAAAATTTCTTTGTAGGTCACATGTCGACAAACATTAAAACAACTTATTGACGTACAGTAAAAAAAAAAAAGATCAGGCGATTTAAAATGCCATTTATACAAGGAAATACGTACAGGAACATTGGTGACAAGATGCGGCCGACACTAGTTACTTCGCTCTGCCTACAACTGCTCTGCATTTATAACCCGGGTAAGTCACTGAAGTTTTACAATTATTATAATTACAAATACAATAATAATAATTATATTATTACAAATAAATTTCCCATATTATTCGATTTAGAGCTATTATTCTACATTTTAATTACTTACAAGCCTAAATATGTTTAACTTTAGCACGTATCGTGGTATGATAATTTTGGATATTCAGTGTGTTGTTAATTGTCCAGTGTAAAATATTATCTTTGTCACTATTTTCTTATTTCGAAAGAAACCCTACTAATTATAATATGTCAAGAAGCTTTTAAAGAACAATAAATATAGTTTTCACGAAAGAAAACACAAATCTCTCCTGATTCTTAGCAAACCGTTGGTCATATAAGGGGTTGTTTATTGGTTTATTATGACGATTATTTGGAACTATAGAGCCGTGAATATTTTTTGATCGATACGAATCTTAAATCATTTTTCTAGTAAAGTAGTATGTGTAGTGTGACTTATTTGTCCCATACAGATATTCATTGGACCGGATTGTGTTCTTACGGTAGTCTTGAATAGCGATTTATTGATCTAGAGTCGTGACTGTTTATTGATGGATAATTTTATACGAATTTCAGATAATTGATCTAGTATGGCGTTTCACCTGTACAGTAGTGCGATTCTTACCTCCTGTATATATTCATTGGTCCCGATTGTGTTCCTAGGTTATACTTAAACAGCGATTAACTGATCTAGAGTCGTGAATATTTATTTATCGATAATTAATCTCGAATCCTAATCCTATGTTCTAGGTTTACGATTCATCTGTACGGTTCTGTGATTCGTATGTCCCGTATAGCTATTCATTGGAACTGATGGTTTTTTTAGATTAGTCTTAAACGGCGATTTATTGATCTAGAGTCGTAACTGTTTATTGAAAGATAATGTATCACGATTCTTAATTCATTGTTCTAGTATAATGATTCGTATATACAGCAGTATGACTCATTTGTCTTAAACGGGTTTTAATGATCTAGAGTCATGACTGATTTTTGATTGATAATTATTCACGAAATCTAATTCATTGTTCTAGCACCAAGATTCATCTGTAAAGTAGTGTGATTCATTTGTCCTGGATAGCTAATCATTGGTCCCGATTGTGTTCTTAGGTTAGTCTTGGGTAGCGAATAATTGATCTCGAGACATGACTGTTTTGTGATCGATAATAATCACGAATCTTAGTTTATTGTTCTAGTACCACGATTCATCTGCACAATAGTGCGAATCATTTGTCTCGCATACATATTTAATGTTTCCGATTGTGTTCTCACGTCAGTCTTGAATAGTGATTGTTTTATCTAGAGTCTTTAACGTTTTGGGGTCGATAATAATCACGAATCTTAGTTTATTGTTCTAGTACCACGATTCATCTGCACAATAGTGCGCATCATTTGTCTCGCATACATATTTAATGTTTCCGATTGTGTTCTCACGTCAGTCTTGAATAGTGATTGTTTTATCTAGAGTCTTTAAGGTTTTGTGATCGATAAATATTTATGAACTTAATATCATTGCTCTAGTATGGTGCATCAGTTGTACTGTAGTGCGATTCATTTGGCCCGTACAGGTATTTATTTTTCACTGTTGTTTTCTTTCATTGGCCTCGTATAACGATTCAATGAAACATATCGTGTTGTCGTATAATAGTGTAATCATGGCATCTTTGTCTTTTTTTGTTTGGGTTTTTATTCTCAAATAATGTTTATGTTAACTTACTTGTTTTTATTTTGCAAAGTCATTATTTGTCACAGATAGGGTCTGATTTCAAATGATTTTTTGTAATGATATATATTAATTTTTCCTATTGTGGTTCGATGTAATTTTGTATTGTTTTATTATGTTTTCAATTATGAGATTATAATTAAAAGCGTTCCTACTTGGCAAATAAATATGTATTTAGTAACTTTATTTTACTGAATTTGGGCCTAAAACGAGAGGTAATATTTTGTTCCCCTCAAATTATAGTGTTATTTAGCATTTTAACAAACAAAATTAGTTACATATTTTAGTACTTTTATTTTTTAAATATTTCCATATCTCGTAATTTATTTGGAGATAGAATCCACCCTCTAAATACCGATATTTACCCTCTTACTGTAGAACAAAAAAAAAAAAACATTCAAGATAAGGTTTACCATATTCTTGAAACATACATTAATAGATGGATGAAAATTTGTCTGCATTTTCTATAGCTTGGATAAATTTAGAAAGATGTATCAAATCAGAACATTTCATTTGTGGTTTCAGTTAGATCACAAGATTACGTGGGATGCTTCGAGGATTCCGGGAATCGTATGCTTGGTCATTATACCACCTTTTCAGCGCAGACACTCGATATGTGCATTGACTACTGCCAAAGACTTGGTTACAAGTTTGCTGGCTTACAATATAGGTGAATGAAACAAATCTTACTTATTGAATGAATATAGTGTACATTCATTGCTATGTAAATATCAGTTCCTCAAAACTTCAGAACGTAATTACAAATGTTTATGGTGTTCTGTGTTAATACTTATGCATGTTAACATCATAATAATTACGCATCTTTCAATCATAGTATCTTTGCCACTCCGGATATTGAGTAAAACCAAGCCTGATTGTACACATTGCATACGAAGTTAGAGAACTTTTGCTTCACTCCAGAGAATTTATTATTTTTTTGTTTCTGAAATTATCGTTATGCAAATGTGTAGCACCTAAACACAATGTAAAAATAACTTTATTATAAACACATTATCATAAATTGTCTTAAATAAATATCTAATAGGAAATAAATATGAGAAACAACTAGATTACCAATTAGGTCACCGTGATGAAACGTAAAGTGTTTCATAGAGCAGCTATAACTAACATTTTATGGACTTGTCAACTTGGTCAAAGCGATGGACCATAAATTGTTTCATATAGCAGGCCTATGGAATGCTTTATGGATTTGTACACGTAGTCACCGTGATGAGCCTCAAAGTGTTCCATAGAGCATTTTTCCGTAACACCTGTATGCTGTGAGGAATCATAAAGAGTTGCAGAGTAGGTAACAATTTATGAAGCCGTCAATGTGGTCACCGTGATGAACCATATAGTGTTACATTATAGTAGGTTTACGTAAAACTCCATGAGCTTGTCAACGTCATAGGCATGAAATACAAAGTGTTACAACGTGATGAGCCAAAAGTGTTGCATAGAGCATTTTATAACACTTATAAAACCGTCAACCTAGTCGCGGTGATGAACCATTAAGAGTTGCAAACACCAGATTTACGTAATACTTAATAATGAATTACACTTGGTCACCGGGATGAACCGTAAAGTGTTGCATAGAAGAAGTTTACGTAACACAACATGAAACCGTCAATTTCGATAACGTTATGATCCATAAAGTGATACGAAGAGCAGGTTTATGTACTTCATTATGAAGTCGTCAAGGATGTTTTCGTGATGAGCAACAAAAGGGTTGCATAGACCAGATTAACGTAACGTTTTATGATCTCGCCATCGTGATCACCGTGATGAACCTTAAAATATAGAGCAGGGTTAGCTAACACTTTGAAGCCTTCAACGTGATAAGCCAAAAATTGTGATAAACAATAAATTCTATCATATAATAGGTTTACGTGACACTTTTTGAAGCTCTCAATGTTGTCACCGTAAGGAAGCCGTTATAGTTGTATTCATGATAAAGCATAAAGTGTTGCATAGAACAGGTTTAACGTATCGTTATATGAAGGGCACAATTAGGTCATCGTGTTTATTTTTAAAGTGTTGATGGAGCATATTTGCGTAAAACTTTATAGAGCTGAAACCTGATCCCAATGATGAATCATAAAAGGTTTAATAGAGCAGGTTAACTTAACACTTTATAAAGCTGTCAATCAGGTCATTGTGATGAACCATAAAATGATGCATAGAGCATATTTGCGTAACAATTCATAAAGCCTGAACCTGATCGCAATGATGAGTCATAAAATGTTTCATAGAGCAGGTTTACATAACACTTTATAAAGCTATCAATGCGGTCATTGTGATGAACCATAAAATGTTGCATAGGGTAGGTTTACGTAACACTTTAAGAAGCCGTCAACCCAGTCACCGTGAGAAACCACAAATTTGCATACAGTCTGTTTACGTAACACTTTATGAGGCCGTCAACCCAGTCACCGTGAGAAACCACAAATTTGCATACAGTCTGTTTACGTAACACTTTAAGAAGCCGTCAACCCAGTCACCGTGAGAAACCACAAATTTGCATACAGTCTGTTTACGTAACACTTTATGAGGCCGTCAACCCAGTCACCGTGAGAAACCACAAATTTTTTCATACAGTAGGTTTACGTTACACCTTATTAAACCCTCAACTTGATAATCGTGATGAACCATAGTGTTGCATATAGCTTGTTTACATTCAGCGTTATGAAGCCGTTAATATGATCATAGTGATAAAACATAAATTTTTGCATAGAGCGTGTTTACATTCAACGTTATGATGTCCTTAATGTGATAATCGTGATAAACTATAAAGTGTTGCATTGATCAGGTTTACATATCATTATATGAAGTAGTCAATGTGGTCATCGTGATTAACTATAAAGTGTTGCATAGAGCAGATTTACAAAACGCTTTTTGAACCCGTCAAGGAGGTCGTCTTAATGAACATTGAAAAGTTGTATATATTACATTTACGCACCAATTTAAAAAAAGAGAATGTGGTTATCATGATGAACCATAACATGTTGCATAGCGCAGGCTTAATTAACGCTTTATAAAGCCATTATCGTGATGAAATACAAAGTGTTCCATGGAGCAGGTTTGGATATTACTTTATGAAGAAGCCACTTTATGGTCGTCGTGATAAACCATCAAGTTTTATATAGAAACAGTTTACCTAATAATTTTTGAAACCGTCAATTTGGTCACTAGGATGAGCCTTAAAGAGATGCATTGATGAGGTTTACGTAACACGTTATGAATCCGTCAATGTGATGAACCATAAATTCTTCCATGGAGCTGGTGTAGATAACGTTATATGGAACCTAATACATTGCAGATGAAGGTATATTTATAATGCCAGATTTTGAAGATGGTAAAAAAATCAACTCAATTCGCCTAAACAATGTATTGTTATTTTCTATTCCTGTCATGTTTAGTAGTTAAATTTTTATTTATCATAAACATAATCAGTAGTGCTGGTTTATTTTTAAGTATATTTTTGTAGCTCATCCATAGCAAGATTACAAAATAGACTACCTAAATCTATAAAATATTTTATTTCTAATATTGTTTTCGTCTTAAACAGAACTTATTGTTTCTGTGGCGTTGAAGCCCCAGCCAATTTGAAAAAACCTGATACCGACTGCAACATGGATTGTCCTGGTAATAGGTCTGAAACATGTGGTGGAACTTGGAGAAATTCTGTTTACAAAATAAAAAATGTTAAAAAAGGTACTTCTATATTCTATCCTATTTGTATATTTTAATTGTAGCTTATTGCTAGTGTCAACACTTCATAGCTTAATCATGTTCAAATTGTGTCATATGCAGGAGGCTCACACTCACACTAGGTTAACCTACTTCTAGTTCTAATTTAGCCTACATTGTTTATCTGCATTGTTCAAGTTTAAGGAGGGGAAACGGATTTTGCAAAAATGTTTACTAACGTTTTAAAAGGATTGTACCGAAAAATGTGAGTCAATGGTTTTTCCGGAAATTACTGGCTAACGGGACCTAATTTACAGTTTTTATCGGTCTTAATTTTCTATCTTAACGTACAAATCTATCTATAACGTTCTGTTTGCTTTTCCTCAGTTGAGCTGAAAACACTGTTTTGCCCAAGAGTGACTACTAATAATGAAATGTGTCTATTTCTATATTATACCCAAATTTAGTTTGCATCTAATTTAAACTGAACACTTTTGTGTAATGGATTCCTTTCAAAATGAAGATATTCAAAAGGCATTTTCAGTTTATCAAGTAAGGACTATTGAGCTTTTAACGTTATTGCCTAATAACCAACTGGTTGTATATAGTGAACATAATATTTTATAACCTGATAGTCAATGAAATAAAAATCGGACCACTGGCACATTAATTCACTGTTTCACCCGATACACCAATATTAGTGACTTCTTGAACGTGTAAGAAGAAGTTTCCCTAACCAAGAAAAACAAGTGAGCACATTGTATAAAAGTGAAACGTGGATGCCGCTAAGTCAGGTATGTTGGGCAACGTTGGGCGAGATAGGTATCCGTTGACTCTGTCAGATGCCGTTTACTAAATACCTGAAATTGGCGAGTTTCTATTTTTGACCAGACGTAAAAACACTTAAACCACGTTTCTGTAGAGAGTTTGAAAAAGGCAAAATGGTTTCTCTCGAAAAAGAACGTCGCAAGTATAAAGATTTAGAATATTTTCTAATAAACAGGAAACTCTTCAGGCAATAACGTATGATAAAGATGCTCTACAGGATCCAACTACAACGGACACAAAGTGAAGCTATTACATTGCCTAAAAAAAGAGAGAGTTGAAGTTGTGAGTGGCATGTTTATTAACGCTTATCTGCCTGTGGTGCATCCGTTGCTAAAGTGTTCGAGAAAACCATGTGTGTGTGTGTGTGTGTGTGTGTGTGTGTGTGTGTGTGTGTGTGTGTGTGTGTGTGTGTGTGTGTGTGTGTGTGTGTGTATCTTGTACAAACTTTCAGTCGTTAACAAAATACGGTTTTATTTTTTCAATCTAATTTAAAAACATTTTTTTAAAGTTTAGTCGATGACAATTGATGTTATACAT
>JBAIZL010000005.1:257380822-257388322 GCA_036971475.1 Prosapia bicincta
GAAATATGAAAATAATCTAAAATACGAAATACACGAAAAATGAAAATATCATAAAAGATTATCAGTGTGGATTCCGAGAGGGAAAAGGAACTACCGTTCACATATTTGTTTTAAGACAGTTACTCGAGAGGTGTTGGGAATATAAAATTGACCTTTATCTTCTTTTTATTGACTATCGGCAGGCTTTTGACAGTGTCAACAGAGTAAAATTGCTAGAAACACTAAATGATTTCAACGTACCAAACAAGTTGATCACCCTACAGTTTAAGTTTACAGATTAAATTATTATTGTGCTAATTATTTTAACATTCAGTAACACAAAATTTATTAAAATCAGGATGAATAAAATCTGTGTAAATGTAAAAGAGATTATTTTATACTTTATTGGACGAGCTTTACAGACACCTGTTGAAAGCTGGCATGCATGTAAAATTCGTGGCCTTGCGACATGCCTCTAGATTTGGTAGGAGCTGTAGGCCTATATGTCAATATTATTCCACTGTCAGCCAAGTGTGATATATCTTTCAAATATCTAGCTTGTCGGGAAATTTAAATTCATATTCAAAATGAAGCATTCGTACCGAACACCCAAACACCTAATTACCCATTTACTAATATCGCAAAATTATTTCTTTACCATTTACACCTGAGCCATTCCAGACTATTTTAGTTTTCAGCTCATGATAAGTAAGTTGTAGATCAATTAGAAAGCTCATACCGAGTACCAAATAACTCTTTAACACAATTATCTAAGGCTGCACTTTCACATAACTCTAAGGTATGAGTAAAACAGTACGTGTATGATGACCAAATTTCTATCGCAATTTCCACAGGGATGAGAAGATATAGGAAAAACTTAGTACGATTAAAGAAATTAGTTATACTAAGAACCAGAACAAATATTCTCAATGGTTGTTACACATTTTATATTATGAAAACTTCAAACCCCATCTGCCCAGATGTAATTTTTATTTTAAAAAGGTCGTTTCATTGGTAATCGTTATTTCACATGAAAACAACTGATTCAAAATTACATTGCTTTGTTATGCTATTGTACAGTAAATGATGGTTAGTGTGAATTAAATAATTAACGCAATATGATTTAAATGTTTTCAGTATTTGGTGTTTTTGCGGAAATGAATTAGATCTATCTAACGAGAGACCAGATGGAGAATGTAATTTACGTTGTACAGGTGAATCCCAAAGAATGTGTGGGGGATTGTGGAGAAACTCAATCTATTTCACAGGTTGGATCGTTTTATAAGATCATAGTTATTATTCATTACGATATACTATTGCTTATTTTTATATTTTCATTATGAAAACTCAAACAATTTTTATTTATGTGTAAACTTTTCTGTTTGTTATGCATTTTTAACAATAGTCTCATACACAATAGACCTAATTCTATCGTTACATTTCTCTATACCGTTTTCTCTCCCTTTATTTCTGTCTTACTCACTGTTTATTTTTTTCTCTTCGCTCCCAATATTCTCTTTCTTTCTATCCTATTTTATCTCTTTTTTGTCTCGTATATTTAGTACCATTATTATACATTTTTTTACTATAATCTCATCAAATAACTTGAAAGATATTTTTACGAATCAAAATATATTTCCTAAGATTGAAGTTTTATAAGCTCGCAGCATTCCCCTTCTCATAACTCATCGTCACTGGTGGCGTCATGTTAAAATCTTCTTTCCCTTATATCTAAAAACCTTACATAAAGATTTAAATAAACAATTTATCAATTATCTAACAATAATCTAAATTGGTAAGTTTATAACTGCTTGATGTTTCATTTCATTTGGAATTACCATCATAGATTCCAAAGTTGACTGGAACAAGTAAGAATGATTTACGTTTTCTATTCTTGTACCCTAATCTTGTTTATCAATAAACTACATATAGTTCCTTTTTAAGCATATTAAATAGGTAATGCAGTGTCAGTAGCTAGGTATTCTTCTTCATGGATATTGGTAATGCTTTAATTTTATAATTTAAAAAATTTAAAACTAAAATTTTTTACGTTGAACAAATTTGTTTCAACATAATGTAAGTTGTTAACTGAAAATGGATGCGTTGTTACATCAAACTGCAATGAGACGAAATAAAAGACTGCCTTCTTACATTCAAACATATGCCCCCTGATATCAACCTTTGTGGTCCTATAAACGCGTACAGATCTTCTTTATAGTGGACAACTGCAGCGAATTCAGAGATATTTAAAATGATGGGCTTTGTCATTTCCGTCAAACATTAAATGTGGCAAAAACCTAGTAGTATTATTTCTTACATATATATATATATATATATATATATATATATATATATATATATATATTTCTAGGATTCGTAACATAACCAATTTTTATCTAACATAAAAATTTATTACTTTGTTTCATTTACAAAGTATGAATTTATTCTTATGAAATTGATGTATTCTTTTTATGACTAAAGAACGCGCATGCGAATATGTATGAGTACGCGCGCGTGATTTATAAAAAGAGAATGAGAACGAATGAATAAGAAGGTTTAGCGTACACTATAGTATTTCCTGTATATGAATTGCATAATATATCTCAGTATAATTAAACCCAGTTCTAACAAACACTTGCTACCCTTCAGTGAGAAACAATGGGAGTTAAATGAATCCCCCCCCCTGTAACTGTATTACTGCAAATGTAAATTCTACTAACCTTTGTAACTGTACAGGAGCTTACTCCGGACCGTCTTCTGAGTATGAAGGAACGAGTTGTAAAAAACTTTCTGCTCCTCTCAATGGAGTCAAATCCTGCAGTTCTGAGTAAGTATATTTTTCTGAGTAAGCATTCTGGGTAAGTATGATTTTGTAATTAAATTTTATTTTTAAACTTCTTACTATAAAGTAAAGGATTTAAAATATTTTTTGTAAAAATATAAATCTCCTAACATATATATTCGAAGTATTAATTTAATATGAGATATATTGATTATTTATTTTAATTAAATATCCAAAGCACTTTATAATAGAAGGGTACAGATTAATAATTAGTAAGTAGGTAATGTGTTATTTTTCAGGACATGCACCATAACATGTTTGGAAGACTATGCGTTCCCAGATGGCTCTACCACTGTCAATATATCCTGCGTAAGTGGACGTTGGAAGCCTAGTAGGTCCGACTGGTCCAGGGTTCCTGATTGTAAAGGTAACACAGCAAATTAAATAGTTCTTTTTCATTTTAGTTGGTTTATATTATTAACTCGTTTTTAATACAATGGCAACTATTTTAATTGCATTGACACAAAAAACAAATTCCAAGAAAAAACATGCCCAAGAATTCTATTATATCTTATAACAATACAAATATAAATCAGCTAGTTATTTTAACTCTTTCAATGGAGTTTTTTATAAATGATTATTAATGAGTTTTGGAGCTTTTATTATCTCAGTATGTCCCAGATGTATCTCAAGTATAGGGGAAGATTTAAAGTAACAAAAATTGTGAGGCATAGAAAGAACTTTACATTCTTGCAAATGAATCACTTCAAAGTTCAAATATGAAGACGTAATGGAATCGTCTCCTTTGACGATTGAGGAAGATCGACCAGAGGAAAGTGAAGAGCGCATTCTGAAAACGATATAAGTAGATCTACTTCTGCTACATCTGAATATTTAATGTTCGCTTTATCTTCTACAGTGTCAGTAGGTTTTTTGTTCCTATTTTATCCTACCTCCCTTTACATTACTTTTCATTCCTTAAAAGGCAACAATAGTCTTAAAAATAGACAGAAGAAACAATACAAACATTATCAACTGTTTACACTACTTCGTATTTAAATGTTATCGATATTCGTGATACGGTGTCATCTGCATTGTTTAACTTTTATGATTGCTTATTTCTTAACTAATATCGATCGAAATTAAAACATATTTCGTTTTATTAATGGCTTAACTAAATATATATACCATTCAGAAAATATTCATATACTTCCTAATGTTGATACAAATACAGTAGTTGTAGTGTCAGGAAACATTGTATAAGATAAAAACAAGTAAAAAAGAAGATATTTTTTCTTAGTAAAAGTATCATTTTCTTAAGAGCCAGAGAAAATATCTCTTGGTATGAAAAATAGAAAGTTTTTCTTTAAAGAGAGCCTCATATAACCGAGGTTATATTTGTTATTAGACGTAAATAATAAAGACGCAATGAACCATAAGAGAGGTTCCTTTCGGCGTCCCTAATGACGACAAAGTAAAACTAGTTTCTTATTAGAGTAGAGGGCTACAAAGTTTCTACCGTTTATTTTCCAGACTTACACTACCCTAGTTACGTTGTATATTACTATTTAAATTTTTTTTTTTTAATTAATTACCGGGAAAATATCCTATAAGTTAATTATTTTGATTGCATCTAAATAAGTATCTGTGCCCACTATATTATCTCTTGCAGTTGTGTTTCAATTGTATGCTATTTTTTGTTCTCTTGAAACCTACAAACACTCTTCTGTGACCACGATAGCTACCTTCCTTAGCTTCCCTTATACTTACTTGTCGGCTGCCCCAACGTTAATCTCTTAATTAATCATGTTTACACTCACAGAGAATATTCTTTAAATAAATGCAACTGATTGGCGAGTCAGATGCAAATACTTATTTAAACAGGTAACGTAACATTAACGACTATATTATAGTCAACAATACATGCAATACAAAAGTACAAGTTAAAATTACCAACAACAGCAACAATAGTTCACATATAAACACAGTTACAATGAAATATCTAAAATTATAAAACAATTTAAAAACTAATATAGTGAATGACGTCAAATATAAAAAAAAAATATTGTATTATAACAATTGCAACCTATTAATTAATTAATTGTAACAAAATATAAAAAACCCTAACTACACTTACAACTTTTTTAAAAAAATGTTTTAACTTGCCTATAGTAGCACTTACTTTTTTGTGTTGAGGACGGCCGTTTCGGGAGATGTGTCCCTTTGTCAACTCAGACCGTCAAAAGGGTCTGAGTTGGACAAAGACTGGACTCAGACGACTGGACGGTCTGAGTTGACAAAGGGACACATCTCCCGAAACGGCCGTCCTCAACACAAAAAAGTAAGTGCTACTATAGGCAAGTTAAAACATTTTTTTAAAAAAGTTGTAAGTGATTACTAGTAGCTCACGCGAAGATGGAATCAACAAATGCCCTAACTACAGTTACATTCACTCATAAGTCATGTATAAAATACATTCACAGTCATAAAATACACATATTAAATACACTTTGCAAAACAACCTGCCAAATAATAAACAAAACACTAATCCAGACTAAGTATTTTTAAGTTTTAATGAGTACTGTATAAACGTATCCAAATTTTTAATTGACCACCCTAATATAATACAATTTGACTGTAGCCTATTATGGATCACCTCAGACAATATACGTCATTGCGTATTTCTTTCATAGACCAAAACACTGGGATTTTTAAAATCCCAAATTTATAATTAAACGCCTTGATGTGGCCCAATAAGATGAATATGGTGCTCCAAACATGTTATATCATGGTTTTAGATGATTTAGAACAGGAATGTTTTAGTAAATTGAGTTTCCAACTGTTATATTATGGTAAATGTTCTAGCTATTATTTTTAAGTACAAGGTACAAGAGTTGTATGAAATGAATATTCATGATGAAATACTTGATTTTACGTATGAGATGGAAGAAAATAACAGACTTAGTTTCTTAGAGGTTGTATTGGTTGGACATAAAGGTGGTATAATTACTGATTGTCGTCATGAAACAAAATTTTTGGCTAGATTTCTTAATTTTAATCGGAGCATCCTATTTCAGAAAAACGGGGAATGATTATTTGACAGGTTGTTTTGGAAAGTCTATATAATTTGGGTGTTTTATTACTGTAATTATATTTTATTCCTGTCTTGCAATATAATTCAACTGTAGTAGTCGTGTGGGCTTTTTACGTTTTTTTAAAATTAAATACGTTATAGGACGTAATTGTTATATTAATAATATTTAAACAATTTCCAACTTTACTCCTTTTAATCGTTATTGTAATGTTTTATAATTATAAAAAATTCATTGTGGCTCTATTTAATTTTAGACTATTTTTATTATGGTTGATAGTTTTAATTCTGTGCTTAAGTATTGTAGCTCTGATGACGATAACGTTTTATGTTTATATAAATAATTGTACCTGACTTGTAAACCCACCCGCTTCTATTTTACGCGTCATTGACGTAAGGGAAAATTTCAATTTAAAAACTGAAACGTTTAAACTTGTAGTTTTACATAAAAACTACAAATGTATATAAATTCATGAATTTATATAGTAGCTAATTAACTTTTAATATCCCTCAACCTTTAGGTGTGGGGAGTATTGTTTTATAGAGTTTATATACTTGAAAAGATTTTGATCAAGGAATCGGTAAAGCTATATATGAATAAACTAGTTAAAACTAACGATTAATTGAAAAATAAAAATATTTTTATTTTCATTTCAAATTACTTGTTCCAAGGATTGTTTCTGTTACATGATATTTATTAACTCACATTAATTGTTCAATGTTTGACTGATAACATTTTATTAGTTTTTTTCCAATCTAATCTATTGTTTTCCCTTTATGACAATTGATGTCGATACTTACACTTATTTACTCCGATGTTATTCTCTTATTTCACTAAAACAGGTTTTTAACACTATTCTATATTTAAAAATTGAGTATAAAAATATATTCTTACATCACACTGTTGAACAATTTCATAAAATTCATAAGTTCAATCGTTTGCCATGTTCAAACCATTTTTGTTTTCATTCCAAATTACTTGTTACAAGGAATCTTTCTGTTACAGGATATGTATTAAAACACACTAATTGTTCAATTTTTGACTGACATTTATTCATTTTCCAAAATCTAATCTATTAGTGTCCCTTTATGACAATTGATGTCGATACTTACACTTATTTACTCCTCCTTTATTCTCTTATTTCATCAAAAAAGGATCTTAACATCATTCAAATATTCAAAAATTGAGTTTTAAAAAAATATTCTTACATCCCACTGTAAAACAATTTCATAAAATTCCTAAGTTCAAGCCTTTGCTTTTACATGTTTGATAATTTTTACATAATAAATAACTAACCATGAGCTATGTTCTATGAGTTTACGATCGAAATTCCGTGTAGAGTAGAACACTAAACAGTCTACTAAAGGCTAAAGCAATTCCTCGTAGACCTTCATGTATATACCTTCTAATATGCATATACAAATATATTTAGTTGTATCTATAGAAATAATGCCATTCAAACTAAAAAATAACAACGCTGGAACAAGAAAAGTGTACTTAAGCTTTATATGGAAAATCAATGAAAAATATTTACGTAACTAGTAAGTTACATGTTTTGTAAGTAATGGTGAATAAAATATAACTTCACATGCACACAAACCGACAATAAATTGTAAGCACTTTATTCTCATGAGGGTTTCAATGGCT
>JBAIZL010000005.1:257393322-257563322 GCA_036971475.1 Prosapia bicincta
TGGAGAGAGAGAGAGATATATATCAGTAGCCCTAAATATAACAATGTAAATGGTACTTTGGTTTTAGGTTATGAGTACCTGGGTTGTTACAAAGATCAACATCAACCTCGCGCACTTTCGGGTTTCTACAATTCTTTTAACAACCTCTCTCCTTTCCAATGTATTACTTTCTGTAAAACTCTGGGTTATGCATACGCAGGTCTTCAAGCAGGGTGAGTAGATGAAAAATTATTTCCTTAAAAAGAGTGAAAATTATTTTATTTTTAATTTTATTTAGAAAGTGTATTTGTTATTTAGTTTTGACATGATTTTGGTTTCACTTGGGTTGGACACGGTGTCGGTAGGTCTATGTCTAGTTATGCTGCCTCTTAGATTATTAATATGAGCTATTATTGATCATCTAAATCTGAAGAACTTGATAGTTCTCCACATTTGATAACTTTATCAGACCTTTATACAAACCTAAATCTCGAAAGAGCCTTTAGAACGCCTAGTAACATAAACAAAAAGGTCCCAAACGGCTCAGGAATTGTGCCCAGCAGTGAAAAAAATAAATAAAATAGAAACGTTTTACAATGCAAAATGTTTTCTGATGAATTGTTTGAAGATAAAAGATATTTATTATTGAGAAATATCTGAAATATTTGAGATTTTTAAAGGCAACATGCTCACATTTCTCGCCTTATTCAGTGTCTCGAATAAAACGAAGGAAACCAAGAAACATGAATTGTGTGGTTCGACGAGGTTCCAATAAGTAAATAAGGGTGTTTTTTTTCCTTACTAGTATGTAAAAAATTTTGTTTAAACACTCATTGCGTCTCAGATGGAAGAATAACTAGGGCTCTTGATGAAGGACGAAAAGTAACTGGTAAAGATAGGAGAGGAAATAAAGGCTGTCCCTTAAGAAAAATATATGATGATGATACGAAGTGTGTGCGCCATATCAGTTTATCTCCGTGTTACCAGAGCCTTTATACAATCACAATGAAATTAATGACTGTGGATCTTTCAATATAACAAAAACCTATGACCTGTATGTGGTATAGTATTATGCGAAAGTACAGACCCAAAAAAATCTACAGATACAGTTTTAATACAAAATTCAATCTACATTAATATTTATCTAGCTAAAAAATAAACTTCTACAAAGAGTGATATTTTTAAAGTGAACTAGTCTAACCGAGAACTGAGTAATACCGAAAAAGAAGCAGTTGAAGACTGAGCATGAATTGCACATAAAATAATCAAAATTTGACAAAACAAAACATGAATAAAGATAGAGAATCGAGAATCTGTGACAAAGGCAGTTAGGTTTATAGAATTGACTTATTGAAAGCTCTGCCTTTTCCTACACTAACTGTTAGTGATGCAAACAATAAGTGGGGTTGTTGTAGCTAAAATATGGTTTAAAAGAATTAGAATATATATTTAACTCTGAAATATTCATTTTGGGCAAAAAGTGCTGTAAAATGTCATTTTCACAGAATACCACTTGATACCTCCTCTTATAAACCCGAGAACTGAGTAATACCGAAAAAGAAGCAGTTGAAGACTGAGCATGAATTGCACATAAAATAATCAAAATTTGACAAAACAAAACATGAATAAAGATAGAGAATCGAGAATCTGTGACAAAGGCAGTTAGGTTTATAGAATTGACTTATTGAAAGCTCTGCCTTTTCCTACACTAACTGTTAGTGATGCAAACAATAAGTGGGGTTGTTGTAGCTAAAATATGGTTTAAAAGAATTAGAATATATATTTAACTCTGAAATATTCATTTTGGGCAAAAAGTGCTGTAAAATGTCATTTTCACAGAATACCACTTGATACCTCCTCTTATAAACCCTACGTAGAGATCAGAATCACATTGGTGTGTCTCAAAGATGCTAAATACAGCGTAGATGTATGTTTAATGCAAAATACATCATACAGTAAAAATGAGGTATTTATACATTTCAAAATACAATACAACTATTTCAAGGTATATTAAGACCTGGATTATTTTACAGTTTGTTTCAAAAAACTTCAACAACTCAAAACTTAGTTACAGTTATTTACACCACTTTCATTCTTTCCAGCTCTAGTAACCTCACATTATGTTTCAAACACATACAATTTTAGTCATATCTTGTAAAAGAGTGTTCACTATAGAGCTCAAAATATTGTTTAGTATTTATTGTTAATTTTTTCATAATTTTCTTTTTTTAATATCATTACTCTAAGCCTGTTCTTATTACATCAACAATTAACTTTTCTTGCATTATCAAGTATTTACTGATCATGATTATAAGCATGATAATTAAGTATAAAGCAAATTTAGTACTAGAGTTTAATAAATTTTTTATATGTTCCCTATCTATGTTCCATTTCCATATATATAACCTGTTACATAATCCGTAATACTTAGTCATATCTATGTTAAAATTTGACAAGAAGTAACGAAATATAAAGGTGAAACTGTTTTATGGTTACTTTTAGTACTTGGTGTTTTTGCGGAAACCAGTTACAGCCAAGTCATGAGAGAGTAGGAGATTCAGAATGTAGTTCCCTTTGCTCAGGAGATTCGCAAGATATGTGTGGTGGAGTATGGAGAAACTCCATATATTTTATTGGTAAGCCGTCATAATTATTATGAATTTGGATTATTTGTGTGGTAAATGATATAATATTTTCAAATAATATATAAAACAAATTATACTAACATACAGCTTGTAAAAGGGTTAATTTTAGTGCCACGCTCCGGTAATTAAATTTTCTGCTAATATTATTCAAACAGGTGAAATTTTGGAATAGCAGAAATTTGGGGAGTAAAATATTGAGAAAACTGGCAGTATCTAATAAACTTTCTTCGGCATAACCTTTGAAAAATGATGAACATTTAAACATTTGAAATGTTGTGTGTAGTAAGGAAAAGAATTTGAAACCAGATATGTAGCCATAACGTTTATAGGCTTCGTATTTAAGTGAAGTGTTTAGAGACGGTTTGAAATTAAAACATATTTATTCTGACCGATATATTCTGCGTCATTACAATACAGTAGTGCTAAGTCAACCGACGTTTTTACATTTATCAGCTGTAATGATCACCAGCAATTTTTCTCATTGTTTTAGACTTCCAAAGTAGTTCTTATCTGTATATTAGTAATGACAAAATATTTGGTTAAAAATTATATCGATAGTTAAGAAAAAGTAACAAGACTTCCAAATAATAATCCATTAAGAATAAGTAGAATATAAAGAAAGTTTTATGAAATAAAATATTATTTACCATTATACAAAAGGCAGCTGTTTGGTCCATATAGGTAACTATGTGAGTTTATATAGATAAAACACAATATTTAGGCCTATTTATATAATTATTAAATCGTTCAAACTTTATAATCAATTGGGTAGAATTTATTCAAATTGATAATAAAAATTAAACTTTGACTATTCACAAACAAAACTAATTATAACAAAGTTTCGACCTCAATGTTGACATCATCAGGGCTGTTTATATGTTGGAAGCATTTTATGTAAATAGGGAACAATCCAGGATTACTAATCTATAAATATCCATCAGGTGCGTGCACCTATCCATGCCAAAACGGCGGATCCTGCGTCTCTAATAACAATATGCCTGTCCAGCAAACGTCTTAGGAACATTATGTCAGTATAAGTATTGTGTCGGAAACTTAGCTATGGTTTCTTACAAATCCTGTGACATTTCAATGTTCAAGTTGCTTTGTTGATGCAGGTTTCAGTGGTTCCTGCGATTCTGTTGACAGCTTCCACTTAAGATATTTTGATGAAAGTCACTCTTTCTTGCGTTTCTGATGGCGTCTCTAATGTTTCTAATTATTTATATTGTTGTCAAAACGTTGAATTTAGTTATGGCTAAGGTAGGAAGATAAATCCTCTTAGCGAAGATAATAGTGTGAATCACTGTCAATTAAATGTTTACCATGCTAAAAGCAGTGTTGGGAAGTGATTTGCAAACCTATTTTTTAGTCACTAATATTCGTACATCTCAATTCGACCTATTCCTTAGCGAGATGAAGTATCATGTTCATGAATAACTAGACTGTGAAAGGGAGACTGTGACACGGGCCTACACGTACAGTGGGACCCGAACTGTTTACAAACTGTTTAGCCTGATAAGCGAACCAAGGTCAGTTGAACGTAAATTATCTTGTGAGTATATGGGGGAGGGGGGGGGGTGGAGTCAAAGTAGAACTTGTGTCATTCACTGATTAGACAAACTATTCAGAACGAAATAAGCAGGAAATTAGAATGAGTGGGACGTGTGTACGTCACTGATTTGACAAACGGTACGGAACGAAATGAGCAGGACATTGGAACATGTTTTTTACTAGTAATATGATTTTTATCGGCGACCTGTGGCATTGTGATTGCTAAAGATAGTTTTGAACGAGCTTTGTTTAAAGTATCTCCTCATTTATAAATAATTTATTTCAATAAAGTCGATTACTTTTAGGTGTTACTTATAGTATATATCACAATAAATACAGTCCGTGCCTTAAAGTGAAATGTCTAAGGGGAACAAGAAGAACGGCACGTATCTGTTATAGTTATTACAACCATAGTTAGTATCATAAAAATATAATGGCCATAATGTCACTAAAAAACCTTATATTTCTTTGTTGTAACAGTTTCGATATTCATGAATGTACATGATCTTATATCAAATAATAAATAAAAGTATACATTGTAAATACAATCTATATTTAATATATGAAAACCCAAAACAGTTTTTGCTAACTTTTACTACTTACTTTTATCTTACTACTTTTACACACATTTAAAAACTTTTGCTATTCAATTACTTCCATTACCATAAACTCTCATTATATAAATATAAATATATATATAGGCCTATATATATACATATATATATATATAAATATATATATATATATATATATATATATATATATATATATATATATATATATATATATATACATATATATATATATATATATATATATATATATATATATATATATATATATTAAAACAACATAGGTTATTCAAATACAAGAATATTTATTAATTTATATCCAAAGCTTTTCGTTGGTAAACAGTACCAACATCATCAGGAATGAAAATTACAATAATGTAAGCTATAGGCCTAAAATATATGTTAAATTAGAAATAGAATTGTTTCTAAATTTATACAAATTGCCAAATTTATATTGTTGCAGTAACATTATAGACATTGAATATAGTATCAAATTTAGAATGTATTTGTATTTGTTCTTTTATTAATTTGTTATTATTATTGTATTTATATATTTCGAATGCTTCATATATATTCATTCTTAATCCCTTATTAATTTCTTTTATAAGTTTCATATTTTCAATATTTGGAAATTGGTGCTTATTTACACCAAATACAATGATTTGCAAAATTTGATTTATATATTTCTGGATTAATATAGGCATTCAAATGTTCATTATATCTTTCTTTTAATTTTTTCTTCGTTTGTACTATATAAGCTTTATTACAGTTTCCCATTCTAATTTATAAACACCATTAATTTTTCATGCATATTAATTATTTTATTATTGTTATTTATTAGGTTTATTATTTTGTTATTAGTTTTGTACGCAATTTCAATATTTGTATTTTTTAAATAATTTGACGATTTTTTTTATTTCATGGCCTATAAATATTTTATAGGCAAAATATACTATAGGAATATGAGGCCAATAGCTTACATTATTGTATTTTTCATTCCTGATGATATTGGTACTGTTTACCAAGGAAAAACTTTGGAAATAAATTAATAAATATTCTTGTATTTGAATAAACTATGTTGTTTTAAATTATTAAATAAGAAAACGTATTTTATATTTATATATAAATATATATATATATATATATATATATATATATATATATATTAGAAATTTTCAATTGTTATTTAAATAGGTTTTTATACATTCAATCTGGTTCAAAATCATTTTTTTTTAAATTTTGTTTAAAATGATTAAATATCAAGAAGCCTACCTACGATCGGGTCATAATCCAATTGAATACTATTTTATTAGAAAATATTTTTTCACTGAGTATATTAAAATTACATTTTCTAACATCTATAATAAATATATAAAATATTAAAGTTTTTCGATTTTAAAAATCTAGGCGGGATAAATCCTGTCAGAGAGACGAGATAGATTGTTTGGAAAGAAGGATCAACAATTAATGTTCCCCAACTTTAATTGAAGTCTCTAGCCAATTTACACTAATAGGATGTGAAGTTTGTAAATATTTTTTTTTTTAATTGGCTAATGTGCCTATCTGAATTTAATCATTTTATAATTTGGTATTTAAACTGTCAATACCTGTATTTTTATTACTGACGAAAATAGCTTATTTCAAGATCAACACATGATGTAGTTCTATATTTTCAGTGAATCATCTTATAGTAAATGTTTAATTCTCTTGTATACAAGTGTTTTGTTTACCTGTCATCGTTATTGAATTTTGCACATGTGCTCGACCACTACCACTCGACAGGTCTTTCTGTCCGTTGCGACCGTCCAATACGTAGCTACCCAACACGACCTTGTGCCCACCACTTCCCTTCAATACAATGTCTGCTGCCTCCCCATGTTCGGTTCTACCCGTTATGGGTTTGCGTCCGTTGTTACCCTCCAATAAATACCGTTCCTGCTACTCAACATAACTTTGTTCTCTTAGTAAATTAGGCTCTTTGTATTATTGCCTTCGACAAATATATTATTTCTAAAACGTCTTCATGCTTAATGTGGAAACGCAAAAAATGTACTTGTTAGTACTGATGATAAAAATATATACATATATAATCAGGAAGTTACAAAGTAGTGAGAGCTACACTCAATATATTTTTACACAAAGTAGTTGCTCAACTGCAGCCACGAAAGCTGTATCAGTCTACTGATATCCATAACGCTGTGCTTCCATCTGTTGCACAATACCAGAAACTCACACTACCTATTGTCCAAACGATTAGTTTATTTTATATATTTATATTTACATCTTTGTCAAGTGCTACACAGTTTGAAAAAATGAATTTTAACTATTAAAAATTGAGATTCATTATTAATATTACTTTAAAATGACCCTTATTATAATGTCCTTTATTTCAACATAGGTCATTGGATTTATTAGTAATTGCTTTGATTCATATATTCTATTATATATTTTTAAAATAATAAGTAGTTAAAAAATTAACATTAAAACAAACTAAAAACATACACAAGAGTCACAAATTAATCATTTATTTACTCGAACGCGTTTCAATGACAAAGTCATCATCAGTGAGTGTTGCTGATGACTTTGTCATTGAAACACGTTTGAGTAAATTAATGAATAATTTGTGAGTCTCGTGTAAATCTTCTATTTGTTTCAACATATCCTCACAAGCTAAGCTCAAAGAATAGTGGTAATGTAATTATTAAATTATATAATTGGTCAAATATATTATCTAATCAATTGTTTAGGTCTCACAGCTACTTGCACCTCTCCCTGCCATAACGGAGGAACCTGTGTCTCCCCTGACAATTGTAGCTGTCCAAAAGACTTCTACGGACCTACTTGCGAGATGAAAGGATGTACCGAATACCCATCTACTCCAGCAAATTCTATCAAATCCTGTGATTCTGAGTATGTATACCATTCCTGTGGGATATCAATTATAGTGTAGTGGAGATATCTATAATATTATTATATATAACATTGTGTAAAACTCTTAAAAACCCTTCTTAATCAATTTACGTTATTAGGACATATAATTAAAATGCAAGCCATTTGTTAGTTTAGATTGTGTATTCCAATCGTTAGAAATATTATTAATTGTGTCACGTTATGGCTAAGGTTGTGTGGACGTTTTAAAAACCCTTGATCTCCCATTTATTTTGGTAAGATATAATAAGAAAAATTAATAATTACGGAATGTGACTGCAGTATCACGAAACATTTTGTTATAAATACGTACACAACTTTCACGTTTTCATAAAATATTTTGCAATTATCAAAACTATAACAAAATTGTATTACAATAAACAATTTTAAATGTTCATACTCGGCAAGAATCTTATAGGGTTTTTGTTATTTAGGAAGTGCACTATAACTTGTCTTGACAACTACAAGTTCCCTGATGGTTCAGTAACGGCCCAAGTATCATGCAAAGCTGGGAAGTGGGAACCAGACGTCTCTGACTGTAAAGGTATTATTTACTTGTATACTCGTAGTTTATTTTATATTTTCATTTCTCTAGCTTTGTCAAGGGATACACTAATGTACGAAGTGGTATTAAATGAAATACAATAGTTTAGTATGATTAACAACTATGAAAACAAGAAATATCCTATTTTAATTTGAGGCATTGAACTTGACTTATTTCTTTCATCTGTAAAGTCAATGATATTTTATTTAAAAGATATAAGCTCCCGGATGGTTCAGTTACCGCCCAAGTGTTAAGCAACGCCGGGAAATGGGAGCCAGCCATCTCTGTATCAATACCTAATTGCATACTCTTATTTAAGTAAATATTTTTTATTTCTGTAGCTAGATCAAGTGATACACTAATGTACGAAGTGGTATTACGTTAGTCTAGTTGGGTGTGATTATTAACTATAAAAACGAAAAAGTCTTATTTTGATTTGAACATTGGATTTAACAGTGATTTATTTCATATATTCTTTATTTAAAAGATAATGTAACTCAATTTAAAAAAAGAACATTTTTTACTGACCTAATATATTGTCTAATGGGGTAAATTTACTGTCCTACAGCTACTTGTACTTTGGCCTGCCAAAACGGAGGAACCTGCGTTTCCCCTAACACATGTGCCTGTCCACAAGACTTCTACGGAACTACTTGCGAGAAGACGAGTTGCTCTGGCTACCCATCTACTCCTGCCAATTCTATCAAATATTGTGAATCTGAGTATGTATATCATTCGTTATAAATAATAATAATTTCGTCACGTTATGTCTAGAAATTTGGGGAAATGTTATAAGCCCTGGAAAGTTTACTGCAACCATTTATTTTAGTAAAATTATTATATAAAATTATAATTAGAAAAATCACTACTTACGGAGTGTAACAGTATTATCACGAAACATTTTGTTATAAATACATAACGCTCATAAAATATTTAGCCATTATGAAAACTAGAATAATATTTTAATAAACTATAAATATATGAAACTTTTCATACTTTACGGTACACTTTAAAATTTACAACAATCTTATAGGGTTTTTGTTATTCAGGAACTGCACTATAACTTGTCTGGCCAACTATAAGTTCCCTGATGGTTCAGTAACGGCCCAAGTATCATGCAAAGCCGGGAAATTAGAGCCAGCCGTCTCTGACTGTAAAGGTATTATTTACTTGTATACTCGTATTTTATTTTATATATTCATTTCTCTAGCTTTATCAAGGGATACACTAATGTACGAAGTGGTAATAAAAGAAATACAATAGTTTATCATGTTAATAACTATGAAAACAATAAATATCCTATATTTATTTGAGGTATTGAACTTGACTGATTTCATTCATCTGTAAAGTCAATGATATTTTATTTAAAAGACAATGTAAATAAATAAAAAAAACCTTTTTTACTGACCTAATATGGTGTCTAATCGGGTAATTTTACTACCCTACAGCTACTTGTACTTTGGCCTGCCAAAACGGAGGAACCTGCGTCTCCACTAACACCTGTGTCTGTCCACAAGACTACTACGGACCTACATGCGAGACGATGCTTTTCTCCGGATACCCATCTACTCCTGCCAATTCTATCAAATCTTGTGAATCTGAGTATGTATATCAGTCGTTAGAAATAATAATAATTTCGTCACGTTATGTCTAGAAATGTGGAAAAAAGTTATAAGCCCTAGCAAGTTTACTACATCCTTTTATTTTAGTAAAATATAAACATATAATTAGAAAAATCACTAGTTACGGAATGTGACAGCATTCACACGAAACATTTAGTTATAAATGCACAACGCTCATAAAATATTTAGCCATTATGAAAATTAGAACAATATTTTAATATAATAAATATTTTAAGCTTTTCATACTTTACGGTGCACTTTTAATTTTACAACAATCTCATAGGGTTTTTGTTATTCAGGAACTGCACTATAACTTGTCTGGACAACTATAAGTTCCCTGATGGTTCAGTTACAGCTCAAGTGTTATGCAAAGACGGGAAATGGGAGCCAGCCGTTTCTGACTGTAAAGGTATCAATATCTACTTCTATACTGTTAGTTCGTTATAAATTTCATTTCTCTAGCTTTATCAAGGAATACACTAATGTACGAAGTGGTAATAAATGAAATACAACAGTTTAGTATGATTAATAACTATGAAAACAAAAAATATCCTATTTTAATTTGAGACATTGAACTTGCTGGTATTACATTAACTACAATAGTTTGGCATGATTAATAACTATAAAAACCAAAATATAATTAATTATTTTAATTTGAACAGTGATTTATTTCATCTATAAATTATATTATATAAATTTGAAATAAGAATGTTACTGAAACAAACAAAAAATAAACCTTTCTTTACTGACCAAATTCATTATCTAAATGGGTATTTATACTGTTCTTCAGCGACTTGCACCTCGTCCTGCCAAAACGGAGGGACCTGCGTCTCCCCTAACACTTGTAGCTGTCCACAACCCTTCTACGGACCTACTTGCGAGATGTGGGGATGTACCCCATTCCCATCTATGCCTGCCAATTCTATCAAATCCTGTGATTCTGAGTATGTATATCATTAGCTAAAAATATTAATAATAGCGAAATCTAATGTCTAACTTTGTGTGATCGTTTTATAACCAATTGCTGATCCATTTACTCTAGAAAGATATAAAACTATATTAGGAAAAATTAATAGTCACGGAATGTGACTGCAGTAACACGTAACTGTTATAAATACTGTAAAGTTATTTTTTATTTTATATAAATACTCTAATTCTATAGGTAATATTTGTAACGGTCGCCGCGAGATAGTGACAGCTGACAGATAGTAAAACATCTGTGCGAGCAAAGTTTGATACTTCCGGTATGGTTTTAAAATGAAATAAAATTAGTCGTTGGAAGAGTCTTATAGAAGAAAGTCGAGACGGAACACGTCTTCCTGAGAACCAACGGAATTCATCCCGCGACATGCTAGCTTTCCGAGGGAACCAGTGAGAGATGTCTCAAGTCATGTTATCGACTCACAACAGGTAATCGACTCATTTAATGTTCCACGTTATATTTATTTACTTCTGTTTTATATATTTGTACTATCGAACTATCCATGGCCCGTGAAGGGTTTTATGTCAGTTAATTGTACTCATTGCAATTGTAGAATTATTATCGATGATTTCCCGTTTTAATAAATCTTCGACGGCAGTGACGTTTCAATACATAACTTTTATGTTTTCATAAAATATTTAACCAAATATCAAAACTATAACCAAATTTTTATTACAATAAAGAGTTTAAACTTTCCAAAAGCTACAACGGTCTTATTGTTTTTTTTTGTTATTTAGGAAGTGCACTATAACTTGTCTGGACAACTATAAGTTCCCTGATGGTTCAGTTACAGCCCAAGTATTATGCAAAGCCGGGAAATGGGAGCCAGCCGTCTCTGACTGTCAAGGTATCAATACCTACTTGCATACTCCTGGTTTAGTAAATATTTTTATTTCTGTAGCTTTATAAAGTGAAACACTAATGTACGAAGTGGTATTACATTAAAGAGACTAGTTTGGTGTGATTATTAACTATAAAACCAAAAAAGTCTTATTTTGATTTGAACATTGGATTTAACAGTGATTTATTTCATCTATTTCTTTATTTAAAAGAGAATGTAACTAAAACGAAAAATATTTAACGTTTTTTACTGACTAAATATATTATCTAATCGGATATTTATGCTGCCCTTTATAGCTACTTGTACCTCTCCCTGCCAAAACGGAAGAACCTGCGTCTCCCGTAACACTTGTGCTTGTCCACAAGACCACTACGGCCCAACTTGTGAGAAGAAGCGTTGTTCCGGATATCCGCCTACTCCTGCCAACTCCATCAAGTCGTGTGTATCTGCGTGAGTATGTTATGCATATAATATAAAATCCTCCGTCAATACACTTCTACAAATTCCAAAGTACTCCTATTTTGTATATATTTATTATCTATATGGAACTTTATGACAATTACAAATTAACTGATAGGCATGAGTAATTCGTGGTAGCCTATATCATTTTATGGCAATTGAAAAAAATTAATTATTGATTTATTTTCAAATAAATTCCCAAACAAACTTTATTTTATTATAATACTTCCAATAGCAAAATGGCGATCGTGCTCTAGGTTCGTTATGTATTTTCTTTCTGTACTGTTTGTATTTCTGAATATATTGCTGGAAATGATTTTTTTTAAAATCAATATGATTCAATTTATTATTTCTAGTGCTTAAGATTTCTTTTAAGGACATTTTATTTCTAACTTTAGTATAAAATTAGTTCTATATTGAAAACTCTGGTGAAATATCTAATGATTTTCAATACAAATTGCTAAATGTTTTTATTGGTTTCTTAATTGCAGAAGATGCACTATAACGTGTTTGCAAAACTATGCGTTTCCGGGTGGTTCAACAGCAGTCAATGTATCTTGTGAAAATGGTGTTTGGGTTCCATCTACGGCAAACTGGTCCAGCACTCCTGATTGTAAAGGTAACATGGGCTACATAAGTCTTTATTTGTAGCGTTTATGGTTATATTGATTACATAGTATAGATAATATCCTAAAAATAATGTAATGTACAATGCAATTATTACAATAGTTTCAACTAATGCAATTGAAATAAACACTTGTAAATGTTTACAAACTTGTCTATAGTAGCACTTACTTATATTCGTTGAGGACTGCCGTTTCGGGAGATGTTGTCCAATTGTCAGATCAGACCGTAACTGAACTCAATGTTTACGTAGGTTAGACTATTAGGGTGGTGGTTTTTTTGGTGGTATGATATTATTGTGGATAGGGTGTATTTTGTGAGTATTAGGAGTTATGATGGCAAAAGGTGAGTGAGTTGTAATGTAATTGTGTATTGAGTATGTGTGTAGGGTGTAGTTTTAAGTGTCTGTATATTTCGTTTTGTTCGGTTGTGTAGCATCGGTTATATCTGTGTTGTATATGAAGAATTTGAAGGCTACAACAAATACAAGTAGGTGCTACTATAGGGATGTTTGTAAAATTTTACAAGTGTTTAGTGAAAACTAGTAGCTCACGTGAGGATGGAATCAACAAAAATGCAATTGAAATTTTAATTTTTTGTGGTACTTTTCTTAGGTTTAAGAATAGGTTGAATATGCTTTTATATGTTTAATACACAATACAAAATGTTGATTTTTTTTCAAAATGAATATCCTAAAAAACAAATCCTTTATAAGAAAAACAAATCAATTGTTAAAACAATATCGAAATTACCGATGTTAGCTAAATCGTTTTTAGGCTTTTCATACAATACTATAATTCTTATAATACATTCCTACGTTTTCCATGTCCATAGGCAGCGCAGCGATAAAGTATACAACTCAAGTTACTGACCCTTGTAACTTCCAGACACCAATGGTTTCAAACAATAATTAACCTATGTTGTTCATTTAAACCTATTTTAGATAAACGACATCATTATTTATTTCAAAAACATTTGTATTTTTACTTAAACCGAACCAAAACGATATTTACATAATACGTATAGCTACAACTATAATAAATAACTTTAAGTACTGTTTGTCCTTACTGTCTAGACAGTCTGGATGTTTCTAAATTCATGATTACTAGATTTTACCAAAGGACAGATGTAACAATATGATAGTAGAAGGATTCTGACGTACTATAAGATATAATATACCCATGTCTGTATTATAATTTTACTAACATTTGTTTACATTTCTAGAAAATCTTAAACAGTACTTGGGCTGTTACGAAGAGCCGTTGGGTTCAAAAATGATGGGGTATGGGAAGAGATTTCAAAACGTGTTGACCCCTGATGCTTGTTCGGATTATTGCAGATCTCTGGGTTCCACTTACTTCGGCTTACAGTATCGGTGAGTTGAATGTTTCACATCATTTCAAGATTATTTAAATTTCATTATTAAAACACAGAATCAATTACAATATAATATTGTTACTTTACGTTAAAGGAGGTATTATTAGGCATAATAGTAATCGGGAAATATTTGTAAAGTGTTGGGGACTCGTGCTTCAGCATAGCTAAACTATTAAGGCTCCAGGCTTTCGGCCTCAGTTGAACGAGAGGTATATATCCATAAGATCTTTAACATTTATTGGAATTTTCCCTTTAATAGCTAAGGAGATTCTTAAATAACAATTTAAATTACTGTTCCATTATTTAGGAATGTCATTAGTGGTTTTGTTTGTTGAGTGAATATGTTTTCTAAAAAGATGTTTATGATCATTACTGTTGTGATAAAAAAGTAACATAATTAATCGTCTGTATTACATTACAACTGAAATTCTTTGAAAACGATTGGTTGAAAATCAATGTAACTTCTTTTAGTAAATATTTAAAAAAATATTTTAATTTACAAAAGTTTATTATTTTACCAATGTAGAATTGTAACAACCAAAAGACCAAGCCTTTATTTTCAGAGTTCACATACAATAACTAAACCAAGTTATGTGTAACATTAATGCAGAGTTTGCTTGAACAGGCACGAATGCTACTGTGGAGATGTTCTTCCCGATATCAAGATGAAGGTGAATGATAGTAAGTGTGACCTCCCATGTTCAGGAGACAGTACACAGATATGCGGAGCACATGAAAGAAACTCCGTGTATAAGATTCTGAAATCTAAATCAGGTAGACAATAAAATTTTGTTATAGTAAAATTTTATATCTTTAAACATTGAACAAACTGTTAAACTGGCTTTAAACATTGCTTCTTATTGTTAAACTGCATGTAGGCCTACAGCACTTTGCTTTATGAAGCACTTTGCACCAATGCTTTGTGAAGTCTTAATGATTGGGTGGTCTTAGGGTTTAATTAATCGGCCAGATATGTTAATAAGATATACTTCAACTTCACACATACATACACACACACACACGCACACACAAACTGTAATGTGTTTAAATTGAGAATTTAAGCATTACAGTTAAAAATTTAAATTTAAAAATCATAAAGCTTTACTTTTAGAAAATAAACATAAATATAAAAATACACATAGTGACATAAGCAGCTATTTCCAAGAACTGTATAAAGTAAAGCTTTTATAAAGGGATGAGGTTTTTTTATCATTTGAAGGAGATAAATGAAGCGGCAAAAAAATGGAAGAAATGTCAAATTCATGTAGATAGTTCATCAGATTTTTTAATGTGAAAAACAAATTATGAAAAACATAAAGAATAACGAAATCGCCAAATTCCTAAATTGAAAAATTTACGACCAGATTTAAATTTTGTAACTAAAATGGTAGAAATTTTTAACACCGAAAATCGTGACGTAGGGATCAAATCATATTAAGGGGTAAAACCTTGTATGGGTTACTACGTAAGTATGATACTACGTCATTTTTAACAAATATGTTGATTGGATCGTAATCAACAGGTTAGGTGTAGGGGTATAGGGCGGCTGAAGAAGATGATGTGAAGAAAGGGAAACCAAGAACGTAAACTTCCTTTCTGACTCAGCCTCAACCTTTTACATTATCACAAGGACGCTATTATATGGCAAGGTACATAGAAGGTCTGATCCAACTTATCGTCAGAAAAGATATTGTTTTGCAATAGTTCCATGGACCTGTGAGCTTGTGAAGACCGCTAGACCTGGTTGTGACCTACCTCAAGGGGTTCCCCTCTTAAGACATCCAGTTTCGTGTAGCCTTATAAAACGACACATCGGCCGGTGAAACAACGTAAGAGCAGCAGTTTCTTCCCAAGTATGGGAGTTGATAGTAAGATAAATCGTCGTCAAAAGTGACTTGCTAAGGGTTGCTACCAAACGGCTATGATTATTTCCATAACCATCTACGTCAAAGAAATCTCAAGGTCTGTTCCTCGTGTCCTCTCTAACTAGAAGATGAAGATACCCTTGGTAATCTGGTTGTCTGTAGGGCTTTCGATCATCTACATAATGATGATAACTTGCAGGGATGGACGAGACTCTACTGCGCGTCACGGCGTTCCCTGACGGATTTCTCATGGACGAGCGTTGCCTGATTGAGAACGGTTAGGTAAGATTTGCTTGGGAAACATATCTGTTTTATGAAAATACAAAGCTATGTTCAAGGCAATTTCCCCAAGGCATGTGTCCTCTAAGTATATGAGACTTTGAAATATATATATGAGACTAAAATAAAAACTGATATTATTAAACAATAAGAAATGTATTTTACACATTCATAGGTATTTATTTCCGTTATTAGGCGCAAAAGTATGGATGTATAGTGTCTCATTCCTTTAACGGCTATAAATAAACTGTAAAGTAATAATAGAGATAGTGTTTATTTACTGTCACGAATAGGTTTATCCTCATAAAGCTTGTTAAAACTATATTTGTATCAGTTATATTGATCTATATGTAAAACAATTAGTATTATACATTGTGATACCTATTAAATCAGGCAATAATTATTTAATTTGATCTATGCATCTTTAAACATATAAAAAGTTACCTTAATTATTGGGTCCAAATTTGAAAAAAATAACTCTCAATCAGACCCTTAGATATCTGAACCGTATATTGATACGTAAGGATAGAGTGAAAAAGAATTTAAATAAAATTATATAAAAGGTTTAATTACATATGTAACATGCCTTTAGCCTTTTCCTACGAGGGCTGCTACAGCGATGACAGCGGATCCAGCCTCTTATTACAAGATTATTACAAATTTTACGATCGCCTTATACCATTCCAGTGTTCTCAATATTGTAAGGAAAAAGGATCCGAATATACAGGTCCTAAGACTGGGTGAGTAATTAGAAGATAGGTGAAAACTATAGTGTAAACATGTCTACTTATATCTCAATCTTTTACATGTAAATTTTAACAAAAACCCTACAAAGATTGGAAACTGTTTATAACAAAAACAATTTATAAAAAAATGTAATAAACCATTGCCAGTATTTAAGTCCTGTTTATTGAAATATGTCTCTAATAAAGAAAATTTTTGTAAAAAATTTAGCGATAAAGTAAGAATCTTAGACATGTCAAATACAGGCAATACTAGGCCATAAGCAAATAGGTTTTTAGTATATAATTACGCCTACATGAATACAAATTAAATTAAAATTTATTCAATCGTTAATTAACTGCGTTTATATTCCAAATTTATTTATTAATATTAATGCTACAAACGATAGGTAGGAAATTTAGAAGCATGATTTCTTTCAATAAACCAAACAGTTTTTATAAATCTAAAGTATTTGATTTTTTAAATTTTATGTAAACTTGTTTTCTATTTGCTCTAGGTTTTGAAAAATAATTAAACTTCAGATATTTACAAGTTAGTATATTTTTTATTTACTACAAAAATTATTAAATATTTTCCACTTCCTTGTACTTTGCTGTAATTCCTTGAAATGATAAATTATATTACATGTGTATCTACGTAAATTTAATTTTAATTTCCTAACTGGTAAAATACTACAAATTTTAAAATGTTTAAAAATATTAAAAAAGAAGAGACACTAAGAGAAAGTAGGACTCAAAATAGTTAAATGTTGAATCTATACGTTTAATTATATAAGAGTTAAACAAAACCTATAGAAGTCATTGTGATTTATTTACAAGCGGTGGACTGCAACTATTTCTCACATGTCGTGACTTCTTTTATACTTTTTGTATAGGTTCTTGTTGGTAGAGTCCGCACAATTCATAAAGTCAAATGATATTCACTTTGCTCTATCTCTTGGATTGTGATTCTATTCCCAAAATTAAAAAAGAGGTTTTCTCTTTCCTCCGGAATCAATTATGTTATCATTTTTGGCTCTATTATGTGGGTACATTGATTTGTAAAATTTTTTCTTATACATCCCAAGAAAAATTCATTTTGATAAACATTTTGTTTCTTTGATTTTATTATTCTATGAATGAATATTGAAATGTAAAATTGAAATTATTTTGAATTAGTTAATCCCTATAATATGTAGGAAATGAATACGAATATTTCCTTTTAAACAAACAAAATAAGATATACTACTGTCTAAAAACAATATTTACGTTTTTGTTTTAGATCTAGGCTAGATACCTTTGTAAAACACTGACTGACTCTGGCTGTACAAAACAAAATTGCAGAAGTACAATGGAATAAGATATTTACCAAACCTGAAGCGAGACTTTCATAAATTCAGTCTATGTTACTGATCTTTAAACATTTGCATATTAAGCACAGGATTTTTCAAATTTGTAATTATTTCATTTATTTTGTATCTCTTGGAAAAAAAATATAAACTTAATAATGAAATATGTTGCATGTGTAAATATTATATGTACTTATATTTACTAAATATTTTTTGGAAAAAATGTAAATAAAATATTTTTGAGCAGAAGAGTTTTCATAGCGAATCAAATATCAATAATCAGTTAATCAGTATCAGCTATGACAGGCTGATATAGATACAGCTTCATCATAAATTTTGTAGCTTTTGTGAAGGAAAACATTTTTATTTGTAAAACATATATACTATATTAAAAACGTGTTTCAATCCGAAATTAAACGTCCAATTTATTTTGAACATTTTTTAAAATAAAACATTATTCCCAGTAATTACTTTATTTATCATGTTAAAGGTTAAAGAAAGACAGTGTTTATGTTTAGACTGTGTTTATGTTGTTAAAAAGTATTTAAAATTTGGTGTACATTAAAAATAGGCTTGAAAAAAATATTTATTTTCACCAAAAATATATAGAGGATTAAAATAAAAATAAGTAGCTTTAAAATTCTAGCAGTTATTATTGCTGATATTCTTAAATAGGAAAATTACTATAGATTTATTTAAAGGTTAAAATCATAACCAGCAATTAATTCTAATTACTCCTCAGGGAATCGTCCCTAGAAACAATGGGTAAAATATATTTTTATATTTATAATATGATAAAAATTATCAATTTTTTTTTATTTACTGATTCCAAATTTGCCGTGTTTTCGCAATTCTCAATTCTTACAAAATTTTAATATTTGCATTTTAGTAAAACAAACGTATTTATAAAGAAATTATAAACCCTTCTAAAAGTAATATACTGATCTACCAGTAATTCCCAGATCCACAAATAATGCACCGATCCACTATATGCGTGTACACAATCTCAATATTTATAATGCAATATCACGATTCTCTTTCCTTTATCTAGAAACTTTAAGTGTCAAGTGTCAGGTATGTAACTATGTAGGATAGTTTGAATGATTAGAGAAAACTATACTCTCAATCAATATTTCGAAGAACGCTTTTAAATGAAACACTGAGACCCAAAATATTTAAATATCTATTCATTTAATAAAAATATTTTGTACATTTTTAATGAAAAATCTGATAGAGTTTATAATAAGAACTCTGCTCTCTGAATTTCATTTTACATTTTTTAGGAAGTTTATAGTCATAGTCTTGACCATAATCCTTGTCATATAGACAAACATTTCTGTTCTTTTTCATGGATATTTCCACAAATAATGAGGGCATTCTCAGTAACTACTACGTGAGTCGTTTACACTTTCAGAGAAATATCAATAATTAAACAAAATGGATCTAAAACAATGAAGGGAACTATAATACGTCTTAAATTAAGGCTACTGAAATATTTTTAATTTCAAAAGTTGTCTGATAGATTTGAAACAATAAATAATACATATATACATATAATATATACATATAATAATACATATATATAATACATATATATATATATATATATATATATATATATATATATATATATATATATATATATATATAAAGATAGATAAATAAACGTAAATAAATTAAATGAAACTATACGATGAATAATTATTATTTTAAAAAATAAAAAGACTAATAAATAATAAAGCTAAGAAGATATTTGAATAAAAATAACTTAGTAAATCATTAAAATGGATTATGCATAAATTTTCGGTTTCGGAACTAACTAGTTCAGCATAAACAAGTATTGAAAAAGTCATTTTCTTCATTTTAAATTTAAATTTTTTATTAATATTCCAATTTAATGAAGGAAAAGTCCATTTACGGTTAAAATTACTCTTAGTTTTTCGCTGAACAACGTCTTTAGAGGAATACTGTTTTAGGAAATATTTATCTCTTACATACTTTATTTAACTAACCCTAATGTTCTTCTCCAGACCTAATTTATTCAACTAAAATCTTAAGCAATGAGAAAACATAGTTCCTGTGTTTTTATATTTAGTTTTAGGAAAACATACTATAATAATCCGCGAATATTTTCCATTTATTAGATATTATATTAATAATTACGAATCAGTTACACGCGTAATAAACTTCATATAGTTTTTAAGTAGTTAGTTTCGTCTATACTTTACCTCCTAACTATATAAAGTATTCTTCTTGTAAATATATTTACATAATTTCATAACACGTAAAATAAATTTTGTCAATATTTCTTTTTCTATCCTTTTAATGTGGAATAAGAGACACAATTTGTCAGAAACTGGATGAAAATATATTTTAAACGTTTATAAACGAATCATATCCCAATGAAATATTAACTTTTATATTTTTGGGTAGAAATAATTTATTCTCTTTTAATTTATCCTTTGTTTTAAACCTGTGTCTTGTCAATTTCTACCTACGTCAATTTCTGTCACAGATCCAAAGTAACTTATGTTTAATTTTGTGCAACTTGGATACATATATTTGAAGCAGTGCAGATGCTCTTTCAGTTTCATTATATTATTAGTTTTTTTTTATATAATTTTCTAAAATTGTGTACAATCTTATTTATTTTTTCATGAAATTGTTTTTAGTAAAATGTCTAACCTTTCAATGTTATGTTTTGTTTTAATTTGGTCTATTTCATTTGATTGAAAAATAGTATCAGTTACAATCAGTGCGTTACTACAAAAGCACTTCTATTTACCAAAGTTTTTCGTCTTGAACGCATATCTTTTTTTAAAATAAAATGTTTGTATTGTTTCAAAAAAAAAACCAGTAGCAGTAGACATATGTTATTGTTACCCTTCAATTAATTGGAATGTAAAACTAATATTTACTTTCATTAAGTGCAGCTTTTTTGTGCACATGAAAATATATTAATAACACTTCACATAAATTTTAATTTCATTTGGATTAGAAACGTTTTGTAAATAAGTACTTAAATTTCTATATGTTCAAATATTTACAAAAATAATAGATGAGCATATAGTACTTGGTGAGGTGCGATAGAAGTGACTACTTTAACATTTTTTGAATCATATTTACCAAGATTCAATAGTTCTTTTGTAACAAATGGGACATCTACCAAGACGGGCCTGGTATTTCAGAATTGTGAATCCTATGCTGACTTATCTAATTATCAGGCGTTGATTCTTCCGAAATTATTACGCTTCTGTGAGTATTAAGGATGTTTCTTTTTTATCTATTTATCTTTGAGAACGAAATCTTGATAGTTCTCTTGAACGGTCTATAGATAGCTAGTTTAGTCCATCTTTTTTGCATTTTTCATTCGTTCTAAATAATTTATACTACGCAATGTTGAAATTATTTTTTAATTTAGTTTTGCTTGTTCCTTCTTTTCTTTTTCATTTATATCTATTATTTTTCTTTCAAATCATTCTCACTATTATCTGAGTTTCCGTCATTGCTTCTGTTAGCTGGTTATGAAGAAGCAGAAAATTTTCCTTTATTTTCTTCCATTAGAGCAATTTTCTAAAAAACTTTGTTTTAATACCGCAGATGTAAAATTTATCAATAATTATTAATTATCAAAACATTCACGTATATATATGTATACATGTAGATAATGTCGACTGTTTATATAGGCATTATTAACAAATTTACTTTCGATAAATACACACACACACACACACACACATATATATATATATATATATATATATATATATATATATAAAACAATACCTCACGATCAAGTCAGGCATTATAAACCTTTTTGGAATGCGACTCTGACATACCTTAAGAAAAACCGTGATAAAGCTAGGTCTAAAGCAGAAAAGTCTAATTAAAAAAAAAGATCTTATCTTACTAAAAAAGAGCCAGGAAAAACTAAACCAAGAAATAAAAATCTCAAAGCAAACTGCCTTTAGAAACTTTATAATCAAGCTGGACTTTAGGAAAGATGGTGCTAAGGACCACAGGTATATCTCCCGCCTAAATAAAGATTGTGCCCAAAACCAACTCCAGCCTCTCATCTGTGGTAAGAAAACTCTCAGTAATGCAAGAGACATTGCAAATGCTCTTTGTAGACACTTTGGCAATACCAATCGCACACCCTGCATTAGAAGAATTGCAAAAACGAAAAAAAAATATCCAAAAACCCTATGTCTTGATGAGGGGTGCCACAGGCTCTTTGCCTTCGACTTCGCAATTGCTGAACTGGGTTTGGGCCTTCTAGAGACAAAAAATGGGAAAGCAGCAGGAATGGATGGAATCCTCCTAGAGCTCCTAAAACACCTTGGAAACATTGCAAAATTTGTTTTCCTTGCTGTCATCAACCTCACTTGGAGAATGCATGTTCCACAACAATGGAGAAAGGCAGAAATAATTCCTATTCTTAAAGCTGGAAAACAAGCAAGTGTAGCTGAGAACTACAGACCAGTATCTCTCCCCAGTACTTGCAGCAAAGTTGCTGGGAGAATGATAAATAACAGACTTACTCAGTATTTGGAGTCACGAAAAATAATTAATCATGCCCAGGCGGGTTTTAGAAAGTATAGAGGCACTATGGACCATGTTGTGAATTTCACTCAACATGTTAAAGACGGCTTCCATAGTCAATATTAGCAGTCCTGGTAGACTTTAAGGCCGCTTATGGTACAGTTTGGCGAACAATGCTCATCCACAAACTGATAGAATATGGGATATCTGACAACCTTTTGAACTGGATTAAATCCTTCCTGTCCCACAGAGAAATCCTAGTCAAGTTTTTTAACAGTCCATCAAACTTTCGTATCCAGAAGCAAGGCATACTCCAAGGGGCAGTAATTTCATGTACAGTGTTCAACCTTATGATAAATGACGTCATAGACACCATGCATACCATACCTGGTATCCAGGCCCTGTTGTATGCTGACGATCTTCTCATGTGTGCTAGCAGCAGTAACATCATTGCTCTGCAGAAGTGTATGAACGATGCTTTGCTGAAACTTGAAAAATAGGCAAAGAATAGTGCCATGACCGAAAACACATCGTCCAACTTTTCTCACTCCCCACCAAAATTCCAAAGGTGAGCTTAACATATAATAAGTTTTTCTAGCAGCGATATTTCATGATACTTGGTAGTTGCATTGGATCGACGTGTGTCATGGAACCCACACATTGCCCAGTGTGGTGAAAAGGCTATAAAAAGAACAAGATTACTCAAGAGACTAACAGCTACTACTTGAGGAGCTACCCAAGATGTTTTAAAGACTGCCTACAAGTAATATATTAGACCAATTTTAGAATATGGTACCTAGGTGACAGTCACGGCCAGTACATGCACCACAAACTTACTTGATTTTGATCAAAATAATGCCTTAAGAGTGATAACTGGTGCTGCCAAGTCTACTCCTATTGCTACAATGGAGGCTCAAACTGAGATCAAACCACTACAGATACGCAGGGAGATGTTAGCCATATGTTTCTGGGAAAGATTTAAACGAATAAACACATCTTGGGATGAGTACCATAAATCCACAGATAGACTAAAATCCCAGCGAACACCCCTTGTCTGTTACCAGAATTTTTATAAAAAGTTTGGAGTCACTCCCGGAGAACCAGCTCCACTTAGTGCTTTTCAGGACTGCTCCCTGAGGCAGAGCTCCTCCGGACAGATCACCACTTGCCGAAGCATGCATCTTCAGATCATAAGTTTAGAAGTGCAGTCCTCCGAACTATCAATGAAAAATACCCTGCCCCAGAATGGCTCCAAATTTACACAGATGTATCATCCATACCTGGATCAGGCAAAACAGGTGCTACATACTACTGCTCATATTTTGAGGGATTTTATGCTGTCGTGGTCCACCTTAGCAACTATGACGTTGAGCTAGCTGCCATATATGGTGCAGCAATAAAACCTGAGAATTTGACTGCTCCGGGTAGGACCGTTTTCCATGTTGACTCTAAAACCGCCATCATGAGTCTCTCTGGAAACTCACGGACCGACTGTAGTAGAACAATAGAATGTAGAAGAAAACTAAATGCTCTCATAAATGCCGGGTGGGTACTTAATTTCCAGTGGATCCCGAGCCATGTAAACATCACTGGCAATGAAAAGGCTGATAAACTAGCCAAGCAGGGAACAAGCCTCCCCCAGCCCGAGCATCTGAGTTCACTACATTCCTCCAGGTCCCTAATAAAGATGTCCACTAAAAAATGGAATCACGGTCTATTGAGGAGGCTCTCAGAAGGAAAACGGTGGGAAAGTCTTTTGTCGGGTGGACCAATAGACCAAAACATTCCCTGATCTGTTAGCGTTGCAGCTTTCAGATTGAAGACCGGTCATGATTATTTTTCTGCGCACCTCCACCGCATTCATGTGCTACCAACCCCGGAGTATCTGCTGAGTGGTGGTGAACTTATGAATGCCGAACACTTTAATGATTGCACAGCCCTGGACCGGGCCCAGGATCACAGCAGCCCCATCTTCAGGGATGCTCATCTCTACTGGTCAGCGCGTCGCCAAATGGCTCAACTGCCAAAGGTGGGCGTTGGCTAGTAAGTAAGTAAATATATATATATATATATATATATATATATATATATATATATATATATATATATATATATATATATATATATATTATATATGGTGATATGTTTTATAGTAATATAATTAATAAATTAAAAATATTTCAAAAACAAGAATACTTTTATTGCATATATGTTTATTGAAAAACTATCTTACGCGACGGCTAACTAACCCACTTACACGAAGTTCAAATGAACAACATTGACATGGAGTTCAAATAACGAACAGTCTGGAAGTGCAACACACGGAATATTATCGCCTTGCCACTCTGCAGGCGCTCACAGTACGATTTGAAACTAGTTGCAGGCTACATGTTGTATTTACGACTACAGTTTATATGGTATATTTAGTAATCCTTCAAAGTAATAATATGTATCTTTTGCAATCCTTTATTTATATAGTAACTGGTATATAGTGACTGGTTTGAAACGTTTTTTACGAATTATTTTAGATTTAGGAACGGGCGGACACTTAATAAACAAATGAAACATTAATCTTTTGTTTTTTTCACTCATTTTCATGATTACCTATATTTGTAAAATATAAATATTGTCAATAAATATCATTTTAAAAACAATATATAAAGATACCTAATATTAGAAAAGGTTATAGAAACATATTTACAATTATATAAAAGTATATTTCCTAATTAATATTGTTCTTTCTTGGGAATTTATTCAAATAAATGTATTTATATAATTCTATTATTACCTATACTTGTAAAATAAAATATTGTCAATACCTTTTTATCAATTTTAAGAAATATATAATTATTTAAATAGAACTAATATTAGAAAAATTTATAGAAATTTATTTTCCAATTATATAAAGGTTGATTTCGTAATTAAATTTTAATATTGTCCTTTATTAGGCATTTATCCAACTAAACATAAAAAAACCGAATTTTTTTAGAACCTAAAATTTATATTTTTTTTCAATTCTTACATTTATTAACTGGTTTAATACGTTTTTTGGAATTATTTTAGATTTAGCAACTTGGGGACACTTAATAAAAAAATGAAAAAAGTAATCTGTGTTTTTTTCACTCATTTTCATGATTACCCATATTTGTAAAATATAAATATTGTCAATAACTAACTATCAATTTAAAAGCTATATATAATTACCTAAATATACCTAATATTAGAAAAGGTTATAGAAACTTAATTTCCAATTATATGAAAGTAATGTTCCTACTTATTATTGTTCTTTGTTAAGAATTTATTGAAATAAATGTATTTATATAGTCCTAATATTACCTATGCTTGTAAAATATAAATATTGTCAATACCTATTTATCAATTTTAAACAATATATAATTACTTAAATAGAACTAATATTAGACAAAGTTATACAATTTTTTATTTTCCAATTTTATAAAAGTTAATTTCGTAATTAAATTTTAATATCGTCCTTTGTTAGGTATTTATTCAAATAAACATAAAAACGGAATTTTTAGAGCCTAAAATTTATATTTTTTTCAATTATTACATTTATTAACTGGTTTGAAAGGGTTTTTACGAATTATTTAGATTTAGCAACGTGCGGACACTTAATTAACAAATGAAAAAAGTAATCTTTGTTTTTTTCACTCATTTCCATTATTAATCATATTTGTAAAATATAAATATTGTCAATAACTAACTATCAATTTAAAAACAATATATTATTACTTAAATATACCTAATATTAGAAAAAAGTTATAGAAATTTATGTTCCAATTATATAAAAAAAAATTCAAAATTAATATTGTTCATTGTTAGCAATTTATTTCAATAATCGTTTTAATATAATTCTTTTATTGCCTATACTTGTAAAATATAAATATTGTCAAAACCTATTTATCAGTTTAAAAACAATATATAATTACTTAAATAGAACTAATATTAGAAAAACTTATAGAACTTTATTTTCCAATTATATAAAAGTTAGTTTACGTGTAAAAGTATAGAGTCATACCAAGCGATAAGAATTAGTAACTTCATTAAAAAAGCACATTAGCGTAATTATAATAAATGAATCAATATTAATGCTGACTAACAATATTTAGACAACATTTATGTGTGAACGTTGCCTAATATTTGAAACAATGGTTAATAATGTTAAGTTAATAGTTGTCCAATATTGTTTATTTTATTTCTTTAAATTGGAAAATCTATGAATCATTGTATATTTTTACCCAAAAGTTGAAGACTAGATTAACAATAAAAAAACATTGATTACAGTACAATAGTGCATAACATAGTTCTTAACAAAGAACTATAACATCTATACTGTAGCTGTATATTTGCCACTTTCAATTATAAAATAACTCAAGAACACAATAAATGACTAAATAAATATTAACTCCGAAGAAAAAAATTTGTTGAAATAAAAAGGGACAAATAATGAACCGTGAAATGCCCCTAAATGTTCTTCACAAATTGTAAACTATGAAATAGAAGACAAATTATCATAACGGCACCAAATGTGGTAAATAATATTAATTTCCAAACATCCACGAAATTTACCTATCAAAGCCACACTTATTTACAATATATTTCAAATTTCACTGTCAAAAATAATAGCTACGTGAAGGTAATCTACATATGCGTGACTGATGGTTCCCCAAGTATATTTGACACATTTTACATTTTATACTATAAATACCACTTACATCCAACTTTTTTAATTTAATATTTGTAAATAATATATTAGTTATTTTATTGTTTGTATAATAAACTAGTTAATTATTTGTGCCTTTAAATATATTTAAAAAATTTCCAAAACAAGAATCAATATATAAAATTGTATTCCCTATATCAAAAATTAGAATATAATAATTTATGCGCAATAAAAGCTGACAAAAGCAATTCTGTGATTTTGATTAATAAACAAGATTACATAAACACTTGACATCATCAATTCTGAGCTTATACTGGAAGTATATCATGTAATAGGGAACAAACCAGAAGTACTAACCTATAATTATTCAACAGGTGCGTGCAACATAACATGCCAAAACGGAGTAACCTGCGTCTCTAATAACACTTGTACCTGTCCCGCAAACACCTATGGAACATCATGTCAGTATAAGTATTGTGTCGGAAGCCCACCTACGCCTGCCAATTCTGTCAAAACTTGCGATTCTGAGCAAGTATGTTATTTGTGGAAAAATATGCAGTAAAACTTACATAAATCCGGCTTTGTTGTTACAGAATTTCTAGAATTCAAAGCGGACATTAGCTCTTATCAATTGACTCGGAAACGCTTGGTGATATTACAGCGCTTTGTTCATTTTCTTTTTAAGCAGGGTTTTGGACCAACAGGAATTTACAAACCCCTCTTTCGCGAAGGTAATGATAAATTGAATTGTAAAGAAATAATAACCAGCGTACAATTGGGTACCAACTTGAAAAGAAAATGATTTTTTTCACTTTTGTGTGTACGAGCGGAACTTAGGAAATAATTCTTTATTTTTAGTGAAGACAAATTAAGGTTCTTAAAAGTCGTGCATAAACAAAACATAACCAAAAGGTCCTAAACCTAAGAATCTGTATATATTTCTTTTACGGTAACGTCAAGATTTATAATTTAACATAAAATATAAATTAGTAGATCTGCCCTTAGAATAGCACAGCCACCCCTAACTCGGCCGCTACGTAACCTAGGACTGTAGGGGTAGTTTTGGATGACGCAGAAGGTCGTCGCGACCCCGATCCTAGCCCTGGGGGTGGTTTCGACCACGTTTAGAGGGGTGGGGGGTAGTTTTTCGAAAAAAATTATTTTCAACCCACTAACCTAGGCTAGCCAAATTTGATCAAACCTAACCTAACCTAAGTGTAGGGGGTGATCTCGGCTACGTATAGGACCATCTCCGGGGGTAGCCCCAGGGGTGGATTGGGGGTGGGGGTAGTTTTCGAAAAAATTTTGGAAAAACGTGTCTTGACCGATGGGGTGAGTTTAGAGTCTATTACGGGCTGCTGAGGGGTAGTTTCACTTAGGGGTAGTTTTTACAAAAAATATGAAATTGCCAAAAATCGGTCGGCTGGATCAACAGACAGTACAGGATGTGTCTAGAGTCCTTTTCGGACCGTTGCGGGGGTTGTTTCACCTAGGGGTAGATTTTAAATAAAATATGAAATTGCCAAAAATCGATCGGTTTGATCGAAAGACCGTACGGGATATGTGTCCATTATGGTAGGCTGTGTGGGTGGGATCACCGGTTTTCAGATTGCCAAAAATGATCGAGGTCCTTTTTCGAAAAAATAAAATCCGACCCACTTACCTAAATGATTAAAGACGACTCTGAATGACCTTGAGCATGGACCAGGGGCCTTATTGACTACGTCTAGTGGTGGTTATTGGATCCAATCCAACCAACACATAGGGTAATATCAAAAGCATGCAGGTCCATCATGAATGAAGGCGGGTCTGAATGAATGAAGGCGGCCCTGAATGACCCTGAGCATGGACCAGGGGCCTAATTGACTACGTCTAGAGGTGGTTATTGGATCCAACCCAACCAACCCATAGGGTAATATCAACAGCGTGCAGGTTCATCATGAATGAAGGCGGGTCTGAATGAATGAAGGCGCCTCTGAATGACCTTGAGCATGGACCAGGGGCCTAATTGACTACGTCTAGAGGTGGTTATTGGATCCAACCCAACCAACCCATAGGGTAATATCAAAAGCGTGTAGGTCCATGAAGGCGGGTCTGAATGAATGAAGGCGGCTCTGAATGACCATGATCATAGACTATGAGGTGTATTTGACTACTTCTAGAGGTAATTAATGGAAAAAACCTTATCAGGTAAGCCTATGACGCAACAACCCCCGGGACAGCCTCCCCGGAGGTAGCTACCGGCGTGGGGTTATCTTAAGATATAACTGTTTAATATATGAAATATCAACGCTCGAACGATCCCGGGCGGTAGGCCCACCCTAAAATGCACGGTATAACCCAGGGTAATGAGGGATACAAGTTGAATGTTAAATGCCGCGTAGGCCGCTCACTCGAACCCTGACGGGCCAGCGCCTTAAAAACAAAATATCTAAAAACATACCAGGTATAGCAACAGAGATATCTAGTAGGGCTCACCTCCAAAGGTAAAAAAATAAACAGTGTAACAAAGCCTTATGGCTTGAGTGAATACGTTTGACCTACATGTGCAGGCATGCAGAGATAACGCAAATCCCTAGAACCGCAAAGACAACTAGCTACCGGTGGTCTATTTTCATATTATAAAAATAATAAGCAGTTACCTGTACAAAAAAAATAAATACCATTGCAGATAAGAGAGCAAGAACCTGGACACATAGAAGAATCAAATACGTGTGCAGACAGAAGAAGCATGAATCTGGACATATAGAAGAAGCAAAGACCTGGACGGATAGGAAAATAAAGGACCCGGACAGGTATACGAGGCAATGCTTGGGCAGATAGAAAAAACAAGGATTTGGACAGGTAGACGAGGTAGGGCTTGGGCAGATAGAAGAAACAACGATCTGGACAGATAGAAGAAGCTAGGACATGGATAGGTAGACGAGGCAAGGCTTGGACAGATTGAAGAAGCAATGACCCAGAGAGATTGATGAAGTAAGGCTTGGACAGATAGAAGAAGCAAGAACCTGGACAAATAGAAGAAGCAAATACCTGGACTGGTATACGGAGTAACGTCCCGGACAGATAGAAGAAACAAATATCTGGACAGATAAAAGAACCAAAGACTTCGGCACGTAGAGGAACCAAGACTTGGACAGACGGAAGAAGCAAGGACATGAACAGATAAGAGAAGTAAGGACCTGGACGGATAGAAGAAGCAAGTACCTGGACAGATAGAAGAAGCAGGGATATGGACAGATAGGAGAAGCCTTGACAGATAGGAGGAGGTCCTTGACCTGTACAGATAGAAGAAGCAAATACATGGACACATAGAAGAAGCAAAGACCTGGACAGATAGAATATGCAAGTACCAGGACAAATAGAAGAAGCGAGTAGTTGGACAGATAGAAGAAGTAAGGACTTGGACAGATATGAGAAGCACGGACTTGGGCAGATAGAAGAAGCAGGTACATCGATACATAGAAGAAGTAAGGATATGGACAGATAGGAGAAGCAAGGACCTGGACCGATAAAAAGAGCAAATACCTGGACAGATAGAAGAAGCAAGGACCTGTACCGATGGAAGAAGCAAGTACCTGGACAGATAGAGGAAGCAGGGATATGGACAGATAGGAGAAGCCTTGCCAGATAGGAGGAGGTCCTTGACCTGGACAGATAGAAGAAGCAAGGATCTGGACATATAGAAGAAGCAAAGACCTGGACAGATAGAATATGCAAGTACCAGGACAAATAGAAGAAGCGAGTAGTTGGACAGATAGAAGAATTAAGGACCTGGACAGATAGAAGAAGCAAGAACCTGGACAGATAGGAGAAGCAAGGACCTGGACCGATAAAAAGAGCAAATACCTGGACAGATAGAAGAAGCAAGGACCTGTACCGATGGAAGAAGCAAGTACATGGACTGATAGAAGAAGCAAGGACCTGGACCGATAAAAGAAACAAGCACCTGGGCAGATAGAAGAAGCAGGTACTTGGACAGATAGTAGAAGTAAGCACCTGGACAGACAGAAGAACCCAAGGCCTACATATATATATATATAATCAGAAATCAATGTAAATAATCAAATAGCCTCAATGGATATATCCTATAGCTGCAAATGTATCTAGATATAAAGGTATATATGGAGAAACACTAATAAAGAGGCCTATCACAAAACGAGAATAAATATATGTTATAAAACGATCCTAAAACGATGCTAAGCCAACATGCTATCATACATATTCGTATATACCGTGTTAAGCCAACATACGTGATAGTCCACATAATGTATTAAACAAATATGCATGTAAACCTGCATACATGCCAAGCCGACTTACACGAATCCCTAAATGTGCCTACTATGTCGGTAAACCACCGGCCAAAGCCTATATGATCTAAGCCTGACACACATTTACACCTCGTCTATCGGATAGAACCTGACAACTGTATAATACGGGAAGTACTATATGGTATAGCTAACAACGCATAACCTATCACGCCCAAGACGGTCAACAAATATTACAATATAATTAAAAAAAGTTACGCAACCTATATACATACAGTGCTAAGCCAACATCCAGGCATATATACTTTGTTAAAACAGCATGCAATATACTATAAATAGCCATATATACGTTGTTAAACCAATATGCAGGTTAACCTATACACCCTGTATTAGGCCGATACCCCACACAGGCGTATATACTATGTTAGGCCCACATAATGCGTTAAACAAACATGTGTGTAAGCCAGCATACATATTATGCTAAGCCGACAAGGGCCTACAAATTATAACACATTATATCCAGCGCATAGTTTAGCTAAAGGGCTATCACACACTATCCTACAAGCTGCCCACAAATTACCACATAATACCTGATCAATAACACATAGTATCCGATGCACAACCTGACGAAGGGTTAACATATAGTATCCAGAGGCCTCGCTAATGATTAACACATTGTATCCATAAGGCCTACTATGTCGGTAAACCACAGGCCCAAGCTTATGTGATCAGAGCCTGACACACATTTTCACCCCGTCTATCAGGTAGAACCTCAGGCAGGTGACTGTATAATATGGGAAGTACTATATCGTATAGCTAACAACGCATAATCTATCACGCCCATGACGGTCAGCAAATACTACAATATAATTAAAAGAAAAAGTCACGCAGCCTATATACATACAATACTAACCAATATAGGCATATATACTATGTTAAACCAGCATGCAATATACTCTAAATAGCCATATATACGCTGTTAAACAAATATGCGTGAAAACCTACATAAATACTATGGTAAGCCAACATGCATGCTATCATACTGTGTTAAGCCTAAATACATAATAGAATACATAATGTGTTAAACATATATGTGTGTAAGTTTGCATAGATATTATGCTAAGAAAACACGGGCCTACAAAGTATAACACATTATATCCAGTGTATAGTTTAACTAATTGATATCACACACTATCCCACAAGTTGCCCACAAATTACCACATAATACCTGATACATAGCCCGGTTAACCATTATACATAGTATACGATGCAAATCATGACTAGGGCTAACACAATATATCCAAACCATAGCCTGACGATGGGTTAACATATAGTATCCGATGAGAAGTATGAATACATAATATCCGCTGCATAGCTCGGCTAAAGTTCGTCATATAGCACCCGAAGTATAGCCTGACAAACACATAGCATCTCATGAGTGGCGGGATATAAGGTAACACATAGTATCCGATACACAACCTAGGATCGAATATGACGTCATCCAGGTGGAGAAGAAGATGGCTGTAATGTTGATACCGAGTTCAAAAGGGCTATGATGGCTAAGACCTGTGTAGGCTAGATCAAATAACCAACGTTTCAACTAAACTACTGTCTTACGCGTCGTTTAACCAACCAACATGCGCGAAGTTCAAACGAACAGCATTGACACCAAGTCCAAATAGGCTATGGCGGCTATGCCCAGATCAGCGTTTCAGCTAATCAAAATGAAAAACTTACGCTAATCAACCAACATCTACACCGAAGTCAAATGGGTTATGGTTAGTGAAGGCACCGGCAAAAGCTTTAAGCCCTAGACATAATTATAGCTATCAACGCGTACCAAAATAGCTATGCAGAAACCGTCAAGGCCATTACACATATTGTCCAGGTATGTTCTCCATCAAACCGAGACTTTAGACACCATCTCTGTAAAACAGCTACCAATTTATACTCTACCAAAATAGGTATGTCAAAACCGTTACCGACTCCTAATCTAAGACAATGGTTACGTAAAGCCCTTTATCAATTTAAGACCTTAAGCGATATCTTCGTAAAGACAGCCACAATAGTTGCGTTAAAAAGAGCTACCGATGCTCACCCTACCATAAAAGCTACGTACAGACGGCTAATATTGTATAACCTATCACAAGACTTATGTAAAAACAGCTATGCATAACCTGTCACACAATAACTGCGTAAAGGCAGCTAACAATGCCTACCCCTTTAAAATAGCTACGAAAAGATAACAACCAATACATACCCTATCATAATAGCTATGTAAAGACAATAACTGCGTAAAGGCAGCTAACAATGCCTACCCCATTAAAATAGCTACGAAAAGATAACAGCCAATACATACCCTATCATAATAGCTGTGTAAAGACAATTAAAGATGCATAGGCTAACTCGTTATTGACTGCTACTAAATAATGAACCATCACACTAGCCTCGTAAAGACAGCTACCAACATCACAATAGCTACGTAAAAACAGTTATCGATCAATGACCAAGATAATACTTACGTAAGATCTATATCAGTGCTAAGACAATAGCTCCGTAAGGAAAACCTACCACTGCATGAACTACGACAACAGCAAGGTATGGACGGCCACCAATGCATTACTTATCACAGCTACCAACACATAACTCGTCACATTAGCTAAGTAAATAGCTCTACCAGTGCCTAGCCTATCACACAGGCTAACTGAGGGGTCACTAACTAACCCATCACAATATCTCTGTACAAGGCAGAAGGCGTGATGATCCTCATCTTTATCCCACACCCAACAGTAGGTTAGGTTAGAAGCACTCTGGCCAGCCTAGGCTAGTGGGTTGAAAATAATTTTTTCTAAAAACTACCCCTCTAGACGTGGTTGAACCCTCCCCCAAGGCTACGATCAAGGTCACATCGACCGCCTGCATCATCCAAAACCACCCCTAACTTCTACAAACCCCGGTCAGTGATGCCCGTTGATGGAGATACGACCAACCTTTGAAAGTTAGGGGTGGTTTTGGATGATGCAGGCGGTCGATGTGACCTTGATCGTAGCCTTGGGGGAGGGTTCAACCACGTCTAGAGGGGTAGTTTTTAGAAAAAATTATTTTCAACCCACTAACCTAGGCTGGCCAGAGTGCTTCTAACCTAACCTACTGTTGGGTGTGGGATAAAGATGAGGATCATCACGCCTTCTGCCTTGTACAGAGATATTGTAATGGGTTAGTTAGTGACCGAACAGTTAGCCTGAGTGATAGGCTAGGCACTGGTAGAGCTATTTACTTAGCTAATGTGACGAGTTATGTGTTGGTAGCTGTGATAAGTAATGCATTGGTGGCCGTCCATACCTTGCTGTTGTCGTAGTTCATGCAGTGGTAGGTTTTCCTTACGGAGCTATTGTCTTAGCACTGATATAGATCTTACGTAAGTATTATCTTGGTCATTCATCGATAACTGTTTTTACGTAGCTATAGTGATGTTGGTAGCTGTCTTTACGAGGCTAGTGTGATGGTTCATTATTTAGTAGCAGTCAATAACGAGTTAGCATATGCATCTTTAATTGTCTTTACACAGCTATTATGATAGGGTATGTATTGGCTGTTATCTTTTCGTAGCTATTTTAATGGGGTAGGCATTGTTAGCTGCCTTTACGCAGTTATTGTGTGACAGGTTATGCATAGCTGTTTTTACATAAGTCTTGTGATAGGTTATACAATATTAGCCGTCTGTACGTAGCTTTTATGGTAGGGTGAGCATCGGTAGCTCTTTTTAACGCAACTATTGTGGCTGTCTTTACGAAGATATCGCTTAAGGTCTTAAATTGATAAAGGGCTTTACGTAACCATTGTCTTAGATTAGGAGTCGGTAACGGTTTTGACATACCTATTGTGGTAGAGTATAAATTGGTAGCTGTTTTACAGAGATGGTGTCTAAAGTGTCGGTTTGATGGAGAACATACCTGGACAATATGTGTAATGACCTTGACGGTTTCTGCATAGCTATTTTGGTACGCGTTGATAGCTATAATTATGTCTAGGGCTTAAAGCTTTTGCCGGTGCCTTCACTAACCATAACCCATTTGACTTCGGTGTAGATGTTGGTTGATTAGCGTAAGTTTTTCATTTTGATTAGCTGAAACGCTGATCTGGGCATAGCCGAAATAGCCTATTTGGACTTGGTGTCAATGCTGTTCGTTTGAACTTCGCGTATGTTGGTTGGTTAAACGATGCGTAAGACAGTAGTTTAGTTGAAACGTTGGTTATTTGATCTAGCCTACACAGGTCATAGCCCTTTTGAACTCGGTATCAACACTGCCACCATCTTGTTCTCCACCTGGATGACGTCATATTCGATCCTAGGTTGTGTATCGGATACTATGTGTTACCTTATATCACGCCGCTCATGAGATGCTATGTGTTTGTCAAGCTATACTTCGGGTGCTATATGACGAACTTTAGCCGAGCTATGCAACGGATATTATGTGTTACTTTGTATTCATACTTCTCATCGGATACTATGTGTTAGCCCTAGTCAGGCTATGGTTTGAATATGTTGTGTTAGCCCTAGTCATGACTTGCATCAGCCGCTATGCGTTAATGATTATCCGGGCTATGTATCAGGTATTATGTGGTAATTTGTGGGCAGCTTGTAGGTTAGTGTGTGATATTTATTAGCTAAACTATGCACCGAATATAATGTGTTATACTTTGTAGATCCGTGTCTTCTTAGCATAATATCTATGCTGGCTTACACACATATATGTTTAACACATTATGTATTCTATTATATATTTAGGCTTAACACAGTATGATAGCATGCATGTTGGCTTACGATAGTATTTATGTAGGTTTACACGCATATTTGTTTAACAGCGTATATATGGCTATTTAGAGTATATTGCATGCTGGTTTAACATAGTATATATGCCTATATTGGTTAGTATTGTATGTATATAGGCTGCGTGACTTTTTTTTTTAATTATGTTGTAGTATTTGCTGACCGTCATGGGCGTGATAGGTTATGCGTTGTTAGCTATACGATATAGTACTTCCCATATTATACAGTCACCTGCCTGAGGTTCTACCTGATAGACGGGGTGAAAATGTGTGTCAGGCTCTGATCACATAAGCTTGGGCCTGTGGTTTACCGACATAGTAGGCCTTATGGATACAATGTGTTAATCATTAGCGAGGCCTCTGGATACTATATGTTAACCCTTCGTCAGGTTGTGCATCGGATACTATGTGTTATTGATCAGGTATTATGTGGTAATTTGTGGGCAGCTTGTAGGATAGTGTGTGATAGCCCTTTAGCTAAACTATGCGCTGGATATAATGTGTTATAATTTGTAGGCCCTTGTCGGCTTAGCATAATATGTATGCTGGCTTACACACATGTTTGTTTAACGCATTATGTGGGCCTAACATAGTATATACGCCTGTGTGGGGTATCGGCCTAATACAGGGTGTATAGGTTAACCTGCATATTGGTTTAACAACGTATATATGGCTATTTATAGTATATTGCATGCTGTTTTAACAAAGTATATATGCCTGGATGTTGGCTTAGCACTGTATGTATATAGGTTGCGTAACTTTTTTTAATTATATTGTAATATTTGTTGACCGTCTTGGGCGTGATAGGTTATGCGTTGTTAGCTATACCATATAGTACTTCCCGTATTATACAGTTGTCAGGTTCTATCCGATAGACGAGGTGTAAATGTGTGTCAGGCTTAGATCATATAGGCTTTGGCCGGTGGTTTACCGACATAGTAGGCACATTTAGGGATTCGTGTAAGTCGGCTTGGCATGTATGCAGGTTTACATGCATATTTGTTTAATACATTATGTGGACTATCACGTATGTTGGCTTAACACGGTATATACGAATATGTATGATAGCATGTTGGCTTAGCATCGTTTTAGGATCGTTTTATAACATATATTTATTCTCGTTTTGTGATAGGCCTCTTTATTAGTGTTTCTCCATATATACCTTTATATCTAGATACATTTGCAGCTATAGGATATATCCATTGAGGCTATTTGATTATTTACATTGATTTCTGATTATATATATATATATGTAGGCCTTGGGTTCTTCTGTCTGTCCAGGTGCTTACTTCTACTATCTGTCCAAGTACCTGCTTCTTCTATCTTCCCAGGTGCTTGTTTCTTTTATCGGTCCTGGTCCTTGCTTCTTCTATCAGTCCATGTACTTGCTTCTTCCATCGGTACAGGTCCTTGCTTCTTCTATCTGTCCAGGTATTTGCTCTTTTTATCGGTCCAGGTCCTTGCTTCTCCTATCTGTCCAGGTTCTTGCTTCTTCTATCTGTCCAGGTCCTTACTTCTTCTATCTGTCCAACTACTCGCTTCTTCTATTTGTCCTGGTACTTGCATATTCTATCTGTCCAGGTTTTTGCTCCTTCTATATGTCCAGATCCTTGCTTCTTCTATCTGTCCAGGTCAAGGACCTCCTCCTATCTGGCAAGGCCTCTCCTATCTGTCCATATCCCTGCTTCCTCTATCTGTCCAGGTACTTGCTTCTTCCATCGGTACAGGTCCTTGCTTCTTCTATCTGTCCAAGTATTTGCTCTTTTTATCGGTCCAGGTCCTTGCTTCTCCTATCTGTCCATATCCTTACTTCTTCTATGTATCAATGTACTTGCTTCTTCTATCTGTCCAAGTCCGTGCTTCTCATATCTGTCCAAGTCCTTACTTCTTCTATCTGTCCAACTACTCGCTTCTTCTATTTGTCCTGGTACTTGCATATTCTATCTGTCCAGGTCTTTGCTTCTTCTATGTGTCCATGTATTTGCTTCTTCTATCTGTCCAGGTCAAGGACCTCCCCCTATCTGGCAAGGCTTCTCCTATCTGTCCATATCCCTGCTTCTTCTATCTGTCCAGGTACTTGCTTCTTCTATCCGTCCAGGTCCTTACTTCTCTTATCTGTTCATGTCCTTGCTTCTTCCGTCTGTCCAAGTCTTGGTTCCTCTACGTGCCGAAGTCCTTGGTTCTTTTATCTGTCCAGATATTTGTTTCTTCTATCTGTCCGGGACGTTACTCCGTATACCAGTCCAGGTATTTGCTTCTTCTATTTGTCCAGGTTCTTGCTTCTTCTATCTGTCCAAGCCTTACCTCATCAATCTCTCTGGGTCATTGTTTCTTCAATCTGTCCAGGCCTTGCCTCGTCTACTTATCCATGTGCTAGCTTCTTCTATCTGTCCAGATCGTTGTTTCTTCTATCTGCCCAATCCCTACCTCGTCTACCTGTCCAAATCCTTGTTTTTTCTATCTGCCCAAGCATTGCCTCGTATACCTGTCCGGGTCCTTTATTTTCCTATCCGTCCAGGTCTTTGCTTCTTCTATATGTCCAGATCCTTGCTTCTTCTGTCTGCACACGTATTTGATTCTTCTATGTGTCCAGGTTCTTGCTCTCTTATCTGCAAAGGTATTTATTTTTTTTTGTACAGGTAACTGCTTATTATTTTTATAATATGAAAATAGACCACCGGTAGCTATTTGTCTTTGCGGTTCTAGGGATTTGCGTTATCTCTGCATGCCTGCACATGTAGGTCAAACGTATTCACTCAAGCGATAAGGCTTTGTTACACTGTTTATTTTTTTTACCTTTGGAGGTGGGCCCTACTAGATACCTCTGTTGCTATACCTGGTATGTTTTTAGATATTTTGTTTTTAAGGCGCTGGCCCGTCAGGGTTCGAGTGAGCGGCCTACACGGCATTTAACATTCAACTTGTATCCCTCATTACCCTGGGTTATACCGTTCATTTTAGGGTGGGCCTACCGCCTGGGATCGTTCGAGCGTTGATATTTCATATATTAAACAGTTATATCTTAAGATAACCCCACGCCGGTAGCTACCTCCGGGGAGGATGTCCCGGGGGTTGTTGCGTCATATGCCTGATTTGGTTTTTTGTCCATTAATTACCTCTAGAAGTAGTCAAATACACCTCATAGTCTATGATCATGGTCATTCAGAGCCGCCTTCATTCATTCAGACCCGCCTTCATGGACCTGCATGCTTTTGATATTACACTATGGGTTGGTTGGGTTGGATCCAATAACCACCACTAGACGTAGTCAATTAGGCCCCTGGTCCATGCTCAAGGTCATTCAGAGTCGTCTTTAAACATTTAGGTAAGTGGGTCGGATTTTATTTTTTCGAAAAACTACCCTTAGGTGAAACTACCCCTTCCGTCGCGATAATACACTCTAGGCCCGCCCTATCAGTCAAGACACGTTTTTCCAAAATTTTTTCGAAAACTACCCCCCACCCCTCTAAACGTGGTCGAAACCACCCCTAAGGCTAGGATCAGGTGGGCGATGTTCTTCAGCATCATCCAAAACTACCCCTATAGTCCTAGGTTACGTACAGGCCGAGTTTTATTTTTTTTTCGAAAAACTACCCCCACCCCTCTGAACGTTGTCGAAACCACCCCTAGGGCTACGGTCAAGGCCGGAACGTCCGCCTGCATCATCCAAAACTACCCGTATAGTCCTTGGTTACGCACCCTATCGGACATTTTCCAAAATTTTATCGACCACCGCCCCACCCCCAATCTACCCCCGGAGCTTCCGCCGGGGAAGGTCCTGAACGTAGCTAAGGTCACCCCCGACACTTAGGTTAGATTAGGTTTGATCAAATTTGGCTAGCTTAGGTTAGTGGGTTGAAAATAAATTTTTTCGAAAAACTACCCCCCACCCCTCTAAACGTGGTCGAAACCACCCCCAGGGCTAGGAGCGGGGTCGCGACGACCTTCTGCGTCATCCAAAACTACCCCTATAGTCCTAGGTTACGTAGCGGCCGAGTTAGGGGTGGCTGTGCTATTCTAAGGGCAGATCTACTTAAATTTATAAATTGTTCTTCAATTCATATTGCACTTTCAAGTGTTTTAATTTGTTTTTGGAATATTCAGAATGTCTACTTCGAAGTATTATCATTTCGGACTGGAAGTCGCCCGTTTTAATCCGAAATAGCCGAGGTTTTGTATCCATCGACTGTTAATTGTTAGCCAAGTGTCATAAGCGAAAGTATCTTAAGTTATACGAAAAGTGCAATAATCTGGCTATTGTACTATTATTTCACTTTTTGTCACATTGATTACATGGTTGAAAATGAACGAACATATATCGACAACTTTTTATTCATCTATGATTATATACTTACAATAATTTTTGTTTCTTACATATATTGTACCGGTATTGGTTTTGCAGGAAGTGCATTGTCACATGTTTGGACAACTACAAGTTCCATGACGGTTCCACTAAAGCCGAAATACTATGTAAAGACGGAGAACGGGGATCTGCTTCCTCTGGATGTAAAGGTAATAACAATTACATGAAACCTATTATTTTATTTATTGTAACTATTTACATACGTCACATGATTGTCTTCAACATCCGTTTGAATGTGATAGTAACGTGATATATTTTTCCCTCTAGACTACATGCTGCCATTCTTTTTGGTTGCTTAGCAACTAAAAACAATTACACTCCATTTAAAGCTCCCAAATGACTAAAATTAAGACATATTCAACTTCGCATAGGCCTATTGTGTATTGTACTAACCTGTAGCGTTTTGACTTTTTAATTGCGTTTTACGCTTTACACTAGCCTATAGTTTAATGGAACTAGAATGGTTATTATTTATAGTCTTATTGATAATTTTTGATATAACTCTTAGTTTTCAGGTTATAAGACAATAAAAATACTTCTACCTATGAAAAACAGACAAAGACTTTGATTATGGTAGGGAAATAAATTACCTTGGTGAAGGATAAAAGGGGATCATCATGTCAAATATATGTTTACCATGTTCACTAATTATGTATCGATGGAAAAGGACATAATTACTTTGATGAAAATATTATTAGGTTTTACCTAATATACATATTATGCTTTATGAAACTTACATATTATTATGTAATACCCATATTTTTAATAATTTATAATTTACATTGGACACAAATGTAGAATACATAATTTATGTTGTCTCAAACACAGTCTTCGTGCAGCTAATCTCTACGATTTCCACATTGATTCCAAGTATCAAAATGATGTTTGTATACATGTCATTCACACATGTTCTGTTTTGCTGTTAATCACTAGACCTAGATGTAGACAGCATTTGAGAGGTTGAAGCAGGTTCGTCTATATTTATCGGACGCTTACAGCTCTTGATTGGTAAGCCATCGAAGAGGTCTATTGTGGTCGTGATTGTTTTTTCTCTAAAACTATATTCCGCCAAATTCAGTGGTTATCACACTTTGAAGTTAGAGATATTTTGCTTGATATTTTAAATTAACAAAGGAAAACAAAAATTACTCAATGAGTAAAGTAGATAAACTGTGGCCACTGTAACTCCAATGCACAGTGCTATACGTCATTACATAATTTATATCCTTTGCTGCCCTGCAATATAGTGACTGGTGCTACCCGAGATGGCATTTAGTCCGTCCCTTAAATACATTTTCTAATGCTACCCGTCATGACGTTGAATCTGTTACTACTCTATAATACACTGCCCTGAGCTAGCCGACTATAATTTAGCTCCACCACTTTTCATTATATTGGCCAGTATTATCCGACATGACTTCATGCCCTCCGCTATCCTCCAAATACACTGTCTACAACTAACTGACTTGATGTTTTGTCCGCCGCTACCTTCTAATATGCTGTCCTGTGCTATCTGACATGACTAACATCAAATACACTGTTATGTGCTTCCCGAAAATGTTTTGAGTTTGTGTCTACCCTCTTATACTGTCCAGTGCTACCCGTCTTGATTTTGAGTCCACCGCTACCGTCCAATACACTGTTGGCTAATACTTGACAGGTTTTTGTGTTCGCTACACCACTCCAATATGCTTGACAGGTCTACCATCTAATAATCTGACCGTTGCTATCTGACATTTTGTCCTTAGTTAATTAGATTCTTTGTATAACCTTCTTGGTGATATATGTATATATATATATATATAATAACGATGGCATTAGAAAGCTAATCTCCATTAATGAAATATTTGTCAAAGAAGCAAAATACGTTGTATTTATTAAATTTAAGCTATAAAAATTTTTTTATTACTTACACTAAATAATTTTTGTAGACAAATTTCATATATTTAAAAAAACAAATGATATTGAAACTTAGTAAGCCTGGTACATCGATAGCGTTCTTCCATGATTGAAATAGGTAATTTTGCGTGTGTTCTCTTCATTATTTTATAACTTATAACCTACTTTTATATTTTAAAAATATGAACTGATACTAAAGTAAATTATTTATGAAACTTATGACATAATGTGTTTCCAGCTTACGACTACTTGGGCTGTTACAAAGATGAAAACAAGACTCGAGCACTTTCAGGTTTCTACAATTATTTTAACAATTTATCTCCGAACGAATGCATTGAGTTGTGCAAAGGATTAGGCTACTTGTATGCAGGGCTTCAAGGAGGGTGAGTAATACAGAATCAATATAGTTAAAGAAAACCATAGTAATTAGATGTTATATAAATTGAACATCCTCCCACAAATAAAACTTATGATGTTTAATTTTAATCATGTTATTATATTGCGATTGCGTATCAATCTTCTTCAGAGGATTTTATGACTAAATAACTACATTTGACTTAAGGTACATCTATTATATACCTGTACATCGTTATCTCCCTCTCAACGCCTCTATCCGACATATCATGACGCAGCTCCTTCTCCCTTCTACCAGGTAATCAAGAACTTTCTTTTTCTATGTAGGCTTATTTCTGTATTGAATAAATGTATCAATCAAATTTAATTGAGGTAGGTTTAGAAAAACCTGAGAAAGTTTTCAATAAACAAATGTTTGTAAAGTTAATTAGTATTAATAATTATATATTTATGTAGTTATTTTACGATTTATCAAAATACTATTTTATATATATAATGAGTTTTACTATTACTTAATGATATTATATTAGGTCTACAAAATAAAAAACCAACATAAACTGTATGCAATCATTAGGAATTAATTAAAGATGTATAAAATGAAGTGTTATATATTTCTTGGATTAAGTTAATGTAACACGCTCAAACCACTGATGATGTGAACTGGTGATTTGTTCTCTTCATTCCAAAAGGTGTCAGGTGTTCCTAAACACGTTTTCACTTTTAAAAACTATCCTTATTATTAACTTTACATTTTGAGTATAACACCATCACACTCAAGTATTACTTGTTTTGCGTAATACTTATTCCAGAGAGCCAAACGATTTATTGGGCTATATATATTGGTCGCTAGTATGAGTTTCTGAGATATACCGTAGCTATACTTTTTATAAACCGTTGTTCAACAAATTTGTAAAGGAATTTATTATTTTTCTTCTGCGTGTCTACTTAATTTTATTTTATTTTGTATCTCCACATAAATCCGAATTTCCTTTATTTATTACTCTGGACTGTGATACTTTTTGGAAATTGATAGACCTAGGTTGTAATTGATGTGTAAGACTAGACTCTTTGTATTAGGGAGTTAACATATACCAATGTTATATTTATAAGTGTAAGCCCTTTTTGAATGTATGTGAAAAGTTTCTTCCTGTTTGTCCAATGTAGACAACAGGACGCAAACAAACCTGGAATACCACCTGGAGGATGTGGTTTCGTTACAATTTCAAGAGTTTAGATTCTCTACAACTGTCGCTTAAAATTATTTTAATTACAAACAAAAGCTTTTGCGGTTTAACGCAATAAATATGATGACTTACTTGAAAAATATGATAATATAATTACTGATATTATTATAGGTTTATAATTACTAAAATTTTTTTAAATTTGTTTGCTGTATATTGCTTTCTATTTTAAGGTAATTGTAGTTGTATTCGGTTTTGATTTGTATATAAACGTCATCGTTACATTTCTCCTTTGTTTTCTTGTGCTTTATATTTAGCGCTAGATACAATATTGTTAAAATATACAATATAAAGAGCACAGTGGTACAATATATTATAACGAAAATATTAGAAACATCCCCAATATCACTACAATAATTAAAAGAAAGAAATAATACAAGTTAGTTAAGATTAAACCTTTATATACATTTCGATGACCATGTCATCATCAGAGGGTCTTATAACTAAATACAATCGATCAAACCAGAATTTACAGACTAGCTTTAGACCTTCCTACTGTATCAAGGAGCACTATACTATTACCACTCTGGTTCGTAACTTCTTGTTTGCTAGATTGTATTTTGTTATAAGACCCTCAGATGGTTATGGCATGGTCATCAAAATGTACAAAAGGGTATAATCTTAAGTAATTTGTATTATGTTTTACTTCTGAATACTTTTGTGGTATTTGGGTTGTTTCTAATACATTAATTGTTTTATATTTTCTTTCTTTTTTAAATGGGATTGTAATTATTTTGTTACTGTATCTTTTTATAAATTAAAGACGATTAAATGTGTTAATCTATTTGCTTTTACAAACACAAATAAGTATGTGCATACAAAATATGTTTTCTTGTTTAATAATAAAAAACAGCTCAGGTTATACAAATGCAAGTATTATTTAATAATTTATATTCTAATATCAATTTATATATATCTATATTTATATATATATATATATATATATATATATATATATATATATATATAAATATTTTAATATATATATATATATATATATATATATATATATATATATATATATATGTGTATGTGTGTGTGTGTGTGTGTGTGTGTGTGTTTGTGTGTGTGTGTGTGTGTGTGTGTGTATGTGTGTGTGTGTGTGTGTGTGTGTGTGTGTGTGTGTGTGTGTGTGTGTGTGTGTGTGTGTGTGTGTGTGTGTGTGTGTGTGTGTGTGTGTGTGTGTGTGTGTGTATGTGTGCGTGTATGTGTGTGTGTTTGTGTGAGTGTGTGTGTCACTAATATTATACTTGTGAATATAAACACCCAAGTGAACAAGTAGAATGTTACACAAAAACTGTTGCTGGAACCTACTCACTACATAAACCCTTTTGTGGATAAAAAACATGATAATAAAAAGTGCTTGATTCCCCCACAAAAAAATAAACATCGGAACTTGGAAAGCACCAAATGTGACATGAACCTAAATTAACCACTTACTCATTTGAAAACGTCATTCGATCTCCGTAGCTGATATCAGAACGGCCAGAGGCCTAAATTGAGACTCAGACCCTCTTTTGTTGAAATTAAAATATAGACAGCGACTGGCATGCTTGAGACAAGAGATATTATATAAAAGACGGCCCTGAAAAGTTAAAAAAATTAGAGTTCTGGACACATTAAAAGGATTTAGAAATCAGGGCGATATAAATATGTTGGACGAGTTAAAAAAAAGAGAATAATGAAAATTATGACAGAAAAATAGAAGTAAAGTTATTGAAAATTATCAGAGTAATTGACAAAACAGTGAGTGATGGGACTGGTTCGATGATGAGTGTCGTGAGATGCTAATACTAAGAAATGGATATAGCCTAAATTGATAATGTTACAACACAGAACAGTTCAGATTACCAATTGAGCCATAGAAGAGCAAAAATGTCATAAGTGAAAAGAAAAAAACGTTTCTATGAAAGTAAATAGAGCTAATTGAAGAAGTAAGAAGTAATAACTAATCTAGGAAATTCTATGGTGCTGTTAAATATATAAATAGAGGTTTCCAGTCTAAAACTGACTCTTGCAGGAATAAAGATGGTAGAGTAGTGGAGGGGAAGGCTGAAGGTAATGGCAGATGGGCAGAGTACTTTGGTGATCTATATAAAGCAGGAGCTCAGACGATTGACAACAATACCTTGAGCCGAAAAGAATTGACGAATGAGGATGCCATTGAGCCAACGGACTCGAATGACTTCATGGAGTCGATCGAAAAGCTGAAAAGCAATAGAGCACCTGGTAAAGACTCATTTGTAACTGAATTTTTAAAAATTGTGGAGAAAATTTACATTCACAATTATATTTTCTAATCCTAGAAACATGGAGAAAACAATGCATGCCTAGAAGTTGGAATTAGTCTCATATGTCTTATTTTTAAAAAGAGGACAAATTAGAATGCATTATTTATCGTGGGATATCACTTCCCGCAATAGCATATAAAATATTCTCAAATATAATACTGAAAAAGCTAAACGTCTTTACTAAAAATATCATAAGAGATTATCAGTGCGGATTCCGTCAGGGATGCGGAACTACCTACCAGATGTTTGTTTTAAGACAGTTACTCGAAACGTGTTAGGAATATAAAATTAACCTTCATCTTCCTTTTGTTGACTACCTCGTTGTTATCCTATTCTTGCAGACAGTGTCAACAGAGCAAAATTACTCGAAACTCTAAAGGCCTTCAACGTACCAAACAAGTTGATCAGCCAACAGTATTAGGTTTACTATTATTTAAATTATTATTGTGCTAATTATTTTAAAACTGAGTAACACAAAATTTATAAAAGTTATGAGTAGGACTACCCTTAGAATAGCGCACCCACCCCTAACTCGGCCGCTACATAACCTAGGACTATAGGGGTAGTTTCGGATGACGTAGGGGGTTGACGCCTACCTGATCGTAGCCTTAGGGGTGGTTTTCAACACGTCCGGAGGGGTGAGGGGTAGTTTTTCGAAAAAAATTATTTTCAACCCACTAACCTAAGCTAGCCAAATTTGATCAAACCTAACCTAACCTACGTGTGGGGGGTGACGTCGGCTACGTTCAGGACCCTCCCCCGCGGATGCCCCGGGGGTGGATTGGGGGTGGGGGTAGTTTTCGAAAAAATTTTGGAAAATCGTGTCTTGACCGATAGAGTGAGTTTAGAGTCTATTATCGCGACGGAAGGGGTAGTTTCACCTAGGGGTAGTTTTTCGAAAAAATAAATTCCAACACACTTACCTAAATGATTAAAGACGGCTCTGAATGACCTTGAGCAAGGACCAGGGGCCTAATTGACTACGTCTAGAGGTGGTTAATGGATAATCTAGGCAGGTAAAAAATGGATCCAACCCAACCAACCCCTAGGGTAATATCAAAAGCGTGTAGGTCCATGAAGGCGGGATTAAATGAATGAAGGCGGCTCTGAAAGACCTTGATTATAGACTATGGGGTGACTACGTCTAGAGGTAGTTATTGGAAAAAACCTTATCAGGTAAGCCTATGACGTAACAACCTACCCCTTGGACATCCTCAAAACCCTCCTCGGAGGTAGCTACCGGCGAGGGGTTATCTTAAGATATAACTGTTTAATATATGAAATATCAACGCTCGAACGACTCTGGGCGGTAGGCCCACCGCTATAATGATATGGCCGATACGGGGCAAAGGGTTATGATTGCCAAACCCAAAATTGTCTAAACTACAAAATAATAAACATTGCGACAAAGCCTTATGTAGGAAGACGCCTGACCGTGTGCCAGACGTGTACAGACAGCGATAACGCAATATCTTAAAACCGCAAAGACACCAGGCGACCGCAGGTCTATAACCCGCACAGCTGTGTTGTTGTTGTGATGCAAGGCTATCGTAATTGGGTCGATTACCGTATCGATTTTTTTATGAATGCTAGTAAAGTAAACAAATAGCTGTGGAAGAGTCCATTCGAGAGGGGTGGACGAGTCCATTCGAGATGGACCGATCTCTGTTGATCTAGGCGGGCGATCCCATTTGGTATGGAGGGGCAGGCGTTTATGAATTATAAATCTCATCGCGAAAACCAATACCTGCTATACAGCTTTGGAAGAAGAAACATTCTGGTAAGCTATCTATTGTTACTTGTTCTCGTGGGAAATCTGTAGCCTATATTAAAGCAATCGCTAATCAGAGTGACTTGTAATCATTTTGTGTCGAATAATTTGTATAATCTAACATCATTGTTGATCTGAATATTTATGAAAACAAATTAATCATAATATTTTAATAAATATTTAGCAAATACAATTGTTAGTATTATCAAACAACTAGATTTAATTTTAAATTGTTCAACATATACCAGTGTCAAACCAGTATCTATTCTAGTTATTATCTCAAAACTATTTCACATAGAATCAATTTGAATATACCTGTGTTAATTTAAGATCCGTTGTAGTGAGTTGTATCCGTAAAATGGCTGTTCGTATTGTATCGACGGACCAGACATATGTACGAAAATTCCGTTTGAACGGTACTAGAGTGACATTCAACTTTAACCCCGTACCCGCTGCGGTAAACGAGCTGATGTGGGTCAGACGAGGTCTAGAGGAAATCCTAGAGACTATGAAGAACAACGCCGCCGAAGACATACAATTGGGCTTCACCATGCAGAGCTTAAATCTCCGAAACCACGCCCCTGGATATATCGCATTTAGAGCTGCCTCTTCGATAACTGTGGACGCCTTGTTTAACATCCTTGGATCCATAATCCAGAGTAACGCTAATACATTTAAAGCCGACGACACCTTCAGAGTGACCTGTACAAAGGTTAAAGTACCTATAGGGCGAGGGCGTGGGCGTGTAAGACCCGGACTGTATAATAACTTCATAGAAGAATCGCACTGTAGGAAAGGGATTGTTACGATTAAAAACACAGACACCCTCTGTTTACCCCGTGCTCTGGTTGTAGCTATAGCGCATGCGTTAAGAGACCCAGAGTGCAGGCTTGTGTGTTGGGACAGGTGCAAACGTCAAACCAACAGAGCAAACCAGCTAATGACGGACGCACAGGTGCAGATAGGAGACGGCGGTGCAGGCATTCGAGAGTTGCAACAGTTTCAAGATTTACTCTCCGATTATAAAATCACCGTCTACAATTACGGCAGCAAAGGTCGTGATATCTACTTTGAAGGCGACGTTCAGAACCCCAAGCACAGGCTAAACTTGTTATATCACGCCAACCACTTCAATGTTGTTACAAGTCTGACGAGTGCATTCGCTTGTAATTACTATTGCGAATTGTGTCATGTTCCATACAACGATCGCCTGCACCATAGATGCCCAGCCCTATGCAGCTCTTGCAAGAGGACCCCACCGTGTGTGCTTGAAGACGAAGGCATCCCGTGCGGCGACTGCAATAGACAGTTTCAAAATAGAGCTTGTTTTAAGGCGCACATGAAGAGCGTATAACGGGCTATAAGAAAGTGTCCAGAATGTAATAGATACATTCTAAAGAAGACTAGAAAAGCTCCTCACGTGTGCGGCGAGAACTATTGTAAAGTGTGTAAGGATTACATGCCTGCAGGCCATCTGTGCTACATGAGAATTGATACACGTCGCCCGCTATCAACCAACTTTCTGTTTGTCTTCTTTGATCTTGAAACTCGACAAGACGAAGTTATTAACGACGCTCGTGTGCATCGAGTCAACCTGTGCGTATCCCAGCAATACTGTTGGATGTGTATGAACGGGGGCGGCGCCTGCCTACAGTGCATAGATAGAACCCGAGTGTTCAGAGAGGATCCCATCAACGGGTTCATGGCGTACCTTATGGAAGTGCGAAAGGCGTACAAAAAGGTGATTGTAATCGCTCACAACGGCCAGGCCTTTGACTTCCAGTTTATCCTAAAGTACGTAATAGAAGAGACACAATTCACACCTGACCTAATTATGCGAGGCACCAAGGTCATCCTCATGGAGATTGACAATACAAAGTTCATCGACTCTCTCAAATACATGCCTATGGCTCTGTCAATCTGCCCAGGGCCTTCGATCTGCCTCCGGAAAAGAAAAAGGGATATTTTCCGCACCTCTTCAACACCCTGGCAAACCAAACTTATGTAGGCCCCTTGCCTGCCAAAGAGTACTATTGTCTATTCTATGTTTGACAAGAATCACGAAGAGTTCTCACGATGGTACGACGAGCAAGTGCGCAACGAGTACGTCTTTGACTTTCAAAAGGAAATACTCGAGTACTGCCTATCGGACGTGGAGATCCTGGCACAGGCGTGCCTGAAATTCAGGGCCTGTTTCCTACAAGAGTGCAATGTTGATCCGTTTCTAGAGGCGGTGACTATCGCCAGCGCATGTAACCTGGCGTTTAGAAGAAACTTTCTAAAACCAAACACCATAGCCGTACTTCCGAAAGCCGGCTACCGTCTGGCCGATAAACAATCATTTATCGCTCTGCAATGTTTGTTGTGGCTCGAAACAGAAGGCAACCTGCGAATAAGTCATGCTGGTAATGGCCGAGAGATGAAGGTCGACGGCTTAAAGGTCGACGGACTGTGCACAGAGGCAAACACCGTGTACGAGTTCCAAGGATGCTGGTTCCACGGCTGTCCCAAGTGCTTCCCCAACGGACGTGACGCTGCTCTGGAGGACGATCCGGCAGACACGCACAACGCACGCTTCGAAAGAACAAAGGCCAAGAACGCTAAAATCTCACAGGCCGGCTACAAAGTCGTCGAGATGTGGGAGTGTGTATTTAGGCAGCAGAAGAAAAACGACAAGTCCATGGATTACCTCGACAACCAGCCCGTCCTCAACGCAGCGCCTCTCAACCCCCGCCACGCATTCTTCGGCGGCAGGACCGGAAATATAAAGACCTACTGCGCCGCTAAAGAGGGCGAAACAATCCAGTACGCCGACGTGTGTTCGCTCTACCCGTGGGTATGCAAGTATGGAAAATAGCCGATTGGATATCCAAAGTTGGCCGTTGGCAATGTCGAATGCAGGAAACTGGGGATGAGCGCCGAAGGGTTGCTCAAGTGCACAATTCTGCCGCCTACATCGCTCTACCACCCTGTATTGCCGCTAAAGATGAATAATAAGTTGATGTTTGTACTATGTCGGACATGCGGCGAAACACTGAATCCTGGCGAATGCGACCATACGGAGGACGAGCGCGCTCTGACTGGCACATGGACTATGGACGAGATACGCAAGGCTGTAGAGAAGGGCTATGTTGTTGTGGAAATGCACGAGATGTGGCAGTACGAGATGGCTTCAGGGAACGACGGCCTGTTTAAAGATTTTATCAATAAATTTCTAAAGATGAAACAGGAAGCGTCGGGCTACCCCGACTGGTGCAAAACCGAGGATGACAAGGCCAAGTATGTGGAGGATTATTACATCAACGAGGGTGTCCGTTTGGACCAGTCAAAGATCGCCAAAAACGAAGGATCCCGCTCACTGGCCAAACTGATGTTGAATTCGTTTTGGGGAAAATTCGGACAGAGGGAGAATCAGACTAAAACGGCGATTATCAGGGAGCCTAAGGAACTGTTTAATATGCTGCAGAGCCCTTCCATTGACGTAAATCACATTCAGGAAGTAAATGAAGACGTTTTGGTAGTGAATTGGCAGTTTTCGGATGACGTTTGCGAGATACTACCCACTGTCAACGTTGTGCTGGCCGTCTACACCACCGCCCACGGCCGGCTAAAGCTTTACGAATATATGGACGCTCTAGGCCCTCAACTTATCTACAAGGATACCGACAGCGTGGTATACCTTCATAGGGAGGGTTTGCCAAGAGTAGTGACTGGAGATTATTTAGGCCAGATGACTGACGAGCTCTCGGAATACGGCCAGGGTTCCCACATTACCGAATTCGTCTCTGGAGGTCCTAAAGTCTACGCCTACAAAGTATGGTCTACAAATAAAAACAAACACGTGACCGTGTGCAAGGTCAAAGGCCTGACTCTGAATCTCGGCACTTCAGCCTCGGTCAATTTTGAGTCGATGAAACGGATGGTTTTGGAGGGTAGCGATCCTATCGTAACCACCAGTGATAGGATACGGCGCACAGAGGATCGTGACGTCATCACGACGTCTGAAAGTAAAATCTTCAGGTTAACGGGTGCAAAGAGGAAATTGGACGAAGACGACGGATACAATACACTGCCTTACGGTTACAAACGTCCTCGCATGAGCGAATAGCTATGTATTGTAAATATTTAACTTGACAAACGCTAGATTAATAAGTATTAAATCTGTAAAGTGGTTAGATAAACATATTGATTAGCTTTGTATTGTAATTCAGCCTAACAAAAGCTAGATTATATATAGGGAATATTTATACACAATGATTACTGTCTTGTATAAATAGTCTGCTTAACAGACGCTAGATTGATAAGTATGTACAATGATTAGCTAAGTATTGTATAAATATGTACCAGACGCTAGATTATATATAGGTATTATTTATACACAATGATTACTGTCTTGTATAAATAGTCTGCATAACAGACGCTACATTAATAAGTATGTACAATGATTAGCTATGTATTGTATAAATAGTCTGCGTAACAGATGCTAGATTAGCTATGTATCGTTTTCTATAAATATTCAGATTAACCATAAATATATGCACAATGATTAGCTATGTTTTCTATAAATATTCAGATTGTCCATAAATATATGCACAATGAATACCAACTTATGGCTACAAAATTCCTCGAATGAGTAAACAAAATGAATAGCTGACGAATGTTGATTTTTTGAAAAGTAATTTTACCCCCTGCTTGAAGGGTGATATGAATGAGATGGATGAGAGCCTGTAAGGAGTGGCCGTATGGATGAATGTACTTGTCAAGCACGGGGGTCGTTCGGAGGCATCATTTTGGAGGATGTCACGATGGAGTTGGCGGGACCTCTCCTTTTCCCCTTCGGGAGATATTTGTGTGAACAGAGTATAGACAACACCTTTGTGTTACTTTTCAAACACGCCAAGATGGCGCTTTGATCAGTATATTTTTTATAGTTGTAATCATTTGTTTGAGAAAACTGTTAAATTGCCTATAATGTAATCCATACAGATAGGCAAACACATGGAAATACTATCAATGACTTTGCTGTGTTTTGCCCTATTCGGTTTATATTTTTGTTAGATTTAGCAATAGACCTATGACATGAGTTAAATTTAGCCTAAATTATACACTTTACAGAAACATTGTCTAAGCTAGTGTTAGGCCTGTCTAGAGACTGAGTTGATGTATTAATTACCTATATATATATCTAGTAATATGTCTCATGCGGGTTGCGACCTGTCAAGCTGATTGTAACGGTAATGTGTGTAAAGCAATTGTAATTAGATTTAAGATTGAATGTTTTATTTTGTTTATTGTTCAAATCATGTTATTGTAATTATACCTTTCTATTATCAAAACACTAGTACTTATTACCTTATCCCTTGTTGACCTCTACCTATATAGTTTGTTTTAGGAGTTTCAATAAGTACAAACACATGTAAACATAATCAATTTATTGATCTGATAGTGGTATTTACATCAGGCTTAGCTACGATAGGTATACTCTTATCGTAGCGGATGTCCGCACTCTGCATATGCCACACTCTTGAAGGTTCAATGCACAACCTAGACAGGTAAACAGATGTCCGCACGGTAGAAGGGCAACCTGAATTTCTTCGATACAGCAAATCTTGCACAGCGTACGATCATTCTGATTGTTTACACCGTCATCATCGTCCGAGTAGTCCTCATCGTCTGTTGTACAGCTGTCTACCCCCATCAGGGCCTGTTTAGCACATATACCCACTACGTATTTACATTTAGGAAACCACTTTGCATGTTCCTGTAACGGATCATCATTCGCTGACCAATCTTTAAGGCCTCCGGCGCATGTAAAGCACAATGTTTGATCTTCTGGGCCGGTGTAAAAAAATCCCGCTTCGCTGAGACGCTCGGGGTTGACAGTATCATTTGACACCCCTTTCCTGGTACGAAACGAACGTAATCTACGACGATACAGTGATAGTTTGGGGAAGGCCTTCTTCTCGATTGTGAGAGTATCTGTCCAGTAGTAGACACCTACCATGGTGTTGTCTGAGGACCTGGGTCCGTGCTGTCCGTACTTATATTGTTGGTTAGGGGTTGATTACGTCATGGTTGATAGGGGTTACCACGGAGACAGAGGCATGTTGAACTCTTTCAGCTTTGTATATATCTTCTATTATGCCCGGCAAGAGCCCTGTTTCTCCTTTCCGTGATAGATGGACTAGTGCTAAAGTAAGTATAGTTGACATACCTACCCATATATACTTAATACAGGTTCACGTGCACAATGGCTAAACACAATCTGTAGGCTAATATAGGGTAACATAGATATTGGATTAATACAGAGTGAGAGAATGTAGGTGTCCTTGCTTACTAGCATGTTGGGTAACATACATAAGGGTTTAATACAGGATGTATACTATTGTGTTAGGGTCGGCTTTACCTGGAGTCTTGCTTTTACCTAAGGCATGGCTTCGGATTGGCTTTACCTGGCGTGGAGCACCACTTTTACCTAAGGCCTACCTCTCGGATACTACGAGATAAACCATAGCCAATCTACTCATCGGATACTGTTTGTTAAACCCTAGTCAAACCGTGCATTTTATATTATGTGTTAACTTGTATTTAAACTTCTCATCGAATACGATGTGTTTACCTCTACATACGGTATCGCCCGCCGTGCTGTAATCAACAGTTGTAGTTGTGACGTAATTATGGATCAGTCCAACTCGCTTGGACTCGTCCACTCACCTCTCAAATGGACTCTTCCACAGCTATGTATAATACATTATATACAGGTGGAGATATAGTGCTTTTGCATAGTCTGTGTTTAGAGTGATCTGTGTGTTTGCCAGTAAGTAGTAAAAATGTCTTCATCAGTGTCGGCAAAGTTTTCAGCTTTAAATTCTGTAGATTCTATGCCTATACGCGATCTAAAGATAGGCATGGCATATAAAATTGTAAATGCGCGTTTTGTCGAAGCAAAGTATGGTAACACCGTACTTGTAGACTTACAGGTAGATGATGAAGACAGACGCGCTGTCTTTCTTCCAAAGCGTTACGCTACGGCGTAGACTGTGGAAGATTTGAGCTCTATTTTGGGCAAATCTTTAACTGTTATCAAACATGTCGGCCAGACCGTGAATTTGGCCATTACAGAGTAATATTATTCATTTACACGTTTCAGCATGTTTATTTTTTTTTAATTTTACAGTGCCTCTATCTTTGTTTAATCTATGCGCCAATGAGGTCTGCGCATGCGTACAGAACAGAAATTATATAGACAGTTTGGACTTACCTGTATCTGTAAAGCATACGTTGATTAAATCTTTTAAAGACTATGTACTGATGAAGTCTTGTGATAGCTCTGATTTTGATTTTTCAAATATAGATTTCAATAACTTAAATATTTCAGAATTTTTAATGTTGATGAACCACCCAGACGAGGTGCCTGTATTTGTTAATGAGAGGACAATTTTCAACTTTATTAAATTTCACTACACCGGTGTGTCTGATAATATTTGCCGAGAGTGTATGAGTTACTTTGTGCTCCGTCAGGCAGAGAGTTTCAACATCACAAGAGCCGGTTACATATACTCTATAGCTGAGGTGGACGGCTTCGAATTTTTACACCATATCTGGGACTCTGATAACTGGTGCGATATCTGTTTAAGCCCTTTATTTAAATTATTTAGTTTTGAAGACTTTCTGCAATCAACCCCTGAAGAGAGCTATTCTTTGATCAATTATTGTGATCCGTTAATCTGCAGGTCATACATTCACGAGAGATGGCGTCTACGTCACAACAACCTATAAACACTCGCATTGTAAGTAACTATTCTTTTTTCAAATTATGTTAAGTCTAGATGACACACTAGGTGTTTATTTATAGGAGGGAATATTTTCACACTTCATTTTTTTTGTAAAGCCCAGGTCATACACTATATTGATTGAGTGGTGATGTATTTTCAATAGCGTTTAATATATATTTTGGACACGAGATATTATATGTTAATGTCAAGTCTTTTTCAAAAGCCTTAGATCACACAGTATATTGAATGAATGGTAGTCTGTTTTCAATAACGCTTAATATATATTTTTAAATTGGGGCTTGTTTTGGACATGAGGTAGCGTCATTTTCAAATTATCTGAGGCCTAGATCATAGAATATATATTGAATGGTAGTTTATTTTCATTAGCGTTTAATATATATTTTGGATACGAGATATTATATGTTAATGTCAGGCCTTTTTTCAAAAGCCTTAGATCACACACTATATTGAATGAGTGGTGGTGTATTTCATTATCGTTTAATATATATTTTGGACACGAGATATTATATGTTAATGTCACGTCTTTTTCAATTTTTGTAAAGCTTAGATCACACAGTATATTGATTGAATGGTAGTTTATTTTCAATAGCGTTTAATACATATTTTAGACACGAGGTAGCGTCGTGTTCAAATTATCTGGAGCCTAGATCATAGAATATATATTGAATGGTAGTTTATTTTCATTAGCGTTTAATATATATTTTGGATACGAGATATTATATGTTAATGTCGGGCCTTTTTCAAAAGCCTTAGATCACACAGTATATTGAATGAGTGGTAGTCTATTTTCAATAGCGTTTATTATATTTGTTTAAATTGTAGCATATTTTAGACACGAGGTAGCGTCATGTTCAAATTATCTGAAGCCTTGGTCACGGAGTTGGTTTATTTAGTTTCTTTTTTCTAGGCGTACACTGCGCTTTCAGATTCTTCACTAACCTATTCGCCTCTACTACTACCTATGGGCTCGTCTCCAGATCTACCTTCCCGACCGCCCTGCATTGATACGGACAGCGATGAGGAAGAGGATCATAGACCCTGCTATAGTTTTGATGATTCGTTTTCGTTTCGCCTGCACGATTTCCTGATGGTTTCTCATCCACCGAGGAACCCGCCTTCACCCCGCACATGCATACAAACGCTGGATTACACCTTAATGCAGCTCCAGCTGGCTATTAGGGATCTGCGGACGGCTGCCTCAAAATCTTACTACAAGACAAGCCGGACCTTTGCGTATAACGTTTGGGGCATGACGAGACGGTTCCTAAAGGATGTTGTGGTGTCGGGAGACTACACTGTCCAGCGTACCAATAATGTAGGTGGACTTTCATATTATTTCAATTGGCTTTTCTTTCAGGCTATCTGGACCTATTTACTAATCATATTGTTTCTTACAGGATTTGTATATGCATATACAGTTGTTACTGATTGTCTTTTTTTTTTGCCTTCAGCCACGACCGGCGGAGTTTGGCTTATGCAATATATGTTGTAAGAACCCTCGCAACGCTGTTGCCACACCGTGCGGACATGTCTTTTGCTTAAACTGTCTCTCAAGATGTTTTCGCTGCCCACATTGCAGATCTCGGATCATCGACAGATTTACATTATATATGTAATATTGAGAACAATTTATATCTATGCACTGTAAAATTATTTTTATATGTTTGTTTAATATATCATCATGCTGAATATACTTATTGTATATATTATTTCATATACCCGCCCTTTTCTGATCCTTATATCGTTGGCCTTATCCAATATTATATGTTTATACCGCTCTTATATTGCTAAAACACTCTGTTGAATAGATAGTTAGGTTCGTTTTATAGCATATATTTATTCATGTTATGTGATAGGTCTTATTATCTAAACCTATTTACAATTATAGAATATATCCATATAAGCTATCTGTTTACTTAAACTATAACAGCCTACATTTATGTATACCTAATACGATTATATCTAAACACAATCCTGACTGTAGGATGTATACATAGCTTTGATGTGCCGGCAGTACATAGTAGATCGATACAGTCACCTTGATTCACAACGACACAGCTGTGTGGTTTTTTATGCTTGGTCACCGGCTGCCGTTGCGGTTCTATGCGTTATCTCTGCAAGTCTGCACGCGTCTAACATACGTTTACAGAATATGTAGGTCAAACGTATTCCCTCAAGCGATAAGGCCTTGTTGCACTGTTTCACCTTTAGAGGTGGGCCATACTAGATACCTCTGTATGTTTTTAGATGATTTCAAGATTTAGGAAATAATTGAAGAGTTTATTAAAACATTTTCATAGCCCGTTCGCTGTCTAAATAAATAAATTACCTTGATATCTTCAAATGTAATTCACTGAATTGCAAAGTGAAATTGAAATGAATTAAAAATTTGGAAATGTTTCTGTACTGGAAATTTATACAGATTACCTACTCCAAAATCAGTATCCTTATTTTCCCAATCATTCTTTACCGATGTCTTTGGCTTTTTTGGCTGTACTTTTATTTGTAGACAATTATTTACAACAATGAGACATACAAAGATAGAACAAACATCCTTGCCAGTTATCGATTTGCCTTTTCAACAAAAGAAAATTTAACCATCTGATTCATTTCAATGTTTATCATCTTTATAAAATTCAAACTATATGAAACGAAGCAAAGAAATATTTTAAAATAAATATGTAGTTATACATATGTAACTGGTAAAAAAAATTATAATAACATGAAGTTCATTTATTGCAATAAAACTATATGCGATAAAATTTCATTTAAATTTGTTGAAAAAATCTTGTAGTCTAGAATTTGTTTTTCTACAATGTAGCTCTAAAACGGTTGTAATTTAGACACCCATTACTGAGGGTTTGTAAATACGCGTCGGGGCTGTAGGGATAGAAAATGAAAATCCTGCCATATATTACTTTGAAAGCGTGTTACGTACACATTCAGCTACAGAACTAACTATACCACAATATTTAAATAAAAAAAATAAATTAGCTACAGCCATGGTATCAAGAACGGGCGAAAACCGTACCTACCGTACCCACTTAATTCCAAAATGTGTAAAAACACAAAAAACGTATAACGTATTTTCATCGTTTTATGTAGATGTTAATATATTCTAAAACATCAAAGGTCTACTACACCTAAATTAAATATATTATTCAATTCTTAAGGATGTTTGAGACGCGTTTAATTATTACCAGCATGTCAAATATCTTTGCCTCTTCTTTTGATATATATTGCTAATCTGCTACAACTCAATACCGAACTAACGAAAGCTATAGCGCTTAACGATGGGTAGGTACGGTATTCGCCCAGGTATTTTATTATTGATCCGATTAGTGTATTAATGGTAGTTATAACGTTAGATGTATTCATAACTCGCCTGCAAAGACAAATGTCTAACCCGGGCTATCTATCAAGGCTTGAGGCTAATTTATTATTGACATCCAAATATTGCAGCAGTGTTAGTTCCAAAATTAAATGAATGCGTAACACGAATGGAAAGAAATATGTGATCGGGGTTATCATTTTCAAACTTCTGGAACCGCTAAACGAGAGGTAGATGCGATGAGCGCCCGGGCTAGCTATCAAGGTTTGTAGCTAATGTAATATTGATATCCAAATATTGCATCAGTATTAGTTATAATGTTCCATTTGTTTGTAACACGCCTTCAAAGAAAGAATGTGATTGGATTTTTTTATAACTTTTAGAACAGTTTAACGATTGCTGGGTACGGTTTTCGTCCGGGCTTGATATCATGGTCTGTAGCTAATTTATTTATCAAATTTAAATACTGTGGTATAGTTAGTTCTGTAGCTAAATGTGTACGTAACACGCTTGCAAAGTAATATATGGCAGGATTTTCATTTTCTATCCCTACAGCCGCCTAACGATACGTAGGCACGGTCAGTGTCGGGCTAGTAGGAATCATGGCTTGTAGCTAATTTAATTTTGAGATCCTAATACTGTAACAGTGTTATTTATAATGTTACATTTGTTTGTAACACGCCTGCAAAGAAAATTGTGATTGGATTCTTTTGTTATAACTATTAGAACATTTTAACGACAGGTAGGTACGGTTTTCGCCCGTTCTTGATACCATGGCTGTAGCTAATTTATTTCTTTTTATTTAAATATTGTGGTATAGTTAGTTCTGTAGCTAAATGTGTACGTAACACGCTTGCAAAGTAATATATGGCAGGATTTTCATTTTCTAGCCTGTTGTTCCGTCAGTGAATATACGAGCATAACTAATTAAATAAAATGTTTGAAGTGTTGTAACAAGTTTTTATGTAATTCTAAATATATTTAAATCACATGTGTACAAGAAATACAATTTCTTAATATTCTGAAAAGAGTAAACAGAGGCTTATTTGTTGCCCGAAAATATTCTACGTTTGCTCGGTTTCACCACCAGCCAGCGTTAACGCTAACTTCCTGGCAGCTTCAAGTTTACCAACCAAGACATCTAAATATTCCTATTGGAACACTTGCCTAATTCATTAAACCTCTTAATATTTTCATAGGGAATTTATTTTGACGTATTATATTGTCAGATTTGTTTCAACTACTTCTCATATAATATTTCTGTTAATAATTTTTTTTCCTAACATTTACTACATTTCACTAAACAATTGTAAGTATATATAAACTTGCCTAAAGTAGCACTTACTTATATTTGTTGAGGACGGCCGTTTCCGGACATGTGTCAACAAATATATGTAAGTGCTACTATAGGCAAGTTTATAAATACTTATAATTGTTTGGTGAAGTAGCTCACATGATGATGGAATCAATAAATATTTACTACATTTGTTCAGTGACCAGACAACTATTTCACATACCATGCACAGATTATATGTAATTATTCATACTATTTATTAATCATGGAAGATTGATTAGTGTTTGGAAAAAAGAAAAATTATTGTATCATTTTATCTTTATATTAACGAGAATTGGATGTGATTAGTGAATTAGAGGAGATTCATTTCAAGTATTGAGTAGGCCATATTATGCTCTAAATGCGTTTTTAATGAATATGGAAATTATGGTAATAAAACTAAAATTTTACCATACTTGTGTGATTGTTGGACTGAAATATTACAAGAAGAATTTAAATACTAGTACTGATATTTTACACTTCCAGTTCAAACGCAATGGTTTTAAATCACTTTAATAGAAAATACTTCGTTTTTTTTTTTTAATACTTTCACTGCCTACACAGTAAGTACAAAAAAAAAAAAAAAAAAAACTGGTGCTCACCGATGTTTCAGCATACACAACCTATTTGCATGGTTAAATGAACGGTTTGAGTACGATTATGATAACCGATGTTTTTGGAACGGGTGTATAGTAAGAAATATCTCTTGGGAGTTTTTTTTAAATGAATTATTAATATTGTAATGAACATCATTAAAATATCTTAAATACGCAACGTCTTAACACTAAACAGTAATTTTTTGTAATGTTTAATATTATTATCAATACAAATATTTAACCTGCCTTATTAAAGATTTGAACTCACAACTAGTGATATGTGATAAAAAAATTAATTTCAATGTATCAGTGATGGTAATGTTTATTTAAATAATGTCATTTTACGTTTACACATTATCAGGTTGACTCAACAGTTAGAAATTAAATATCTGTGAATGAGTATTTTTCATTTCATTGTAGACATCTGAGATTTAGAAAATAGCAATATCAAACGTGGAATATAATATTTCCTTTACTTGTCAATTTTTGAATTATGTGTTTTTGTGTGTAATTTATTAGTTCGCTCGAAATAAAGATTTTTAATGGAAATAAACTTTTGAAATTAAATAAAAATTTCAACAGAAAATATCTAAGTACATGCGGATAGAACTATGTTATAGCCCTCATATGAAACGAACGATTTCATTATATAGAATATAGGGTATGGGATTTTAGCAAAAACTTTAATTTCATTTATGGAAAAACAATAATTACAGGACATAGTTTTTGAACAAGCCTTTTTGTAATTTGGAAACGTTATCAATATTTTATTACAACTTTAACTATTTGAGGCTAATTGTATTACTGAAAGACTTGTTAATTTTCAGTAATTTTTGCTACATGGAATAATTGAACTAAAAAAATATGTAAGCCGCTTATAATTACCTTTTTGGTCCGTTTAATGCTTTAGTAACTTAACACAATTAATGTTTTGTTTTTCAACTAATTTAAAGCAAACACAGTTAATACAACTGTTAAAAGAAACTAAATGTAATAGTTTATACGCATGTAAACCGTTATTATAAACTTATTTCACAATTCCAATAAAACGTACCCCAAATAAGTTGGTATGGTCTGTAACAAACGCTTCTCAACACAACACTGAATTGGAAATACGAAAAACCTCTTCTGACAGATAGATATTTATGAGGTAAGTAAACAAACCTGATGACATTCATGCCCCTTTTTCTTTGGAGCCAGCTCTTACGCCCTTTGTTTCACGTTAACTGACAGGCCGTATAAACCATGCCTTTGAAAATACATTACAAAACAAAAAAATTCCATGGCTGAAAGTTAACAATAAACTTTACAGCCTGTAAGATAACTGAGAAGCGCTTTGTCCCCCACAACTTCAATAGGACGTTTCTCTAACACTTTCAAGACATTGACAATGCATTTTTAACCCAAGGAATATCATAGTCTTTTTATAAGGTAGTGGATTTTATTAAACTGCTTTACAAATCTACACCTTTATGCAATTTTATCGATTCTTTTATTATAACATATTGCCAATGTAAGAAGTAATTAAGCCTACTTACTATCCTGTTACATCACCTTAACTAAATTAAATGATTTTTTTAAATTGAAAATTATCATATAATTTTACATTGTCTTTTTCATACAGTATATTAATGATAATGGAATCAATCTAATGACACACGGTATTTGAATATATTGTTTCTGTTTTTGAGAATTAATTCTTCAAATATTTACCTAATAAAATGTTTAACAAAGAAGTATATTCCAATAAACATCAACAATATAGTTAGCAAAAAAATATATACATACATATTACAATAATTATTTTTCTAATAATTATTTCCTATTATTTCACTCTTTGTATTTGTAAGTTGAAAAATTAATATGAACAATATTGGTATGTTACAAATGTAGAGAGTCTTAAAAACTATTTTGCAAAGAGAAAGATTACTTTCGATGTATTAATTAAGAGTCAATATAATGTTATATGTAGAAAAGTTTTAAGAAACGTTTGAAAAATAATAACTTGTATCATATTTCTTATCGTTCTGTAATTACACTTTCCTTCAACACGATGTTTAAATATTTACAATTGTAATAACATACTTTATAAGTTATGCTATAACCAAGTCGAAAGTTATTGCTATATTACACTTACATTATCATAAATGTATACCGTAGTACTTTGAAACCTATCTAATGACACACACTGTTTGATTATAGTGTTTCCATTTTTCAGAATTAGGTTTTAAAATATTTACCTAATTAAATTCTTAACAAATACATTTATTTTAAATGCCATCTAAAATATAATTATCGGATTTGACTCTTTATATATTGTTTTTAAGTTGACAAATGAATATGGACAATATTTGTATATTACAAAAATATAGGTTATAAAAATAACTATTTTGCAAAGAGAAAGATTACTTTTAATTTATTAATTATGCGTCAATATGATGTTAAATATAGTAGAGTTTTGAAAAATGTTTTAAAAATTAACACTCTAAAATTACTAAAGTTTTGTAAATACTAACTACACTGTTACTCAATACGATGTTTAAATATTTAGAGACATAATAAGACACTTTCATGTGCTATGCTATAACCAAAAAATTGCTACAATTACTTAGATAACGATAAGTTTAAACCGTAGTATTTTGAAGAATTATTCAAAAGTATTATTACAAACTACTTTTCAAAGACTAAGATTACTTTAGGTTTACTAATTATGTATTAATTAGTTTTAAAAATTCGAATAATACTTGCATCTTATTAGTAGATTAGTTTTATAACTACACAATCTTTAAATATTTACAGAAATAATAATAATGAAAGGTTACTTACCGTTTATGAATTTAAAGGAGTTGTGCAGTGAACGCCTGCAGAGCGGCAATACGATAACCCGCAACAGACCTTGTTTAGTTGGTCTTCGTGCACATTGATTATTTGAAATGCGCGTAAGTTGGAACAGACCCTGATTAGTTGACACATTGATTAGTTGAAATGCGTGTAACTTGTTTAATTGAAAGTCGTGCACCTTGATTAGTTGGTCATCGTGCACATTGTTCATTTGAAATTTGCGTATACCTTGATTATTTGACACCTTGTTCATTTGAATGCGACCCGTCCCTCCGCACTCAACATTCTGTTCAGACGGATGTCTTGGGGTCACTTCGTTGGACGGAATTAACGACTACACACTCCAATCCAAGGATATAGAAAAAGTCATCTTCAGCAGTAAAATATGCAACACCATGGGAATCTAACGAAGGCTACCACACCTTACGTGACAACTTACGAAGACTTCAGCTACAAACTACATCTCCGACTCTCTCCGCCGTTGAACGTCTTTCATCGACTCCTCAGGGTGAGCAACAGACTTTATCATTCATCACTCAACATTGCTTTTCAGAAGTGCAGCAATTTCTTCAGACAAATGGATATGTTTATTCATCACTGCATAGTGCTTAATTATTTTGTTAGATTAAGTATGACTTCATCCGCCAGTGTTATAGTGACTTTTTTTGAACATAAAGACAAATATCGGACTTGTGTTATTTCCTAATTTTTGTTGACTACACTGGATATTAGGACTTGTTAAATTATTAACTCATTAGTAATCGTAAAGTGTTACAGTGAACCTGAAGTACTGGTGAGTGATTACTAAGGACTATGTTTAAACACACAAGTGGTAAGACTTTTACATTAATTTTAGGAGCAGACATCTTGAGCTACTTTATGGTCAGTGGAAAACGCACCATCATCGAAGGTCGTCCCTCCGCACTCAACATTCTGTTCAGACGGATGTCTTGGGGTCACTTCGTTGGACGGAATTAACGACTACACACTCCAATCCAAGGATATAGAAAAGGTCATCTTCAGCAGTAAAATATGCAACACCATGGGAATCTAACGAAGGGTACCACACCTTACGAAGATTTCAGCTACAAACTACATCTCTGACTCTCTCCGCCGTTGAACGTCTTCCATCGACTCCTCAGGGTGAGCAACAGACTTTATCATTCATCACTCAACATTGCTTTTCAGAACTGCAGCAATTTCTTCAGACATATGGACATGTTTACTTTGTGTTTTAATCACCAGTGCATGGTACTTAATTGTTTTTGTTAGATTAAGTAGTCAACTGCGAATGTTAGTGACTTATTTTGAACATAAAGACAAATATTGGACCTATGTTTTTCCCTCCTTTGTTTTGACTGCACTCTTGGAATTTGTTAGATTATTCACTAATTGGCCATTGTTTATTGTTACAATGAATCTTGAACTACATAGTGAGTGTGGTTACTAAAAACCACTTTTCAATGACTCAATAGTAAAACTTTTACATTAATTTAAGTTGTGTTTTATTAACTTTATAACTTTGTTCAATCGCTTATACCTATTTTAATATTTCCTCACCTTGTCGTAGAGAAGTACTTTAGCCAGAGATTGTTTACTGAATTTGTATTTTCTTAAACCTTGGAGTGAATCCCTAAATCTATTATGTATTGTAATCTTTTGTTGTTTTCTTTCTTTTTTTGTAAATTTTGTCATCTTATTCTAGTGAGTATTTTTATTGAAGGGCTAAGAGTTAACTCTAAATGTCACTACTGTATATCTGTATATTTTATTGTATTACATTGTACTCTATTGTATTATTTTCATAGTTGCAATATCAGACTGTCCTCATTTTGACCTACCAATACAGACTGATCACCTGGGTTTGTAGGAATCCAATATATATTATTTTTTTTTTTTAGCCAGTATGTTTTAGTTTCAGAGTATAATTTTTCTAACATTTACAATAACTGATTATGTAATGAAAATTGAATAATTTATTTAGAATAATTTCACTTGTAACTATGTTATATTGGATTTTACTTCCAGTGCTGTTTCTCATTTCTGTTTTGCTAATAATTAATGTATAAAAAAATTTGTCTTAAGGAAGCTATTTGTATTTTATTCAATTTCATTTGATTAAATGTTGAATTGGTTATTTGTTTATTAACCTTGGTTCTCTATCAATGTAAGGTTACAAGAAAGTTGTTAAATTGTTAACTTACACTTGGAGGAAACTTTATTGTCTTACATGGAAAGACGAAAACGTTGCCTCCAAGTGTAAGTTAACAATTTAACAACTTTTAGTTAACTAAAAGTCTGGTCGCAAGCAATAGCAAAAGTGTAATAAGTAATTAACAACCGGCTCGACATAAACAGCAACAATATTTTGATAGTTACAAGAAAAGTTGCAGGTATGTATTTTTTTTATTATTTATAATTAATAACTCATTTCAAAGTTTGTAATTAACTACTACTAATTATGATTTTGAATAATGGTTTTTATTCTATGGACCCATTTTCACTTGTTCCTCTCTTTAATTTAATTTAAGCTCCTATTCGATGACTTTTTCAAGAGCACTTGTATATTCATTTTAAATTCGAAACTGCATTTACATAAGATTAATATTATATCTGAGATTATTGAATCTTTTTCTAGTGACATCCAAAGGTCAGTTGTGTGCACAGATATTCTTGTTACAACCTATAAATATTAAAAGTACACCAATTAAAATAAATAAAACCTATACCACATAACTTTTTCAACACCTTTTTCATATTTCGATTCCACAGCAACCGTCCTCAGTGGTTATTAACACAATAAATTATATTTATGACAAGATTTACATCAAATATATACACTTGTCACTACTTTGCCACACCTTCTTTACATTGTCTGACCAATGGTGTAATAATTTCCTCCTCTGCAGCAAGGTCCTGCTTCTTAAATTCTCTGTTAAAAAGTTACTATAACACATTTTCTAATTTCACCAAAATACAAATATATATATATATATATATATATATATATATATATATATATATATATATATATTTTAAAATTAGAACCATCTCCTAATTAACCAATGTAATTGACAGTTCCAGATAGGCTCTTTATCAGTAATTATAATGATATTGTCATATATTAATACACAAACTTCTAACACTAACAGCCTTTTTTCCAACATTGTTCACTAATTTAAGATCATTTGTTTTAGCCTGTTTAGTGTGTAAGATGTGTTCAGCAATACTTGATTTTTCAGGTTTAAAATTTTATATGGCTAATATGCTCTTTGAGTCTTTTGAAAGTTTTTTTTGTTTGGTCAATGAAAACTTTACGAGAATTAATTTTTTTTTATTACTCCCTGATTTATCTAACTTATTTATTTTGTCTTTTGGGTCACCTGGTAAATATTTCAGTCTTTATACTTTGAATATTTACTTTTTTTTAAAAAAAAACTTCTAAACCTTTTGTCATATCCATATCAAATGGTAGCCTAATGTATTTATTTTTAATATTTTCTCTTATTAAAGTGGTGAAATCTTTTTTGAAGTTTGTTTTCTTCATATATTCCTTATTCTGGGATTATATCCATTAAATTTATCTATTTCTTTAATTCTGTCAAAATTCAAATTATTTTTATTCAAAGGAATTATAATTATTTTATTGACCATATACAGTACTTGAATGCTGCTAATTTGAGATTTACAATGATAGAATTTACTGGGATTTACCCAGCATTATTTGTATTCTTTTTATATACACTATATCTAATTCAGTAGGCTATTATTAATATTGTTTCTAATACTTGAAACTAAACATTTATTATCTTTTATTTCATAGGTAAATTTTATGTTGATAGTTGATATATTGATAATAAATTAAGAAATGTTCTATATGCTCTTTAATATTGAAAATATTTTCTACATCAATTTCTTAGTTTAGGAAAATACAACAGTTTATTTCTTTATTTCCTCTAAACATTTTTCATATGAAGTTTGGCAATTGAAGGTGATTAGCTGTATCATCATTTTGTTCCTAAAATGCATTGAAATAAATCTGTTGTGCAACACTTTGTTAAAAATCATTATTCTTGACTTTATTTTCAATTCTTTAATGTTATCAATTTTTATCAGTTTCATTTTAAAATGTTATACCACTCAATAACTTCCATTCACTTATCAGTAGGCATACCTCTTTCCTAATATCAACATTTAAACCTTTACTTAATATTTCCTTTTCCCACTGGGTAAATTTTTATTATTGTTTCTTTTTAAAGCAAAGCTTGGTTATTAGATCTGTCTGATATATTTCTCATCAATCTGGTTAATTTTCTTGGAAATTTTAACTTCGCTCAAATATTTGTTCACCACATTAACGTTTTTACAAAACGTGTCCCAATTCTATTTAGTATCGCTTGCCAACTTTTAATTGTAAATTCCAATTATACTGTACTTAATTTACTGTGCAGGTATTTTATTTCTAAACCTAACCATTTCATCTGAAAACTAAAACTGTATTTGCTCTAGAACTTTCATTTATTAAGAGTTATGTTCTTTTTCCACACCTCAAGTTATTTTATATTCGTTTAAAATAATTTATTCTAAATTTTAGAAGTTAGTATGGTAAGGTAGAAATGTAAGGTAAGCATACATTTGTTCAAATAAAGGGGTTGTAGCTGGTGATGAAATTGTGACAAAATTGATAACCTATATTTTATCCATAATTAGGGCACTCGTATCTATCAAATCAATTGAAGCTATTGTATTTGATAAGGGTTTACAATTTGGTGATGTAAAACTCAAGGTGAGAATGTCCAATATGGCATAAAAATCATGAAGGTAATTAAGAATATTCAAATTATGATACTTTCACTTTTGCCTAACTGGGATTGGGGTTTTTATTAGTTATTTTAGATGTGAAATTGGTAGGTAATCAGAGTACATTTATGTATCACAATGAGACGAAACTACCTGTTTTAAAGTTTAAATTAAAACAAGTTTTCCACAAAGTAAAAAAAAAATTGCACAACTTCCCTCCCTCCTCCCACGTAAGCAGAAAGAGGTGGCCCATGACAGCTAAGGTCTTGTGTCGAATTAAACAACCTAAATAATACACAATATCAAGAGCTCAGTGGTACAAAATATTACAATGAAAATATTGAAAAGAACCCCAATACCACAAAAAATAAATAAAACAAGTTACTTCTAGATTAAACCCTTACGTACATTTCAATGACCATGTCATCATGAGAGGGTCTTATTACAATCTAGCAAACGAGTAGTTTGTAACTTCTTGTTTGCTAGATTGTAATTTTGTAATAAGACCCTCTGATGATGTTATGGTCATCGAAATGTACGTAAGGGTTTAATCTTAAGTAACTTGTTTTATTTGTTATTTTTTGTGGTATTGGGGTTCTTTCCATATTTTCATTGTAACCTAAATAATGGAGCTGTAATTGGAGATAATATTTTTGACAAATGTGCTAAACGTCATTTTGACATTTAATAACATTATCCTATAGTATTCTCGAGAGTGTCGAGAGGCTTTAATTTACCTATTATTACAAATAAACCTATTGTATTAGCCAAAGGCGAGTATGTAAATACATTGCTTCAAGTTGATAGCCTAGTTATCTATAATATTTTTGCTGTGGTTATAATTAGGATTTTTCCAGGTAATTGGCATAAAACATATAAACAAGGAAGTGATTACATTTTGTATGAGTTGACACCAGCCACAACGGTAGCAAAATTTGGTTTATCAAACCTAACCTGAACCAGCAAAGTATATTTACAAAACCTTTTGAAGTCATTTGTAGACACGATCTGTATTGCTCATGTGCAATATGTAAGTTGTAAGCGGGCAATGTTGAAAAAGGCCAATGTCGGGCGTGTCGATTTGTAGTATGATTATATTCATATCGACACAATGATGACTTGGTTGTGTAAAAACCACCCCACTCTTACCCAGTATATATAAATATATATATATATATATTTTTATGCTTCCTTCTCCTGATCTGGCAGGTATAATTTGACCAGTATCGCTACGTCTGGAATGTAGACAATAGCCTATATTAGATCTATGTTTTCTGAGCGGGTAATACTGCAATCTTGTTTGTGTGGCACTAAATTTAGTCTTTTTTCGGAGTTGTGAATACAGTAAACAATAAAGAAACCCAGTTTATAATTTAAATACAGTAAAGCTGTTCTCATTATTTTCATAAAAGAATTGCACAAGTTACTGTCAAGAAATAGGCTATTCATTTAGAAAATGTGAACTTTAAAAAAAATAAATTTGCAAAAAATCGTTTTGTGAAGGAATCAAACCAGCCAAGTGTAATTAATGAAAAACCATCAGAGCCAGGTCAAAATTGCTGTAGAAACAAAAATACCCCATTTGAGCGAGGAAAACACCTGCAAGACTCAAGGACAATGATCTCGGAAGGACAGTGCGACCCTTTGTTGAACGTTTGTTGTAAATAACCAAACTCATATAATACTTCTTGTTTTATAAAAATAATAATAATAATAATATCTGTGCTAAAAAAAAAATAATAAACAATGAATAACGAACTTAAATTTAATAAACTGCGCAAAGGGAAAATTAATTAGGAAGTGAAAAAATTATTATTTAGCTAAACAAGTAAAATGAATTGTAAAATTTCCACATTTAATTTTAAAGAAAGATTGTTAATTTGTATGTTGTGATTTGTAATTATAGAATAATTGATAAGAGAAATGATCTACACAAATGTTCTAATATAAATTGGAGAATAATTATTTGTTTATGGTAACTAATGAAATTTGAGGTTAATTGAGAATGTATAACAGTATTACAATTATAAACCATTTAGGAACGTATGCATATTAATTTTAATTTTTTTTATAAAATAGTAATGCTTTCAATTAAGTTACTGCATCTGTTGGAGTCAGCTTTGGTAGGTTAAACAGCTCCAGTATCGAATTCAATCAGCCTGTGCTTTGTCTAATCGATAGCTCAATCTATGGTGTATCGTCGATAGTTTAAGACCTCGTTGTCCCTTGCCGCGCGCGCCTAATCCCCACCCTAACACACAGTTTCCTGCCCAGTCTTTTGCTTGCCGTAGACCGACCAGCACGTCCGTTGCGGGCTTAAACGTATTTGCTAACCTCGTGGACGTTAAGTTCGCCCCGCGTATGTCTAAATGTAAGTGTTTCGTATTGTATTTGCTTTATATGCTCGTTAACCGCGAAAGTTTATATTATTTAGTCCAAGTGCCGTTTTGAATGCGCCTTAACCTCGCCGTTACAAGCCGCCGTTACGAAGTCGCTCGCAGTTATTTAAAGACTGATTTCAATTGTGAATAGTAGTAGAATTGAACCCCGTTTATTAAGTTTTACAGCACGAGCCGCCTGACCATCGCCACTTCACCCAGGGCCCTGCTGCAGAAGTCCAGAAGACATCAAACCTACCGTGCACGTAACCCCTTTGTTCAGCTTAGGGTAAGTGTTAATCAGGTCCAAATACTTTTAACATAAACTTGTGCTTATTTTTCCCGAGACTTAATTAGTGATAAACACTGTTTATTTGTCGATTAGGCATTTTTGCCGCCAGCCTTAATTTTATTCATGTACAATTTCAATCACAATAACGACCGCGACTATCTCTCTCTTTCGTCTTCTTTCTAATATTTTAGCGGAGCTGACGCCTCCATTTTGGTCCCGTCGGGCCGGATTTTTTTGTATTGTAGCGACCTATAAACATTTAAAGTGCAAAGAACAAGTGTTAAAGTTCTCAGTAACCTCGAAACTTATTCAGTTTTAATACCAAGGCATTTGCTTTATAAATAAGTTATTAGTGATTTATAAGTGTTATTTATTGTGCGAACAATTTCGAAGCGTGTTAAATTTCATAGTAATAACCTAAGTTGCAAGCATTGCGTAATCCTGTGTAATTTTCCCGCATTTATTTCCTTTTGTCTAATTCAATACGCAGTAGTGACGTCACAAGCTGTAGCTTGCAGCTGCACATTCCGTTACTCAGCAGATTTATGGGACACCTGCGCAGATAAGGAACACTTGACTAAACAAGTTAGGCAAGATAGGCTCAATATTGATCCGTGTAGCTACACTGTAGATTTATCCTGTTCAATAAGGAAAACTTGCAGCCGTTCTAATCTAATACTTATGATTTGTAAAACGTTATGTCTTTTATTAACTTTATTATACAGTCCACTTTTCGTAATTAAATGTACCATTGTGTAGTCATTAGGTTTGGTTTAAACATAATTGCAATTTAATTTAAATTTTGTTTTTTGTTAATTTAAAATTTGTCACGATGGCTAATAACAACGCATATTGCCTCGATAAGTTGAAGGCTATATGCAGTGATTTAGAGCAAGTAAACAGCTTGCTCGGTGATAGTGAAATGTCTGAGGGCATAGTGCAGGAAGTCAGGCGCCTTCATGTCGAATTTATCGAAACTTTTGACCGCGCGGAGCAGACTTTTGACAGTCAAGCTTCCGAATTTGTCAAGAATGTCTTTATACCAAAACGTCAATTTCAGGACACCTATCTGCCCATGATAGTAAAATATCCTAACCTCGTTAAGACGGAGGTTACCTCGACCTCGCCTGTCAAATCAACACCGACTTCACCTAACCTTCCAAGTCTAACTTTGCCAAGCTTTTCGGGCCAGAGCGACGACTGGATAGATTTTATTACTACGTACGACTCTATGATACATAATAATGAGACGCTTAGCAATATCCAACGTTTTCAATACTTAAAGTCCGTCTTAAAGGGAGATGCACTGGCCATCGTCACCGGACTTTCCATCTCCGAAGCAAATTACAACATTGCTTACAATGCGTTGCGTAACCGATACGCGAACCCGCGACGTCTCGCAGATCATTACTTTAACATAATTAAAGACTTTCAGCGCATCAATAATGCTTCACCCGCGGAACTAAATCGTTTCTTAACCGCGCACTCTAATGCCGTCTGTGCATTAAGAGCTATACCTCTCGAAGACTTAGCGGATTTCTTATTGTTCTCTATGGCAATTAATAATTTGGATGCCAAGACACGATTAAGTTTTGAAAGCCGACTAGACACTAACCGCATGCCGACATATAAATTATTGAACGACTTTATAACTGAACAGGCTAGAGCCCTGGAGATGCTTAGCCAACCAGCTGCCGTGGTTGTAGCAAACGCCGGACGTGGTCAAAGACCCCGCGTGTTGGTGTCATCGATGAATAAACCCGGATTTCAAGAGGCCCTTGAACCGAATAATTACTTGTCTGAACCTAACCTCACTTTGGGTCACAGCCCTAGATTTCAATCAGTAGCGTCAAATGACAATAGCCATCAGAATAAGGACGCCCAAGGTACTATTCAGTCCAAACGTGCTGCGCCAGTCACTATGCAACCGGTTAATCAACCACTGCAACCTAACTTGTTGCCTATTATGAATGCGCCTAGAACGTCAACATTTCGCAATCGCTCGCCACCGCTTAACCTCAATCAGTCTAACATGCCTACCACGCGTGTAGGTAAATGCTACTACTGCGGAGAAAGTCACTGCATCATTAATTGTCAACGATTTATTTCTCTTACCATAGCGGAACGCATTGACGCTATTTCAAAATTACAACGGTGTTATAATTGTCTCGGCTTTCATTATCAAGCTCAGTGTCAGTCTCGTCATCGTTGTAGACAATGCAGCCAAGCACATCACACACTGCTGCACAACGACGCACCGCCGCAGCAATGACTAGCCGCCCCACGACGCCTTAGGCCAACCGCTAGCCATCCAATCGATACTAAAGCTCAACCTCGTTCTTTGTCATGCAACATTACCTCGTCTCTCGCCCTGTTGGGTACCGCGCAAGTCGTCCTACAGGACCATTATGGTCAACCTCGTTTTCTAAGAGCTATTATCGACCCCGGCAGTCAGATATCTGCCATTACGAAACAAGCTAGCGATATGTTGAGCCTGCCTACTCGAAGATCGAACCTGTCGTTGATTGGCGTCGCTGCCAAGTCTACACGTATTCACGAATACGTAACTTTAATTTTATTCTCACGACATGACGCGGGCGTCATGCTGACTACGGAAGCCGCTGTGCTCAACCATATAACTGACCCGCTGCCAGCTGATAAATTATCCTCTGCTTTAAGCGCTCAATATCAGCACTTACCGTTAGCTGATCCTCAGTTCGACTTACCTGCCCCTGTTGACATTATACTGGGCGCCGATGTCTTCACTCAAATAATTATCAACGGGCCTCGTACCATCATTCATGGCCAACCTTCGGCACTTAACACACTTTTAGGTTGGGTCATTATGGGATCTGTACCTTACAGTACGCCACAACAACCACGCGTGTTTATTACCTCGCTCAAGTCTATCGACGAAAACATGCGACGATTTTGGGAAATCGAAGAGGTAAACGAGTCTAACTTGTTGAGCCCGGATGAGGAGCTCTGCGAAAATTTATTTGCCACCACTACTGAACGTGACGCCACTGGGAGATATGTCGTAGCTTTGCCTTTTAAACCTGACGCCGTCGAACTTAAGTCAAACCGTAATGTCGCTCTTGCTAGTTATCATGCTCTGGAACGCCGTCTGAGCCGACAACCGGATGTGGCACAACAATATCATCAGTTCATGAAAGAATATATGACTTTAGGTCATATGTACCCTGCCGTTAAGCCTTCGAATTATTTAATACCACATCATTGCGTCTTCAAGGCCGATAGTTCTACTACTAAATTACGAGTAGTTTTCAATGCTTCTGCGCCTGATTGCAACGCGCATTCTTTAAACCAGCAATTGCTGGCTGGCCCTAAGTTACAAAGGGACCTGTCCAACGTTATTATCTCGTTTCGATTGTTTGTTCACGCCGTCTGTGCGGATCTTAAAATGATGTACCGCCAAATTGCCGTACGTAAGGATGATCGTCGTCATCAGCACATTTTGTACAGGCCGACTCCTCATTCTCCACTGATGGAGTATGAACTAGCCACTGTCACTTACGGGCTTATCCCGTCTGCTTATTTAGCCCTACGTACACTCGAACAACTCGTCAAAGATGAGGGCGACTGTTACCCTGCTGCGTCGCACGCCATTCTTCATCAAACGTACGTTGATGATGTCGTCACTGGCGCCGATACGTCCGAGGACGCCCAGGAATTAATACGGCAACTTATTAGCATCTTCGCACTGGCAGGACTAGAGCTCAGGAAATGGTCTTCCAGCGATCCCGCGCTGCTGTCGACGCTGCCATCTTCTCACCTGGAGCACCCGTTGCTATTCCAAGACGACTCTACCGCTGTTAAAATATTGGGACTCCAATGGCATCCTGTTAATGACTCGTTTTCTTATCGTATTCAAAACTTTGTGTCGGTGCCTACGAAACGCACCATTCTCTCTTATGTCGCTCGCACCTTCGACCCACTGGGCTTCCTTACGCCTATCACATTTTGGATCAAGTCATTTTTGAAACAATTGTGGCTCGAAAGGTTATCTTGGGATGAACCTTTACCAACCGCGCTGCGCAGTCGTTGGGACAGCTTCATTGTCCACTTCGCTAAGTTAGCTGACATTCAAATACCTCGACATGTGGGCACACGTGATGCCAAACATCAATTATTAGGCTTCTGTGATGGGTCCGAAGCTGGTTACGCAGCCGCCATCTACTTGCGAACTGAATGGAACGGTTTAGTTTCCGTCAGCCTTCTAAAGGCTAAAAGCAGAGTGGCTCCCGTCAAAACACTCACTATACCTCGAATGGAGCTCTGCGGCGCCGTCTTACTGGCCAAGCTCTATAAGTCTGTTCAGCCTGCTGTGAATTTTGTGGCCGACGACACTACGCTTTTCTTCACCGACTCAGAAATTGTGCTGCATTGGCTTAGCACCCCGCCACATCTTTTGAAAACTTTCATTGCCAACCGTGTTATTGAAATTACCTCGAACACTTCGACCAATCATTGGTACCACGTCTCAACTGTTGACAACCCCGCGGACGTTGCTTCCCGTGGTTGTCTACCCGCGCAGTTTGCTACACATCCACTGTGGTGGCACGGACCACCATGGGCGTTACAATGTACTACCTCTTGGCGTTTGTCTAAGCCAACTGGACCGAACCGCGACCTGACCGAGCTCAAGACCAAGCCTCAGGTGCTCTGCGCGACTGTCCAAGCGCCTAACCACTTATTGAACGTTATTGAGCGTCATTCCAATCTAACCACGCTGCATCATGTCTTCGCTTACGGGCTTCGTTTCGTTAACAATTGCCGCGTTAAGACCCAGTCTACCAGCCATTGTCACAACACTCGCTACAAAGCCAAGAACACCGTAGCCAAGATTCCATTCGCTGCACCTTCAGTACAAGAATTAAGGAACGCCAGAAATCTTTGCGTTAAGCTCGTACAAGAACTAGCCTTCAGCGAAACGTTGCAACGCCTACACCGCGGCGTCCCGATCAGTGCTCAACTTCGCAACCTAACGCCCTTTATCGACTCAGTGGGGCTACTTAGGGTGGGCGGACGTCTTAATCATGCTAATATACCATACGCAGCTAAGCATGCCATTTTACTGCCTAAGCGGCATCATTATGTCAATCTTGTATGCGATCATTATCACCGCCTCGCCTTACATGCTGGGCCGCGTACCACGCAAGCGATGATCAATGGTGAGTTCTGGATCGTTGCGCTACGTTCGTTGTTACGACAACGCATTCATGCTTGCATGCGATGCTTTAGACTGCAGTCGAAACCTCGGCCACCTATGATGGCAGCTTTACCGTCTTCTCGCGTCACTCCGTCGCCACCTTTCTGTAAGGTAGGCATTGACTTTGCTGGACCTTTCGACACTAAGGCCAACCATCTTCGTACGGCAAAGATCCTGAAAGCTTACTTATGCCTATTTGTTTGTATGGCCACTAAGGCTGTACATTTGGAAGTAGTATCAGACCTCTCTACTGATGCTTTTCTTGCCGCGCTTCAGCGTTTTGTCGCAAGACGTGGTCTGCCTACAGACATTTATTCGGATAATGGCACCAATTTTGTCGGCGCCGCCAACCGCCTGCACGAGGTCTATAAGATGCTCGACCAATCCAAGTCAATCATCCAACGCAAGCTCGCCGCACAACGGGTTGAATGGCACTTCAACCCTCCAGCCGCACCACACTTCGGCGGACTTTGGGAAGCTGCCGTTAAATCCGTCAAAGGGCTCCTACGCCGTACTCTTGGCAGTACGTTATTGAACCTCGAGGAGTTAGCTACGTTATTTATACGCATCGAAGCTATTCTCAACAGTCGACCCATTTTCGAAGTCTCGCCTGACCCCAACGAAGGAGCTTCGTTCCTTACGCCCGGACACTTTCTCATCGGCCGTCAACTTTTAGCACTCCCTGAGGAATGTCATTCTGAACCCGCGCTCAAGTCTAGATGGACTATGCTACAGCAGATGACCAATCGGTTTTGGAAAACCTGGTCTACCCAATACCTACACTCCCAGATTCAACGCTGTAAATGGAACAAAGACGCCTCACCCCTCCAGGAGGGTCAGCTTGTATTTATCACTGGAGAACATCCGAGCCCTCTTCATTGGCCAATGGGTCGGATCGTACGTCTTCACCCTGGACCCGACCGGATAACCCGCGTAGTCACCGTCAAGACCTCACATGGACAATTAAAGCGACCTGTCCATAAGCTTGTAGGCTTTCCGCTACAACCTTAATCTCTTGACCGCTTCTTCAGCACCTGTGTGGTACAACCGCGTTTCCTCTAGTTCTTAATCTCACTCGACTTCTTCGCCTCTTCAGCAATTTTGTGCAACCTCGTTTCTTTAAGTATCTTCAACGCCATAGATTTCTTCGCTACATCTTCAGCACCTCGCTTCTTCCAGTCAACCCCGTTCACCGTCACCCAGTGGTTATCCAGGGTGGGCGGTAGTCTATTGTCTTCAGCACAGCTAATGGAGCTATTCACTTCATCTGCTCTTTTCTGCTTTCTTCGTACCCCGACCGCTTCTTCTTCGGCACCCTCGGTCTCCGGTGCTCTCTAGTTCTTCGCCCTCTACCCACCTGGCGGATTAAAAACATCCGTTTTTGGTGGGCGGAATGTTGGAGTCAGCTTTGGTAGGTTAAACAGCTCCAGTATCGAATTCAATCAGCCTGTGCTTTGTCTAATCGATAGCTCAATCTATGGTGTATCGTCGATAGTTTAAGACCACGTTGTCCCTTGCCGCGCGCGCCTAATCCCCACCCTAACACACAGTTTCCTGCCCAGTCTTTTGCTTGCCGTAGACCGACCAGCACGTCCGTTGCGGGCTTAAACGTATTTGCTAACATCGTGGACGTTAAGTTCGCCCCGCGTATGTCTAAATGTAAGTGTTTCGTATTGTATTTGCTTTATATGCTCGTTAACCGCGAAAGTTTATATTATTTAGTCCAAGTGCCGTTTTGAATGCGCCTTAACCTCGCCGTTACAAGCCGCCGTTACGAAGTCGCTCGCAGTTATTTAAAGACTGATTTCAATTGTGAATAGTAGTAGAATTGAACCCCGTTTATTAAGTTTTACAGCACGAGCCGCCTGACCATCGCCACTTCACCCAGGGCCCTGCTGCAGAAGTCCAGAAGACATCAAACCTACCGTGCACGTAACCCCTTTGTTCAGCTTAGGGTAAGTGTTAATCAGGTCCAAATACTTTTAACATAAACTTGTGCTTATTTTTCCCGAGACTTAATTAGTGATAAACACTGTTTATTTGTCGATTAGGCATTTTTGCCGCCAGCCTTAATTTTATTCATGTACAATTTCAATCACAATAACGACCGCGACTATCTCTCTCTTTCGTCTTCTTTCTAATATTTTAGCGGAGCTGACGCCTCCAGCATCTGTCAGCTATTTTGTAATAGTTTTAAGTGAGACATTGTCAACTAAATTATTTGATCACTAAAACAATTTCACAAAACGGAGTAAATTTAATCTATAATTATAACATTATATTTGCGACACTTTGTTTTGGTTAGTATTAATAATATTTAACAATTGAATTAATTTATTCAGTTTAATAATTAATTATGCAGCATATTGAATGACATGTTTTAAAATTGTAAGATAATGATAATTAACTGTTAGTGATTTTAATATGTAATTTTAGCTAAACGCAATTGATTGGGTGTTTTATTTAAAATGAATCTTAACCCTGTAAAAAAAAAAATACTCGTCTTAGTAAAAGAAATTAATATTCTCCTTTTTTGGTAATAAACCTTATTAAGTTCGTTATATTTGTATTAGAAATTTAAGATTGGATGAAGAATTTAGACAAATTGTTCTTTATGTCATAGCATTCAATTATGGTAAACAGCAATTTCTTAGAAATTTATGAAGGACCCTACGAAATTAAGAAATGTCTTGGTAATAGCAGTTATCAACTTACTTCCGTAATTAATGGTAAACTTAAGGGTAAATTTAATTGTAGAATGTTAAAAAGGTATCACAAACCCATATTAAGTAATTAAATAATTGTATAAAAGATTTAGATTTTCATGCATAAATAATTAATGGTTAGGATCATATGATGAACAATGGCATTGTGAACTTTCAGATTTAATTTTAAAGAAAGAGTATTAATTTGTATGATGTGATTGGTAATTATGTAATATTTATAAGTGAAATGTTTTAGGATATAAGAGGTTTAACTATAGTAAAATTTAATGTATTAGAAGTTTCAGATTGGTGAAGAATTTAAAACAAATTGTTCTTTGATGTCAGCATTCAAATATTGTAAAATTTAAATTTAAGAAATCAAACAAAATTAATTTTAAAATTCTGGGGACTCTATAACATAAAGTACGAGGTTTTAGATTGAATTAAGCTAGTTGCGAAATAAATCATCTATAATATTTAGCAAAGAAATACAAAATAGTTTTCTGGTGCTGATAAAGCAGGTACCCAAGGCAGGTCATTATTCTTTCCAGGAAGTTTATAAGTGGAGTCCGGCAAATAGACAAAGGTCCAAGATGGGAAATTCCAGCGGCCGATATAGCCTGGGGAATTTTAACCATGTACCGTTAGGTTTAGAAAATTAAGAACTAGGGGAGTTGAAAGAGAGTCTCGGAGCAAGGCAGGCAGGTTGGTGGGGACAAGGATGAAAGTGTAAAGGGAGAATTTTGTTAATTTAAATAGAGTTTTTTATAAGTAAAATTTAGTAAAGTGCGAAGTAAAAGTTTTTTATATAAAGTAAGTTTTTTGTGTCAAGTGTTAGCACGGAAGTGAACAAGCCAGGATTCCAGGGACTCGTCTGAACTATAAGTATATTTAAATTATAAGTGTAGCCAACAGACGTCTATCTTCTAGTTTAACTCAAATTTTAAATTCATCAAAATTTATAAATATAATTCTATTCACCATTTCAATTTTAAAGCAAAGTTCCCATAATAGCGACCCCGAGAGCAAGAATATAATTTTACTACTGTTTTTTTGTTATTTTAATTGAATCTAAAGCCTCAGAAGTCAACCCTTATTATTGTAGTTTAGTTAAGACATCAAGTCTGTCACTGCACTATATTAATATAAATTAGGAATAATGTGTAGAATTAATTGTAAAGAATAAATGCAAGTGATGGTAAACATTTTGAAAAGATTGTTAGTTCTTTTATAACCTGAAGGTGACTTCAAAAGGTAAGATATTTAAATAACATTTTGAAAATAATTTTAATTATAACAAAAGTTATATTATAATATGACGCCCAATATTGGCAAGTTAACTTATAATATATACATAGCTTTTATTTCGGAATTTCTTTAGTATAAATATGTAAATACTGGCTTTACCCTGCGCACGTTGCTGCGCCTGAGATCATAATTTTCTAATAAGAAAAGCAAACATATTTCTTTTACTGCAAGGCTAGAAGATAGACAATGTTTTTCTTCAATACATTATGCTTATAAACATACAAATTTTAGGTGTCGCAACATGTAATAGTAGGAAATTGAAGTTCGAATGTTCAAAATTTAATCCAGCAATGGTCGACGATTGGGCTTGTGCCTTGCTTATGGTTATTGCGAATGCAAGACGCAAAGGATATTATAGTCGTTTGAAATCAATGGGTAGATCTGATGAATTTATCGGTATTCATAAAATTAAAACCACCTCTCCTTTGAACTTGTCCCCTATGATTTCTGCCCGGTTCAAGGTGGTTTCAGTTTTTTTGTGGATAGTCTGGCACAACTTTGGTGGATTCAAATTTCGGAAGAGTATTATCGTCGACCTTGCTTTTAATATTAATATAAGTGATAGCAATAGGCCTAATTTTACATAGAATCTACCTATTTTAAACAATATAAAATATTTATATTGTAATTTTATTTTTGCATTATGTTTATAATTATTTTAATTAATTAAGTAACCCTAATGTAGATATACATTTTAACATTAGACTTATGGAAGGCTGTACACTGAACCATCCTAAGCCTCTGGGGCGGAGCCATGTGGATGGATATACACCAAATTTCACAGATGGAGGGAAAATGTTAAACAAACCATCCAAATTTACAGTTCAGTGGTTTAGGCGTCTATTACATACAGACACACACACAAACATTCATTTTTATATATACATATTAAAAAATAATTAAGTATGGTATTGGTATAGATAAATGTTTTAGTTGTTCCAATTGCTTTATGATTTTATTAAATCAAAGTTGACAAGTATTCTTCTTTATAACAATGTATTGTAAGTTGTAGTTCCTTGATGAAATACTAGTTTACTTTAATATTAAGGTCTCAGTATGCTGTTTACATCTAGAAACATTTTTAAAAATAAACAATTTCATAATATTACTTATCGTTTTGTAATTACGCTTTTATTCAAAACGATATTTAAAAACATAATAAGATGCAATATGTGCCATGCTATAACCAAGTCGAAATATATTGCTATTTTAGACAAGAAGTTATGAGGTTTTGATTACGTTAATTATTTATGTTTCAATATGTTGTTAAATCTGTAATTGCTTACAAAAATAATCACTATCATTTCCCATTATTTTGTAACTATACTCAATGTTCAAAATGATGTTCAAATAGATTATTTACAATTAGGGATGGACCGATTCCTAAAATCTTCGATTCCGATTCCGATTCTAAAATTTTCCTTTCGATTCTCGATTCTTTATTCGATTCTCGATTCTTTCAAGTTATGTTAGCTTACATGCTAGTTTTCTAATAATTAATTTAGTTAACATCTTGGCCATATGGCAAAACCTTTTAAAAGTTCTGTTTTAATGTAATAGGCTACACAAAACCTTCAACCGTGAGAGTGTTATCTGTCTATAATATAATTTATTAAGGTTAAGTTTCGGAGGAATAATACAGTGTTTCTGTTATCCGTCTATTCGCTCAACCGTCATGGCCACGGTTCCGACGGTGACGGTTAATCGAGTTTTTACTGTACTTTTTTGTGTTTTGTTCTGACATTTAATGAGAGTGAGAGAGAGAGAGAGAGAGACGAGCGATGTCAAACGACCAGAAATGGTTACGATCTTGATTGCTGTTGCTTCATAAATAATAATATTTTCATTTACTTTTATCATTTAATTCATTCAAATCAACTAATACATAAATAAGACATAGTTGGTAATTAATTATTTTTCCACACAAATATAATAAATTTTGTTTGGTAATAAATTACTCCACACGCATATTTTAATAGTTAACAAAATAGGAATCGGAATCGACACTTTTATGAATGAAGTATCGAGTATCGACGATTCCTCGATACCACCTAGAATCGACGATTCCTGGAATCGAGAATCGGAATCGGCCCATCCCTATTTACAATTATAAGAAGATGCTTTACGATCTATGGTCTAATCAAACCAAATAATATTCCAGCATTACATTTATTTTAATAACGATAAAGTTAAACCGTAGCATTTTGAGAAATAATTTAAAGGTAGTAATGATAACTACGAAGTTTAGATATTTATAGAAATATTACTTCCCATTTATTTATTAACTTCAAGTTGTGCGTTGAACGCCTACGGAGCGGCATAGCGATAACCCGCAACATTACTTTTAGTTGAAGTCGGTGTATTTGGTTATTTGAAATCCGCATATTTGGTTATTTAAAGTACGTGTATTACGATTATTTGAATGTCGCGTATTTGGTTAATTAACGGCCGCGTAAATTGTGTGTGTACATTTTGGTTAATGCATTTTTTAGGTTTGATAGGTAACTATATTGGGCGATTTGTTAATTACGTTAATATTTAGGTCTCAGTATTTTATTAATTCTATATTTGTTTTAAATATAAACACTACATCATATTCCTGTCGTTTTGTAAATTACACTTAATGTTTAAAACGATGTTTAAGTAGACTATTACAATTATAATAAGATACATACATACATACAAATACTCATTTATTTATACACATATTAGAAGAAAAAATATGTACAGTATTGGTATAGATAATATTTTTAGTTGTTTCCGATTACTTTATGGTTTTATGAAAAGAAACGTGACAAGTTTTCTTCTTTATAACAATGTATTGTAAGTTGTAGTTCCTTGATGAAACACTAGTTTACCTTTTACTTTGACTAGTTTACTTTAATATTAAGGTATCAGTATGCTGTTTACATCTAGAAACATTTTAAAAAACTTTTGAAAAATAATTAATTTATTATATTAATTATCGTTTCGTAACTACACTTATTCAACACGATGTTTAAATATTTATTACGTTAGTTATTTAAGTTTCAATATGTCGTTAAATCTGCAATTGTTTACAAAAATAATTACTGTATCATATTTCCCATAGTTTTGTAATTACACTTATTATTCAAAAAGATTTTCAAGTATACTATTTACAATTATAATAAGATACTTTACGATCTATGGTATAATCAAACCTATTAATATTCCTGCATTACATTTACTTTAATAACGACAAAGTTAAACCGTAGAATTTTGAGAAATAATTTAAAGGTAGTAATAATAACTACTAAGTTTAGATATTTTTAGAAATCTGAATTCCCATTTATTTATTAACTTCAAGTTGTACGTTGAACGCCTGCTGAGCGGCATAGCGATAACCCGCAACATTACTTTTAGTTGAAGTCCGTGTATTTGGTTATTTGAAATGGGCGTATTTGGTCATTTAAAGGCCGTGTATTACGATTATTTGAAAGTCGCGTATTTGGTTAATTAACGGCAGCGTATTTAGGTTAGATGATCTTTGGTCATTTGAAGTAGCCCCGCCTGTTTTTGTAACTATATTTTTATAATTATATTTCCGAGAAATATTGTAATAACCATAATGGTAATTAAATTCATAGTTTTATTTTTTTTTTAATTCTGTAATAAATGTACAAAAGGTTTCTAAATATTTGTAAAGTCATTCGCAGAAAGAATTGCGTATGTTAGTTTTGTTCAAACATGCAATGGGGAGTTACAAAGCATTTGCTTAGTTACGAGCTACTTTTATCTTATCATAAGTAAACAGTTCCGTTCCGCTTCTATTCAACTAGAGTTAACTTTAGAAAAATCAAATTAAAATTGAAAACCGTTTTCATATACGACCCTCGTATTTATTTCAACTTTTTAGCCGTACAGTAATTAAAATGCTGTAATAGTTAGTATGCATTTAATTATTTTCGCCTATTGCATCCTTGCTACATTATTGTGTATATGTGTAATGGGTAAAATTATGTTACTAGGCCAAGAGTAGTTAATACAAACAATTTTATTAAGGAACAATATATAGTCTCACACAAAGTTTACGGACCAAATCACCCTAACCCCCGAACTGGAGGAATCTGAGTCCCCTACAGACAGCAGTTAAAGTTAGAGCTTGATGTTCTAGGGTCTACGCATAGTGAGACCGACAACGTAATACCTCCCTCTTTGGATAGTCCGTCATTCGGTCATATTTTCTCTGGATTGCAACATCAGTCGAAAGACCCCTGGCCACACTGACAATCGCGTATGGATTGAATGTACCCGTATTGCTTATTTTTCTACAAATATGCATGCAATTATATTTAATTTCCCCCCCGAGATTCGATAATGTATGCTATCTCTAATTACACCTTATGTGCGGAGGCCTTTAGGGTATATACTAATTAAGCATACGGACTTCTCCGATTTCCATTCCGACGATTTAGGTCTGTTATACCTTGCAAGTTATTCATATACCTCATCCAGAACCTTTTCTACAGACCCCAAAAGGTCAGAAGAAATTTGTACTGTTATATTATCGACCTAATAGAAGTCATAAAACTTTTAAAACTTAATATAACTGAGTCATAAATAACCGATAATCCTGAAATCACCATAATCGAGGGCTATCCCCTGCGGTGCAAATTGCTGTATCTCCACGAAATGCTCATGCGTCTACGTCCGTCAGGATTTACGGCTAACCCCAAAAATTTCTATTTCAGCGTAGAGGAGACGAGTTTACTTGGACAATTAGTCGTTGCCATCGACTCTAGCAGGATCAACACCATAGAAAAATTCCCCACCCTAGGAACGCCATGGAAGTCACGCTTTATAGGCACGACTAATTTTATTTTCTAAGTTTATTCCTAATTTCTCCCTTAACGCGCCACCCTTAAACGTTTTATTGCGCAAAGGGTAAACATGTTTTTGGAAGGAAGCCCAATACGAGACCTTTCGGCTCCTGAAACAAGCCTTCTCACAACTCCCAGTCCTCCGAATGCCAGAATTTACTAAACCCTTCATTTTGCAAACTGACACCAGCTCTTGCGCACTAGGTGCTGTTACAGGAAATTGATGATGTCAGATAACGTATCGCTTATTTCTCTGGAACCCTAACGGCAGCGTAGAAAAGGCTTCATCAACCTACGCACTCGAATGCCTTGCCATATTACGCTGAACCGAAAATGTTTGCAAGTATTTAGAACATAGAGAATTGATTTTAGAAACCGACTTTTTTGCTCCTCGCTTGTCCTCGTCAGTAAGGCAAACTCGGGCGTTGGATCGCCAAAATTACTTCATTAAAGTTTATCGTCAATCATATAAGAGGAACGCAAAACATAATGACAAATACACTGTCCTGCATGATCAACCCTGAAGACATAGACGCACCAACAAATAAAGAAAATCACCTGACAATTAATTTATTTTTTCTGTTCCCCTAGCTTTTACAGATATCAGAGCCTAACGGGAAAGTGACTCAGTACTGAAAATAATAATCGGTCAATTGGAAAATAAGATGGAGTCAAATAAATCCTGTCTTAGTAAATATGTATTGTCCCGGAAAAATCATGTCGGTATTCTCTCACGCGTGTATTTACCTAAATCTTTAATGGACATGGTTTTTGCGTATTATCATGATTTCAAATTCGGGGGACACTTAGGCCTTTTGCAAACCAAATTCAAAATAATGAGCTTTATATTGCCCAACTCTAGCTAAGGATGTCACCTGAAAAGTGAAGTCTTGTCCAATCTGCCCTACTAGTAAACCCAGCCAGAAGTGTAAGTTCGACCTTCATTCTGCAAAACCACCCCAAAGACCCATGGAAAACATCCGCATCGACTTCGTAGGTAAACACCCTCGCACCGGCAAAGGAAACACAATGATATTGGCGCCGTCGACCAATTCAAAAAGTTTACCTAGATAGGTCCTCTCGCCGATGCCAATACCGCCAATACCATAAACGTACTCTCATCTAACATATTTTACCATTTTGGATTTCTGAAAATCATCGTTTCTGACATTTCCACCTGTTTCACTTCATAAACGTTTCGCAATGTCTGATTTTCCCATAATGTCAGACACGTCATCCTGTCGCATTATCATCCTCAACCTTCAAACGCGGAACGCTTCAACAGAAATTTAAAATCTGCCCTCTTAACCTCTTGACCTCCACAAGATTCTGGAAACTGGTCAATCAATACATCGTTAATTCCCAGAAAAGAGTAAAACGACCTATTAATAAGACCCGATATCCACATCCCTTGTGGAGTGACGCTATGACATGGTATGGTGCAAGATTCATCCTATCAGTTCATCGGTTGGCAAGCTCACAGCTAAACTCATGCGCAGATGAACAAGTCCGTTTCGTATCCTTGATTTCCTTACACATGACCGTTTCATTGGATGATTGAAGTGGCCAGCAATATATAAAAATGTCACGTCGAACAACTAAAACCTCACTTTACTGCCAGTGATTATTAAAATTATAGGCAGAAAATTAGTTGAGTCCCGAAAATTTGTTTGACGCGCCATTGTTCAGAGGACTAGTTCTATTAGTTAGGTCTTCATATAATTATTTTGTGTACTCTACATAGTATGTAATCTAATATATATATATATATATATATATATATATATATATATATATATATATATATTTGTATATATATCCTGTTATTGTTATTTGTTTGTGTCGATTGACACCATAATTATAATATTAAATAGGTATTAAGGTTTTGTTTAAAAAGGGAGCTACTAGACCAGGGGTTCCCAAACTTTTTTGTACCACGCCCCCCTCTGGTTATTTGGAGACCTTCACGCCCCTCCTACACAAATCAGCTTTCCATTTTGCAATACCCTATTTCCACGGTGCCGTACATACCAACTCCTACTTGTACAAGTACATGAACTCGTACAAGTATGTGCCTACTTGATACGGTGAGTAGGTAGATTTTTTTGTTCACTGTTGAATGCGGTAACGCAGAATGGAAAGATTCAATAATTGTACGTATGATGAAAACAAGTATTACATGAAAAACGAATATAATTACTGATACAAAATTTACCATTGTAACACAGATACATTTTCAATTTAAGGAAGGTGAAACAATAGGCTTACCTACTTACAAAAACAAAACACAAAACAACATTAGTGAAGTGGGTGCGCTTGTATGTTCTGAATAGGTTGACAGATCCTGGGTTGAGTTTCAGACAAAGCCCAGCGTAGGTCACTTTCGACATCAAGTTTGTTGCGGTATTTGGTTTTGATCGCCACAAGAGTTGAAAACGCTTTTTCGCACATGTATGTTGTTGAAAAAGGCAAGTACATCCGAACAGCTTTCTCTGAAACACTGGGATAAACTTTAAGTACTTTACCCAAAATGAGGGCTTGTCCATTAGTTCAAAATAGTATCTTGCAGCAGAGTCATTTTTTATTTCTATTCCCTCCTCTTGCAACTCTTTTGCCACGCAGAACTCACACAACACAAAACAGTTACTCCAATTCAAACGTCGCAGCAATTATAGAACACCCACAATACAGCCAACATGCTGACTGATAATCACGGAAAGTACTGTGCCAGAACGGACTAGTTACAACGCAAGCACTGAACAAACTCCAAGGTTATTGACATTGGATTGAAGATGCGGTGGAGGAACACTCGCACCCATACCAAGGTTAAACGGAGGTATCGGTACACACACACACACACCATAACTTTATTGAAAATTTACAAAAACAATTATGAAAACGTAGAAAGACTTTATTTCAAAGATCTGAGGAGATAATTTTTGTAATTTTTTTATTTATTTCATGAGTGTCACGCCCCCTTGGACTTTCTCCACGCCCCCCAGGGGGGCGCGCCCCCCAGTTTGGGAACCCCTGTACTAGACTATCACTCCACGCGGGTCGATAGCATATCGGCCCATACCCGGCGCGATATATTTAACTCCCTTAATAAGTGATATATATATATATATATATATATATATATATATATATATATATATATATATATATATATATATAGGCTATATGTGTGTGTGTGTGTGTGTATAACCATGGATTATATGAATATTTATTTGTATTGTATATTGTTTATTGTTATATTAGATGTTGCTAGAGACGGGTTATTCGATTGTTAAATTTGTAGTTACAGATCTGGCATCGTTTGCCTCGTACGGACGGGGGCTTCGTTGCGCCTTAAAAGTCTGATCATTTGTGATCGTTTCACATTTCACCCACACCCGGTTTCAATTTCTTAGGGGAGGTTTGAAACGTTAATTTTGTATTATCGCCTAACTAGTCTAATTCGATAGGAAATAACTCATATTGTCGCTACGAGATAGCGACCGCTGACAAATAGTAAAACATCTGTGCAAAAGTTTGATTCTTCCGGTATTGTTTTAAAATGAAATAAATGTAGTCGTTGGCAGAGTATGATAGACGGGAATTGAGAATGAACAGGTCTTTCTGGGGACCAACGGACTACATCCTGCGGCATGCCAGCTTCCCGAGGGAACCAGTGAGAGGTAATTCTTAAGTCATTTTATCAACTCACAATAGATAATCGACTCATTAAATGGTCCTTGTTATATTTGTTAGTGATTTATATATTTATTCGAACGCAATGTCAACGGGCCGTGAGGGTTTTATGTTAGTTAATTGCACTCAATGCTATTTTAGAAATGATATCGATGATTTCCCGTTTTTTTAAAGCCTTCGACGACAGTGATGTTTCATTACATAACTTTTATGTTTTCATAAGATATTTAGTCAAATATCAAAAGTACAGCAATATTTTAATACAATAAACAGCCTAAAATTTCCAAAATTTACAACGGTCTTATTGGGTTTTTGTTATCAGGAAGTGCAATATAACTTGTCTGGACAAGTTTGACTTCCCTGATGGTTCAGTTATCACCCAAGTGTTATGCAAAGAGACAGGAAATGAGAGCCAGTCTTCTCTGAGTGTAGAGGTATCAATACCTAATTGCATACTCTTAGTTTAATAAATATTTTGATTTGTTTAGTTTTATCAAGCGATACACTAATGTATGAAGGGATATTAAATGAAATACATTAGTTGGTATGATTATTACAATAGTTTGTAATAAATAATACCTATAAATAACCCTCATTTTAGTTTGAACATTCGATTTATTTCTTCTGTAAATTCCATGATATTTTATTAAAAAGAGAATGTAACTAAAAAAACAAAAAAAATAAAGTTTTTTTACTGGCCAAATATATATTCTAATCTGGTATTTTTACTGCCATATAGCTACTTGTAACTCTCAATGCAAAAACGGAGGGACCTGCGTACCCCCTAACACTTGTGCCTGTCCAAAAGACTACCACGGACCAAGTAGGTGAGTAGAAGCGTTGTTCCGGATATCCGCCTACACCTGCCAACTCCATCAAGTCGTGTGTATCTGAGTAAGTATGTTATGCATGTAATATCAAAATCCCCGCCAATACACTTGTACCTGTCCAAAAGACTACTACGGACCTATTTGTGAGAAGAAGTATTGTTCGGATGTCAGCCTACACCTGCCAACTTCATTAAGACGTGTGGATCTGAGTAAATATGATTTGCTTGTAATAAAAAATTCTCCTCCAATACACTTGTACCTGCCTATGAAGCTACTATTGACCTACTTGCGAGAAGAATCGTTGTTTCAGATATCCGCCTACACCTGCCAGCTCAATCACGTCGTGTGGATCTGAGTAAGTATGTTTTGCAAGTAATATAAAATTCTCCACCAATACACGTGTACCTCTCAACAAGACTACTATGGAACTACTTGCGAGAAGAAATATTGTTCGGGTATCCGCCTACACTTGCCAACTCCAACAAGTCGTGTGTATCAAAATACGTATGTTATGAATGTAATATAAAATTTTCCACGAATGCACTTGTACCTGCCTAGACGACTACTACAGACCTACTTGCGTGAAGAAGCGTCGTTCCGGTTATACGACTACACCAGCCAAATGCATCAAGTCGTGTGTATCTGAGTAAGTATGTTATGCATGTAATCTAAACTTCTTCGCCATAAACTTGTACCTGACCTATAGGATACCACGGACCTACTTGTGAGAAAATGCGTTGCTCCGGATATCCCTCTAAACCTGCAAACTCCATCAAGTCGTGTGTATCTGAGTAAGTATGTTATGAATGTAATATAAACATTTCCGACTATACACTTAAACCTGTCCCCAAGGCTACTAAGGACTCCTTGCGAGAAGAAACATTGTACGATTATCGGCCTATACCTGCCAACTCCATCAAGACCTGTGGATCTGAGTAAGTATGTTTTGCATGAAATATAAAATATTCCGCAATACACTTACACCTGCCCACAAGGCTACTACGGAACTACTTGCGAGAAGAAGCGTTGATCGGATATCCGACTACACCTTCCCATTTCATCGAGTCGTGTAGATCTGAGTAAGTATGTTATGCATGTAATACAAAATTCTCCGCTAATACACTTATACCTGCTCACAACGCTAATATGGACCTACTTGCGAGAAGAAGCGTTTTTCGGATTTCCGACTACACCTTCCCACTTCATCAAGTCATGTGGATCTAAATAAGTAGTTATGCATGTAATATCAAATTCTCCGCCAAAACACATGTACCTGCCTACAAGGCTACTACGGTCTTACTTGTGAGAAGAAGCGTTGTTCCAGATATCCATCTACTCCTGCCAAATCCATCAAGACGTTTGGACCTGAGTAAGTATGTTACGCATGTAATATCAAATTCTCCGTCATTACACTTGTACCTGCACACAAGGCTGCTACGCACCTGCTTTAGAGAAGAAGCGTTGTTCGGATATCCGCCTACAACATCCAACCCTATCAGATCGTGTGGATCAGAGTAAGTACATGTCGCATGTAATATGAAATTCTCCACCAATACACATTTCCCCGTCTAAAAGACTTTTACGGATCTACTTGTGAGTAGAAGTTTTGTTAGGGTATCCGCCTACACCTGCCACTCCAACAAGTCGTGTATACCAGAGTAAGTATGCCTTGTATGTAATATAAAATTCCTCAAAAATAAACTTGCACCTGCCCACAAGGCTACTACGGACTTACTCGAGAGAAGAAGCGTTGTTCCTGACATCCGTCTACACCTGCCAACTCTATCACGCCTAGTGTATCTGAGTAAGTATGTTATGCATGTAATATAAAATTCTCCGCCAATTCTCTTGTACCTGTAAACAAGACTACTACGGACCGCTTGTGAGAAGAAGCATTGTTCAGATAATCGAATACACCTGCCAACTCCATCAAGTCGTGTGTACCTGTGTAAGTATGTTATGCATGTAATACAAAATTCTCTGCCAATACACCTGTACCTGTAAACAAGACTACTACGGACCGCTTGTGAGAAGAAGCATTGTTCAGATAATCGAATACACCTGCCAACTCCATCAAGTCGTGTGTACCTGTGTAAGTATGTTATGCATGTAATACAGAATTCTCCGAAAATACACTTGCACCTGTCCACAAGGCTACTATGGGCCTACTTGTGAGAAGAAGCGTTGCTTGGATATCCGCCTACTCCTACCAACTTCATCTAGTCGTGTGTACCTGAGTAAGTATGTTATGCATATAACATAAAATTCTCCGCAAGTACACTTGTACCTGTCTACAAGGCTACTACGGACCTAATTGCGGGAAGAAGCGTTGTTCGGATATCCGCCTACACTTGCCACCTCCATAAAATCGTGTGTACATGAGTAAGTATTCTATGCATGTAATATCAAATTCTCCGCCAATACACTTGTACCTGCCCACAAGGCTAGAATAGACCTACTTTCGAGAAGAAGCGTGGTTCGGATATCCGCCTATACCTGCCAACCCCAGCAAGTCGTTTGTACCTGAGTAAGTATGTTATGCATGTAATATAAAATGCTCCGCAAATACACTTGTACCTGCCCACAAGGCTAGAATAGACCTACTTTCGAGAAGAAGCGTGGTTCGGATATCCGCCTTTACCTGCCAACCCCAGCAAGTCGTTTGTACCTGAGTAACTATGTTATACATGTAATATAAAATTCTCCGCTAATAAACTTGCACTTGCCCACAAGGGTACACGGACCTATTTGTGAAAAGAATCACTGTTCGGATATCAGCCAACTCCATCTAGTAGTGTGTACCTGGGTAATTATGGTATGAATGTAATATCAAATTCTCCGCCAATACACTTGCACCTGCCCACAAGGCTATCGAGAAGAAGCGTGGTTCGGATATCTGCCTTTACCTGCCAACTCCAGCAAGTCGTTTGTACCTGAGTAAGTATGTTATACATGTAATATAAAATTCTCCGCTAATAAACTTGCCCTTCCCACAAGGGTACACCGACCTATTTGTGAAAAGAATCATTGTTCGGATATCAGCCAACTCCATCTAGTAGTGTGTACCTGGGTAATTATGGTATGAATGTAATATCAAATTCTCCGCCAATACACTTGCACCTGCCCACAAGGCTATCGAGAAGAAGCATGGTTCGGATATCTGCCTTTACCTGCCAACTCCAGCAAGTCGTTTGTACCTGAGTAAGTATGTTATACATGTAATATAAAATTCTCCGCTAATAAACTTGCCCTTCCCACAAGGGTACACGGACCTATTTGTGAAAAGAATAATTGATCGAATATCAGCCTACTCCTGCCAACTCCATCTAGTAGTGTGTACCTGAGTAATTATGGTATGAATGTAATATCAAATTCTCCGCCAATACACTTGCACCTGCCCACAAGGCTAGAATAGACCTACTTTCGAGAAGAAGCGTTTTTCGGATATCCGCCTTTACCTGCCAACCCCAGCAAGTCGTTTGTACCTGAGTAACTATGTTATACATGTAATATAAAATTCTCCGCTAATAAACTTGCACTTGCCCACAAGGGTACACGGACCTATTTGGGAAAAGAATCATTGTTCGGATATCAGCCTACTCCTGCCAACTCCATCTAGTAGTGTGTACCTGGGTAATTATGGTATGAATGTAATATCAAATTCTCCGCCAATACACTTGCACCTGCCTACAAGGCTATCGAGAAGAAGCGTGGTTCAGATATCTGCCTTTACCTGCCAACTCCAGCAAGTCGTTTGTACCTGAGTAAGTATGTTATACATGTAATATAAAATTCTCCGCTAATAAACTTGCCCATCCCACAAGGGTACACGGACCTATTTGTGAAAAGAATAATTGTTCGGATATCAGCCTACTCCTGCCAACTCCATCTAGTAGTGTGTACCTGAGTAATTATGGTATGAATGTAATATCAAATTCTCCGCCAATACACTTGCACCTGCCCACAAGGCTAGAATAGACCTACTTTCGAGAAGAAGCGTGGTTCGGATATCCGCCTTTACCTGCCAAACCCATCAAGTCGTTTGGATCTGAGTATGCTAAGTATGTTATGCATGTGTTATAAAATTCTCCGTTGATACACATGTACCTGCCCACAAACCTACTAGGGACTTACTTGTGAGAAGAAGCATTTTTCAGATATTCGCCTACACCTGCCAACTCCATCAAGTCGTGTAGATCGAGTAAGTATGTTATGTATGTAATATAAAACCCTCCAGCAAAACACTTGCACCTGACCACAAGGCTACTACGGGCCTACTTGTGAGAAGAATCGCTGTTCGGATATTCGCCTACACCTGCCGTACCCATCAAGTCTTGTGTACTTGGGTAATTATATTTTGCATGGAATATAAAATTCACCGCGAATACACGTGTACATGACCACAAGACTACTACGGACGTACTTGTGAGAAGAAGCGTTATTCTGGATATCCGAATGCACCTGCCAACTCCATCTAGTAATGTGTGCCTGAGTAATTATGGTATGCATGTAATATCAAATTCTCCGCCAATACACTTGTACCTGCCCACAAGGCTACAATGGACCCACTTTCGAGAAGAAGTGTTGTTTGGATATCCGCCTACACCTGCCACCTCCATCAAGTCGTGTGTATGTATGATATTCATGTAATATAAAATTCTCCGCCAATACACTTGTACCTGACCACAAGGTTACTACAGACCTACTTGCGAGAGGAAGCGTTGTGCTGAATAACCGCCTACACTGGCTACCCCATCAAGTAGTTTGGATCTGAGTAAGTATGTTATGCATGTAATATAAAATTCTCCGCCTATACACCTGTACCTGTAAAAAAGGCTACTACGGACCAACTTGCGTATTGAAGCGTTGTTCAGAATATCTGCCTACACTTGCCAACCCCATCAAGTAGTTTGGATCTGAATAAGTATGTTATGCAAGTAATATAAAATTCTTCTCCAATTCACTTACACCTGCCTACAAGGCTTCTAACGACCCACTTGTGAGTAGAAGCGTTGTTCGATTATCTGCCTACACTTGGCTACTCCATCAAGTCGTGTGTATCTGAGTAAGTATGTTTTACATGTAATATATAATTCTCCGCCAATACACTTGTACCTGACCACAAGGTTACTACAGACCTACTTGTGACAAGAAGCGTTGCGACGGGATATTCACGTACACCTGCTAATTCCATCAAGTCGTGTGTACCTGAGTAAGTATGTTTTACATGTAATATAAAATTCTCCGCCAATACATTTGTACCTGACCACAAGGTTACTATAGACCTACTTGTGACAAGAAGCGTTGCGACGGATATCCGCATACAACCTGCAAACTCCATCAAGTCGTGTGTACCTGAGTAACTATGTTTTACATGTAATATATAATTCTCCGCCAATACACTTGTACCTGACCTCAAGGTTACTATAGACCTACTTGTGACAAGAAGCGTTGCGACGGATATCCGCATACAACCTGCAAACCCCATCAAGTCGTGTGTACCTGAGTAAGTATGTTTTACATGTATTATAAAATTCTCCGCCAATACACTTGTACCTGACCACAAGGTTACTATAGACCTACTTGTGACAAGAAGTGTGGCAACAGGATATCCACGTACACCTGCTAACTCCATAAAGTCGTGTGTACCTGAGTAAGTATGTTTTACATGAAATATAAAATTTTCCGCCAATACACTTGTACCTGACCACAAGGTTACTATAGACCTACTTGTGACAAGAAGCGTTGCGACGGATATCCGCGTACACTTGCTAACTCCATAAAGTCGTGTGTACCTGAGTAAGTATGTTTTACATGTAATATAAAATTCTCCGCCTATACATTTGTACCTGACCACAAGGTTACTATAGACCTACTTGTGACAAGAAGCGTTGCGACGGATATCCGCATACAACCTGCAAACTCCATCAAGTCGTATGTACCTGAGTAAGTATGTTTTACATGTAATATAAAATTCTCCGCCATTACACTTGTACAAATAGTCAAAATACTCTTATTTATTATATATGTAAAATCGATATGGAACTTTATGACTATTACGAAATATTTAATAGCCATAAGTTAATAGTGGTAGTTATACCTTATTTGGGCATTTGAGAATCGAAAGAATTATTTATTGATTTATTTCCAAATAAATTTACAAACAAACTTTATTTCATTATAATAGTTTTAAGTGCAAAATGGTGAGCATGCTCCTAAGTTGGTTATGTATTTTCTTTCTGTACCGTGTGTATTTCAATATATATATATATATATATATATATATATATATATATATATATATATATATATATATATATATATATATTTTGGAAAAGATTTTTTTTATCAATATGATTCAATTTATTATATTTAATGCTTAGCATTTCTTTCAAAGGCATTTTCTTTCTAATTTTAGTATAAAATTAGTTCCTGAATATTTCATATCATTTTAAGATTATTTAAATTCCTGAAAATAAAAACAGAGTTTATTACAGTATTATATATATTATTGTTACATTAACTTAAGGGAAAAATTCTTAACCATAATAGTTATTGGGGAATAATTGTAAATGTTTGGTAACACGTACTTCAATATAGCTAAACTATCAAGGCGTCAAGCTTTCTGCCTCCGTTGAACTAGAATAATATATCCATAAGAATCCTTTACATTTATTGGATTATATTATTTAATAACTGAGGATATTTTTAAATAGCCATTTAAATTATTCTTCCATTATTTAAGAATGACATTAGTGGTTTTGTTTGTTAAGTGAATATGTTTTTTAAAAAGATGTTTATGATCATTACTGTTGTGATAAAAAAGTAACATAATTAATCGTCTGTATTACATTACAACTAAAATTCTTTGAAAACGATTGGTTGAAATTCAATGTAACTTCTTTGTATTAGTAAATAATAAAGATAGCAACATTTTAATTTCTAATAGTGTAATACTTTACCAGAGGAGAATTGTAACCTAAAGACCATACCTATATTTTCAAGGTTCGCATACAATAACTAAAGCAAACTATGTGTAACATTAATTCTGAGTTTGCCTGAACAGGTACGAATGCTACTGCGGAGATGTTCTTCCCGATATCAAGATGAAGGTTGATGATAGCAATTGTGACCTCCCAAACAAACATAATAAACCAGTGTGTGCTTCTTACTGTTAAACTGCATGTAGGCCTACAGCACTTACCAATGTTTTGTGAAGTTTTAATGATTCGGTGGTCTTACGGTTTACTTAAGTGCCCAGATATGCTAATAAAATACACTTTAACTTCATACGTACACATACACACAACACACACACACACACACACACACACACACACACGCATACACACACACAAACAGTAATTGGTTTAAATTGAGAATATAAGCATTACAATGAAAACTTTTAATTTAAAAATCATAAAATTTAAATTTTATAAAGTAAACATAAATATAAATATACATATAGTGACATAAGCAGCTATTTCAAAGAGTTTTATAAAGTTAGGTATTTTTAAATGGGAGACGTTTTTAATTGATTTCAAATTGATAAATGAAGGGACAAAGAAAAAGGGAAGAATAGTAAAACTTCATTTAAAAAGTTCATCGACTTTTTTAAATGTGAAAAAAATTATAAAGAACATCAAGAATAAGGAGTCGCCAAAATTTTAAATAGAAAAATTTACGACCAGATTTAAATTGTGTAACTAAAATAGTAGAAATTTTCAACACCGGAAATCGTGACGTAGGGATCAGATCATATTAAGGGGTAAAACCTTGTATGGGTTACTACGTAAGTATGATACTACGTCATTTTTAACAAAAATGCTGATTGGATCATAGTCAACAGGTTAGGTGTAGGGGTATAGGGAGGCTGAAGAAGGGGATGTGAAGAAAGGGCAGTGAGTCTTGTAGTGACGTTAGCGCTTTACGAGTTTTGAACTTACTGTGCTTTTAATGGTTTAAAAGCGTTAATTTCTAATACATATGCTAAATGGGGGAGAAAGGTGGCTGCAAAGTGTAACTGTGCAATTCCTAACCTTTTTTAAAGGTTTTCGGTCCCTAAAATTGGCTAATTTCAAACGAAATGTGGTGCATTTCAAATAGATAAAAAACGGACGTTATCAAGGTAATATACCGTAAGTTGTTTGTAGATAGTAATATCAAACTTCACTAATATGAATTTTAAAACTGGTGAATGTTAAAACAATAAAAAAGTAAAACATAACTTATCAAGAATCTGTTTTAAAATCGGGAATAAATCTGTGAAACTCATATAAAGAAATAGGGATAGGAACTATGAACTTTAAAAAAGTTAAATTCGTGGTGGAACGTCACAAAGAAACGAGCCGAAGAATGAAGACGTGGAGAAAAGGTTCATGCCACAAAATCTGGACATCTCAAAGTTATGCGGGGTCTAGCGATATCCAGGAAACGACACGAAAAAACAAAGGTTGTGGTTTTCTTGTTGTTCAAATCTATAAATTTGTCTATTCACTTTTTGAAAAAAATAATAATTCAAGTAATTCCTTTTAATTTAAAAATATAATGAATAAACTTTGTTATTAGGATATTGGCTTTATTTATATTAGAAGTGAGGAAACACTAGTCTCCATTTTGACTTTGAAGTCATCAAAGCCAAAATGGTGCCCAAAAAGTATAGATATAAACAACTGATTTTTTTTTTGAGAAATAAATTATGTTGGAAATAAATACTGCTAGTGTTTTTTTGATTTAGGAGATTAAAATAAATGTACATAAATAGATAAAATCCTAAATATTTTTAAAACAAGTCAAAATTAAAGCAAATGTAATAAAAGGGTTGTTCACAAGGTATACTGAAATAAGAAAATATATAGATAAGCAATGAGGTCTTTTTGTAAACCAATAATATGTGTTGGAGTAATGCTCAGATTTAACAGAAAGTAATTACGGTTTAAAAACAAATAACAGTCAAGAAGCAGATTTTCAATATTAATTAATAAATTAAAATAAATATGATCTCTCTCTCTCTCTCTCTCTCTCTCTCTATATATATATATATATATATATATATATATATGTGTGTGTGTGTGGTGATTTTACAAATGGTGGGTAAATATTAGGATCTACATATGATGTTAAAAGTTTGGTAAATGTTTCTGAGAACATTAATTATAAAAAATGAGGGTTAATTATCAATAAGATTTGTATATTAAAATGGGTGAGGTTTATTTAAGGGTTTTTAATGTCTAATATGTGAATTGTTATTATAAATTGTTATATTTAAATATTAGGGATTTTTCTTTCATAATTTGTTTTTATATTAAAAAATGGTAAAATATTTGAAATGTTTAATAATAAATCAAGAAGTAAATTTTGCTAAATTGTTTCCTAAATATGTGGGGTTGTTTTGAAGCACAGGAGATCTTAAACATGCATGGCTTTTGTTTAAACTGTGAACTTTAATAAGGGTTAATATAGGGTATATTTTTTTATTTTTAAATGGGTGAAGCATTCTGGTAAAATATGATTTATTTGCATAGGTGTTTTTTCTTATGAAATTATACATGTTAATATGTTACTCTTTTCAGGGATATTTTTGTGTATTTTTCTAAATTTTAATTGCTACAGTAAATCGTAAGTTTTTCGGATATATATGTATGCTTAAATTAGGTATATTTTTCAAAAGGGTAAAATTTGGAACTAAATGGTTCAAAGGGATAAAAGACAATGAAATGTCAAATTAACTAAGCTAGGGCAAAGTCATTATGAAATAAATACATTCACTTATAAAAGTTTCATTGCGTTTTAGAAATTTTGTAAATGAAAAGTGTTTTCGTAAGAAATTAAATAATGCAAAATGTTTAATCTGTGCTAAGCGAAAATTGATAAAAAATAAAAACAGTGTTTTTACTAACTTGCAAATTGAGTATGAATTTATTTAGTAAACAACTTTCTTATACACTCCGAAGCCGTGGTCTTTAAGCTGAGAGGCCTAAAAAGAATTCATTCCTCTTGGAACAGTGCCCAAAGGGTTAAATCTCCGCGAGTTAGGCTTTTTAATAAAAATCCAGTGACTGGTTCCCTAGCAGATTTTGGCAAGAGTTAACACAATACTGACTTCTGTCGGCGATACATTTTCAAAATTTTTATCGGTGTGACGGTTAGTAGGGCTGTAGAAAAACACACACAGACACACTCGCTCACACAGTAAAACGATTTATCGTCTCAGGGTTTTTTCATAAAATCTGTAATCTCAAAATTACATTTTATCCATTTCTTTTTCCGATTCCATAAATATATTTACAATATATAGGTTTATTTTTAAAAAATCAAAATACATTATAGTGAGGTCTAAACGTATTTCACTGGTCACAACGCTTTGTTTCATCCACTGATCACCCATGATACTGAGTATCATACATATACCCGTATACTTAGTGTAGAGAAGTACGTGCATCCTACATGGAAGAGTCGGTTGCCGCTGGTTGTAACAGGAATAATTATAAAATGCAAAATAACTGCCATTTGTCAATGCTTTGTTCAGCTTTCAACTTTGCATCGAAGCAAAACAGATATCTTTCCTTTCTGACTCAGCCTCAGCATCACCTGTTGTATTATCAAAAGAACGCGATGCTATGCAAGATACGAAGAAGGTCTGATCCAACGTCTCGCCAGAAAAGGTATTGTTCTGCAATAGGGCCTTTCACTTGGGAACTTGTAGAGCCCGCTAGACCTAGTTGTGACCTTCCTCAAGGGGTTCCCCCTTAGTTTCGTGTAGCTCTAAAAACGAAACATCAGCCAATTAGTGAAAACGACCTAAAAGCAGCAGTTTCTTCCCAAGTATGAGAGCTAATAGTAAGATCAAACGTCGTTAAAAGTAACTTGCTAAGGGTCTTCACGGTTGCTACCAAACGGCTATGATTATCTCCTTAATCATTTACATCAAACAGATCTCGAGGTTTCCTCCACCTGTCCTTTCTAATTAGAAGATGAAGATACCCTTGGTAATCTGGTTATCTGTAGGGCTTTAGATCACCTTCATAATGATGATACCTTGCAGGACGCACGAGACACCACTGCGCGTCACGGCGTTCATTTCTCATGGACGGGCGTTGCCTGATTGAGAAAAGGTTAGGTAAGATTTGCTTGGGAAACATATTTGTTTTATGAAAATGCAAAACTATGTCCAAGGCAATTTTTCCAAGGCATATGTCCTCTAAGTATACGAGACTTTGACTAAAATAAAAACTCTTAATAATAAACAAAAAGAATTCTATTTTACACATTCATAGGTATTTACTTTCGATACTATGAAGCGCACAAATATGGATGCCTAGTGTCTCATTCCTTTAACTCTTATAAATAAATTATAACGTAGTAATAGAGATAGTGTTAATTTACTGTCACAATTAGGTTAATCCTGATAAGGCTTGTTAAAGCTATATTTCTACAAGTTACATTTACTTTTTTGTAAAATAAATAGTATTATATATTGTGGTAAAGTAGCCCTACATAATAGGTCCAATTTTCAAAAAAATTATTTCAATCAGGCTCTTGGGTATCTCAACCGTATTTGTATACTTTAGGATAGAGTTAAACAGATTATATTAAAAATAAATAAACATGATTTTATAATATAATAATATAATATAATAATTTAATAAGCATGATTTTATTATATATCTAACATGCTTTTAGCATTTCCTTATGTGGGTTGCTATAGCGATGACAGCGGATCCAGCCTCTTATTACAAGATTATTACAAATTTTACGACCGCCTTCTCCCAGTCCAGTGTTCTCAATATTGTAAGGAAAAAGGATCTGAATATGCAAGATCTGAGACTGGGTGAGTAATTAGAAGATTGGCGGAATTTACATAGAGTGTAAAGTATGCTTACTTATGTCTCAATCTTTTATATGTAGATTTTAAGTAAAACCCTACAGATTGGAAACTGTTTACAAAAATGCAATTTCTAGAAAAACTAAATGAATAATTGCCAGTATTCACGTCCTGTTTATTGAAATATATCTCTCATAAAGAAAAACAATGTATGTAAAACATTTAGCGATAACGTAAACATCAAATGCATGTCAAAGACAGGCAATAATAAGTCATAGGCAAATGATTCTTAGTATATAATTACGCCTACATGAATATCAACATATTAAATTGAATTTTATTCAATCTCTAATTAACTGCTGTCAGATTCCAAATTTATCTAATAATATTAATGCTACAAACGATAGGTACGAATTATAGAAATATGATGTGTTCTAATAAAACCAAACCGTTATTCTAAATCTAAATTATTATATTTTTCAACTTTATGCAAACTAGTGTTTTATTTGCTCTAGGTTTTGAAAACTAATTAAACGTCAGATATTGTACAGCTTAATATATTTTATATACTACAAAGATTATTAAATGTTTTCCACTTCCTTGTACTTTATTTGTACTTCCTTAAAATGATAAGTAATATTACATGTTTATCTACGTAAATTTAATTCTAAATCTTAAACTTATGAAATATAAAAAATATTTAAATATTTGAAAATTTAAAAAAAGACGAGACACGAAGAGAAAGTAGGATTCAAAATAATATTTAAATGATGAATCTATACGTCTTACTATATAACAGTTAAACCAAACCTATAGAAGTCATTGTGATTTATTTACAAGCGGTAGATTCCAACGGACTATTTCTCACATCTCGTGTCTTCTTTTTTTCTTTCACAACTTTTGCTTTTGGTTCTTGTTGGTCGTGTCCTAACAATTCATAGAGTCAAATACCCCTCACTTTGCTCTATCTCTTGCATTGTGGTTTTATTCCCAAAATTACAAAAGATGTTTTCTCTTTCCTCCGGAAACAATTGTGTTATAATTTTTTTCTTTTTGTGTGGGTACTTTGATTTGTGAAATTTTCTTCTTATAAATCTCTAGATAAGTTCATGTCACTAAACATTTTGTTTGTATTATTCTATTACCCGAAATATTGTTTGAATGAATACTACCCGAACATTAAAGTGCGAAATCGAAAATTATTTTAAGTTTTTAAATCCCTACCTTTACATATAGTAAATTATTAAAAACATTTAATTTTAAACAAAAAAAAGGTATACTATTATCTACTTTTTGGTTTTAGATCTAGGCCAGATGCCTTTGAGAGACACTGACTCTGGCTGTACAAAACAAAGTTGCAGTAGAACAATGGAATACGAAATGTGTGGGTGATATTTACAAAACCTGCTGAGGTACTTCTATAAATTCAGTCTATGTTACTGATCCTTAAACATTTGCATATAAAGCACAGGATTTTTCAAAGGTGTAATAATTTCATTTATTTTGTGTCTCTTAGAAAAGAAAATATTATAAACTTAGTAATGAAATATGTTGCATGAGTAAATATTATATGTATTTATATTTACTAAATATTTTCAGGAAAAAAGTAAATAAAAGATGTTGAGCAGAAGAGTTTTCATAGGAAATCAAATATCAATAATCAGTTAATCAGTATCAGCTATGAAAGGCTGATATAGATACAGCTCCATCATAAACATTGTAGCTTTAGTAAAGGAAAACACTTTTACTTGTACAACATATATACTATATTCAAAAAATGTTTCAATCCGAGATAAAACGTCCAATTTATTTTGAAAAAACCTTTAGAACAAATATTTTAGCACACAAATCACATTATTTATCATGTTATACGATAAAGAAAGAACTATTTATACTGTGCCCATGTTTAGACCGTGTTTTCGTTTACTAAAGTGTATTTAATTAATTGTGTAAATTAAAAATATATTTGATAAAAATATATCTATACTAAAAATAGAATGGATTAAATTCAAAATTGGTAGCGTTAAAATTCTAGGAAATATTATTATTAGTCATGTTCGTAAATAGGAAAATTACTATAAGTTAATTCAAAGCTTAGAAACATTACCAGCAATTTCTAACTACTCCTTAGGGAATCACAAAAACAATGGGTAATAAATTTTTAAATATTTATAAAATTAAAACAGTAAATATAATTTCTTTTGAATTTACTGATTCCACATTGGTCGAATGTTGGTTCATAGTCTCATTTTTAAGAAATTTAAAGTATTTGAATTTTATGTAAATAAATTAAATGAAAATTACAACCGTTTATATTTTGATCCCTTACACAACTAAGTGCCTACTTATGCAATATGATTGCAACACTTGTTTCACACAAATGTTTTTATCAGAGGTATAAAATGACGTCAGATTTAAATTCCCATGTCTACGTTTTACATCATGGCTTCATGCACATCTAATAATAGAGAAGCAATTGTAGTTTTGGAAAATAACTGTCGCACATTAAAAATGCCATTTATATAGCAAAAGAAATACTTCATGCAACACAAACTATTTTGACTATTTGTATTTCACAACTGTTAACATATGAAATGCACTTAGAAAAGTAATATTAGACACATACGTCATAAGTCGAAACGTGAAAATCATCAATATTTCTTATAAATGAGATACGCTACGAAAATCTCAAAGCTAAGGATATGAGTTTGATAAATGTATTTAGAAAAACAATCCTTCGGAATTCTATTTGCAACCAAACAAAGGTAAAAGAAACTCTGGCTGTACAAAACAAAGTTGCAGAAGAACAAAGGAATAGAAAATGTTCTGGTAATATTTACAAAACCTGCAGAAGGACGTCTATAAATTCAGTCTTTGCTACTGGCATTTAAAAATTTGCATATTTAGCACAGGATTTTTCAAAGGTGTAATAAAAACTTAGTAACGAGATATGTTGCATGATTAAATGAAATATATATTTATATTTAATAAATATATTCAGGAAGAAAATGTAAATAAAATATGTTTGACCAAAATATTTACCATAGCGAATCAAATACGAATAATCAGGTAATCCGTATCACCTATGACATGCTGATAAATACTGCAGCTCTAGTGAAAGAAAACATTTTTACCTGTACAACATATATACTATATTTTTAAATAAATAAAACCTCTAAACCACAAATAACATTTTATTTAAACCTTATGTACATTTCGATTGCCCAGCAATCATCTTCAGAGGTATTTAAAAAATGCAACTAACTTTAAACAACATAATACAACAAATATATAGGCTTAAACCGGCAACTACTTCGCCACGCCCCTTATTTAAAAAACTAGTACGACCAATCACGTTGCAGTAAATTCCCCCTCTACAACTTGGTCCGGTCTTCCCCCTCTCGTGGTGAAAAGTTACTGTTACAACTATTTTAATTTTACTAAAAAACAATAATATTCCTTATTAACAAAGTTATAGCTATCTCCTAATTAATGAATATAACTGAGATTTAGGGATAGGCCCTTTATCACAATTTAATAAATTATTTTCGTCATATTTGTGAATGTACAAACTTTCAAAACTATTCAAAAGACCTTTTGAATTAACATTTTTCAATAATTTTAGATCATTTAATTCTAAAGTGTGTTTAGTGTTTAGAATATGTTCTGCAACACTAGATTTTTCAGGTCTTTGAAATTTTATATGGCTAATATGTTCATTAAATGTGGTTAATATTTTCCTTTTCGTTTGGCCAATATAAATTTTACTACATGAATTACAATTTATTTTATAAATCCCAGATTTATCTATCATCTTAATTTTATCTTTTATCTGAAAGACCTAACCTAACCTAACCTAACCTAACCTAACCTATCACTCATGTTCGTAAATAGGAAAGTTACGATAAATTTATTTAAGGCTTAGAAGCATTACCAGCAAATAATTCCTCCTTAGGGAATCATCCCTAGAAACAATGGGTAAAATATTTTTATAAAATCTTTATAAAATAATAAAAATAATTTTTTTTACAATTTACCGATTACAAATTTTCCGTGATGGCTCAGGCCTCAATTTTTATAAAATTTAAAATATTTGCAACTTTTGTAATTAAATTAAATGAAAATTACTACCTTGTTTATTTTGATCCCTTACGCAACTAAGTGGCTACTTATGCAATATGATCCCAACACCTGTTTCACCTAAATGTTTCTCAGAGGTATTACGTGACGTCTGATTTAACTTCCTCTTTTTACGTTTACACCATGACTTCATGCACATCTAATAATTTTTGTATTTCTTCGTTTGTAGAATAGTAGCTAAGCAATTGTAGATTTGGAAAATAACTGTTGCACAATGAAAATGCCATTTATAAAGCAGAAAAAATGCTTCATGCACACAAACTGTTTGACTATTTGTATTTTACAAGTGCAACATATAAAATGCTCTTAGAAAAGTATTACTATACACATATGTCATAAATCGAAACATGAAAATCAATATTTCTATAAATGAGACACGCTACGAAAATCCCTAAACTATGAAAATGAGTTTGATAAATGTTATTCATCTTTATAAAAAGATCCTTCAGAATTCTTTCTGCATTTTACGATGAAGAAACAATCTTAAAAATACAACGGGCAACGGTTGTAGGTGGTACAACTCTCGTAAAACTAGGTGGACCCAATGCAACCTTTTTAATTTACCTGTATTCTACCTACAATAGACCCATATACAACTATTATCATATTTTCTGGAAGTCAACTTGACTAGTCATCGTAAAACAAACAAAAAAACAATAAATAAAACCTAAAATATTGGGATATAAAAAATACAATTATAAATAACAACACATGTCACAAACTGGTTTTGCAGTACAGAAACATTTCCATTTTGTTTCAAGTTATTTATTTACAGAAAGTATAACGAAACGTTTCAGCTATAGGTGTTTAAACAAGAGATGCTAATTTTGTATGAAATTAACTGACGTTTTACGTTGTTACTACAACCGATTTAATCTTCATTATCTGATCATTTAGTTATATTTTTATGTACATGTATTTAAAAAGAAATTATTTTTTATTCAGAGCACACAAATTATTCTTAGTAGCATTATCTGATCAAACATGTAATGGAAATATATTATTAATATATTTTTTTGTAACTTTACAGTAGTTTACGACTATTCGAACTTATTTATCCTTGGGTTTTGTAAGCTTATGAGCAAGGGGTATTTTGGTAGTTAATGATTACTTGGCTGGGGACATTGAACATTTATTTTGTCCTTGTGTTTTGTAAGCTTATGAGCAAGGGGTATTTTGGTAGTTAATGATTACTTGGCTGGGGACATTGAACATTTATTTTGTCCATGTGTTTTGTAAGCTTATGAGCAAGGGGTATTTTGGTAGTTAATGACTACTTGGCTGGGGACGTTGAACATTTATTTTGTCCTTGTGTTTTGTAAGCTTATGAGCAAGGGGTATTTTGGTAGTTAATGATTACTTGGCTGGGGACATTGAACATTTATTTTGTCCATGTGTTATCCATGTCCAAGGGTATTTCATAAGAACTATTATTATGTTTTCAATAAAAATAAATTAAAACATCGTTTTAAAACCCTCGTTTTCCTTGTGCCATATTCCATCGTGTAATCACCTACTTATCCGTAGGCAAAATTATTTTATTTGCTTTTGAATGTGTAATATATTTCAGTATTTAAACAAACCAATTGTGAATACAAAGTAACTGCGACCAATCCATCCTACAAAATATTATTTTTGAACATTCTGTCGCAAAACTTGTTTCAACACAGTGTTTTCTTGGTAATGTCTATATGATTACATTAGAGCTTTGACTAATAAATAAATTTTTACATATTATATTCCTTTTTTTTCTATTAGTATGATCATTGTAGCTTGGTATAAGACACATAGTTAATTCGTCAGAAAAAAACTTGGTAATTACCAATTACAATAAATGTTATCAATAATTACGATAAATTTTGCTTTGGTTTGAAAAACATAAAAAATAAACGTTAGTAACAAAAGCATAAAACCCACAAACTAAACGTTTTTGGTAAATAAGTTGGTATTTTTCAGAGAATATGTAAATACAATACATATGTTTAAATAGCCTATGTTAAATATAGTTTTAAATATCATATTTAAATAACAGTTAGAAACTAGCTAGTAGGTTTCCATTATCAAATCCACTTGAAAAACAAGTAGCATATACAGTAGCAAAGTAAAGTATATTGTAACATTAGACAAATGAGAATATTGTTATTATGATTGCCTGACAAATTATAAAGTGAGAAGTACAACTTCAAGTTGCAGTCTGTGTAACGTGTGTTTCATATTATTGGTAGTGGCTTGAGAATATCTTACTTTTTGGATAGTGAGGGGGTGGATATTTGTTTTCGTTATGTTACGAATACAAATCCTAAGAAAATTGGTAATAAAATTTATTATTCCTATGAGTAAATATAATTATTATTTAATTTTATTGTTAAGCACAAAATCTGTTTTTAAACCTATTAAAATAAAAGAAGGAATATCTGGACATAACAAACTAAAACCATGTGAGTATGCAACGACTACCTGTTAATTGAACTTTAATTTACTAAACAATTAATTACTATACTACATTTTCAATACTATGAATGGTCAAATAGTTCCAGTGGTAAGGCAACAAGGAAGAACTCTTTAGAAATTTACAATTATTACTTGTAAATCTAATATTCTCTTAACAACTGAATTTAATTTTATTTCTAGGAGTGACATACTGTGCTAAGGAGATAAAAATATGTTTATTACACTATGTTTTATTAACAGACAAGCATTTATGTTTTAAAATACGTATCATAACACAGTTTACAAAAAACATTGGCAATACACATACAAAAAGAAAATAATAAAGAACAAAGTATCACAAAATAAAATGTACAAAATATAAAAATAAAAGGAAATGTAATCGGCTCACGAGTAAGTTTGTGAGTGTATAACTAATCCAAGAGTATTTTAATTATTTAAATAGTAAATTTTTATTTTGTAAACTTTAGTTAATCTTTTTATTTATAGTTTTTAAATTATTAATAAATTTATCTGACGGATATTTTTATTGGTTTTGTAACAGTATGTAATTTTAAACTAAACACTATTTTGTTTAACTGAATTAAATGATTTCGTAAGACTGCTAACCAAATAAAATACTCCGCTCCAGTGGATCTATTATTTATAAAATCGTCAATTGAAGCCCTTGGCAAACATTTATTTTACAATATGTTTATCTAAATATTAATATTACTATTTCTATACTGCATTTCTCTCGCATTTATTATTGTGTTGTATTTAATTAACTCAAAATTGATTATATAATTTGTTACCTATGAATTTAAGAATATATTTTAATTGAAATTTTAAAATTATGAAATTCCACATAAATAATAATATAAAGTTATTTGCCAATTCCTTTTACTAATCACAATACATAACTATAGTCTACAAAAGTAATTGGGTGTTTGTATATGAATGATATAGTAATGCAATTCTTTTGACATTAGTGTGTGTTTTGAAGCAATACATTTTTTGTAAATTTTAAGACAACTGCAGTAGTATACGAGTTTTCTGTATACAATAGTAACACACATACTCCACCAATGGAATTAGTATTATAGGCTATAAAACAAATATTTATAATAACTAGTGTGGTGATATTGATATTTTTTTAAAAATCATAAACCGTTTCCATAGGCAATAGTATTTTAATCACTGTAGCAGTTAAATTGTAACTAAAATACCTTTGAATACTTACTAAATGTACCGTTTACTGAAATTTCGAACATTCGAAAAAATATATGGTTGCAACCAAAGGAAAATGTTTACTAAACCCCTGCTGATCAGTTTGACAGGTTATCTTAAACTACAAAGGAGGGAGCTGCTTTAAACTAGTGTGATGTAAAATTGTAGCATAAGGCATCTAACATTCTCATTTATACTGAATATTATTGACAATACGAAATCCGTTTTTCATGTTCTTGTACCGATTATTTTAAACAAATATTTTTTTGTTCTTATTCTGCTAGGAAGTTTTTAGCAGTACCTCTCAAAATTATTCGCTTAACGGTATATATTTTGTGGAAAGTCTCTTTTGACAAAAAAAAGAACACCATTATTTAACTCTAAACCTTATTTTATTATTTATAATAATATTATTACACAAATTGATATTCATTTTTGGCATGAGGTTTAATTTCCATTTATTCATATGTTTTCTTTATGTTCTCTTCATCTCTATAATCTTCCTCTTAACGACAGTTGCAACATCAGGAAGTGATTCCTTTACTTAAAGCCACGTGTAGAACTTGGAGAACTAAATTCATAAAATCAGGTCAGTGAATTAAAAGGAACGCTTGCGTTCTACCTAAGTGTTATGGATGAGATCCGGGCCGATGGGGTTCAGTGGTTCTGAATTAAGAACTGTGAACGAAATAAAATGAATTGTCTTCAGAATTAACTGAATGGAAACACTGTTTTAAACTCAAAATAAAGACATTCAACTATGGTGAATAATGAAATACATACTGTTTTTTATATTGAATAACAGTTTAATGAATTTTGTATAAACTTTATGGATTTAGTAATAAAAATTAAAAATTTCGTTTATTCTTGATTTTACAGTTGTGTTACAACATGAATCATGAAAATGGTTTTATTGGCATATGTTTTAAAAAGGTACACAAATTCCAGTTTTTTTAACATTTCTTTATAGTCCAGTTGTCTTGTACGATACAGGTTTTCATTTGAATTCAAACGGAATTCCAAATTATTGAAACTTTGAACACTGTTTAACACTTGGTAATAAAAGTTGAACACTCAGGACTGGAATACAGTGTAATGATACTGGATTACTACGCAAAAACATTTTTTTAAATCACATGGCTATAACAGACATATTATTAATTTTAATTTCAATTTTGGTAAAAGCCCTTCCGACCTTTTTCTACCTGATATCACCACAGAAGCCCAAGTAATACATTCCTTCTTCAAACACATACTACAGTTATCATTCTGACATCTCACTTATTGACACTGATATCTTTCATGATCTCGCTTCAACATCTACTGGGCCCATAGTAACTCTCTGAGACTTTAATGTAAAACGAACAATAAACTCTTTATGCTAAGGAAAACTCCCCTAAGAACTAATGTACGACCTGATAATTCTGAAAAGAGGGGATATTTAATTTGTCTGTAGGACAAACGACACAAGATCTCATTTGGATATCACTGCTATTAGTTACCCCTCTGCTGATAAAACTGGCTGGCAAGTGTTTGATTACGCTTCAGTGATCATTATCCGGTGCCTCTTCAATACACCAAGAAAAGCGCAATAAAATAACCCAAAGTTATTATATTTTAAATTAACTGTAAATATTTTGTCCATTTTGATGGAACAATATTTCTAAATAAAATTATGTTTTAACGCCTTGCCTAACCAAGGGTTACAGTTATTACAACTCGTCTTATGAATTGCGTGTGAGTGCAGCTGTACAGTATAACCTTAAAACTAACCTAAGTAATAGCAAAAAAAATCAAATTATTTTTATGAAAGATATATTTTTTAATGACAAACAAAAATAAATATCCTTTTTACAATTTTTTCAATCTCAATATAAACTTGAATTAAATACTTGGTACTAAGTTATTAAAAGGAGGCCACTATTTTTAGAGAATATTTTGCAAGGTACGTAAGAACACTAAATATTTATAAAGGACAGACTTTATTTGACTTACTATAAAGGTTGCTTTAATTATGAAGATTTTTAAACTTCCTTGTTTTCTGCCTCCCAAAAAGAAGTGAAGTTGGCGAAAATTGAGTTGAACGCATTGCCACCAGTCGCAGTCTCTTCCAAACGCTTCATACATACTCCGGCGGTACCTCGATCCCTCTTGTTCCTCTATTTAGCACTTCCGATTCATAACGTAACAGTGAAGTAATAGTAACATGTTAGTTAGTACCTAACCCAACCTAACTACCGCAGAACATGGAATAATATTGGCCTTCGTATTATACGTAAGTGAAAAAGTTTATAACGCTAGTTCAATTTACAAGCAATATATGAAGGTAATTCCAGAGGGTTACAAAAAAAAACAAACTTGCATTTGAACACGCAATATATAATTGAGTATGTGAAAAACACGGATTTTGTAACAGAGATTAAACCCACAAATTGACATTGTTTGACTTGTGACATTATTCATTGCGAATGTCAAGCCATTTAGATGTTGCCTATGCATGGGATGGGTGAGTCAGAAAGTATCGTTAGGATCCGTGGCGTAAGAAACACTTATTCTTGATACTTCATTAAAATGCTACATTTAAGATCATTACCCTTTTTTTATGACCAATCATGATCACTGCATATCTTTGGTCGATTCATTATATGTATATGTATACGTATACGTATATGTATATATATATATATATATATATATATATGTATATGTATATGTATATGTATATGTATATGTATATGTATATGTATATGCATATGTATATGTATATGTATATGTATATGTATATGTATATGTATATGTATATGTATATGTATATGTATATGCATATGTATATGTATATGTATATGTATATGTATATGTATATGTATATGTATATGTATATGCATAGGCATATGTATATGCATATGTATATGTATATGTATATGTTTATGTATATGTATATGTATATGTATATGTATTTGCATATGCATATGCATAGGCATATGCATATGCATATGTATATGTGTATATGTATATATATATATATATATATATATATATATATATATATATATATGTATATGCATATGTATATGCATATGTATATGTTTATGTATATGTATATGTATATGTAAATGTTTATGTGTATGTATGTGTGTGTGTGTGTGTGTCTGTGTGTGTGTGTGTGTGTGTGTGTGTGTGTGTGTGTGTGTGTGTGTGTGTGTGTGTCTGTGTGTGTGTGTGTGTGTGTATATGTGTATGTTTATGTGTGTGTGTGTATGTGTATGTGTATGTGTATGTGTATGTGTATGTATATGTATATGTATATGTGTATGTGTATGTATATGTATATGTATAAGTATATGCATATGTATATGTATATCTATTTCTATGTGTATATGTATATGTATATGTATATGCATATGTATATGTATATTCATATGCATGTGTATTTGTATAAGTATATTTATATGTTTATGTATATGATTATGTATATATATATATATATATATATATATATATATATATATATATATTTAGATGTATATCTATATGAATGTGTTTAAAAACCGTTGTAACACGATAAGGGGGTAACGGTACAGTGGCGTCTCAATATGCTCAGCTTTTCCTCTAATTGACAGGAATTTTAGCATATCACTTCAAACATTGATTAATATGAAATACAAAAGGTTTAAAAAAATTTGAAAAAGTTTATAGACTCTTATTTTGTACAAACGAAATATATAAATTAAATTCATTGTGATCTAAATGTGGGCAAGAATTAAATTCTATTTATTATATTCAATATAGTATAAATTTGTCTTCCTTTTCATAAAGATTTACTGGATTTTGAAATAATGTAATATTTGTTGAAGTTTACTGCATATTTCTTTTTTGTTTGAAACATTGATGGCGGTCATAAGAACTTATAAGCCAAAACAAATGGGTAAAGATTAAATTAGATTAAATGGAGAGGTATATATAAATTGAATTGTAAAATGTTGGAGTTTCAAGCCAGAAATTAATATAAATACATTATTTTTGAAAATGGGTTTTCGTAATTATTATAATGTATACAGAGTTAAATATATTATGATTGTTTACAGTTAGTTCCAGGTGAGATTCTTGTACAAATGTTCTATCGTAGCTACATAGACGTTTTTTTTTTTAAATCTGATATAGAAGGCCATTAGCAAGGTTTTAGACTTTCAGTAAGATTGTAAATTTTAAATATTAAGATTTTGTATTTAGTAGTTGGAATTTTAGGATATAATATATTATATAATGATTTTATTTCAAAACAATTAGGATAGCAAACAATGAAAATTTCAGATTATATATCTCCTATGTAGGAAAACAAGATAATTGTAAACTTGTGTTCAAACCATATTTCAAATGAAGAAAATAAATTGAAATTACACAAATTTAAAATTAAACCTAATACCACTCGAATGTCTTGGAAGGTTAACTTAGATGTTTGAATGGGAAACTAAAATTTTCATTTATAAAACATTTGATAAATAATATCCATTTTAGACTTTAAGTCTGAATTATAGTTTACATTTTTTTTATAATATAAATACGAATATTTGGGGAATCACCTAATTACTTGAAAAATATATCTTTTGTATATACTTTTGTATATAGCCAATACTTAATCAAAATTTTAATTGTAGAAATTTCTTTATTGACATAAATATTTTAAATTTGAAAATTCTCTATTAAAAATATATATATTTAAATGTACAATATCAAACATGTTTATATACTGGAATGTTTTTCAATTTCTATAAATATGTATGTCTATAGGTAAGAATTATCAACATGTATGTTTTAAAAGTTAGAGTTGTTAATATGTACGTTTACGAGTTATAATTAGAAAACCATGTTACTTTAGATAGAAATATAAAGGAGTCAAAAGGGAGTTAAGGACAAAAAGACTTTAATATTTCATTAAAAATTAAAAAGTTTTCTAATAATTATAATGTATTTTTCGACACAGATATTTCGGATAAAATTTAAAACAAATAGACATGCCGAAAACTGTGCCAAATGTTTTATTTTAAAATAAATGAAAATTATTTTTTTACTAACTTTCGACCTGAGGTACAATTTTTTCTTAGACACGTCAACTGTCGTAAATAGTCTTGAACTTTGGTAACTGAGCTATAATGCCTTCAACGAATCCATTGTCCGGGTAAATGCAGTCCAAAAGGGTTAAATATAAACTAGTGAGTTTTGTATTTAAAGTGCATTGTCAGGCTCTCTGAGAGAATTTGCAAGTAGTAGCATAGGGTATGATTTGGATTAGAATTGCTTCAAATTTTACGTGTGTCGGTTGTTGTACAAGTACATTGTAAGCCAGAGACAGATAGTAACCAAGCGGATACAATGCTGTGGGTAAGTTTGACATTGTAAGCCTACGGTTACGGCTTCAATCCAATAACCAAACATTACAAATGGTATCTAAATTTGAGGGGAAAATTGATATTAGTGCCATACGCAAGTAATTAGGGAATTGGGATTATAAAGTATAGGTTGTGTAAAAACTTCTGATTTTACATTTGTACGAGGTAAGAGCTAAAAAACAGAAAAAAATTAAACTTCTCGCAAAAAGGCCATGGAAATTTGTAATAAATCAACGAGAATATTTATAAAAATATTAAAAATTGAGAAATACTTATTTCATTTTTAAACATTTACTTAAAACAAACTTAGTTCAATCGAGTAACACTACAAAAATCGACATTTCACAGTTGTGTAGTTAGTTTATGCATTTAAATATTGTTGAAATTGTAAAAATATGTAGGCCTATGTTTTGCAGGTTTTATTGACCATTATATATGCTTTATTAGTTATAGAAGACTTTATGTATGTCTTTACGCGTTATATTTATCATTATGTATGTTTTAAGTTGTATAATTAAAAACCATGTTACTTTAGGTGTGCATTTAAATAAATAAAAAGTGAGTTACAATTGAATAAGCAAAATGATTTGAATGTTTAATTAGGCATTTTAAATTGTTTTTATAAAGTATATTTGTATTTTGTTTATTAATTTAAATATTTCGAAAAGTATTAGCCTGTGATAATTTTTAAACTATAATATGAATAAAACTATGTTTTACTAACTTCAAACTATAGTACAATATTTTTTCATAGATCAACTCTCTTAATCATCTCGTAGCCCTAAATCATGGTCATTAATACCTGATGTCTTCAACGTATTCATTCCCCGGGAAATTACAATCCAATAGGTTAAATGTTTGCAAGTAAGGTTTCTATTTATAACGTACTGCATTTTACAAGCATTTAGTCAAAAGTACTTTGCAAACATTAACACAGGTTTTAAGTTGGGTCTTAAATTTTTTGCAGCCGTCTGTGTTGCGTCAGTTGGTTTACAGATAAATTGTTATCCGGACAGAAGTTAGTCGCCAAGAAAATGAGACTCCCTGGTCGGTGCTGATCATTGCAACACACATACACATACACTGCCACGGCAAAACCTTGCATCCTCTGAGTGAAACAGCCCCCGAAACACACGTTTCACACCCCACCAATCACTTGACCATATTTACGCTTTTTCCGCGTAAGCGGTACCAGGTGGTGAAAGACACTGCAGGGCTAATGTACTTGTCTTCGTAGATAGGTGCTCGTTTTTAGTTGTTGCTTAAAAATGTCACATATAGTGTAATATTGTCATATTTCTCAACATCAGGGTCTATTTCACGACTTAAAATTTTGTAACCAACTTGAACTTCTATCTCACTCCGTTCGTAAGTTACGCTTTAATGGCACTTGAAACTATTTTTTACCGCGCTTGACACTTTAAAATATTGATTCAACCATTTATTAATTTGAATATTTTAATAAATAAATTTGTTGATAAATTTGTTAGTGAATTTTATTTTTCTATATTTTGCTTTATTCGTTTTTTAAAATTTTCTTAAACTTTAGTGACTTTTATTTTTATTTTTAATTTCATTTTTAAGGTTTGTTTCTTATAAATAACAAAACTTAATTTAATTTTAACTTTATATGTTAGAAGAAAAATTAATTTTTTCCTAGTGTCTTTTTTCGTGAACAAATTCGACCCTTTGCACCGACTTTGGTTACTTAACCCTAGAGGACTCGCGCTAATACCCGTTACACCAGAGCTCGCGCGGGGTAATTATTTACCCCAACTAGTTTTCAGGTCAATATAAGTAAAATAATTGGTGTTATAGATAAAAAATTATTCAAATATATTTTGTTATATTATAAAAGAAATTAACAAACTCATACAATATGATTTCCTTTTTTATACGTCAAAACACTCTTCACATACTTCAACTAAATGGTCTTTACATACACATTTGCCACAATTAGCACAGCATTTAGTTGTTTTCTTGTCTAAATTCCTCGGGCAAAAACCACACCTGCAATAAAATAGTTTTTTGTAATACTCCAAATTATAAAGCTATACACTGTAAATAAACGTTTTTTGTTTCAATAATCATAAAAACTAAATATTTCATACGGAAGAATAGTATACAAACACAATATACAAAGGTTTTAGCAAACACTCTTTTTTCAAAAGCTTTTTTTGAAAAATTTAAAGTCATATGATTGTTTATGCAATTTTTACTGTTTGTAAATATGTTTTACATATTATATTGAGGGGCTTTTGTTCAAAAGGAAATAGGTATTATTTAGTATGTGTGTGTTGTTTTCTATTATAGTTTATACTTGTATAATATTTATTTATAATATATTCTAATATAACAGAAAGCTAATACGTAACTAGTAATTCTTTTATTTACCTTGCATTTTTTCTTTGCAGTTGTGATTGCCGTTGTTGTTGTCCTAAAACAAATCTGATTCTGGTGCGCAGTTCTTTTGGAAGAGTTACAATTGATGAGCGATTCTGAATATGGTTTTTTACGAGTTCTGTGCCTAAAGTCTTTAGAAAGGTTCTCCTAGGATTATTTTGTTGAGTATTTGTTTCGTAAATTATTTGAGAATTTATTCCAACAACGTCAAGTATAAAAAAGAATACTGTCAATGGCCATCGGTTACTTGTTCGTGACACTGTATAGTTAGAGCACATACGGTCCACCACGTCAACACCCCCTTTGGTGAGATTATAAAATGTTATAAGTTCTGGTTTTTTTTGTTCACCGGTAGAATCATCAATTTTGTTGTTGTAGTGCATTGTTGACAGTCCTAGTAAAACTTTATTTTTTGTTGGCACGTATGATACCAGAGTCATATTTTTCTCATGGAATCCAAACGAACTGCTGCACATTTTTTTATTTTTGGTTTGAACAAATTCTAGAGGTATCTCGGTTTTATTTTTACGTAATGTTCCGACAATTGTTAATTTGTGGTTTTTCAACAAATCAAGTGCTATGGGTATGCTAGTAAACCAGTTGTCCATAGTAACATTCCTGTTTGTTCCTGCAATAGGTCGAATCATTCTCTTTACAACATCTTGTACAGAGTTACTTATTAGAAAGGGGCCAGCAGGTTGAGTTCCAGCATATATTTCCATGTTATTCGTATAGCCTGTACGAGCATCACAAAGCATAAAAATTTTTATCCCGTACTTAGCCGGCTTGTTTCTAATATACTGTCGAAAACTACAGCGACCCCTGAAACCTTCAAGATGTTCGTCTAGAGTAGCATATTCACTTACAGTATACGAATTTTGACTGTTCAATATAATCTTTTCAAAAATGTGTCGAATATGTGTTATGTTATCTATTTTTTTCCTGTTTGTTCTGGTAGAAATATCATCAAAACGTAATACTTGCAACAAAAAATGGAATCTATGTCTTGACATTGTACACATTGCTATATCCAAACCCGTCCCGTCTGTTGTCCATATATCTTTAGAATTTTTGTGTGAAGACTTCATTGCTCCACAAATATACAAAACCCCAATCAAAGCTCTAATTTCTTCAAAAGAAGTTTCGTTTGCATCTCTCTCCCTTCCAAAATTAGCCTTTTTTGTGTTTATGTATTTATTTGTGCAAGACACTATGTAATGAATCAAGTCATTGTCAAATAACTGATTCCATGCTTTCAGGGGTGTATTTGAATGTTTTGCTTCTCCCTTTACCCCTGGCAAATGAATTATAATGTTACGCGAAGGTGTTCTTACATTTTGCGGGGGCGGTTTGCGATACCATTTTATCGGTGGCTCAATCACTCTACCTTTTTTGTCAATTTTGGATTTGCCATAGTAACAAGTAACGCGTTCACGATAAGGTAAATCATCTTCGTCAGAGGTGTACTCATCCAAGTTCAGCTCTAAGCGACATCTTTTAGCGTAATTTTCCTCTAAACTATCATTCACGTCATTTACATTACCAGAGTTACTTGGATATTCAATTCCGAAATCCAAATCTCGGTCAACATTTTTATAAACAATACTAGCCTGATCAACATCACTGCAAGCACTTTGTTCACTCTCGGAATAATGCACACTTTCCTCAACATGATCACTTTCATCACTTGAAGATCTTCCATATACTTCATCTTCCTTTTCTTGTAACCAGCGATTTATAAAATTTGTGTCGTCTCTTATCGCCATGACAAAATATGAACGTAAATAATTTCAAATGGATTATTAGGTCTATAAAATAAAACTAACTTCAGTTATAAAATCCTAGCAAAATACACATCAAAATAAAATCCACTCGTAAAAATATTGCAAAAAACAATGAAAACTAATTTACGTTATAAAAATCTTACAAAATACAATTTAAAATAAACTTCACTTTTAAAAACCTCGAAAAATACAAATAGAAACAAACTTCACATATAGAAAACAGTAATGTAACGTGAGGACTCGCGCGGGGTAAATACTTTCCAAGCTGTGGCACCAATAACTTCAAACCGTTATAGGTAAGCAAAAACTGTCAAACTATGCGATGTATAAGCAGAAATAGATACAGGGCGAGTCCATTAGAAGGTATGTAGGGGGAGGAAGCATTTCAGGATTTGCAACTGTTTTATAATCTTTGTTGGAAACTCACTGGGAGAATAATTACCCCGCGCGAGTCCTCTAGGGTTAACCATATAGTGAACCTTGCTTGGCCACTACTGTGTATAGAAGCTGTTTCATTTTTAAACTTTTAAAATAATATTTGTAAAAGATTTTTCCCAAGGGCAAAATCTTCAAATTTCCTGGCTTTATAAAAAAAAATTAATTATTTTTGTCTTCCATATGCTTTACTTTATAGTAACAAAATTTATTACATTTTTTTTTTAAATAAACAATTTTCTTTAATCTAATCTTAGCTTTAATTCAACTACACATATCTTAGTGTTTTCCGTATCCTGAGAACTTCTAGACATTTTATTAATAATAAATATCACAACTTAAACTTTCACTTTTTCTGTATTTTTTTATCACTATTACTAGTAACAAGTCGTTTTAATTAATTTTGTTTCTCATCTATTTATTTTCTTTACCATGTGAAATATATAAACAATGAATTTAACTTTTTTGTTTTACAGTTTTATCCCTTACATAAATTACTTTCATAGTGCTATCTTTGTTATTATATTTAACAATAATACATTTCAAGAACAATTTTCATTTATTAATATTTAATATTAAAAAATAGGTGCTAACAAGTATATAATAATATGATTTATTTTAATGAACATGAATTCATAATTTCGTGGTCAAGGTTAGAGTTGATCATTTTTAAACATGTAAAATTGTTTGTATGTCAAATTGTCTAAACAGCTGTTTTGAGGTTATCTTGAGCGAATTTCAATGTACTTTCGATAAGACGTATATTTTAGATTTTTCTTACAGTCTTGTTGTAACATAATATTCCCGTTTCCCAGTAAGGTTTGTTTAATTTAAAAGTCCAATTCAGCAATTCTATAAGAAGTTCATTTCAAAATAGTTTTGTAATATAAAGTTTAAATCTTGTATATTAAACCAGGCATATGGACCAACCGATTCTGTTATTTCTTGCTCGGTTTGGAACATTGTATTGCTAATCTATTTCTGAAGCTATTCTCAATTCAGATTTTTAACATTTATTAATTTTAAACCAGCAATGTTTCCATTCCATTCCACTCTTGAAACCTTTCAAATAATTTCCTGATATAGACTGTAGCTCCCGTACTTATAATGTTCTATAAATCTTAAACAATATAAAATAAATTATTGGACAAATTTATGCAAATTTTTTTTTTATTGCTCGACATGATCATAACTAGTATATATTGGTCTTAACCATAACAACAGTTACCAATACGAGTTTTATTTGTTCTCAATTCTTTTACACAGGACATTTCCTATTATTACATATTTTTTATATTTGTTATTAATATTTATTATATTTAACAGCTCTGGTTGCTGTTCTTGAGCTGCTCTTTAGTTCGTAAACATATTTCACAGAAATACGGAACACTTTATTTTAGTTTGACCAATTTTAATTATCCGTTGGTCATTTTGTCCCTTACCCATCCCCCCTTCGTACTGGTTTATCCTACTTATGGAGTCACAGGGAACATTTTCTTTACCCGGGCAATGCAACATTATAGGGTGGTATTCCTGTGTGGCTAGTATCCATCGAGTTATTCGAGAGTTTTTAAGGCTACAGGAGTATAAGAATTTCAGGGCTTTATTGTCCGAAATTATTTTTAACGGCACCCATAAAATCAGCTGACTAAATTTCTTTATCGTGTACAATGGTCAGTAATTATTTTCACTGATCGTGTAGCGTTACTCTGCTTTTTTCAACGTACTTGATATAAAGCCTATAACCTGCAATTGTCTATCGTCATCTTTTTGGTAAAGTTGGCTAGCGATGGCCTTCTCGCTCTCACCTGTTTGCAAAACTGTTTCCCGCCCCTCCTTCGGATGTACTAACATAACTGCTTCTATAATCATGCGTTTCATTCGTTCGAAAGCTATTTGCTTTTCGATATCCCAAACCCAGAATTGTTCCTTACGTAAGAGCGTTAACAGAGGTGACGGTTCTAGTGTATATTTGCTTGTAAAGTATTCACGAACCCCAGAAACGATTGTAGATGTCGTTTATTTCTCTGATATGAAAATTCGTGAATTGCTTGGAGTTTTTCTGGATCTGATGTAACTCCCTGCTGATTGAATACATATCCTGGAAATTCCCCTACTGTGATGATTTGAAATTTTAATACGAATAAAACTATGTTTTACTAACTCGCAACTACAGTACAATATTTTTCATAGATCAACTTTCCTAAATTATCCTAAGCCATGGCTATTAATCTGTGATGCCTTCAACGTATTCTTTCGTTGGGAAATTACAACTCAGTGGGTTAAATATTTACTAGTCAGGTTCCTATTTAGAGAGTCCAGTGACTCGTACTCTGGTAGAATTTGTAAGCAATAGCACAGGTTTTTTCTTCGGTCATAAATGCCTATTTAAAGTTTTTGCCAGTGTCGGCTTCAATTGATTTACAGGGAAGTTATTGTCCGGACAGAAGATAGCCGCCAAGAAAATGACACTCAATGGTGAGTGCTGGCCGTGGCAACACACACACACACACACACACACACACACACACACACACATACACACACACACACACACACACACACACACACACAACAACACACACACAACAACACACACACGCACACGAACACAAACACAATGGAAATATAAAGGTGAAAATATATACATATATTTTAATTTGTAAATTAAATTTATTGAAAAAAATAAACTACGAGTGACTACATACAATTTATTAAGTAACTACAAAACTCATTTATTTAGCTAAGCCCAAACGCGTTAGTTTGTATAATTCAAGACAATCATTATTAGTTACGCAAATACAAATATTATAAGAAACAAAGTAGAACGAACTCCTGTAGCGTATATGGAGATCCTTGTATAAATCTTCTCTTCTTCTCTTATTACTTCCCTCCTGTGAAATCCTATCATTAGATTGTGACCGGCATCCATAGCAACATCGTATCCTACAAGATAAGCATAATTATTCTTATTGTTATAATAATTATTTTCAGTCAAAATCAAGCGCTTGTTTTATTCTTAATATATATTTACTCGTCCCCAAACCTCTTCGTTTTTCATCTACAATTGAAAATAATGAAAAAAGTTGATCAAATTGTATTATTTCTCTGTTTTATATTCGAAAACCGATTGACATTGCTAACTCAATTTTTAAGTACATTACAGAGAAAAACATTACTTTGACTGAACCTATATTTGTGGGATGTTAGGGTTGTCACAAAAACCGAAAACCACAACTGCGTTATAATAATCCTCGAAGAGAGCCTAGGAAGATCACTTCAAAATGTAGTGTACTAACTGCATTCAACCTACTACCACTCAGGCATCTATTTAAACATCTGGATGGGGCTATTATTGGTCCTCGAGCCTACAGAGGCCCTAAAGAAAAGCCTTGCCTGCCTGTCACAAATAAACTCTTGAACAATTTACAGTCCAGTTTAAGAACTTTTTCTTGAACAAAAAAATATCAAAGGGCTTCGAACGTTACATACTTATCGAAAGTCTTTGTTTGAAATTTACAGAATAGTTTCTAGTGCCAAGTGTCCTTTTGGCTTTAGAATAGGAATCCAGGAGCGTTATATTATCCCCAGATGGTTAACGACTGTAATCCATGTCTTGATGCTTTACATTGCTTCAGAACTACCACTAGGCACAATTAAAAAAATGAGAGCATATATGGTGAGTGTCTATGCAGCAAGCTAGTTCACTATAAAATGTAATGCGCAAAAAAGGATGTAGTGGAAAATAAACCAGCTATCGTCATACTTAGAAGAAGACCTAAGTAAAGCTATAAACAAATGGTTGCACGAGAACTTCGCACACCCTGAAAATGTAATAGTGGGATTGCTAAATGACAGTTTGCGAAAACATACGTCAACTAGCTGTCAAGAAAATCACGGAAGCTAAATGGAAGTTTAGTATTGCTGACTTCGCACAGCCTGAAAATGTAATAGTGGTAACGCTGACAGTTTGCAAAAACATACGTCAAATAGCCGTCAATTAAATCAGCAGCTCGATGCAACTCTTCTTCTGTTAAAAAATTTGAAATTCCGAAGGTTAAATTCGCTGTTTCAGATTACATAGACATATTTTGGCAGTTTTTAAATATTACCGAACTAACAACAACAATGCATTTATCACAAGAACACCTCAAAGAATTCGGAACAATTGAGTTTCTAGGATTCAGTGCTTGTGAACTTGCCAACACACTCATTAGCTATAGAGAGGGCAGCAAATGACGTTACTAATTCTCCTCAACAAGTGTGCGATGGAACAAAGAGAGATGCTGGGATCATATTCAGATTGGCAGATGGAGCCGTAAGACATCAATTTGAGACAAACAAAAATTCCAAAGCGAAAACATTCAAAATAAATAACGTGGTCTCATGGTCAGGTTGATTGATAGGTAGGTCGGGTCTCGAAGGGTAACCACCTAATTTTGATAACTTTTGAGTTGTTATAAGAAATTTGCGAAGCGTTGCACATGGAAGTTGCGTAATAAACATAAATATAAGTTAAATAATTAGTGAATTAAAATTTTCAATCAAACATAGAAAACAAGGGAAATCATTTTTCTTATACAAAATGTTAAGTTTGAGCTATTTGTGAAGTCTAAGGATAAAAGCCCATGACTTTAAAATTTTTACATAGCTTCTAATACGTCTGAAGACAACTTTTAACACTATTATGTTCTTATTTCACACAAAAAAGTTCTTTTGAAATAGTATGTAAACAAAAATAATTTTTACAAAAACTTAACTTCAACTATTTATTAGGAATATACTGTGGTTGAATTTAATAATAAATACACAAACACCTCTTAACCACAAACTTTCTTTATTTTACCCTTATGTACATTTCAGTTACAAAGTAACTATCCTCAGAGGGATAACATACAAAGACTGATTAACGCTAGAAAAATACCTTATTTATAATCTACAGAACTAGTCACTCCTACTCCGACCGCCGCGGCCCCACCTGTTAAACAAGGCGTAGCCACGCCCATCGAGTGAAAGCAAGATATCTTACGTCAACTTACTAAAATATAAATTAAAAATACAATAAATAAAAATTGTTTTTTGAAATTATAACCATCACAAAATTTAATATAAAAATCATAATCCTATTTAACAAATGAATATAAAATTGATTGAGGAATAGGACCTCTATCAGAATTTAATAAATTCTCAGGTTTATGTTTACTAATTTTTAAACTTTCGAAATTATTTAACAACTTATTAGTTCTAACATTCTTAATTAACTTGACATTATTAACATCTAGATTGTGATTGGTCTCTAAAATATGGGCAGCAATACTAGACTTATCAGATCTTTGTTATTTAATATCCCTAATATGTTCCTTAAATCTAGTTAACCCCTTTTCGTTTTTTTCCTTTTTACTAGCATGAATAACATTTATTTGCCACATCAATATCTGATAGAGTATTCTATTTTATAAAACACAATATGATTAATCAAAGTACATAGGCTGGCCAGAGACCTACGCCGAGTTATTTACTTGACATTTCCCGGGAGTTATAATTTCTTATAAATTCGTATAAAAACAACATATAAACGTGGAACTTTATTAGTTAATTACGTTTGCAGAGTTCGTCCGATCAATTACAGTAAATAATTATTCAGATCGTTATTGGAACTCTTTATTAATAAACTTCTGATCTGAGCATTATGACCTTTAAGAATTCCAGAAAATTAAACAATGAAAAAACACAAGTTAGATAATGATGGTGGAAGATTTTTAATTTATATTTATACCTACTGTGTATTAAATTAATTTTGAAATAATGTTTTTATTTGTTTAACAGATTGTAATATTGCTTACCCATTTTCTACACCTGCGTACGCATAGCCCATTCCCTTACACAAATTTATGCATTGGAACGGAATATTTTTGAAATTTGTGGTATAGTAGCCAGTAAGAGTGCGGGGAATGTATTGGTCAATGTAACAACCCATGTATACATATTCTAAAATAACATAACCGTAACAATTATAGCACATGCATGGGAAGTATAACAAAATATTAAAACAATGTAACTCCTATATAAAATAGGCCCTATAATTAAATTATTAGCTAATACACATTTATATAACACCTCAAATTTGAGGTAAAGTACCCTTGTACATATCAAATTACTTACATCTCGACTTAATCTTTTAACACGGGCTTCATATCCTTTTTAAGTCTAAACACGCATATTAACCAAATTCTCTACACATTTATCACGCAAAGAATGAACAATTTTTGTTTTGTTTAGTTTACAATCATTCACTTCTAGATCTGGATATATTGATTTATACTGCTCTTATAATTAGCTTTATAAGAATATTTTCATTTCAGAACAATTACAAAATTCATTTCGAAAAATGTAAAAAAACAAACAAATTTTTATTTTTAAAAACAATACAATAAGGAATTATAAACCTGGTCTTAGTTTCTAGAAATCTTCATCTCAGCTATTTCTTCCAGTTGATATTAGAATCCATATTTTAAGGAATTCACCTTAAGCATCTACCACAAGAAGAAAATATGTTTCAAGTAAGATACGTATTTTATAAATATAATCTCAGTTCCTAAATCTTTTCATTTTATTGTATTTATCACTGTAAGGATAAGCACCAAGGATCGAAACGAAATATTTAGTCAAACTGCAATTACAATTGTTTTAAAACTTTGCTTCAAAATAAATTTATCATGGGTAAAACTCCGGAATTCGTTTCAAATAATATACTTATTTATACATTTGGTCAAAACAATTTCAATTTTATGTTTTTTTGTTAGTTCCTTAGCACCAATCCTCAAAACCAAATAACTAGTGAAGATGCAAGAGGAATATTTTTACATAATGTGCCAAAAATCTGTAATTATAATATAATATAATCATTAATTTTAAGTAAAATAGGTATTTATTTCAATTAGGATAAGTCATTACAAACCGACACAGTTTATAGATATTTTCCTTTGAATTTATATAAATGAAACCTCTAAACCACAAATGACTTTTTCTTTTGTTTAAAACCTTATTTACATTTCAACTGCGTAGCAATCATATTGTAAATTGTAGTAACTTACAATAATATACCTCAGAGTAAATTAACTCTGAGGATGATTGCTATGCAATTGAAATTTACATAACGTTTTAAATGAAAAAATGTCATTTATGGTATAGAGGAATCATTTATTTAAATTAAAAACAACGCCACAGTTGGTTTATACAGTTATATTCCTTTCAATATATATCTTCCAGTTAACTTTTGCATCCAGCTTCAAAACCAAACGTTTTGTGAAACTAAAAGTGGTATATTTCTGAATATTTGCTTTAAAAATATAAAAAAAATCCAAGGAAAGGTCAGAATTTATTTCCGAAAGGATACGTCTTTATTAACGTGATCCAAGTTTTTTTTTATTTTATTTTATTAATTTCATTCAATTACTTTAGCTGCAAAGCGAATATCTAATCCAGCTGAATTTGGAATATTTTTGATATTTTATTTTAAAGAAATCATTTATTGTTAGGTTAGGATTGAAGCTCATTTTAAGTAGGATACGTCTTTATGCAATTGGTTTTTGTTTTCAGATCTTTCAAATAGATGTGAAATACATGTAGCAGGCTTCAAATATATCAAAATATTTTTGAAGCTGAAAATACTATAACTTGGTCCTACTAATATCAGTTATAATACATTATAATTTTGTGAAAATCCTAATATACTCATTTTTATTTCTGCTAGGGATATTTCTATATATTTGAGTACAGTTTTCTAGCTTTCCTATTTCTACAATAAAGGATATTCTATATTAAAAGCTATCAACAAAACACAATTTTTTTTAATAATCATGATGAAAGGAGAGAGTGATTATAGTTAAAATTTTCTAGAATTAAAACTAAATGAAGAGGAGGGAAATAGAATTTGGAATTCTCAGAAAAGATACATACACTGATAATGTTACTAACAAAAAAATCAAACCCTGCACTAGAACATAAATTAGCGGCATTTAGGCATTTTTTAAATGATTTCTAGATAAACCGCTAAATAAAAAGAATATAAAAAAGAACTGAATACTATTTTTAAAATTGCGGACAGTAATGGATAAAACAAAGAAGTAATAAGAAAGTTAGTTTAGAAGAATTAAGGCAAGATAAAATAAAATGAAAAGACCCACAAATGAAATAGAAAGACAGAAATGGGTTAAATTAACTTATGCGGGATAAGAGAGGTATAAATAAAATCGTTTTTTAGAGAAATATAATATAGAAGTTGGAATAAAAATTAACAACACAATAAACAATAAATAAAAGGGTAATATAGAATATTTAAAAGGTTTGAGTAAAATCGGAGTTTATAAAACGCAATTTAATTGTAAAGCAAAATACTTAGGAAAAACATGACGAAAACTTGAAACCAGATATAAAGAGCATATCAAGTCTTTAATTATGAGAAAAATTATTCGAATTATGCTACACATTTGTTTAAAGAGGGCCAAACACGGCAAGAAATGAAAAATACGGCAATTTAACATTATGTTATTGAAAAAAAAAAGATTAAATATTGTATAAAATTTATAAATTATTAAAACAAAGTTAAAATAAGAAAATGTAGTCAATAAATAAATACACAGTCGAATGGTATAATTAAAAGTTTAAAATAACAAGTAGCCTATTTGGAGGCAAGAAGCAAGAGTAAGGGTGCACTGCAACGGGCTAAAATGTCCCATTTTACCGTTGCAAGTGTAAGTGTAAATTCCATATATGTTAAGAGGTTTTGCAATCAAAACAGCGAAGCCAAAACAAAATAAACATGCCTTAGGCATAATGTGAGTTTAATTTAACGAGGTTAACGGATAGAAATAAAGCCATTTTCGGTATAAGGGGATTTTTTCAGATTTGAAAGGGGGAAAAGTCTAAAATCCACCTAGAGGGACCATCGACATTGGAGGGGACGCTAAATGAAGAAAGAAGTACAATGTAAAGAGACGAAAAACCAGATACGGAGCCTCCCAAAAAAGTTAAAGTAAAATTTAGAAAATAGTGGATATTTCGACCACAGACTGACAGATCATGAGAAGAGTAAGCAGGACTTAAACTAGACAAGCCATCCGGTACACAAGAATTTGGAGACTTTTTTTGGTCCAAAGCAGCCAGGAGTGGTTGACAAAGCCGGAGAACGTCAAACATGTTGTTAACGCATTTTTGAATAACGAAGGGAACGGTTGGTGAGCGAGTGCGCTCCGTTTTATTCAACTCTTACAGTGGTTCAAACCGATAAGTTATGGTAAAAATGCAGGGCTAAGAGCGAGGGGATATCGCTGAAATGTAGTGTCTTGTGTTTTAAAACCCTTTTGGAGAGGAAAGTCTCTAAAAGTGGTTTTCGTCGTTAAACAGCAAAGTCGTAGCATTCTCAAGGAAATTGTTGCAGAAAAATAGGTCGAATAAACGTTTTGAGACAGTGCTAATATGAAAAAATGAATAGTTCCTAAAATTAAAGTGGTTAAACTATTTAGGGTAAAATGTAAACAAATTAACTTATAAAAGTTAAATTTGAATAGTGTAATGAAAAAAAAGAGTAGATCGAACCCGGGATAAAATTTAGTTCGAAAATTATAAAGACAGTGTCAAAGGCGTATTAAAAGACTAAATCTAGGTATTTAAATACAAAAAAGAAATACTGTATATAAATACAGATGTATATATTCGCGAAAAAAAGCGTATTGTTTGTTTCGGATATTACGCAAACCAGGAAAAAATAAAGAGCAGGTGACGCGAGATTTGGGCGAGGCCAACATCCAACACGGCCAGCCACAAAAGGAGGAGACATCACACCAATGACGTACCAGGGAGGAAGTGACGCCGGAATGGTCAGATTTTAGCTTCTCTAAAAAAAAAAAAAAAATTAAATTTTATTTTGAATTTTTGGGGAACTTTTTGAAATTTTAACGTATAAATTTAAATAAATTTTGCAAAAGTTGAAAATGCATATAAGAGTAGTAGTGGATTCTTATCAGAAAGAAGGTGGAGGGGATATCGTTAGTTTGTGGTAGCTACCTCAAACTAAAATTTTGAACCCTCCCATTTTAGATTGAAAAGGTACTAATCAAAATGTGTGGAATATATTTTTGAAATTTAAAAATAATGTAAAAGACAGTTTTAAACATAAAAGAGATAAGTATTTGAGTTGGTAAATTGCAGTTTCAAATAAGTAAAACTTTTAAATTATATTACTAATTCAAATATCTGTGAATTCAAATTATAAGACCTGTTACAGTTTTACCAACATGATCCTTAATATAAATGCAATATAATCTTATAACATATTGATATTGTAACTCAAGAATTCATTCTTAGGGCTCTGCTAATAATTTTAGCTGTCATATTGAAAGATTTGTTATTTAGAAATAATTCTGGGGTTACATTCCCTTAGCACGTACTTTGCGACAGTGTACAGGTGCCTGTATGGTAGGGTTTTATACTGACCAGGTTTACTTGAATGTTTCGTCGTTAAGTAGTTCTTTGTAAAGATGTAAATGAATCGATATATGAAATGTATTTTCAGCTGGATGGTTTCAGGTATGTAGCATACTACGTAAGCATCGATGTTTCACCTTGTAAATACGGAGCCCCCTAAATTTTAACGACTGACAAATCTACATATTTCCATCAGATATTTTCATCAGGGGCAAAAGAAGTACAAAGAGTGGAGGGAAATGATAGGGCAGGCAGGGTCAGTAGGCTTTCATATCTAAGATTTTGGCCGCAGTAGTATTGACCTATCATCCAATTTGGTGCACTGATAAAGTTACATTTCAAAACAACAGAATGCCATGTAAAGGCAATAACGACTAACAGTATGTAACAGCCAAAGGCATCTCTCAAACTAAACATACTTTTAATTTTACATTTAAGCTCAGTACTGGATCTTGTGTTTCTCAATTGAACTCATTTTAATGGAAGAGAAATATTACTAAAATAGTAAGAAATAATTTCTTAAATTTTTTTTATTCATGTATGTATTATTAACTTTTTAACTGATTGAACTGGAATTTGAATTATATTATTTTGAAAAGACTTTTGGGAGTCCCCATTTATAAGGGTCAAATTCCTTTGTCAATTAGGTAACCTTCTGAATGTTTAAATTTATAGTTTTTTAAAATACTTTTCATTCATTACTTACGCCACTTTATTTCATCTTATCGGCTTATGCTCGTATTTACATTCTATAGCTATTCTTACTATGCAATAACCCTTTGGCAAATATTTAAACTAATGAATATTTATATCAGTGACGAACTCATTCTCAAAGATTTTAAAGTAGCATTACCATTAAAAAGTCTAACAGTCAAATTATCTTAATAAACGTTGGGCTACTCTTGTCGAAAACGGGCCAATTAACAACATGTTACCCCGACGGGACGGGGTTGCACTTTTTAGACTCACAACTGGACACGACTACCTAGCTGCACACCTAAACAAAATACACGTCTTCTCGTTTCCCAGGTGTACCCTTTGTGACAGCGGGAAGGACATGACAGCTGAGCACCTCCAGTCATGTACAGCACTGAACCATAGACACATGAACAACACGAAGGAAGAAGAGATATCTCGCCTTTACTGGTCAGCGCGCCACCAAATGGCCCAACAGCCAAGAGTTGGCGTTGGCTAGTAAGTAAAGAAGTAAGTAAATTAAATTCTTGTTTACACATACAAAGCAATGAAACACAAAGTTTTCAATCGGTTGTGGTAAAGCTCTTGATTTCAACTATTCTGTTTTTCCTTTTATTTTTTTTATAATCCACTACGTCTCCTAACTAGATTTCTGAATCTGTATTGAGTTCCTCTTTGTTATCATCCGCACTCAGATATTCGTTTCCACCATTTCTGATCCGTTGAGTACTTAATTCTATGTAGTAATTTAGGACATTCATTTTATTTCCAACTTGTATTGGTAGCATATCCATACCACTCGATTGTCTTGGACGATTTAATTGAGCCACATTCTGTTCTTCTGTTTAAATTGTAAGCCTTGCACGCGTATAACTGGATACCTCGTATACAAAGGTTTTTATATCTGTTTCCCTCTAAATTTCTGCAAAAATAAAATAAAGCTCTGTGTAATGAATAAATGATATAAACTGACATTTTTAAACTAAATGTAATTTGTCAAATTTGCTGCTAACTTGGTATTTATTAGTAGTTCGTTATACAAAGGCCAGCCCTTACGAATTATTTATACACCCGTTTGGCGTGAATTCTGGGAACCATTAGAAACACGCCTAAATACGATCATGCTGTTATTTTGTTTTTCCATTATTTTTATTCTATTAACAATTATCAAGGCATTGTTATACAATTAGACATGTTTTTACATTGTAACCCTTGTTCACGTCACGTCCAGTGAAATGGTTCCATAATCATGAATCACAAAAATACTTAATTTTTTGTAACATATAAACAATTTATGAAGCATTCAAAACATTTTAAAAGTTTTTTCTTCGGTACATTCATTTACTAATATAAATTTGAATACACATTTTAAACAAATAAAACCTTTTTTCCAACGCAAATTCCGCACACGTGGTAAAACGTTTCTTTCAGGTGAAGGATGGAGACGGTATTTCCTACATTTAATAACAAGTAGAATTCTAGACTGAACTTTTTATAAAAAAATCATTTGGGATAGTTTTAATTCAATTCATATAATCATATATAGGCCAACTAATTTTGTAACTATGTACATAATCTGTTGCAACTATGTAAAACTCGAATTCCGACTAACCTAGTGTTTAAAAAGACAAATATAAGATGACTGTAAATGTAAAATAACTGCAAATAATATTTTTACAATTTCTATATATTTTAAAGTTTTAGGTATACTTATATCAGTGTATTTTTATGAATAAAAAAATAGTTTCGAACTTTTGTAACCATAAATTGTAATGATGACATATATTTTTATTTCTAAGGTTGAGTAGGTGTACAAGAATCAATGCTTTAACCTTTTTTGGGGTTTTTAATTTTGTAAATAGAATTCTCCCAATTTCCACCACATTTTTGACCTTTGTTACTAGGACACTCAATATTACAAATGTCCTCACTGATTTTTTGATGAACAGGTATTATAGCTCCTTGCGCACCACAAAAGCAATCCACTCTGTAAGAAAGCAAATCTGAAAATTACGTTTCGGTAACTCAGTGATTGTTTACTTATATCTATATTATATATTACGACTAGATGCGTTGATATAGTTAGAATCTAAACAGACGGAAAAAGTTTTGCAGAGTGAAGGAAAGTGGCCTAATATATTTGCTGTAAAATCAAGTTCAAGGAATATAAAGATTTGTATGAGATAATGATATTTCAAGTATTATAGAAACAATTTATTTGAAAAACATCGGAAACTATAGTTACTCAGCAAACAATATGGGAAAGATATATAGTCTACCTCTGGAACCCTTAATGGTCGTGTTCAGAATAGAACTGTTTAGAATTTAATTTTAAAATAACGGTATAGCCGAGTTCTTTATCCGTGCCGGTACTAAGTCTGCAATTAGGCATTGAGCTGGGATATCTATTAACCGAAACTATGTAAACAATTGCATAAGCGGTCCTAAAAAGATCGATTATCAATTAAAGTGATTTAAATAGACTCTCAGATGAAGTAGAGAAGACGAGAGGTCTTTAAAAATTGGAAATTGCCCTCAAGGAAATGAATGTTATGCTATATTTAATGACTGTTTCAGAAAAATTATATTATCTAGTACTGTGTGATTCTAATTATCTAAAGTTAAAGTGATTGATCTAGATATTTATAATTATATAGGTCCATTAAACTTGTAGGACAACATTTACTTCTAGCCACTTCTATTTGGATACAGCGATATGTTTACATAAGGCAACAATGTTCAGCTACAGCTATTAAGTACAGTAATTTCCCTCAAAACGATATTACCTTAAACGAAAAAATACCTTCAAATACACCAAGATGGTTAGTTTGGCTATTGCTTAGGTCCGACACAGAACAACAAAACGAAACCGGGTTGTTTATATCCAAGCAAAATTACCTAAATAACATTACGGAATTACCAGAGAGAAATGCTAACAGAATCTATTTTTAGAGAAGCGATTGCCCTACCTTCTTTCAGAGATAAAATCTAACATTCATTAGGAAACATGATTAAAAAATTAGCTTATTTTCACTCACCCAGATATCAGGAGAGCATACATGTAGCCAAGCTGTTTGCAATATTCCGTACACATTTAAAGCGTCTGTTCTGAAAAGCTAATAAAATATCCAAAAAAAAGTCTCTGTGGTAGCCTGAATAACAACCAAGATATTCGTTGGGTTTTCCTGAAATTTTAAAAATGTGTTAACCTCGTTTCAAGTCAGGATAAAAATATGATTCACTTTTACATTTTTCTCTAAAAGAAATATATAACATTAATAAATTGTTTAGTAATTTACCTTATTTTTATCACCCATTTTCTCACTTCTCTCTCTCTCTCATTCCTTTTCTTTATCAAACTATGTATTTACCTATCTAACTAGCTAGCTCTGTGTATTTATATATATATATATATATATAAATATCGCAATATGTTTAATATTCCTGATGATGTTGGTACTGTTAGCCAACGAAAAGCTTTGAATTGTAAATTCAATTATAATATATATATATATATATATATATATATATATATATATATATATATACAATATAAAAGTTATTTAATATTGTATCTATAAATTATAATATATTTATCTTACCTATCTAATAGTCACACCTTTAGGTTTCTAAATAGTTAAACAATCATATAAATTTAATATCACCTACATTTCTTTATCTGACATCCAGTTATTACAAATTGTACCTTCAAACACATTAGTATAATGTATTTGACAAGGATTGATTACATAAATAATACAAATATTATAAATTAGACTCGAGACTTTATGTTCTTAATACAATACCTTGTATAAAAAGTGTTAGATTAGAGTGCACTTTCCCTCTGGATTATATTACGGGATCTTCTATAAGGTATAAAATGTTGAAAATAAAACTTTAATAAAATTTATAATGTCAACAAATTTAAATTTGTTCTGAATTTACCAATTTATATAAATCACTGTTATCTTTATGTAATATAATAAAGTTTAAACTTATTGTTTACGCTCCTGGAATTAACTGGTAGCTGGCGGTTAACTACTTCACTTTACTTTTACACAATAATTTGCTTTACTTCCCTACGCTCTTTACTATCTGCCTCATCTTTTAATCGACGCATTTTAAAAACTTTTATAGATAATTAACTAACAAATTCCTTTTACAATTCCCTTCACACTTCTAATCAAATAACCCCTTGTAAAACATTTCTTACACTTTGCCCTCCCCGCCCCCAAATACGTCTAGAGCTTTCCGAAGCTCACCAAACTTAGTTAGCTTTGACCAATGATTTTAGTTTTTAAGAACGAGCATGACCTTCCACCATAAGTATTTTAGTCAATCAGATTTAACTTTTTATAATTTCGAAAGTATATCGTTCGGCCAACAGTTTCTGCTATGTCGGTGTATCTCACGCAATTTTACAAATTTTGTGACTTCCCACACTCCAAGAGGTGTGTCTTTCCCATGATTTCCTTGGTTAGCCCGAAACACTTAAACCTGAGAAATACTCTGAACCCTTTTTCTGTCAACACGTTCTAGCTTATTAGCCTAACGGAAATATATAATGGTTAAGCTTTATTTGTCGACTTGTTTTACGCTAACTTTGTTGCTCATTTCTTAATGTGTCTACTTATTATTAATAACAGTAAAGTGATTATTATTATTAGTATTTTGAATATAAATAACTTTATATTATGTGCCTAATATATTTTATTTTATAATATGTATAATATAGATAATTATATATATCTTCCAAATTTGGAGAATATGAAACTTATAAATAGTTTAATAAATGATTAAGAATGTACTTATATTAACCATTCGAAATATATAAATTCAGCATGCACAACAAAAATAATAAATGATCAAATACAAATACATCATAAATTTGATACTATATTCAATGTCAAGGCTGTATTGTTACGGCAACAAGATAAACTTGGCTATTTGTATAAAATTGGCAAACATATTATATCTAGTTACCATATGTTTTATATCTTCCATTATTGTCATTCCTGATGATATAGGTGCTGTTTATCAAAAAAATCTTTGAATAAAAATAATTACACAATTCTTTTATTTGAATAGTCTCAGATGTTTTTGATAACTATAAAAGAAAACATTATACACACTCACAAACACACACACACACACATATATATATATATGTATACATATATACACAGACTTCATATGTTATGTACACATATATGTGAATAGGCCATTACATAAGTCAACATTTATCTAAGCAGATAAAATAGAACTTATAACTAAACTAAATAATTCGGAAACAGTGTGCCATATACATCGTGCATGAAATCCATAGAATGGAATCTGTAACTGCTGAACATTACATATTCGCTAAACCAGAAACAGACATAATAAAAACAAATAGTAAACATTATCTAGATGTTCACAATTTACACGCTCCCACAGATTCCATTAAAATTTGTATCATATTGGTTATGAAGAACCTAACAATCCTAAACGTTTCTAAAATAAATCTTTTTAAAACTATTAGAAGTTTATCAACATAAACATAAAATAATAAACGCAAAAATAAATACAACTGAAGATGTATTATTTATTATAAAAATACAGTTTCATTACATTAAACTAGATAGAGAAATATGTGAACGTTTGAAACATACTTCGTCTGCACGCTGTCTTTCCTATTTTACTGGTGTAATAGCAATGTTAAACAGCTAGATATAATTTTATGTTTAATTAAGTTTTTATAAAATCATGAATAGAGAGTCACTTAGAAATTGCTCTTGGCGCTTTTGTTTTCACGGGGACTTTCATTTAAGTGATTGAAACTTATTTCAAGAAGAATGGTTGAAGTTTTTAATGAAAACCCGTCATTGAATTAGTAATTTTTTAAATTTAAAAATCCACACAATTTAAAAGACGAATCATATCTTTTGATGTCTTTAACTAACAAAATTTCATTTACATAGCCTATATAAGGAAAATAACAAAAGGTATTCCCACCTGGAATAAAGATTATATTATTTTAAAATTTTCTGTATCTTAGCAACATTGTAGGCTGCCTTCTTAAACCAACACATTTCATATATACGCTGTCTTTTCGATTTTGCTGGTGTAATAACAATTGTAACTATTTAGATGTAACTTTATGTTTAATTCAGTTTTTATAAATGCACGAACAGAGTCACTTCAAAAATTATCTTGCCACTATTTTTCAACTCGGCTATCATTTACCTGATTGAAACTAATTTCCAGATATACCAATATTCCAGGGCTGAACGACCTTTTTAAACGTGAGGATTCATTATTAGGAATAAGTAGTAAGTCTTTGGACACCTATTATGTTGATAAGAAAGCTGTTTAAATACTAACGAAAGTCAAAACATTTTTCAATATAGTTTATATAAATACCAGTAAAAAATTCGATTAATTACGAATAGTTAGACTCAATACAAGAGTTTGTCAAGAATATTTTAGCTTTGTGATATGATTACCATTTTGTTATCATATATTGTTTGTAAACATCAACTGAAAAATACTAATTAAAAATTATTTTAAACATTGAAACAACTTTTTACATTTATATAAAATATTAATTATAGTTGTATAAATATATATTCTGTACTTAATTTTAACATTTCTCTTTGTCTTATTGCTTTTCACTTAAAATGACTGTTAGTGCTGGATTAAAAATAATTAATATTCATTTAACATTAAAAATACTGCAAAGAAGATGAGTCGGTTTGTATTACTTTTGCAACTGGGAATACTGGGTGAGTTTGTATGAACAGGTTTCCACCCTCCTTCTTCGCAGGATACGTTGAAAGAAGTCGAACCATCCGTGAACTCATAGTCTTCCAAACACATAATAGTGCACGTCCTGCAACGTTTTATTCCAGGTAATTGTTCTTATATGTAATCAATTTTATAACATATTTTGGAACATTAGGTCATTTTTGTAAGTATAGTACATTATAAGTGAACATTTAGTATTTATACACTAATGAAATATATATTATTATTTAAACGATGAACAGGCACAACACAACTTAGTGCGCGCACTGCAAATAGTATGTTGCAAATCTTGCCTATACTAAAGTTTGCGGTATAGCATTGTCACAGTACATAATTATCCAATAGAAAGCCACTTACTCAGAACTGCAAGACGTTACAGCATTGGCTGAAGAAGAAGGCTCAACACAACGCTTCACTTCATACTGACAATTAGATCCATAGAAAGTGCCTGGACAGTCACAGGTGTTTACTGAGGTGCAAGTCACAGATGGCTGTTGACAAGTATGATCAGCAAATTAGAACATTATAGTGACCAGATTTTTAAGCCATTCGAAGGTCGGTTGCAATGCTTGTATACGCGAAATAAATAGTAAGTGAACTTAATAGTTTTATTACTTTTTTAAAGCAAAATTATTAATAATGGTACAAAGCTTTCTTTGCTTCAATATTGTAAGAGCCTAAATAATAGTTCCTGCAAATACCATTTATATAAATTAATTTATATATGTACATATTTTTGTATTACCTATAATAAATATTTTACTATTAAAATAAATCAGCATTATTTAAATAGCGTTAAGCTGCTAGGTGATAATGCATATTCAAGAGCCTAATATTTTTAGGGAAAATACAATATTCATTCTAAAATATATAATGTAATATGATAAAACTATTATTATGGTTGCATTTACTACTTCTTATTAGATTTTTACCTTAAAAAATGGGATATATAAAATGCAATTTAATTGCACGTTACAGTATATACTCTTATTACCGACCGATTACGCTATGACTCACCTCAAGTGAATTAATTGACAACATATGAATTCATATAATAGCTGATTTCATGTTACAGGTTATATTGTAGAGCAGAGGTTTTACAAGTAGGTTATTATTAAATGGGTTCGAACAGTTAAATATATAAATTTATATAAAATTCTGATAAATATCAATAAAAAATATTTGAATATAACGTCATTAAAATGATATGTATTTTTATTCCAATTTTTGAAAGGAAATTATTTTTAGGCCAAACAAATACATTTTACAGAACTTATTTGAATTGAATTGCTTACAAAATGTTTGTATTCAGTAAATATCTAATAATTTTATTTTGTTAGTAAGATTACTTTATTAATTATTTCAGTTAATATTACTCTTTAGAATATACTTTTCTCAAATTAAGACGTAAAAATTGAATACAAATGTATTAGATTTATATTTTTGTTGAACACATTGGGAACGAGTGTCCTATTTTATTACAGCTGTAGGGACTTTCCTGAGTACCAAAACTCACTTTTTTGTATATGGCATTGGATTAGTTTGCGTAACTAGTTTACGTAGTAAGGGTAAAGAGTATTTAACATAATCTTTTGTTGGTATATGAACGTGTACTCAATAAAAATCAACCTAACCTACGAATTTACTTTGCACTGCTATGACAAAGAGTCAATAGACTATATCTTACCATTATATTCGTGTTCAACTTCAAAATGATCAATTAAAATTGTATTACTCTAAACATTTGTCACTATTGGCTAAACAAAATTCATTTTAAAGAAAATACACAATGAGTCCGGCTCCAAGAGTATTTTTCAACATGGGAAATAGTAAAGATGCTTTAATTGAAATAATATTTCCAGATTAACAAAATAATTACTCTAATCTTGCGTGGAGCGAAATATTTCGGCGGCAAAACATATAGAAGTAGATGCTATTACTTACAAAATAAAAGAATCATTATCAGCCATAGAACTATCATTCAATACCTATCTACAATACCTAGTTATATAACATATATATATATATATATATATATATATATATATATATATATATATATATATATATGTGTGTGTGTGTGTTATTATAATAAGCATTAACAATTAAAACTTTATTACATTCAGTTGAAGTGGAGATAAAAGTTCACTTCATATTTTGCTACACACTAACTTAACAATGGTCCTCAGGTCCTCAACAAAAAGCCTGCGTCAACAAAATTATACAAGAGTCATCTTTATGTTAGCTATATTTACAATATATATATATATATATATATATATATATATATATATTACTATTATTAGGCTTAACATTTACAACTTTATTAGATTCAGTAGGGGTGGAAATATTGGAGAGCGGTGGTCTTAATATTAGCTACATTTACAATCCTTAGTTATATAACTTATACAATGAACTAATAGTATCTCATCTGTATACAATGATCTGCATATTAAATTACAATACACGTGCGTGTGTGTGTGTGTGTGTGTGTGTGTGTGTGTGTGTGTGTGTGTGTGTGTGTGTGTGTGTGTGTGTGTGTGTGTGTGTGTGTTGCAACGGTGCATCACCCCGTCAACCTTCAACCTGTCAAAAGTTGCCTACCACCTGGTTACATGAGCAAGTATTTAAAATCCCATCTAATAAGTATACCCTGGGAACGTTGTCTATAAAGTGTATTTAAAGTCATGGTAAGGTCAGTGGTCTGTCATATGGTCTAATTTATGTCAGGTGAAAACACATAAATATCACATCATAAATTTTCCTTACCATGCTTTGAAGACAACTCTACACCATGCTCCTGCTTTAGTGAAGCCCGTGCAAGATAGAGTCTTACCATATCCTCCTAAAAGAGGTCCTGTGTTTCATATGGTAAAACCTGCCAGTGAGTATCAACTCCTGGACTTTAAAGCAAAACCAACTAGTCCTGAAGCTAGCTCATAATTTATAATTTAATTTAATTAATTTCTCTTGATGGGTTGCTCGATGATCTTTAGGTTGCACATTGATTTCTAGCTATTTATTATTAAATAAATATGACTGACTCTAATAGGCTGGATTTTATTAATTGTATTGATTTTATTAATTTACTATTATAATTTACTAGTTGGGAAATAATTAAATTTATTAGTTTTGTACACAGGATTTATTCAATAAAAATTACTCTTTTGGCTGTTGTTGGAAACTGAATTTAATAATAAAGAAATTTGTAACTGAAATAAATTCTTAAATAATAAAATTCTGAAATAAAATCTTAAAGTCCTTAGCTAACAAAACATAAATTAAATTTTCCTTAAATAAACTAAAATTATTTTGATATTTATTGCAGGGAGGTTGGCCAACTTCTATATTATATTTCTTGAATCAATTTTTTAATTTATAAACCTCTTTTCCTGTATATGTAAATTTAACATATTTCTTTCTCTCTCTTTCCTTTGTGGAACTTTTTATTTGATTTCTTCTTTATTCTTCTTTCTCTATTTAAACGTTATATTTAAAAGTTTGAAATTATTAAGTAGATAGACGCAAGAAACAAGAGTAGGCGTGCACTAGCAGGAAGTGAGGTCAGGAAGTGGTAGGGGACACGACTAACGGAATTTAAAGACGAGCTCAAAACTTGGGCGACCAGTTCTATTAAAATTTTGAAAAGGAATTTTTCCGAAACACGTCAACAGAAGAGAATATTAAAAAGTTAGGAATGGCAGAAAAAAGTACTCAAACATATAGAAATATTTCTAACAGAAATGAAGTTGAGTATATTATTAACTAAACGTATTTGAAAAAATTATGAAAAATAATACATAATCATCAAAATTAATTCAATAATATAAAAATGTATATATCATAACAATATCATTATATTCGAAAAACATCAATGAAAAGTTAGGATGAAAAATCTGTCTGCCTTTGATAGTTGATGTATGTAAGTGTTTGGGGATTATTTTCCAAATACCCAGTTTGGCGTTGGTCCAAGCTGAACCTGTATAAACTATCTTCTTAGTTAACGAATTGAAAAATATTTGTTAAATATAATGTTCTTATATTCACAGAAATAACAGTAAGTATTTGAAACGATGAAATCTCTGTAATAAATTTTATTTCAGTCACCCTGGTTTTTGAAATTTTTGCGAGCTGGATTTTGTAATTTCATGCCTTCTTTTCATTCCTGTTGCTTATTGTGCGTTATATATATATATATATATATATATATATATATATATATATACATATACATAAAGATGTTGAGGAGTGACACAGTGTCACTGATTCTGTAAAAATACCTTAACTACAGTCTTTGGTTAAGTGAATGCTCACTCAACCTGAAGAACACGAAAGCAGGACCTGGTTATTTACCCACCAACGAGAGATACATTTTATGTGTCAGCAGACTCGACTTCTAACACGGTACTAAATTATTAGCAATAAATGAGGCTTTGGTGAGCTGCCTCCACCCTGAGGAGAAGCTTATGTATCCTAATCGAATCCAAAACGGCACTGGAGGCTGTAGTAAAATCTACCCCAGGAAAGAACTATTTCAGAACTAGTGAATTGAAGAATTTATTAATAAAATTATTAAAAAAGAATACTGCTTTCCAATAGATACCTGGCTACTTCGTTGGAGGGGAAAATGAGAAGGAGACGAAATAGCTAAATTTTAATTTACCATAAAACCCGTGAGAGTTCCCAAACCCTCGCTTGCCAAATGCCGACGAAATGCTAGAGAAGTGTTTCGGGAGATGTGAATTGAGTAATGGAGATTAGGACGTACTAGAATATCATTGTATAAGAATGAGAAGATATCTACAAGCTCATAATTTTATTGTTTTTAATGTCTCAGGATCTACGGTTGCGTTTTCAGGATGTCCTCGAATCGGCCATATCACTACACAGGCCTACCACTAACGCTTCTACATCAGCGATAGCGCAGCGTGACAAAGATGTCACACTAAAGTAGAGACCTTGCTCCTTATATTCCTACTCGGCACCGCTAAAAAACCAACAATGAGAAAAGCTGAACTCACGACTCGGAGAGACATTGAACATGGATGAGGTCCTGACAAACAGGGATTACTGGGCACTGGCACCAGATGTTTATTTCGTACATGGCTTGTCGGCGTCTCCTGATGCTGGATCCCTGTACCAAGAGGCCAGAACTAAGTAACGTTAAACAAGCAAGCCAAAACTATGCGATGTGAAATATATAGAATTCAATGTATAATCGACTTGAGCAAAGGCCGGAGATATTTAGAGCCTACTTATAAGAAATCAAATAATACGTAATAGTGGAGAGGAGAAATCGTTTTAAAGGTAAATGGGACAAATGTAGGCACTTGGTTTTTAGGTTTCAAATTTTAAAAGTCAAGAGTAAAATCATGGTCGGTTAGACGCGTAAAACGGTGACCGAAGATGAAAAAACAACAATCGATTTGAATTTCCGTAATATATCCCCTGATAATGTCACAGTTACGTGGGAGAATGAGTATATTGTTTGTTTTAATTTAAACATTCCTGAAATAAAGTTAATTTGAAAATGGCAAGCATGTCGTCAACAGAAGACCAGGCCTGTCTATCGTCATCACGGAGTAACGGATCTAAAATAAGGACGCTCTGGTTTTAATTAGGTTTAGGCAATTACCTTATATTCATATAAAACAAATATAAAATTTCATAATAAACTAAAATATAAAATAAAAAGGTGGTATTTAAACTTTTCTATAACGATGAGTTCAATATCTATTTTTAAAGGCTTAAATATGTACAAGTTATTGTACATACGATACTATTGAAATTACGAGTATAAAGAAATGATTATGTATGATGAATTAGTAAACGAATTCTTTCATTAGTTAATTAGAGTTTAAAGTCAAACAATGCTCAATCGAGGCAAAGTAATTTATAAATAAATTGAACGTTTCTATCGTAGAATCAGACATTATTAGGTAGATAATATTTTAGATATATTAGACAAAACAAAAAAGTTCTAAATATTAATTATTCAAAATGTTACTAAATAACAACATTGTTTCAAAACATATTGTCAAATCGTTCGATAAATTTATTGAAATTTAGATATTTTATGTAAGTGAAGCTAAAGTTATAGAATTATTTATCATTCATTATACTATATATACATATACATGTTTTATCTTCATAACATGCTTAAGAAATATGCGATATGTTTTATAAAAATATACGTGTATATAAAAATTAATATTAGCAAAAACCTATATATATATCTATATAGAAAACCTGACAACAAATTTTGAACCTAATGAATGATTTGCTATTTATTAAACTATAAATTAATAAATAAATATACATACACACACACACACACATATATATATATATATATATATATATATATATATATATATATAATATGGTGATAAGTTTTCTTGTAATATAGTTAAGAAATTAAAAATATTTCAAAAACAAGAATACTTTAAATGAATATATTTATTTAATTATAATTATATATTATGTAAAAACATTTTATTAGATAATTATTTTCCTGAAGATGCTGGTACTATTTTATCGGCGAAAAGCTTTGAATAAATATATTCATTACAAGTATTCTTGTTTTTGAAATATTTTTAATTTATTAATTATATATATATATATATATATATATATATATATATATATATATATATATAGATAGATAGATATAATATTATTAGTAGATATAATTGTAATAACATACATGAAATAAATCTTCTGTAGATGAGGAGTAACGTTCACTGTATATTATCACATGAATTAATAATTTTCATGACAAGGCTCTTTCGAAATAATAGGAATTACGTAGATGAAATGAGACTTTTGTAAATTAGGAGTAGTGTTAATTGAATAAGATACCGAACATGTTTATCAAATTCCATGAAGAGGTTTCCTCTATATAATAGTAATAACGTGCAATAAAGAAGTCTTCTGCAGACGACGATTAGCTTTCATTGTAAAGTTCAATGCGAAATTTTTCGTTCGAAATAGCTTCGTTCGTAAACCGTAAACACCCATCTCAAAGTCAGTTTGTTTCTACGTATACAGTAACGTATTGTTTGCAAACAGCAGCCTACAGGATTTCCTTGCTCATTGTCGAGTCTTTGGATTCCACAGCATTACTGCTTTCGTCTGAATTCTTTTCAGTCTACTTCTAGGGGAAACATTAGCCTATTCGCTGCACTTGTTCGTGTTGGTAGTACAGTATTTTCTTGCTCATCGTTGAGTCATTGGATTCCACATCATTACTGCTTTCCTCTGAATTCTTTTCAGACTACGTCTAGCGGTTACATTAACGTTTTCGCTGCACTTGTTCGTGTTGGTAGTACTGTATTTCCTTGCTCATTGTTGAGTCATTGGATTCCACAGCATTACTGCTTTCCTCTGAATTCTTTTCAGTCTGTTTCTAGTGGTTACATTAGCCTATTCGCTGCACTTGTTCGTGTTGGTAGTACAGTATTTCCTTGCTCATTGTTGAGTCATTGGATTCCACAGCATTACTGCTTTCCTCTGAATTCTTTTCAGTCTGTTTCTATTGGTTACATTAGCCTATTCGCTGCACTTGTTCGTGTTGGTAGTACAGTATTTCCTTGCTCATTGTTGAGTCATTGGATTCCACAGCATTACTGCTTTCCTCTGAATTCTTTTCAGTCTGTTTCTAGTGGTTACATTAGCCTATTCGCTTCACTTGTTCGTGTTGGTAGTACAGTATTTCCTTGCTAATTGTTGAGTCATTGGATTCCACAGCATTACTGCTTTCCTCTGAATTTTTTTCGGTCTACTTCTAGTGGTTACATTAGCCTATTCGCTGCACTTGTTTGTGTTAGTAGTACAGTACAGTAATCCCTCCTTATCCGCGGGATTCGGTTATCCGCGAATTGAGCTGATACAAATTTTCAGTATGTAATTCTTAGGAGCGTAGTTATAAAGCAATTCGTGGTACCCATCCCCCTACCACCCCTACCCGCCAGCTTCTTTCCCATTCCACTCTCTACCTTCGTCTGCTTTGCTTTTGTAGTCTGCGCGCGCATATTCCCGCCATCCGCCACACAACACGTCAGTCAGTTAGTATCACTCGCCAGAGACGTGTATGCGTTCAGCTCTTTGTGACAGTGTTCGAGTGTAAAAAGTAAAAGTGTGTTCGATGTGTCGTTGAGTATTCGAGTGTGAGTTTTGTTCTGTTTTCTTCGGTTGAGTGAATTAACATGTCTAAGATTGAGAAAAGAAAACGTGTTGTGTTGTCCTTAGTTGAAAAAATAAAAATTCTTGATGCACTGAAAGTTGACAAAGTTGCTCCAGTCGCAAAAAAATATGGATTGAATGAGTCCAGTGTTCGGGAAATTCGAAAAAACGAAAAGAAAATTAGAGACAGTGTGACAGAAGGTGGACTTCTCTGTGCAAAAACTGCTTCTGTTTCTCGAGACGTGAGAATTGAAAAAACTGAAAAGGCGTTGAGCATATGGATAGAGGATCAAACGAGGAAGAAAGTTCCTTTAAGCTCGCATATTATCAGAGAAAAGGCCAAGCATCTTCACAAGCATTTTGCTGAGTCATTGATGGAGAGCAGTGAATCTTCAGATCCGGTACAGTTTTTAGCCAGTAAGGGGTGGTTTGAAAGATTTAAGCATCGTTTTAGCCTTCATAATGTGAAACTCGTAGGCGAGGCAGCCTCTGCAGACCACACAGCTGCTGCAGAATTTCCTCCAAAGCTTCAAAATGTCTTGGAAGAGGAAGGTTACTGTCCGGAACAGGTGTTCAACGCTGATGAAACATGCCTTTTTTGGAAAAGGATGCCTTCAAGAACATTTTTATCAAAATCTGAAAAAACAGCACCTGGCTTCAAGGCCGCCAAAGATCGACTAACCCTATTGTTTTGTGTCAATGCTAGTGGGTTTATGATTAAAAGCCTGCTTGTTTATAAGTCTCAAAACCCAAGGGCCCTGAAAGGTAAAGATAAAGATCACCTGCCTGTATTTTGGAGGTCTAACAAAAAGGCTTGGGTTACTGGGGAATTGTTTCGTGATTGGTTCACCAACTGTTTTATTCCTGAGGTGAAAGCTTACCTTGAGTCCAAAAACCTGCCTTTTAAAGTCTTACTGTTGGTTGACAATGCCCCTGGGCATCCTCAAATTGACCATCCAAACGTTAAACTCATGTTTCTTCCCGCCAACACCACATCAATCCTACAGCCTTTAGATCAAGGAGTAATCGCTGCTTTCAAGGCTTATTATGTGCGCAGAACATTTGAGCGTCTTTTGAAAGGAATGGATGATGCCCCTGATTCTACCGTTTCATTGATGTGGAAAACCTACAAAATCGCAGATTGTTTGATTAACATAAAGGAATCCATCAATGAAGTGAAGCCATCAACTATTAACGCATGTTGGAGAAAATTGTGGCCTGAAGTCGTTGGAGATGTAGCAGGAAACATGGATGGAATTGGAGCACAAGTGGTGGATTCAATTTTAGAAATCGCTCACAACGTGGAGGGTGAGGGTTTCTCTCAAATCGACCACCAGGACGTTCAAGATATGATTCAAGGGGACAATCAAGAATTGACAGTGGAAGAGTTGGAGGAATTGATGATACCCCAAAATGAAGAAGCCAAACAGATCGACGATGATGAAGATCCTGATGATCCTAGAACGATGACAAGATTTTCTCCTAAATCCGTCGGTGAAATTCTCCGCATGGCAACACAGCTCTCAGACCACGTGTTGCAGACAGATCCTCTCATGGAAAGGGCTCTTCGTTTTAAAAGAAAACTCCAGAACCTGATGCTACCGTATGAAGAAGTCCAGAAGGAACTTGAAAAGGAGAAGAAACAAGCTCCAATAACGAAGTTTTTCAAGCCAGCCTAAATTCGGCTTACTGTATCGTACACGTTTACAAAGACTTAACTGTACATATGTAACATATGTAATTTTTTGTTTGTGTTTATTAAAAATTCGTAAATATTAGGCCTATTTTGTATAGTTATACATACATAATCTTCTAAAAAATTGATAAATAAATATAGTTCTGTACACTTAAAATACATTTGCCTTTGTAAATTTATTCTGGAAACCTAACCCTCATTTTACCATTCAAATAAGGTCCCGTTATCCGCGGTTTCGCGATCCGCGGCAACCCGCCGGAACCGAACTGCCGCGGATACGGAGGGATTACTGTATTTGCGGAATTAACTTGTAAATATTGTCCTGTTCGGCAACAATGTCCACAAAGCGTATCAGTAGTGAAGTGTGTAATAGTGCTAACTCTAAGAGAACCCGAAGTGTTATTTCAATAAGTGAAGAGGTGAACATCTTCGATATGATTGAGGTTAAAAGGAAATCGTTCACGTACGTTGCGAAATTGTGCAACAAAAGCGAATCGTCTATTCATGAAATTTTCAAAAACGGTAATGAAATTCGTTTAAGTTTTATTTTTTCACGGGAAAGTGCAAACGTCGTTGCTACAGTGCGTGATAAGACTTTGGTGAATGTGGAGATGGCCTTGAATATCTGGCTAAGGATATGAACAAGCATCTAGAAAAAGGAGACCTGTTAATGGAAATGTGTTACAACTAAACGTTTTGTGTTTATAAGAAGATTTTATGGAAAAAGTTGGTACATAAGAGCAGAGCATTCAGTTTACAAGCCGAGTTGCAAGCCGAAGGAGGATGCATAAGTTTCGGAACAAATAGAATTAGAAAACATTAAAATTGTAGGAGAAGCTGCATCTGCCGATGAGGAAGCAGCAGCCGTGTTTCCGAAAGAAAGTTTGAGAAAATTATTGATAAGGGGAATACAAATCCAAGCAAGTTTTCAACTGCGATGAGTTGGGACTGTATTGGAAGAAATGCCCAGGAGGTCCTACATTCATAAAATGACCGAACAAACCGCTGGTTTTAAAGCATGAACGGGTCGACTAACTCGTTTATTATGTGGAAATGCAACTGGAATTATGATCAAGGCTGGGGCTATTTACCGAGCCAAAAATCGTTGTTCTCTAAGAAATAAAAATACAAATTTTCCTTCTGTTTTCTGGCAACATAACCGCAATGTGTGGATGACGGCAGTATTGTTTACTGAATGGTTTCGCGAATGTTTTATCCCTGAAATGAAGAAATAAGGGTGGCCATTACAATAGACAACGCTTCAGCGCATCTTCAGGCTCTCTTCACTGAGAATGAAAATTTTCAAGTAGAGTTTATGCCACCTAACACAACTGCGATACTACATCCGCTTGACCAGGGTGTCATTAAATGTGACAAACCTTATACACTAGCCAAGTGTTTGAAATGATTAAGGTAGCCATCGATTTGGGCCCCGATCTTGACGTCATGGCTTGCTGGAGATTGTTCGATATCGCTAATGCGATAAATTATAATAAAACAGCATTTGATGAACTAAAACCAAAAACGGTCAGAGCCTGCTGGAAATATTTGTAAAAAGAATCTGATGGTGACATGAATAACTTCCCAAAGATCGATGGAGATGTTTGAGCGAACATTCAAGCAGCAAGAGATGTAGGCGGCCAGAGATACTTTAATTTAAATGTTCCAGACGTGGAAGATCATATATGACACATGATATATTAAAGAAGAACCAAGGAATATTGATAAACGATGATTTATAATAATCAATTACATCATATTCCGAGGCAGACAGGGAGGAAGAAGAAGATGAAATTGATTTGATAGGAACCGAATTGACAGTGAAAATATTTGTAGAAGTTTTCCGGATGATACAGAGTGTGTGAAAAAAATTGATTACGGCCCACTTGTGGAACTTGCAGTTAAAGTTACCTGAATGATTACGGATGCCATCCAGCCACTTCTGCAAGTCTTCAGCGAAATGAGAAGGGAAACAAACAACCATCTATCAAAATGTTTTTCAAGTAGGAACAAAGTGCAAATAATCGATTCATCTGTTCCATCAACATCGCCGACATCACAAAACGTAATAGACTGCTCTTTTTCCTAACACCGAGTCTTTTCCACTTTCAGATGAAGATGATTCTGAATAAATAATTCTCATTAACTTAAACTTAAAACTTCTTTTTGTACGTTCTAATTTGTTTCAACTTCTATATTGTAAAGTGTGCTATTAATACATAGACTACTCTCTATACAGATATATTAAATTATTTTTCACAAACTATAATTATGTATAAACATTGTCACTGTACAGAAGTATAATAAAGTGTTTTTAATATTACCAGCAATGTGAGCTGGCGAAAGGTTCAAACAAACCGTTTGCAATTATTTGTTTTCAAATCTTGATACAAGTAAATAATATATATATATATATATATATATATATATATATATATATATATATATATATATATATTAAAACAACATAGCTTATACAAATACAAGAATATTTATTAATTTGAACAACCTATGTATTTAAAAATGTATATAAAATAACAACCTATTTATTGAATTTGATAAACCTATGATGTTTTAAATTATTAAACAAGAAAACGTAATATATATATATGATAAAATAATACAAATACAACAATAGTTTTAATTTATATTTTATTCAAAGCTTTTCGCCAATAATAAAAGTATATAATTGTTTTACCAGATGATGCTAATACTAATTTTATTCCCGAAAGGTTTTGAACAATATATAATTAAAACTATTATTGTATTTGAACTTTTTGTATTTATTATCTATACTACAAGCAAACGTATCACCATATTAAACATATATTAATATATATATATATATATATATATATATATATATATATATATATATATATATATATATATATTAATGACGTTAATATATTACTATTGTAAGTAATTTTATCCACCATTAAGTGCAATGATTTTACCTTGAGTGATGAGGCACCTTTCGGTCACTTGACCATTGTCGAATCACTGATGTTTTTCTGGTGTAGATGTTCGTATTTGTTGACGTTACACGCACTTTCTCTTGATCTGCGTGTATGATGTTTTTATATAGTATGTCTTCTGTATATGTGGTCTGTAGGTTCATTAAATTGTTGTGTGTGTTTTTATAAATGTGGTATTTTTCTAGTGAGTATAATTCTATTGGATTATTATTTATTTCAAGTATGGTTAGATTATTTTCGTAATTTGTTATTTCATGTTTATGTGATATTAGGTGTGCTGCAACATTTGATACTTTTGAATTTTTGTTTTTGAATGCTCTATAATGTTCTTCAAATCTTATTTTAAATGATCTGGTTGTTTTGCCTATGTAAAATGCGTTACAGTTGTTACATGTAATTTTGTAAATTCCTGATAGGTTATGTTTTTCTGAATTTGTTTTGTGGTTTTTGTTATTAAGATATTTTATTATTTTGTGGTTGGTTTGTATGTTGGAGTGTAGTATTCTTTGTTGTATATATTTGTTATTTTTTCTATTTTGTTATTGGTGTATTTATATTTTAGGTAGATTTTTTTTTATTATTATTTTTGTGTTCCGGTTGTAGTGTTGTGTTGATTTTAGGTTTTTTTGTGAATTTATTGTTTATATTTTTTTTAAGGTGTGTGTTGTATCCATTTTCTATTGCTATTTTTGTAATGTTATCTAATTCTTCATTTAATTTTTGTTTGTTATCCTGTGTGTATTTTATTGCTTTATTTATCATGTTACTGTAAGTGTTAATTTTGTGTGTCCAGGGGTGGTTAGATTTGTAGTGTATTGTGGTGTTGTTGGAAGTAGGTTTCCTGTATACTGTAGTTTCTATTTTATTATCATTTATATTTAATGTGATGTCGAGATAGTTGATTGTTCTATTTGTTTCTGTTTCAACGGTGAATTGTATGTTTTCGTTGTATGTATTTAGTTTGTTTAATATTATGATGTGTTCGTTGTGAATGGTAGGTTGGTATATTACAAGTATATCGTTTACATACCTTGTCCATAGTGAAATATTGTGTGTGTTTAGTAAGGGTTTAATTATTATTTGTTCAAAGTGTTGTAAATATATTTCTGACATGACAGATGATATGAGTGATCCCATGGGGAGTCCAGTTGTTTGTTTATAGTATTTATTGTTAAATTGGAAGTAATTTTGGTTACATATGTGTTTGGTTAGCGTAATAATACTAACTATTGTGTTTCTTTTTTCGTTATTGTGTATTAGTTTGTTTTTTTATTAGTTCTTTGGTTTCTTCTATTGGGATGCTAGGGTACATGTTAGTTATGTCATAACTTATTATTTTTGTGTTGCTGTTTGTTTTTATGGTTTTTATTTTATTCATTAATTCGTATCCATTTTGTATATTGTATGTGTTGTTGATATGCATTTTAGATCTTATTATTTTGTCTAGTATTTTTGCGATTATGTAAGATGGTGCTGTTGTGAAATTTATTAGTGGTCTAAATGGTGTGTCAGGTTTGTGGATTTTAGGTATGCCTGATAATATTGGTGCACATGGTTTGGATGTGTATAGTCTTGTGTAATATCTTAATTTATTGTTATAACAATAAAAGATAAACACACTTTGTGTATTAGCTAATTGTCTATGCTTTATTACAATAGCATATCCTGCTATATAACAAGCTAAAGATAAATCTCTTGTATTGCAAACCAGTGTTAAGATGCATTCGTTATGCTTGAGAACAAAATGAAATATGAGTACACAAAAATAATTGTACGCCTATGCTTTTATATTGTGATTACAAACAATATGTTCCACTTGCTTAGACGTGTTTTTAGTTTAATATAGGCCTACAAAACAGAACCTACGATGTACGATTAGAATGTTGATAACTGTACATTTAATGTACTGTTTTATAAGAATTATTTTAGTGTAATATGGAAGATAGTACTGATTCTAAATTCCTGGAGGGATAAGTAGGAGAACATTTGCCTCGAGTAAAACATGCATCTAAATCTGGACAAGAAATTGCAAGAAGAATATGTAGATTAGCAAGAACTTTTACACTCCCATTATTTTAAAACTAGTTACAATTATAACGAAGTAGTTTTATTAGATGGGATATTAGGAAGGAAGTCAGTGTTGTAAAATTACCAATGGGGGAATAATAGTTATTTAAGATAATAGACTCGATTACCGATCATTTTAGAAGAAGCAATTGCCACACGTAACAATGCTAAGCATTGTATCAGAATGCATTGGGTATAGGCAACTCGACCATGAAACTTCTAGTTTTTGTGATGCACATTTTGAGGAATATCTTATAAATTACACTTTTTGCATCACTTGGAATATTACTAACCTGTAAATCGTACACTACATCAAAAAAGCAACAATCCAAACACCGCAGAAAACTACGAGACATACTAACACCTTAAAACTATCCGCAATCACAAACTATATTTGAACATATCATTAATAATTACACTATGAAGAATAATACAGCACAGACTCACACCAACACAATATGATAGAATTGTTCAACAAATTCAAAGCAATGAATATCACATAGAACATAATATCGAATCACAAGTAACTGTAAATAAACAAATCATTGGCCAATTTAATAAGGATATGAATATAATTGCAAAAAATAACAACAAAATTAAAACAGCCCTCAGTGAAGCAAGCTCTATTTTAAATAATGTAGAATTATTTGAGTAATACTTTTTAACATAGGCCTACACCACTCTCATTCTAATTATAAATAGAATTAACGATATCACTACAAGCTTGGAATTTTGTAAAACAAATGTGCTACATTCTAATATATTAAACAAGAAGGAGCCTAACTATATTTTGGAAAATACAAAGGAGAAACTAATCTCAGACAAAATAGAAACAATATGGGAACTCAGTAAAGTTCATTGTGCTATTACCAAAAGTATGATTACATATTTTATACAAATACCCAAGTTATCTATTACTCTAGAAACCTTCTTTCTATTATCATATCCCGTCACACAAAAAGAAATACCAGTACAATCCATACCTATCCTTCCTTTATCATAAAGCATATGGATTTGTACACTAGTGATAATTGTAAATTAATTTATAATAATTATTATTGTGAAAAAATAGATATTGTAAGTGATGATTGTATAGAAAGCTTAATCAATTTACAATCAACAGATAAATACAAAAGCCTAATATTGAAAAAGCCAGAACCTTTTATTAAATATATAAATACCATAAATCAGTATTTAATATTTGAAACATCAAATGGAGTTATAAAGAATAAGTTTAAAAATGAAAGTAAATCTATTAAGTTTCAAAAAACACAACTTTTGTTTTTAGAACAAGATGAGAAATTAGAAAATAAGATTTGTAATGTAATGTATTTTGAAAGTTTTCCTACTATTATATTAGAAGTACCAGTAAAACAAGTTACAAGTAATATTCATTTTGAAAAAATTCATTTAGCAAATTTAAAATCAGAACCAATTGAAATTTTAGAAGAAAATGATTTTGATAAACATTTTAAAACAATTGTTATTGTTATTCTTACTATAATAATTATTATTTCTATTGTAAGTTATTATTATTATTATAAAAATTATAAAAGTAAACCAATGAGTACTGCAGTAGAAGATATTGACCAAAGAGGTCCAATTGTACATTTTAACCGGGACGGTTAAAACTTAGGGAAGGAGGAGTTATATCAAGAAAGTCCTGTTAGTATGTACCGTTAGTTGATATTAATAGAATCATTAGAAATATATAATCTTAACTATAACGTCATTAAAGATATATTATTATATATATAAAGATTTAAAGCTTTTGGAGAGAGACTCTTAATACTTCACTCGTTAAAGACTGTTACTATGCTGGTTTAGGTACCGATTGTTCTAGAGTTCTGTAATAGTTATATGTATTAAGCTGTTGTATGTTTGTAACAGGCCTTTGGTCTGAATAAATTGTTTTTTTAAAAACCTATCGCTGTTTCGAGTTATTTAACTGATGACGACATTACAATCTGCCACAATCACAGACATTTATGAATATATAAGGTGGAATTAAACGTTGTACTGAAGGACATATCGACATTGGCAAGAGATCTTAAGCTATCTATAACTACCTCAACATTGAAAAAATAAACTTTTGTGTCTTTTCTACGGACAGAAAATATAGATGCACCTTTATTATTGATATCAAAATCAACGAATCCCACATCAAAAGGGGCACTTCCATACTTACTTTGACGTTACCCTGAATCCTGAACTTCACTCCAAAAAGCACGTCGAAAAGACTGCTAACAAAGCCCTGAGGGGTTTACGTTGTCAGAAAACTATTTGGAAGTAGATGGAGGGTAAGAGCTCTTGATACACCACCATTAGACCTGTGCTTGAATATGCTGTTTCGATACGGAATCCGGATGTTCAAAAATAGACTCGATCTAGCAGAGGCCATTAAAAAGTAATATAGGTGCAGTTTACTTAACCTATAATGAAGGGGCTAATCTAGAACGTGGCTTATCTACCATCGTGATTTCCACTATCCAGTTCACCAATGGACACCGCAGTAACAACGGAATCATATCTCAACCAGACTGTTCAAAGAATGGAAAGGTTCATCGAGACTCAAAAGATAATCTGATCTTCCTCTTGATCGAAACATCAGAAGAAGAATTAATTTGGAACATTTCACGCTGATAGTTCTTCAGGAGTCTTTATGTCCCAGAAAACCATCAAGGGAAACAAGGATTAGCTTGAATCTATTACAACCTTGCTAAAAAAAGACTTAAATCTTCCAGCAAAACAACCTTGAAACTATTGCATTGCTCTCCGAGTGTAATTTGCCACTTGCTTAACACTGATGCTTCCTCAGATAAACTCTTCAATAAGAGAGGTGCTGTATATGGATCTACAATGGATTCCTGCACACGTAAATATTGAAGGAAATGAGTGTACCAACACATTGACCAAAGAAACCCATGAAAGCGATCAACCGGGTAACACCATTATACTTGGAGATGCAAAATTGTGACCCGATACAAACTCCTACTTCATATCTTTAAATGCCACTTATCATGGACCTCGACAACCCCAGAAATTTGAGATCGGTCATTGCCAGACTAAGAACCAATTATTTTAGACGCACTACGATACTCCCAGACAAAACCAGGACATACGTTAACTCCAAAAACTACGGATGTCAGTCTAACGCTGATACATATTTTTAAGTGTCCAACACACACGCCGCATATGTTCAAATTGGAAATGGTGACATTTGTAGAGCATCTAAAAGCTGTTCACTTTAGTCAAAGGGGCTGGAGCTGGCGGCCGGACTTTCAGTGTTATCTAAGCTTCATGAATACGAACACAACCACAGCAACAAATAAATTTAGTTTTCCAGAACTGTATACCTTGAACAAATAAAATAACTTTTCGTGAATCTATAAAGATTCCTATGCACATCTAGATTCATATGTCTAGCTCGATTATCTCAATATTTTACCTTATATTAGATTAATTTTATAGATTTTATTAGTGACATTTACAAATATAAAAATATAATTATAAATTAAAAATGGAGGAGCAGGCTTTGATGGACTCACAATGCAAATTATGTTAACTAAGTGATTTAAATTTTTGGTGATTGTTCATGAATCAATTTTATTCAAAGAGTTCGGAAATTCTCCCTTGAAAATGAAACGAAGAAGTTGAGTAATTGTTGTTCACTTAGTCGAAAACTGTTTTAAAATACCTCATGCATAGTCAAAAGTATTTAACAATTATAGGAAAGAAATATATCAAAAAATATAAGCTCATATAATCTAGATAATTTTTTGTTTGCTATTTCTACTTCACTTTTCTAATTTAAATCTTATAATCATCATATATAAAAATCATTTACAGAGGTATGGGAAGATTACATAAGAATAATCAGTTTATGACGAATAGCAAATGATCAAGAGATTTTGAATTTTTTCTAAATATCTCTTCCTTCTTGAAAGTTTTTAGTACATAGATTTATAAAAGCGTTTCACTAAACAGTTTCAAATATAAAATAAATATCTTCTTACAGCTTCAATAGTTTTTGTATATAGGCTTATGACAGATCGCAGATAATTTTGCTTTTTTAAACATGTAACGTTTCGAGTGTTCAAAAGGTTGAGTGTTTAAAAAAGCAAAATTGTCTGTGTTCTGTCATTACCCTATATAAAAAAGTACTAGTTATCAACAGAAAATAAATAAAAATATTAGCTTCAATAATATAATATAATATGATATACAATAATATAATATGACAATAATATGATGCTGATCTCTGTTTTTCCTTGTAGCATCTAAAGCTTCTGCATTTAATATTTTAACACTTATAATGTTTTCGACATTATTTAATATTCTAAGAATTATTTATCAACGATAAACTCTGTTAAACATTTTGTACTATAAAAAGTATAAAGATCAAAAATTTGTGTATGAATAGTTTTAAAACATGAAAAACTAACGATTAGTGAACAAAGGATAGGTTATCGATTGATTATTATTCCTTTTTTGTGAATATTAGATTGAAGTTCAAGCGCATATTTGTTTGATGTGAAATATAAAGTCAGACTTGATTAAAGGGTCGTATCTGGCATTTTGATTCGGAGGGTGAGTAAATCCAATTATCGAGTCATTCGTGGAAGTTGTTCTGACAGGCGTTAGTAGGAATTTACATAGAATCCAGAAATGAATAAAGTAATGGAAAATCCGATATGCTTATTTAAACACAGATTGAACAGACTTTTAGTTTTTGGATAGATGATTGTTGTTTTTAAATTCGTATCTGTTTAGTAAACGTATACTATCTAATTTATTCCTTTCTAAAATCTACTTATATAAAATATTTAATTACTCGAAAGATGGAGTTGCACTAGCGAAAAATATCGAATTATAAATTGTTCAAGAAACGACTAAAAAGAAAAAGCTATTTACAAAGCAGATTACGCAATAGGAGAATTTTTAAAATTGGAAGTGAATTGCCTCTAATGGTGACTTACTGTGAGCAATAATCTTAGTCGATTAAGGAAGTCGATTCGGAATTGTATTTTATTAGTTAAAGGTAAATTTGAAAATAGGAAGAGATTTTGTTTGGATAAATAGATTTCTCTTGAACGACAACGGTGAATTTTAAGGACAGCTATTCCATTAAATTATTATTAATTGTTCACTGGGATAACTAACAACCAGAAAGACACTGTGTAGACAGAAGATGAATTTACTCACTCTGTGTTACTTCTTTTGAGTGCTTCGAATTTATGAATGTACACATTGTAGTTAGTTAAAAATAAAACTATGAATAAAAAATGGCGATAAGCCCCTATTTACATAGTGTAATTCTTTGTAAGATAACTTTGTTCAAAATTCAAAATATTTTTTGAACACAATATTTAAATTTGAAAGTAGACAAATTCCGGTGGTTTTATAATTTTTGAGTTGCACATCAAAAACGGATAAAAGTATTTCAAGTGCTTCTTTTGATGTTATTTTACGGAAAGAGATTCTTAACTACTTCTGATAAGTGCACACGTCTTACGAATCCCTTTTGAACGTTATATTCTAAATTAGTTTTGGAATCCTCACCATAGCATTTAGAAGCAATTGTTTTATATTTTCCAATATAATCTGGCCTAATAAAATGCCAGCCGAAGTATAGTTGTCAACAAACCGGAATAAAAAGGTGGGAAATGGCGATAACGAGATTGACGAATCAATACAAAAGTGATTTTAGGGACAGGCCGTAAATTCATCATTTAAGTAGGATGTATTTGTCCTAATCGTAATCATCATGAGTTTGATTTAATGCGTTTCACCTAGTTTAAGGTAACCTGAATACGATGAAGAAATTGCTCATAAATTTATAATATGATGTTATGAAACTTTAATTTTTTTTGCGAGCATTCTCAGCGCCAAGTTTGCCTCAGCTTGTGCTAATGACCACCATGGGTCAGATCTTCCGTAATATTGTGGAGTTGAAACGTTATGTTTACAACACTTTCTTATAAATAAAGAATGAACAAAGTCAGTACAGCCTGTCTTTCCACTGTTAGTTGTCAGTATTAAAGAGGAGACATATGAAACACATTTTTGCCGTCATGTTTATTCCTGCGTTTTTTATTACTAGCTACGTACCCACTATTATAATTATTGAGAAATCATTTCATGACGGGACGTGTTTAAATTATTGCTCCCACTTCCACCCTCCAGAGAACATCAAGAGCAGTATCAATTATATGCAGCAATAAGATTAGATTCTAACAACTTAGATTCAATAATTTGCAAAATGTAGTATGCCACTAAATACTTTATAAATCTATCTGAAACATAAAGCAGAGGTTTCATTTTTAATATGTTATTACAAAAATGTGTACACACTTCTGCTTGTTGCATATAATTATTCTTTAACAAGGTTTCGTTTCGTCAGTAAGTAACTGTGAATGCTACATTTGGCAACATCGCTCTGATCGCGCCATTAATCACATCTAATGCAACGAATAAAAGGACGAATCTGGGCCCAGATATAACTTCGGTCATTAATCACTAAAGTTGGGTCAAATAATTAAGTTTAGGAAAAACAAGTTAGTATAAATCTTCTAACTGCAAATACAGAAAGGGAAGTAATCATAAATAAGAAACGAAAATAGCCTATTAGGAAATTATCTAAGAATAAAATTTAATTATCTTTATCGTTGATTTACAAAACAACAAACAAATGTTGCTTTGTCCATATATTTTACTTGAAAATATACAGTAATTTAGTGCCCCATTAAAAATAATAAAAAATTGAGGCCGAAACCTTTTCTGATATATATCCCTGTCCAATATATATATATTGGCCTAAGCTGGTTGCAAGGCAGGAGGGACAAGTGGAGTGATTAGATTAGGTTTAGAAATCTGCACCGATTAGTAGAGACATCATAACTACACTCAATAATCGAATGATTTATTTATACTCGGACGACGTTAGAATTTCAACGCAACTCAAACGGATGTAGTCTTTTCGACTTCAAAAATATGATACTGACTTCTATACTACTATAAAGTTAATTTAAAGTGGTTTCCGTTTAGATATAAAAATACAATACAGAAATGTGGAAACGACTGTATTTCACTATGGAAAAAGCTTTGAGCCATATGTTTTTTGGATTCGTAGAAAGGGTTAGCCTGATTAAATTTAAAACACTTGTACCTATAAGAACAATTTTTATTTTTAGTCAACTACTATAAGACCTTGTCTCATAGCCGCAGAAAGAACAGTAGCTCTACGCTGAGTAATAAAGCAATTCCGTCACTTAAATCCATTTTACACCTATAATATAAAATGATTCTATAAACGAAAGTAATTTGAAAAATATTTAATAACATCTCCTTAGAGAACAATTAGCAACAAATTTTAACAGCAAATACAATTTATTTTATGTTTACGACTAACCTTTAGAGGATCTAACAAGGTAATTTTTTTATAACAAATTGTAATAATATGCTTTAAAAACTTCTAATAAAAAGGATATTTAAATAACGATTTAAAGTTAAAAATTCATATTAAAAAAAATGCTTTTAGGGATTATAATAGGTAAGATTTTTAAATAACGACTGAGTTTGGATATAGTTAGAAAAGCTTCTAGAATTTTAGATTTAATAAAATTCAATCACTTTTGTTAGAGTGGTATGTCATATACATCTCAAATAAGTTGATTATACATCAGATGGTAAATAATTCTATCAAATTTTTACTTTTGGGGTATTATCAATCCAATACCTTTAAATGTAAGAATAACTTGCCTAAAAAAAATAAGCACCTCAGTAATGTCATAATTAATCACCTGATTATATGCATTTGTGTGTTTCATATGCATATGCATATATAGGTATTTTTTAACGTTTTTCAATATTTGAACTAAAAATTATTGTTAATGCATACTTAATCCTAAAGCCAAGGTTTGGAAGTAAATTCGATACAGTGTAGTATTCTCACCTCACTTAAGTGACCGCGACCTTGTGCCAACGAACTGAACAGGAGCGAGCCGAGTGGGGCGCGGGCGATTGTGCCGCCCCATCTCCCTTGATCCCCACCACTATCTGACCGCACGTGTCACTACATGTTTATTCGCTGTGTCCCTCGTCCAATGTTTAATTGTTTCAGTTTACATTTAGTTTACGTGTAGTGTAGTGGAACATGCTCCTACCCGCATAAAAACTGAGCATCCTGAAATACATAAGACGGCAATATTTTATATTGTCGAGTTAGTAAGAAAACGTTTCGCGCACAAAAAAGTTTCAAATAGACTATCATGTCAAGACCACTCTTCATATGGAATGCAAAAGAACGGCCCACGACAACAACTTTTAATAGCGGCAAGTAGCAGTGACTGTGATTTAACCTCCGGAGGCAACCAAAAAATCATTTTAAAATGGATCTATGTGAAGCATTCGTTACAAGTAATATTCCTCTTCACAAACTTATAAACCCTACACTCAAAGGTTTTCTGCACAAATATTGCTTAAACCAAAATATAACAGATGAATCAACAATGCGCAAAAATTACATACCGACTATTTACCTACATGTTCTGGAAGAAATACTCAATGAACTCAGCGCCAACCTTATTTGGATTTCAGCTGACAAAACCACATATACTTGTGGCAGTTACATGGCAAATTTAATTTTAGTGCATTAAAACAAGAGCTTTTTTCTTCCTATTTTGTGTCCTCCAAAGAACTAGAAAATACAAACCCTTCTACGATCGCCAGTTTTGTGAATGAGGGTATTAAAAAAATATTGTCAGTATTTTCTGCAGATGAAAGAGTTTTCATGTTTCTCTCAGATGTTGCTCCCTATATGATCAAGGCAGGAAAAGCCCTTCAAGTATTTTATCCCAATTTGATTCACGTGACGTCCTTTGCTCACGGAGTGTATCGCCTCGCTGAAGAAGTACGATCCACGTTTGGCTATATAAACTGTACTCATCAACAAAGAAACTTGAAACTCAAACTGGCTATGACGTACAATGAATCTATCCAGTTAATGGAAAAAATCCGTCTACTGAACTCGTCATTGCCGGTGGTATTCCCGAGCAAATTTAAACAAGATTGAAACAATTTTAAACAGTAACCCAGGCTTTGAGGCTTTGTGTCAAATTAATAGTTTTAAAAATGGAACGGCCGAGCTTTTGCCGGAATTAATAAGTGCAAAAATAGCACCCGATTACAATTAAGATGACTAATAAGTAAAAAATTTTTATTTTCAATTAGGTTTTTATTTCATGTTATATAAAGTAAGGTTCACAAGGTATCCAATTAGAGTCTTTAAGTCAACGTAGCTCAGAGTCACGAAGAATCCATAACCACGATTAAATCCTGAAAGGACTTATAGGAGTCTAATTGATTTTGTTACAGATTCAGGAATTGGTTCTTCCGAGAGGTTTATTTCTTGAGATACGGGTATCGGACCAGAGCTCGAATTCAAGCGATAAATTATTACTTTCCTGCGGACAAGGAGTGTGTTAACATTATAAAGGAAGAGTAGGAAGGAGATGAGCTTACCAGATGTATGATATCAGAAGAAAAGGGGTTTTTAAGGTGAATGTGTCAAGAATACACAGACACACACACTCTCTCTCTTTCTCTCTCATATAAACACACACACAAACACACACTCACACAAACATACACACACACACACACACACACACACACATACACACACACACACACACACACACACATACCACACACACACACACACACACACACACACACACATACACACATACACACACACACACACACACACACACACACACACACACACACACACACACACACATATATATATATATATATATATATATATATATATATGCTTTGATAGATAGTTGTTGTATAAAATGTGTTATGCCGGTATGCATATAAACCTACATAGGCCTACACCCTGTATTAAGGCAATGTGCACGTTACTCTACATTAGCCTACAGACTGTGTTAAGCCATAATGCATGTAAACCATGCATACATCCTGTATTAAGCCAATATGCATGTTTCCCTACATATGCCTACATCCTGTATTAAGCCAATATTCACGTAAAGCTACGTACATCCTATATTAGGCCATATGCCCATTACCCTACATAAGCATACATACTGTGTTAAGAGAGTATGCATGTAAAGCTACATACATCTTGTATTCCTGAGAAGGTAAATCACCACCCCCAGAGACCCTATCTCGAAGAGTACCTTGGCAGCTATGAAGACGACAACGATGATGATTACGAAGAAGAAACAATCTGGTTTAGGAAATAGCCAAATGGCATCAACAAAGGCGGATTTTGGGATGTTGAGTTAGAACGTTTAACAGTCATTTATCAATAAATCGATATATATATATATATATATATATATATATAAAGAGAAAGTGTTTGTTATTATTATTATACGTTTCATTAGAGGTGTAGGTAAGTTCACACACGCTCAAAAACACACGGAATTTGACAAATAAATGAATTTTTTAAAACTTTACATTAATATTTTAATTCACTATCACCCGACCGCGACAGCGAACAGCAAATGACGTCTAACAAAATGTCGGGTATGATGGCGGCTGTTATTGAGATATAATCAAAGAAGTCGCGCTATCGCGGTCGTGTGATGGTGAATAAAATTATTAATGTGAAGTTTTAAAAATTCATTTATTTATCAAACTCTGTGTGTGTGTGAACTTACCTACACCTGTAACTAAACGTATAATAATAATAACAAACACTTTCTCTTGTATATATATATATATATATATATATATATATATATATATATATATATATATATAAACACTTTCTCTCTTTCCCTCTCTCTCTCTCTCTCTCTCTCTATATATATATATATATATATATATATATATATATATATATATCAATTTATTAATAAATAAAGTGTTACATGTTCTAAATCCCCCTTTTTTCATTCCATTTGGCTATTTCCTAAACCAGATTGTCGTCTTCTTAGTAATCATCATCGTTGTCGTTATCATAGATGCAAGGTCGCCTCGGGATAGGGTCTCTGGGGGTGGTGATTTACCTTCTTTGAAATACAAGATGTATGTAGCTTTACATGCATACTGCCTTAACACAGTATGTATGTCTATGTAGGGTAACGGGCATATGCCTTAATACAGGATATATGTAGATTTACGTGCATACTGGCTTAACACAGTATGTATGCCTATGTAGGGTAACGGGTATATGGCTTAATACAGGATGTATGTAGATTTACGTACATATTGGTTTAAAACAGGATGTATGCATATGTAGGGTAACGTGCATATTGTCTTAATACACAATAGATGCATGGTTTACATGCATATTGGCTTAACACAGTCTGTAGGCTAATGTAGGGTAACGTGCATATTGGCTTAATACAGGGTGTAGGCCTATGTAGGGTAATGTGCATATTGGAATCCTACAGGGTGTAGGCCTATGTAGTTTTACATGCATACCGGCTTAACACAATATGTAGGCTTTTGTAGGACAACTTGCATATCGGCTTCAAAGAGGATGTAGGCCTATATAGGTGTACATGTATATTGGCTTAACAAAGTATTTAGGCCTATGTAGGGTAACATACATATTGGGTTGATACTGGGTGGTTAGTAGGTTTACATGCTTATTGGCTTAACACATTATGAATTACTATGTAGATTTTCATGCATATTTCCATAACATAGTATGTTGGCCTGTGTAGGGTAACATGCATATTTGCTTAACACAGTATGCGGGCCTATGTAGGTTTACTTGCATAGTGACTTAACACAATATTTAGGCCTATGTACCGTATCATGCATTAATATAGGTCTGTACGTAAATGTTGTCTTTGGCCATGCATTGGTAGCTGTATTTACGGAGCAATTTTCTTAGGTCATGAATTGGTATAGATATTTACGTAATTATTGTCTTATATCGTAGGTCGGTAACAGTTTTAACGTAGCTATTGTGAAAGGGTATGCAATAGTAACTGTCTTTACGTAGCTATTGTGATGAGTTATGCATTGAAAGCAGTCTTTACGGAGCTATTGTGATATATTATTAGTTGGTAACAGCCTGAAGTTACTATTGTGATATGTTATGCATTGGTAACAGCCTGAAGTTACTATTGTGCTAGGGTATGCATTGGTACCAGTCTTTTCTTAGTTATTGTGAAGGTTATGGATCGGTATGGATAGGTAGCATTTGTCTTAGCTCATGCTTTGATATAGGTCTTGGCGTAAAAATTGTCTTAGGACATTCTGTAACTGTTTTTATGAAGCTATTGTGCAAAGATATGTGTTGTCAGTCGTCTTTACGAAGCGATTGTGATAGGGTATGCAGTAATAGCTGTCTTTACGGAGCTATTGTGATATGTTATGGTTTGGTTGCATTGTGATAGGTAATGCAATGGTAGCAGTCTTCTCTTAGTTATTGTGATAGGTTATGGATAGGTAGCATTTGTCTTAGCTCATGCTTTGATATAGGTCATTGCGTAAAAATTGTCTTAGGACATTCTGTAACAGTTTTTATAAAGCTATTGTGCAAAGATATGCGGTGTCAGTCGTTTTTACGAAGCGATTGTGGTATGCCATTGTGATAGGTAATGCAATGGTAGCTGTCTTAACGGAGCTATTGTGATAGGGTATGCAGTAATAGCTGTCTTTACGGAGCTATTGTGATATGTTATGGTTTGGTTGCATTGTGATAGGTAATGCAATGGTAGCTGTCTTTACGAAGCGATTGTGATAGGGTATGCAGTAATAGCTGTCTTTACGGAGCTATTGTGATATGTATTGGTTTGGTTGAATTGTGATAGTTAATGCAATGGTAACTGTCTTTACGGAGAGATTGTGATGTGTTATGGTTTGGTTGCATTGTGATAGGTAATGCAATAGTAGCTGTCTTTACGGAGCTATTGTGGGGCTATGTTGGTTTACATGCATATTGGCTTAATACAGGATTTATGTAGGTTTATAGGGTTATTGGCTAAACACAAAATGTAGGTATATGTAGGGTATTATGCATATTGGCTTAACACAGTATGTTAGCCTGTGTCGGGTAACATGCATATTGGCTTAATACAGGATGTAAATAGGTTTACATGAATATTTTCTTAACACAGTATGTCGGGCTATGCAGGGTAACATGCATATTGGCTTAACACAGTATGTAGGTCTATGCAGGGTATCATGTATATTGGCTTAATACAGTATGTATATTGGTTTACATTCATAATTTCTTTAAACAGTATGTAGGCCTATGTAGGTTTACATGCATATTGTTTTAATACAGTATGTAGTCATATGTAGGGTATTTTGCATATGTCTTAACACAGGATGTATGTAGGTTTACATACATATTGGATTAACACAGTATGTGTTGTTATGTATGGTAACATGCATATTGGCTTAATACAGCATGTATGTAGGTTTACATGCATATAGGCTAAACACAGTATGTAGGCCCCTGTTGGGTATCATGCATATTGGCCTAATACAGGATGTATATAGGTTAACATGCATATTTTTTTAACACAGTATGTAGGTTGGTTAAACGTCGCGTACGTTTTTCATCGATGTTTAGTTGAAACGTTAGTCATTTGATCTAGCCTTAACCAGCCATAACCGCTATAGCCCATTTTAACTAGGTGTAAATGTTGTTCGTTTGAACTTCGTGTAAGTTGGTATGTTAAACGACGCGTAAGACAGTTTTTCAATGTTGTTTAGTTGAAATGTTGGTAATTTGATCTAGCCTTCACCGGCCATAACCACCATAGCCCATTTGACCTTGGTGTAAATGTTGTTCGTTTAAACTTCGTGTATGTCGGATAAACGTCGCGTAAAAAAGTTTTTTCATTGTTGTTTAGTTGAAATGTTGGTCATTTGATCTAGCCTTCTTCAACCATAGCCACCAAAGCCCGTTTACCTACTATTATCTAGAAGCTTTAGTTCAGGTGATCACATGACCTAAGCCGCTATTATCTAGCGGTTTTAGTTAGGTATTCATATGACTATACCCAACCATTAGCCAAGACATGCAGTGATTATTGCGTGTTACCTTCTAGTCAGGCTACTCATCGGATACTATGTGCTAACCCATAGTCAAGCTATGCATCGGAAACTATGTGTTAACTTATAGTCAAGCTACTCATCGGATACTATGTGATAATTCATAGTCAAGCTATTCATCGGAGACTATGTGTTAACCCTTAGTCAAGCTATGCATCGCATACTATGTGTTAACCATTAGCCAAGCGATGCATTGGATATTATGTGTTAACTTATAGTCAAACTACTCATCGGATACTAGGTGATAAGCCATAGTCAAGCTATGCATCGGATACCATGTGTTAACCATAAGCCAAGATATGGATTGGATATTTGGTGTTAACGTGTAGTTAAGCTAGTCATCGGATACTATGTGTTAACTCACAGTAAAGTTATGCATCGTATACTGTGTGTTAACCATTATCCAAGCTATGAATTGGATGCTATGTGTTAACCATTAGCAAAGTCATGCATTGGATATTATGTGTTAGTTTGTAATCAAGCTACTTATCGGATACTATGTGTTAACACATTATCAAGCTATGCATCGGGGACTATGTGTTAACCAATAGCCAAGCTATGCGTCGGAATCTATGTGTTAATGATTAGTACGTAGCTATTGTGGTAGAGTGTGCGTCGGTAGCTATCTTTATGGAGATAATGTCTAAGGACTAAAGCTCAGATCATAAAGGCCTTTGCCAATGGTTTACCGACATACCAGGCAATACGATGATTGCCCTATTTGTTGAGTGATATCGTATACACTGTGTGTATATAGGTTAACATGCATGTTGGTATAGGTTGCTTGACTTTTTAAGTATATTGTAATATTTTTTGCCCGTCACTCACGTGGACGTGATAGGTTATGCATTGTTTATGCCTTTACATAACTATGGTGGTATGCATTGGTAGCTATACCATATAGTACTTCCCATATGAACTATACGGTTGCCTACCTGAGGCTCTACCTGATAGAACATACCTAGATGAGAATGTGTGTGTAAAGCTCAGATCATAACGATGATGGCTTTGCAAACACTAAAAACGGTAATACTCGTTATATTTTAGGGTCAATGTTTTGTAGATATGTATTATCATTTCTACGTGTAATTTAGAGGTGTCCTTCATTATCATCGGATGATGACATAGTTCAGACCTTGGAGTATCCATGCCTTACTGCGACCGCATGAGAGGCGTCCGTCAGGCGTAAGCCTACCGACCCCTGCAATTTGATAGGTCGATTCCCACACACACAGCTTGTTGACTATTTGAATTAAAATGCTTGTACGCTGGAAAGTTAAACCTGACGGAAGACAGTTTTTCAACGTTGTTTAGTTGAAACGTTGGTCAATTGATCTAACCGATTTTTTTTTTGGCATTTTCATATATTATTAAAAACAACCCCCATCCCCGGGACGAACCCACCCCCACATCTAACCAACATATACTCTAAACATACCCCATGCCCACAACACACATTTTTCAAAAACATATTCCAAAAACTACCCCAAACTCTAAACCCACCCCTCGTGGCAAGCCCACATCTACCCCAATACCATTCGCTAACACACAACACACTTATTGGTGGGTTAGGTTATCTGCCATTTGACTGAATTAGGTTTGAACAGCACTCTTGTCCCATTTGTCCCAAACTGTCGATCTTACTACATTTCGCTCCTGCTCTATTTCTTCTTCTCTCTTCTTTCGTTCTTGCTCTCTTTCTGCATCATCCCTTTGCCATCTCTTTCCTTTCGTCTATTCTCTTCGATTTCCATAAACAGCTCCATTAGCTTCTCCATATCACTCTTTTCCTGCTGATTTGGTGTTGCCATGATTCCTTTTTGATTCTATATCTTCTTTTGTTTATAACCCTATCCTTTCTCTCCTCCTTAACTATGAATATGTTTCCTTACATATTCCTTATCCATACGTGTCGCTGGATGAAGTTCGTGTGTTTCTTATGTGCGCGTCCATCAGTATGTTTTCTCCTTTTTTCTTACTACTATTTACCCTTATTTTATTTTTTCTTAACACTTTTTAATCTATTCTTCCTACTTACTTTTTTAACCCCTGTTCTTTTTTCTTCTTACCCTATTTTTTCATTTTCTAATATTTTGAATTTATTTATTTGTGCTTCAAACTACTAACTAACTATTTCTTTAGCCTGCGGGCCGCGACCGTTGCAGTAAGTATGTTCGTTCTTGTTCTTCCCTTGCTTCTTTCTCCTTTTGTTCTAATTCTTGAGACTCTCCAGGCAAGTTTTTTGGGCCCTGCACTTTGCTTTCTGGGCGTAGAAGCTTGGTATGTGTGTGTGTGTATGTGTATGTGTGTAGATAAAGTCGATTGCTTATATAAACATTATTTAAAAAAAACATATTTAGGCTATGTATATACTAGTTATGTACATGCCAAGATCTGTAGGACGTTTGGGTACAGGGCGAGGTAAGTTTAAAATGTGAGGGGAGAGGGGAATGCGGCCGAGTTCAAGCGTCTCGTGTTGAGTGCGATCGAATCAATCCCATGCAAAAGTATAAAGTCATAGCGAGCGTAAGAAGTAGTCACTTCAATAAAATAGCACAGTAGCGTAATTATAATAATTAAAACATTATTAACGCTGTCAAACAATATTTAGAAACATTACCGTGTGTGAAGGTTGCTTAGTATTTTGTAGCCATGTTTTATAATGTTTTAAAAACTTAAAGTTAATAGTTTTCCAATATTGTTTGTTGAAAAATCTAAGAATATTTGTATAATTTTTACCCAAACGTTGCAGACTACATTAGCAATAAAAAAAACTGTGATTACAGTACAACAGTGCATAACACAGTAATAACCAAGAGCTATAACGTCTTTACTGTAGCTGTACATTTGCCACTATCAAT
>JBAIZL010000005.1:257568322-257635822 GCA_036971475.1 Prosapia bicincta
GTACACTAGTTACGAAATTCAATATATATATATATATATATATATATATATATATATATATATATATATATATATATATATATAAATGAATTATTAGGCTGTTATAGCAGAATTGAATCACAGCTAGCACTGAATCGCAGAATTGTTTTATAATGCTTAATTAAGGAATATTGCCATTGGACAAGAGTTTAAATGTACGATTTATTTAGGTTTTCTCTTCTTTGTCTTTCTTTTTTGTATACCAGTTTTCCAATTTTTCATACAATTATTATTTCCTGTCAAGTTACAGTTCTAGTCTTACTAAAAAGTTTTAAAAAAAATATTTAATATTTCTGAAATACAGGTAGCTTATAAGAATTAATGCAAATAAAGCTTGTATACTCTTCTAGTGAGTATGCCAATTAATATAGTGAGTATTCATAATGTTTTTTTTTTTAGTTTTATATATTTCTTTACCGAATATATTTTGTATGATACATATGTAAGTTCTTTGATACTTTTATATCCTATCAGTTACGTACTCATTCTCTATTATTTTCATATTGCAATTTCATTTTCCCAGATTTAACCAAATTACAATGGGCTTTACTTAAAAAATGATCTAATAAATAAATCTTATAAACCAGATTTACTTTTTTATTAAACCTTCCTTATAACCGCATACAAAATAATATCTTTAGATTTTTGGTTTAACAATCAGTGTTTTGTCATTTTTACTAATAACGGAAAAACGTGATGAAATAACCTATTCAAACAGTTTTTTCTTGCAATATGAAAAATAATAACACATACATCACAAGTAGGCCTATATGTTATTAAACCAATACCTTTTTCACTAAATACTAAAAAGTAAGGATAAAATGTAATAATTTAGCATTACTAAATTTGGGTGGACAAGATCACCCACGTGTGTACTCGTGTTACGCATTTCGCGCTTGTTTTCGAGGGTATAATTCGTTTCACAACTGGCAAGATTACAAATGATATAAAACGAAGTTCTATAATTAATTTGATATTAATATATGTTTATATATATATATATATATATATATATATATATATATATATATATGTATATATATATATATATATATATATATATATATATATATATATATATATATATATATATATATTATTTTAAAAAAATAATAAAATATTCGGTAATTGTTTCGACGTGCGAATACCGCTATTTTCGTGTAATAATTTTACTTTTCTTATGTATTTTTACGTCTTAGACACTTACCAATTACTACGGATTTTTTATTTTCTTATTAAACGTCTAGATTTGGTTATAACTTTATTCAACATTACAATATGGGCTATATATAGTAAAATGTAGCTACAAAGTATCCAGACAGGATAGATTTGGATATAATTGTATACAACATTACTATATTCCTACATTAAAATATACCTACGTCACAGGTATATGTTACGTTAATGTTGAATAAAATTATAACCAAATCTATCCTGACTGAATACTTCGTAGGTATATTTCAATATAGGTAGATAGTAAAACTGAATATAAATAAAACCAAATCTATCCTGACTGGATACTTCGTAGGTATATTTTAATATAGGTAGATAGTAAAACTGAATATAAATATAACCAAATCTATCCTTACTGAATACTTCGTAGGTATATTTCAATATAGGTAGATAGTAAAACTGAATATAAATATAACCAAATCTATCCTGACTGGATACTTCGTAGGTATATTTCAATATAGGTAGAGAGTAAAACTGAATATAAATATATCCAAATCTATCCTGACTGGATACTTCGTAGGTATATTTCAATATAGGTAGATAGTAAAACTGAATATAAATATAACCAAATCTATCCTGACTGGATGCTTCGTAGATATATTTTAATATAGGTAGATAGTAAAACTGAATATAAATATAACCAAATCTATCCTGACTGGATACTTCGTAGGTATATTTCAATATAGGTAGATAGTAAAACAGAATATAAATATAACCAAATCTATCCTGACTTGATACTTCTTAGGTATATTTTAATATAGGTAGATAGTAAATCTGAATATAAATATAACCAAATCTATCCTGACTGGATACTTCGTAGGTACATTTTAATATAGGTAGATAGTAAATCTGAATATAAATATAACCAAATCTATCCTGACTGGATACTTCGTAGGTATATTTCAATATAGGTAGATAGTAAAACTGAATATAAATATAACCAAATCTATCCTGACTGGATGCTTCGTAGATATATTTCAATATAGGTAGATAGTAAAACTTAATATAAATATAACCAAATCTATCCCGACTGGATACTTCGTAGGTATATTTTAATATAGGTATATAGTAAAACTGAATATAAATATAACCAAATCGATCCTGACTGAAAACTTCGTAGGTATAGTTTAATATAGGTAGATAGTAAAACTGAATATAAATATAACCAAATCTATCCTGACTGGATACTTCGTAGGTATAATTTAATATAGGTAGATAGTAAAACTGAATATAAATATAACCAAATCTATCCTGACTGGATACTTCGTAGGTATATTTCAATATAGGTAGATAGTAAAACTGAATATAAATATAACCAAATCTATCCTGACTGGATACTTCGTAGGTATATTTTAATGTATGTAAATATATAGTATGTTGTATAAAATTATAACCAAATCTAGACGTTTAATAATAATATAATAATGGCGATGCGACGTAGACGACAAAAATTAATGTGGGATTCGTGTCTAGGATGTAGGAATACATAAGAAAAGTAAAAACATTTCACGAAAACAGCGGTAGTCGCACGTCGAAAAATCGGTAGTCGCACGTCAATAAAGGTTAGTTTAGGTTATGTTTTTTTTTTAATTATGTTTTAAAACAACGGCGTCAACGACAAAAAAAACTATGTTAGATTCGTATCTAAGACGTAAAAATACATAAGAAAAGTAAAAAATGTTCACGAAAATAGCGGTAGTCGCACGTCAATAAAAGTTAGTTTAGGTTATGTTTTTTCTTAAGTATATTTTTAAAAAAATGCGTCAGCGACAACAATTAATGTTAGATTCGTGTCTAGGAGGTAAAAATACATAAGAAAAGTTAAAATATTTCACGAAAATAGCGGTAGTCGCACGTCAATAAAAGTTAGTTTAGGTTATGTTTTTAAGTATGTTTTAAAAAAACCGCGTCAGCGACAAAAAATTATGTTGGATGCGAGTCTAAGACGTAAAAATACATAAGAAAAGTAAAAACATTTCACGAAAACAGCGGTAGTCGCACGTCGAAAAATCGGTAGTCGTACGTCAATAAAGGTTAGTTTTGGTTATGTATTTTTTAAGTATTGTTACGTACTTTTCTTTAAATTAAAGATAATTTAAAAAGTCAGTGTTAATGCTTCAGAGAGGGACTCCTTATCGGCCAACCTTTGTCTCTTACAAGGTTCGGTACGCCCAGTTCCTTTCGAATCGTCGGTTAAACGACATCTCTCCCGTCACTCTCGACGTGACGTAGTCTTTGTGTGTTCTAAGCGAGGCTCGGTTTAGACCATTTCTCTCTTTTTGTTTCTCCTGTCGTGTGGCGAAGGTACTCTTAACATTAATAGTGACATTTTGAATATAAGTGATTTCTTAAAGTTCAACAGGTAATTGATAAGTGCGGGAAAGGGTGCACCCGAATAACTGTCCGACAAGTGGTGGTACTTCGCCCAGTGAGGTATGTACAAAACGTCAATTTCATTCATTTAATTATTTAAGGTCCTCCGGAAATCAATCTTGCCGTTATATGGCAAAATATTTAACATTTTTGGTCCTACGGCCCGGATCTTTTGAATAGGTCCTATGTTAAAACATGTCCACAAGTGTGACCTACATATTTCCAACCGCATGCAATATCTTGTCCTTGTTACAAGGCTTACCTCACTCAATTTCTTATCTCTCAGCTGTTCAAATACAGTAGATTATAACAAACCCTCTCTGAAAGCATAGCTTTATAATTAATTACGCTTGTCTATTTGTAAACAATTCGTATGATTCAAAGTTTATGTTTCTCACTCATACTATGGTAATAGGCTAATATATTTATAAATATTGTCTGCTATTTAGTATGGTAAAAGAAGTCACCTATGATTTCACTGCTTGTAAATTGCAAATTTATATTTATTAAAGCTTATTGTTTTGAAGCAGATCATTCAGTTACATGCTGTCTAATGTAATTGTAATTATTTCTTTTTAAAATATTTACATTTTTTATAATTTGTATTGAACATTTTTCTTATTGCAATTATTTGAAGATATCTTGTTATAGTAATATTGAATAAGAGACATTTGTTTACTTCAACTGTTTACGTCCATTCATAAGTTCAAACATTCAATATTTACATTTCTTTGTGAGAAACTAGTTTATGCTTTCTCTATCGCTCTTGCTATTAGTATAGCATATTTTGTTAGTGTATTTAAAGAGCCTTATTGTTATTGTAGATATAATTCAATTCTACAAAATGGCCAAATCACAAAGAGCAATCACTGCTAAGAAGGAAGCTCTATTTTCCCAGATCCAATCTATTTATGATCTCACGCAAAAGATTTCTGATAAAGCGATCATGCAGGAATTAATGATCCGAGCTCCCTCTGTCGCTAGCATTAAACAAGAATTTTTAGTCACATTGGACTTATTCAATGAACTCTCGTTGGAAAAAGATAACGATTTTATTCCCAATTTCTCAACTTCGGCTGTGGTTAATGACCTTGTTTCTCGCATAAATTACACTGTTGCTTCAATAGAAGCGAAACAAGCTGCAAGGCAAAAAACCGAAGCTAGCTCTTCACTCTCGTCGCAAATCCCACTGCGACTTCCAAAATTGGAACGCAAACATTTCACGGGTGATCCATTTGAATGGATTTCTTTCAAAAATCTCTTTGACTCCACCATACATAAAAATACATCTCTCAATGCTGTCACCAAACTACAGTATTTGCTCAGTGTACTCTCAGGTGAACCATTAAAATTAATTAACTCTTTACCTATTTCGGAAGTTAATTATCAAGTCGCGTATGACCTTCTTATGGAGAGATATCATTCTCCAAGACGATTAATGTCAATTCATCTCAATAGAATTCTCGACTTGCCGAATATCAATTACACTTCTAACCAAATGCGTAACTTTGTTACAAGTTACACAGAGAACACCCTAGCCTTGAAGGGGCTACAAATTGATATCACGAGTAACAATCCCTTATTGTCAGCGATGATTTTACGCAAGTTGGATTCTACTATACTGAAGAAGCTTGAACAATCACAGGATAACACGTCGACTCTGGCAACACCTGCGGAAACTATCAACTTCCTCTCACAAAAATGTAGTGAACTTGAACACGCGACACTACATTCCTTTGCACCTCTCAACGCTAACTCATTACCTTCAAACTCACCTCAAATTTCTAAGGGAAAACAGTTAATGTATAAGACTCATGTTAACCGAAAGGGGACTTCGCTGGTGGCTTGTAACTCTGTCAATGTCACAGCGTCTGAAACAAAGCATCATTTATGTTTTCTGTGTAAAGGAACAGACCATAAAATCTATTCCTGCCTTAAGTTTAAGGTCAAATCTCCGACAGAGCGTTTGAAGATCGCGATGTCGTATAGTAGATGTATTTCATGTTTGGGCGCTCACAGTGTGAAGTTTTGTAAATCCAATTCGATTTGTTTTCAATGTAAAAGGAAACATCACACTCTTCTCCATTTCGACAACGAGCACCTGCCTCAGCATACACCATTAAAGTCCTCTCTTTCCCAGGACCAAGGTGTAACAGAAGTTGTTCAGTCACCTATTAGTATGACTTCTCAGGCGACTAATCCTGCCTCTCAAAGTACAACTGTGCTCCTGGGCACACTTTTAGTATAACTCTCCTCTCCTACCGGGACGACTTATGTTTTCCGGGCTCTGGTGGACTCAGGAAGCCAATCCTCATTTATTTCAGAGCAAGTAGCTCAACTAATGTGTGTAACTCGAACGAGAAGTAATCACAACATTGTTGGACTTTCTCAAACTCTTACTCGCTCAAGGGGCATGACCTCTTTAGGCGTGCACACTCTCGATGGCACAGTAATAGCTGCCAAACATAATTTTCTCATTCTCGACAAAATTTGCGTCGATTTACCTCGTACTCTCATTGACGTTAAAGTACTAAATAAGGTACAATCTTATACGCTTGTCGACCCTACTTTTCATTTGCCAAGTCCCATTGATATTCTTCTGGGCGGCGCTCTTTTTCCTTTAATATTGACTCCAACTACACATTCTCTCGGCTCTAATATGCCGTGCCTGATAGGCATTCACTTTGGATTCATGGTTATGGGAGAAGCTCCATGTCTACCTACTTGTGAAAACGAATCTAGTGCTAGTATGTCCACCACATTACTCACGGTGAATGACTTGGAACTGCACAATTCTCTACAAAAATTCTGGCAACATGAAGAAGTGCCCTTCACCTCAAAACTCTCACCACATGATCAAGCATGTGAAGCTCATTATGTCACTACTCATACACGCGACAGTTCAGGTCGTTACTGTGTCCGACTTTCTTTCAAACAAGATAAACCTCTTCTCGGAACTTCTTGCGGGAACGCGGAAGTACGATTAAAATCTCTCGAACAAAAGTTCAACTCTAAGCCTCGCTTCAAGCAACTTTATGCAGAATTCATGTCTGACTATTTGACTTCTGGACACATGATACTTGCCCAAAACACTCAGCTCAGTTCACCTCACTACTTTTTACCTCATCATGGGGTTCTAAAGGAATCCAGCACCACTACTCGCCTTCGAACAGTCTTTGATGCCAGTGCAAAAACATCCAACGGTTTCTCTCTCAACGACACCCTGTGGACAGGACAGAAAATGCAGACCAACATTTGTGATCTGTTACTCATGTTCCGCTATCATAATGTGGTTTTTACTTGCGATATTCGTCAGATGTATCGTCAGATCAAAGTCCACCCTGATGATCAACCTTATCAGCTGATCCCATGGAGGGACCATGTCGATCAACCTATTTCCACTTATCATTTGACCACAGTAACCTATGGACTTAGTTGTTCACCTTACCTGGCGATAAGAACTCTTCATCAGCTCGCCTCCGATGAAGGTGCTTCATTCCCTCAGGCTGCCGAAATACTCCGCACACAAACGTTTGTCGACGACATTATTGCGGGTGGTGATTCCATTGATGAGGCCTCTCATTTGAAAACTCAGCTCATTTCTCTTTTACTTCGAGGTGGCTTCGAATTGCGGAAATGGACTACTAACGCTTATCAACTATTACAGGATCTTCCAGACGAACACCTAGAGACACCCACGTTTCTTCAGGATACCGCACAACCTCATTATAATATTCTCGGACTTCATTGGTTATCCTCTTCGGACGCTTTTACTTACCATTTGAATTTTCCTCGAAACTCTAAAACTAAACGCCAAGTGCTCAGCGTTATCGCTCAAATTTATGACCCTTGTGGTTTCCTTTCGCCTGTTGTCATGTGGGCGAAATGTTTTATGCAGCTCCTCTGGACAAAAGGGTTAGACTGGGACCAATCCCTACCACCTGAACTTCTAACTCAGTTGTGAACATTTGCAAAGACTTCTAATTAAATAATATTGTAATTCCGCGGGCTTTACGCTTGAGTCACTCGCCTAACATTGAGTTACACGGTTTCTCAGATGCTTCTGAGAGTGGATACGCTGCTGTCATTTACTTAAGATGTCAGATTAGTGACAACTCGGTGGTAATTCGGCCGCTATTATCGAAGACTCGGGTAGCCCCACTGAAAAAACTCACTTTACCTCGCTTGGAGCTAAGTGCTGCTCATTTACTCGCTTAATTAGTGGCATATATTATATCTCTTTATAACAAAAAAATGGAATTTTCCTCAGTTTTTCTATGGTGCGATTCGTCAGTAACATTGACATGGATACAAACACCTCCTTATCGACTCAAAACCTTTGTCGCCAATCGGGTAGCGCAGGTTCAAGAATTATTGCCTTCTCAATATTGGAGGCACGTACCGAGTGAACACAATCCCGCTGACTGCGCGTCACGTGGATTACTTCCTTCAGACCTACCTCAACATAAATTATGGTGGTACGGACCCTCTTGGTTACAACAGTCGCATGATAACTAACCTATCTCTCATTTTGAGCCTGCAAAACTCATTCACACAGGGGAATAAACATATTTCACCTATATCTCTTCTCTCCACTGTTCACTCAGAATGGGACTTGCTGCGGAAATATTCTAGCTTTAGTCGACTGCATCGTGTAATGGCGTACTTGTTGCGTTTCATACACAACTCTCGTCACTTAGGAAGAACTGTTGGACCTCTCACTACGGAGGAGTTGAACTCAGCCAGAATCCGAATATTCAAATTACTTCAGGCATCCTCCTTCATCGAAGATTTAAAGGCATTAGGACACACCCCTCCTAACAGGGTATCTTCTAGGCTTCGACGATTAACACCATTTCTCGATAGCGATGGCGTCCTGCGAGTTGGTGGACGACTCGAAGCAGCACAGATTCGTTATGAGATGCAACATCCGTCGATTTTGCCTCAGAAACACCCTGTGGTTGACTCCTTGATTGACCTATGTCATCGGAAGTACCTTCATTTTGGAGTTCAACTTACTCAATCACTTCTCGCAAAAAGGTGTGGATATTGTGTGCTCGGAATGTTCTCCGTGCACGCCTCTTCAAGTGTACTTTGTGCTTTAAGCACCTACCTAAAAATAAAAATCCTCTAATGGGAAACTTACCTCAACCTCGACTGACCCCTACTCGCCCATTTCTCAACACAGGCAATGATCATGGTGGTCCTTTCACTCTGAAAGTACACAATCTACGCTCTTTTCGAAGCATCAAGGCATACATCTGTGTCTTTGTTTGCCTTGTCACCAAAGCTGTTCACATTGAGGTGGTCACTGATCTCTCGACGGACGCGTTCATCGCAGCATTGACTCGATTTGTGTCTAGACGAGGTCTTTGTCAACACATCTATTCCGACTGCGGAACAAACTTTGTGGGAGCTGACAATGCTCTGCGATCTCTACTCAGGACCTCAGGACAAGATCTCGTTTGTGAATTTTCATTTCAACGTGGAGTTAATTTTCACTTCAATCCTCCTGCTGCACCTCATCAAGGAGGGCTATGGGAAAGCGCGATTAAAAGCGCTAAACATCACTTGCGCCGCGTCATAAGTGAACACGTTCTAACTCTCTCCGAATTCATGACTCTGACAACTCAAGTCGAGTCAATCCTCAACTCTCGACCACTCACACCTTTGTCTAACGATCCTTCCGATCTCACTACTCTGACCCCAGGACTCTTTTTAATTAGAGCTCCACTCGTCGCCGTACCCGAAAGAAATCTGGCTGAAGTCCCTACTAATCGACTTAAGCATTGGCACCTCGTCCATGCTTTTCACCAACGCGTGTGGAAAAGGTGGCAGCTGGAATATCTTCACACTCTACAGCAGCGGACCAAATGGACGGAAACGACAGACAACCTTCGTGTGGGCGACCTAGTGCTAGTGCATCAACCTACTCCGCCTCTCTCTTGGCCATTGGCAAGAGTGACACAAGTGTTCCCTGGCACAGACGGTGTGGTGCGAGTTGTTCAGCTCAAGACACAGCAAGGACTTATAACTCGACCTTCTCATAAGGTTTTCCCCCTGCCCATTAGTGCAGAATAAACTTATTATTTTTCTCATGTTTCTAGAAAAGGAATTTTTATTTTATTTAGTGTATATTTGTTTTTTGTGAAGAACTCTCAGTTTGTTTATTGAAAATTATTGTTTTTTTTCTCTCATGCTGGGGTAGCTTATATTGTATTCTTCTTTGAATCCTAGGAGGATTCAAGGCCCCCGGTATGTTACGTACTTTTCTTTAAATTAAAGATAATTTAAAAAGACAGTGTAAATGCTTCAGAGAGGGACTCCTTATCGGCCAACCTTTGTCTCTTACAAGGTTCGGTACGCCCAGTTCCTTTCGAATCGTCGGTTAAACGACATCTCTCCCGTCACTCTCGACGTGACGTAGTCTTTGTGTGTTCTAAACGAGGCTCGGTTTAGACCATTTCTCTCTTTTTGTTTCTCCTGTCGTGTGGCGAAGGTACTCTTAACATTAATAGTGACATTTTGAATATAAGTGATTTCTTATAGTTCAACAGGTAATTGATAAGTGCGGGAAAGGGTGCACCCGAATAACTGTCCGACAAGTGGTGGTACTTCGCCCAGTGAGATATGTACAAAACGTCAATTTCATTCATTTAATTATTTAAGGTCCTCCGGAAATCAATGTTGCCGTTATATGGCAAAATATTTAACAAGTATATTTATAAAAACGAAGTCAGCGACAAAAAATAATGTTGGATTCGTGTCTAGGAGGTAAAATTACATAAGAAAAGTAAAAAAATATCACGAAAATAGCGGTTATTTTATCTAACACAATCGGTTAGGTTATTTTCGTTAGGAAATTTCAAATTTACTAATCTCAGACCTGAGGCACAATTGTTTTAAAGTTAAAATTATTTACATGATGAGGTGCATACTCATAAGATTTTGTTAAATAAAAACACGGTTCATGCTTGAGTCAAAGAAACGAATTTATTAAGAATCTGGGCTCATTTCGACGATTAAATTGTCTTCTTCTTTCAGGGCTGATCTTCTCCTTTGTATTATTTGTAAACCTTCTAGAAGACAACTTCCCTTCGTTATTTTTAATTACTTCAGCCATAGAACCTCTGTCTATCTGTCTACTCCAACTAACAGGGAAGTTGTCTTCTAGTAAGCTTGAAAATAGTACAAAGGTTGAGATCATGCCTGAATGAAGACGACAATTTAGTCGTCGAAACTATGCCAGATTCTTAATAAATACGTTTCTTTGACTCAAGCATCAGACGTGTTTTTATTTAACAAAATTATTTTTTAATCAAGGAAGTGAACAAAACACAACTACTTCATTAGAGATATATCTAAAGCAGAGTTTTAAATTCGATAATAGTAAAAAACGAGAGATGATAATTTTTCACAAATTAACTAGAAAAAGTACTTGTTGTGTATCATTTTAAATACAGACTACTAAAGAGCCTGTTGTTGGTAAAAGTTATTTACAAATTTTGAAGATTTACCTTCCAAGGAATTGTATTAATTAAATGAATTACAAAATTTTCACTTTTGTATTTTAAAATAATAATTGCACAAATTGCCATCACAATAATACACTAAACTTTTATCCCAATACAAATTAGTTTCCAGGATATTTAAGAGTGTTTCTAACAACATAAAACTCTTACATGGTTCCAGTTAATGCTGAATTGTTTTCTCTGTTCTAGGGTGAACTATTATTTAAATTTCTGTAGTTGTTTTTGATACCATTCTGTTGATATGATTAATTAAATGCATTATTTCTTTACCGATATTAGTATAAACTTTGTGTCTCTGATTCAAATCTATTTTAAATCACTTGTCAATTTTGAAACGTTTTATGACAGCAAAAATATTGTTTCGTATCCTAGTCAAGACGCATCCCGGAGCAAGTTGAAGGTCACCCTTCTTTATTGGAATTTCGTTATAAAATGTGTGTTATAAACAGTAGCTTAATATCCTATCATTGTTCGTAAGCTTTTAATCTGTTTTTATATGAAACATTCTATTACATAAATAAGTAGATATTAAGTTTATTTAAATATAACTATATATGGAAATGTTTTATAAAATAGCCAAAATATATGTGTTACATCATTTTATTATTTCCCCTGAGATATTCGACCATCAATAACTTAATGTTTAATTTCCCTTACTTCCCAAACAATGTTATTAGGGACCTATCCTTAGTTTTTACAATATGACCATTATCTCTTTATTCATTTTTATTTTAAAAAACTACTTTAATATTTATTTTGATATGTTTTTATTAATTATTAGCTTTTTAAATTGGCAATCCATATTTTAATGAAATAACTAGTTTTGGGAATTTCGCAGCTGACACTGTATGTACAATTTCATTTATTGTTTACTTTCTAATAAACAATTTTATTTAAATTATTGTGAGAGGGGTGATTCCTATTACAATATTAAATATAATTGAATACTCTGTGAATTTATTCAACGTTTTCGAGTTTTGATTTTTAATAATTCCATATTTACTTTACATTTTGAAATCGACTGGATACAACTTTAGCAATTTTGGCAAACCAAAAGTTTATTTTATGTACTATTATAAATACTAATATCTCATCCAGTAACTGAAAAATTCGATTTAAATAAAAATATTCTTATAAACACACATTTTCTTTATACAATTATATAGAATTTGAATATATATGCTAATAAACAGAAAAATTATTTCAACAGATTAATTAAGTCTATCATCTGCTTTAATACACATACAGTTTACAAGAATAACCTACCTTCTCTATAAAAATATTTATGAGCAGACAAATCGTGTACACGTGTAAAACGTGCGAGGATAAGGGGGCAAATTTTATGGTGCGCAATGAACTAGAACCCATCCACGATAAATAATGGCTCCACAGGTACGTGATGGATCCTACGGGTTGAACAACATTTAATATATAAAAAGAGAAAGTTTCAGAAAGTTATTCATAATATGTTATTCGTTATGTGTGTAATAAGGGTGTAAATAAATTTACATATAGATTAAAGTACTTTATTGGTATATTTTAATAGTCTGAGATAGATGAATTATCTACTTGTAAATAATACATATTATTATTTACTTAAATTTTATGAAAGGAAATATTGAAATATTATCGGCAATGGAACGTATGGACTAATCTTTATAATGCAAAAAGTTTTGATTTTCTAGTATTATGTGAGCCACATACTACTCTTTGTAGAGGAACTGGAAACATTTTCTCTTATGTGGCTTGTGGCGTTACCATATTTCTATATTTAGTGTGGTTCCAGAGATTCCTCATTAGGATTTTCAAGGGGTTTTCACTTAGAAAAGGTGGTTTTCGCACGAATAAAAGTATTTCAAAAAAAAGGTTCGGTTCTATTCTTTTTTCATGTTTGGCATATTACAATAAGCTGTGTAAAATTACGAGTTTTATGTAGACCAATTACATTTGTTCCTTTTACTTACAACCTATTTCAAAACATATACTCCTGCGCAGAAAGAAAATATAGTGTAATAGATAATCTATCTTAAATAAAACGCATTTATTGTAATTGTGGTCTATGTAGTGAGAAGTGATCTGTGAAGTACAGCTGAGAAGGTCTGATATCTTAGCCAGTGATAAAACTCAGCTGTAGAAAATTGTTTTACATAGTTGATTCATTTAATTGTCAAGGCGTTTCATCAAATACAAAAATATATATTTAGATTTATAAATCATAGTATGATGAGGTTCATCCAAGTGGCTAGTCTGAAAGTAAAGGGTAACTATATGGAACCTTAGTGACTGTGTCGAAGAATACACGTACATGTGTGTGTGGGTGTGCGTGCGCGCGTGTGTGTGTGTATGTGTGTGTGTGTGTGTGTGTGTGTGTGAGTGTGTGTGTGTATGTGTTTGTTTGTGAGTGTGTGTGTTTGTGTGTGCATGTGTGTGTTTCCTTTATATGATAAAAATTTATATTTTAATTTGCAAAAAGGTGATTACAAAATCTTAGTAAAAAAACAATACTTTGTATAAGTACACTTTTATTCACATTTAAGAGATTGCGACTCTTAGTATCCAATTTTAACATTACAGATTTACAGCCGCATGAAACAGAAAATGTAAACAAGAGTTTTTCAGATTTGGAAGTAACTCGATTCTCACATACATCAAATATCAGTCGGTAATAGAGTGGGGGAACTCAGCACAATGCCTTTACGTTAGGTGACTAATTTAGTGCGGTCACAATTCATCAGCAATCAAAAATTATGGCTATCACGTTGGGAATACACAGTATGATAGTCCATAAATCTACAAAACTGGAATCATATTGCATTTATTGGTGGATACAGTGTCAAGTTTTAAATTGTCAAGTAACTCATGCAGTTCTTTCACTGCTACAACTAAAGGAAAGGATTAAAACTTTTATCTCCTAAATTATATATATTTTATTAAATATGGTGATATATTTTCTTGTAATATATTTAATAAATTTAAAATATTTCAAAAATAAGAATACTTTTAATAAATATATTTATTCTATTTATACATTTTAATATTTTGTCAATATTTAAACCATTATTATTTGATATCTATAATCCATCATCTACATATCTAAACCAGTGTCCATTTTGATCATATGTTTTAATAATCTTATCTATTTCATTGTCTATATTTTGTAAAAATATTTCTGATAATATGCTGGACATTGGAGAGCCCATCGTTAATCCATCCTTTTGTTTATACATTTTATTATTATATAAAACATAATTTTGATTTAATATGATTTTTAATGTATTTATTATTTCTTGTGTTAATGTGTTAACTTTTTCAAATGTATCTATATTATTTTTTACTATTTCAAGTGTTTTCATTATAGGTATGTTATTATACATGTCAGTAACATCAAATGATATTAATTTTGTATTATTATCAATTTTAATATCTTTTAATTTTTCAATAAGCTCAATCGAGTATAAAATAATCGAGAATAAATATATTCATTAAAAGTATTCTTGTTTTTTTAAATATTTTTAATTTATATATATATATATATATATATATTGTAAATAATAAATATATTTATTAATAGTTTTTTAAATCAATGGCAATGTATTACCTAATTTAATCAGCCGGCTAATATGTATCCTTAGTGCAATAATGGCAACAAAGAACATAAGTTCTTCTGTCTGAGTCATCAAATGAATAGATTAGTTGCACATACCCATTGCTTACGATAGATCCATATATAATTGGCAGATTACCTAGTTCTTTATTTTTGACTGATTCTCTGGTACATTGACCTGTTCACGTTTCAACCTCTGAATTGATCCTATTATTTCTCGTGTGCTCCCTTTATATAATTATGATGACGTCATTTGTTTTTGTTGTTTTAAACAACAAGTTACGCGCGAAGTGTTATTGGATATATGACCCCTTACGGTATAAAATCTTGTCGTGCTATAAAAACAATTTTCTACAGTTAAAATGTATTATAAATGGGGATGAATTTTGAAACACCTACAGCCTCTGGGGCGGAGATCTCAGATCTACACCATATCTCAGATCTACACCACACTTCACACGAACCATCCTGGGAATATATATATATATTCATTATTACTGATCACAAACAGTGAATATAAAAATTATAACATAAATTCTATATCTTGACGCATAGTTAGTTATTTCTTCATTACTTTTTTTCTTTTATGTTATTTATTATTCGTCTAATATAACTTATTATATATGAATTCAGATTAACATTTCTCTAATATCCTAATTGCAAATAATGTAAAAATAATGCACGCATATTCTAGTTTTATGTCATTTCTTCATTGTTTTTAACGGATCTGAAGTGGAGGTGTAATTTCATGTACTAACATCGTTTTGACTTGACTTTGTTTAATTATTTGTAATTTTTTAAGGATTTGTTGATTTGTTGTAAGACTATACATTCGGTTTTTACTTCTTTTGTTCTAAATTTTAAAATAAAGTTAATAGGACCAAATCAAAATTTTTTGTGTTGGCTTTTTTAACTGCTGTATATTGTGACAATATAAGTAAGTACAATCTGTAGTAAGATTTATAACAATCAACTTTTTTCTGTAACAAACAACCTAATAATGTATCTATCCCTTTAAACATAAATAAAAGCGCTTTACTAACAAGTATATGCTTACTATATACACTATAGCTTACTAGGGTGAATCTTCAATTTACAGAACATTGTTTAAATTCTCTCCTGATTTCTACCGGCTAGTTATTGCCTGCTTGTTTATTTGTTTGAATTTTGAACTCAATAAAAACTGGTTAATAAAGTGGTACATAGTAAAATCTGTACCTTGGAGGGATTTTTTACCATAGTCCCAGGATGGTTCGAGTGAAGTTTGGTGCAGATCCATCCTCAGGAATAAGCCTCAGAGCCTTAGGATGTTTCAAAAAGCGATATATGTATGTATGTATCTTATGAATGCCTAAACCACTGAACATAAGTTAATGAAATTCGAAGAAGTTGTTTACTATATTCCCTGTTTGGTGCAGATCCATTCACAGAACTCCGCACCAAAGGCTTAAAATGTTTCAAAACCGATGTATGTATGTATCTTATGGACGCTTAAACCGCTTAACACAATTCAATGAAATTTGAAGGGATTGTTTAACATATTCCCAGGATTGTACGCGTGACGTTTGGTGCAGGTCCATTCACAGAACTCCGCCTATAGGCTCAAAATGGCTCAGTGTACAGCTTTCCATAAGTCTAATGTTCAAATGCTAACCCATACTAGCGTTACTTAATTAATTTAAAAATTTTAATTATAATATACAATAGAAAATACATTATTAAATTATTTTAATTCGTAAAATGACTAAAATCTACCTACGATTATAAATGATTATATAATTATACTTTTGTAATAAAGTAATAAATAATAAATATATAAAATTAGGTATTATAGCTAGGAATTTATAAATATTAAAAATAGAAAATCTTAATATTAAATAATTAATTAAATTATTATAACTATCATCAAACGCTAGTTATATGATAAAAGATAAAAACACTGTGTGAATTAGCAAAATGCCCATTGTTTCATTACAATTTTATACTTGATTGTAATGGTATTGACCACTTTACTTATGCATGTATTCATTTTTAATAAATGATAATTTCATAGATCAACTGATGTGATTATACCGGTATGTGAGTAGATAGATGAGAATTTATACACAACGCAATAATAATATGCCCTCATATTCTGATTACAAACATTTATCCCAACCACTTTGTCGTATTGCTACTAACATTTACAAAATAGTATATACGATATACGCTTAGATTCGTGCAATCTATACATTTATTCTCCTATTATATTATAAATATTTTAAACTAACTTGGAACATGGCACTGATTATAAAGTACTAGATGTACAAGTAAGAGCTCAGTGGCGTAGATAAATCATTTAACGAAATCCTTTGAACAAATTGCAACAATCCGTAGAATTTCAAGAAGACTCCCAGTTAAATAGAATATTCCCAGTTACATTTGTCCCAGTTAAATAATACTATTCGAATTGCATTACGACACGGTCATACTAAAGGGGGATGCATACTATGATATGCATGGGCCTATATGTGCTGCATAACTACACGGTCATACTAAAGGGGGATGCATACTATGATATGCATGGGCCTATATGTGCTGCATAACTACACGGTCATACTAAAGGGGGATGCATGCTATGATATGCATGGGCCTATATGTGCTGCATAGCTACACGGTCATACTAAAGGGGGATGCATACTATGATATGCATTGGCCTATATGTGCTGCATAACTACACGGTCATACTAAAGGGGGATGCATACTATGATATGCATGGGCCTATATGTGCTGCATAATTACACGGTCATACTAAAGGGGGATGCATACTATGATATGCATGGGCCTATATGTGCTGCATAACTACACGGTCATACTAAAGGGGGATGCATACTATGATATGCATGGGCCTATATGTGCTGCATAACTACACGGTCATACTAAAGGGGGATGCATACTATGATATGCATGGGCCTATATGTGCTGCATAACTACAAAAACGTACAACGTCATACATCATACCTCAGTTCGCTTGTATAATGCATAGAAGATTCTTGGAAAATCCAAGAATATATTAACACAAATTTACTATATAATAGTGACAGAAAATATATCCATGCGATAAAAGGACAGTTAACTTGAAGTAAAACAATAATTTACAATGTTTGAATTGATGTGAACTAATAGTATGACTAATAGTCTAGACTTTGTTATTTCGTAAAATAATATTCGCTCTTATTTTGTTTCCATTTTTTTAAAGTAGAATTCGAAATGAATGTTTCCAATTAATTACTATTTTTGATAGAGTCGTCTTAAATTCCAAGTACACTGATAATGTAACGTCTCACACCAGCCACTGCCTTGAAAACTGCACCAGACCGTAGTAGCAGAGGTTCGTCTTCTTCTTCATTACCATCATTCTCACTATCCTCACTTGTAGAGGAAGCTATTGAAGCAAAGCCTTTCATAATTTCCTGCACTCTACGTGCCTCACGAGTTTCGATATTATCATCGAAAGATACGTAATCAAGATTGGTATGAATATGGCTAAGTTCATTGCAATGCCAGTTCAAACTGAAATTGTCCGAAAGATCTTTGGAATGGCTCCATACCATATCGAAGCTACATAATAGCATCCAAAATGTCTACAGGATGTTGTTTATTACCTTATTCCATTTCACATAGTAACATTTACACTGGTCGTTAGAGTAACGCTCCTTTACAACTTTTATTATCACCCGATCCCTTGGTTAAATGTGGTTTGTGTCGTTAGGAGCAGAAAAATAATTTTTATGTTGGTTGATTCTATATTTTTCGGATGTGCTGCACAGTGATTGAAGAGATGTTCGAATTTTTTTTTCAAAAATCGTAATAATGACATTTAACGTAATAAGAAATTATTCTCTGTCATCCATGTACGATGCCGTGCAGCGTAATCACATGAAAACGAGGGAGTCTTCTTGAATGTCAATACACGAGGGAATGTTAATATAATTGTTGATATAATTAAACGCAATAAATAACTTTTATTTTAAAAATGACTCATCAGAATTATAGTTTTAATTTTTTACTGGCTCAGCCCCGGTCCTGGATTTGGGCAGTCTCAAAAATAATATTCTTCTTTTTTCTACGGCTATATCTAAAGCGATACAATAAAACAATATTCAAATAATTTATTTCAACTGTTGAAATTCATTTAATTTAAAACAAAGATAACAACGTTTGGTTTTACTAACTGTAGTTATAAAACTTATGACAAAAAATTTGTAAATAAAATTTCTAGTTTGGAATACTAATTTTCCGTAATTATATGCCCTTTTTTACTAAACCTTATTTCTATGAATCCGTACTTCGCCACTCGTAGCGCTGTCAGCATGTTTGGTATGGAATTAGATATTTAATCTATATAGTGATTAAATGTTTTGAAACATATTGTGAGGCTGTTATTTTTTTCCAATGCTTTGTCCCTCAGGACCGAAGCTAACAATCTAGATTTTTGAACAAGCATTAATAACTTAAATAATTTTTTTTAATAAATGTAAATTTTGGTTTTACTAACAATGCCGTTCTGCCTGTTTCTAATCACCCATAATTTATTTTAATTTAATTTTGCTTGATGCACTCTTGCAGTACTCTTATTCTCACAGTTTTACAACTGCCATTATTGCTTCCTAGTAGGGGTTCTACGTAGATTCCTATGGAAAGAAGCAAAGGTCCGCTATAAAAAACACTAACATTTCCGACTAAGCTTCTACTTAATTTTCAAACTAACGTAAACATAGGATCAGTGTTCAGGTTAGGATAGGTCAGGTCAGGTCAGGTTAGGTTAGGTTAGGTTTGATTAGTTGTGTAATGTCAACCTCTTCTTCTTCTTAAAATTTCTTGTAGGACAGAAACATCAAATATTTCACCATTTTAACCGCTCTAAGGTTGAGAATGAGTGGAGGATTCATGCGGACTCCAGTGAAAAAAAGTTATATGTTTCATTACGTAACACATTAGACAGTCCTGCAATACACATGAATAAATTTCATACATGGTTCGCCAAAACATACCAAATTAACACTGTTATTGATATGTCGGGAGAAACATGGATCTTCCTCTACACTTAACAAAGTAAATATTTTTAAATGTGTATATTACGCTAGACTAAAGTGTCACAGATTGGAAGTAGACTAATCTATGGTATTCATAATATAAATTGGCACTGTAGAGAAAAAAAAACGAATAGAGTCCAAAAAAAGAGAAATAATCTGGAAGTATTTAGGGAGACTAACTGAAGGGAGTGGTAATTTCGGTAGCGGCCTTCTAAATGAAACAACATGCGTCATACTAAACAATGTCATGGGAAAAGTGGTTTACAGCAATCGGCATCGGATAACCATACAAAATGGACTACTTTCTTCTAGAATCACCAGGTCATACATAGAACTTTGAGGAAACGATCGTTTATGATTGCCCGGAATTCATTATTTCTAACTATTCTATTTCTATATCCTCCGGATGCACTGTGCAAGAAAAGGTGATAATATATGAAATAAGGAAAGAGAATGGTTTAGAACTAAAAATCATATATTGGATTAACAATATCTGAAAGAGACTCAGTAGGTATAGGTTACCCTTCCGTTAAAATCATATTTTGGATTGACAATATCAGAAAGAGTCACAGTAGGTATAAGTTATACTTTGGTTAAAATCATAATTTGGATTGGCAATATCAGAAAGAAACACAGTAGGTATAAGTTACATTTCGGTGTATGTGTTGCACTTCGGCAAAACACTTGGTAAAAATTATTGGGACAAATTACCCATAACGCGTTATTCTATGTTATCTGACAACTAATGAAAATTATTTATAATTTTGTAACAAATTTTACCACTGCTTGCTATATGTGTTGTAAATCTACTCCAAAAGAAGGTGTTTTCTAGTGATAACGAAACATATTTAAACATATACAAGGTAATAAACGTTGTAAATATTGTTAAATGCAGTACATCTGGGAGGCCTATTTGAACTTATATCTTAATTTATGAATTAGTTTTTTATTCAGGCCTATATCTCGCGTTCTGACGTCACTTACCACCTTATCTTCCTTGTTGTGCATATACAGAGTTTTTTAAATAGGTATTTTAATGCTCATTAAAGTGTTTGTTCATCTTTAAGTAAATAATGCATATGCATATATATACTGTTTAGGAAAAGAGTATAGAATACGACGATATATTATTTATATTGTGAACATTATTATATGTTAATTAGAGCTTAGCAAATAAGAACAATTGACAAACGTAAAAATGAAAACATTTAACTGTAATTCTCACTACACAATATCTTATTAAAACAAACACAATAGTATACAAAAACAAACAGACTGATGTAGACGACAGTATCGCTTTCATCAGTGCTTAGCTACTGCTAGCACAATAATAGCCAATCCCTGATGACGGGGTCATCTTTGTTGAAACTAGTATGTTTTTTTTTAATCAACCCATGTGTAGTGAGATATATAGTTAACTATTCTAATTTTTACTTTTATAAAAGCAATTGTTTTTAAATTTTTTTACGTCTATAACAATGGCTTATATAACTATAACAATAATGAAATGTTTAAATTTTCCAATTAACTATGTATATAGTGCAGAAGGCCTACTAGTACTTTACAGCTTGTAATTTATGTAATGTAGAATCTAGTATCGTACATAACAACAAAATTGTTGAAAGTAGTAAAATAAATTTATAAGTAAAATTCCCACTTCTCAAAATGTCATAATAATTTTGTATTTATTTCAATATATCATTATAGCTTTTGGACTATATATGTCTTATGTTTCTTCTGAGACCGTATTTCATATAGTACTATTATCTTGTGCAATCATATTTTTGGTAAACCCATCTATCGACTAAAATATTAAAGTTTGGTTAACCACAAGTACAATATTATTTTAATACAATTTCGAAAAAAAACTACTTACAGTATATATTACAAATAAACTGAAGACAGTAACAAAAATTGTATGAAAAACAATGAGAAAACTTAAAGTTTTAGTTTCCAAAACAAAGTTTCGAATGCAAATTGAAATCTTCGTCAAAATTTTAAAAAAATATTTAATAGCCGTATAACAATTTCCATCAAAACATAGAATACCTCTGATCTTACATTAAAAACATATTACAAAAGTCAATCCAATAACATGAAGTAATGATATAATTGCCTAAAAGTTTTCGTAGCCAAAACCAATATTCTCATAAATTAAAAATGAAATAGACTTAATAAATAGTAAAAATTAATAATTTCAGTAAAAGCACAAATAGCTAAAATACAAAACATTTTTTTCAAATTATTATTGTTTCAATTAAATGAATGATAAGCAGTGCCTATATAATTGCTCAAAATTATTTATTACCATTATATCGTCGTTATATATACCATCATTACTTAAAAGAAAATTATACTTTACCTTTAGTTCAATAACAGAAGTTCTAGTATCAAAATTAAAATTCGGTTTAGGGTCTTGATAGAATTCCTAAACATATTCAACTTTGGATATCAGAAACACGGAAGACAATGAAATGTACTTACTGTCTTGTAAGTTTGTACGTATATAAAGTACGAATACAAACTACAATTATTGAGATTAATCCTGTCTTGTAAATCAAGAATGGCCTGCACCTGCGTTACCACTTGCAGCTGGTATCCAGCAGCTACCCACAATGAGCCCCCCCTCCTAAGCAAGCGATCTACATTGCTCTAATGAAGATATCCATCGAATAATAGAAAAGTAAGAAATATTTAAGATAAATTTCACAAATCATAATTTGCTAAATTTAAAATTACTACAAATAAAAAGACATTAATTATCTCGCTCATATAAGTGTTACAGTTCTTTTTATTTAGTTATGATTCTTACAAATATCCAATAGATATTTTGTAATTAAATTTAGTGGAATAAAGATAATTTATTTAGTGGAGATACTAGAAGCTCATTCATTATGGTACCAGATGCGGGTGGTTGAAACTAGTGAAACACGTCTAGCCTAGCTCGGGCCTACAAGACAAGTTAGATCATACAGCGTATAATTCGGACATAGTTGAAGTGATGTACTAAGAAGTAATCAGTAAAACGTTTTTGGACAAACCACTGTCATCATGAAGACTTTTAAATACAAAAAGCCTCAATGATTTCAGAGTAATGCGTTTTCATTGTGCTCGTAGCGTGGAGTATATTTTCACCCTGTTTATAAGGAAGAGAGAGAGAGGTATCCGTTGGTGTCTGTCAGTCTGGTAGTATGAATCAACAAATAATTTTACAATTTTTATGGACAGTAATATTCATATGATAGAAGTTAGCAAAGAATTTAGTCTTTAAAAAAATCATTCAAAAAGTTATTATAACAAACAAGCACAGTAGAAAACAGAGTTTAACTCTTTTTTTTTAATCTGTCCTCTTTTACGTTTTCCTAAATATTTAAAATAAAAATATCAACCGAAAAAAAACATTACTTTTGCGTTTATTAAATGTAAAGGGCGTCTAATAGTTTCTGGAATAGTATTTCATAGTTACAATAAACCTATAATAATTACAGATATTCTGGATGGGAATAGCATCAGTCATAGCACTCCTCTTTATCAATAGCCTACATTCTTTCTCATTCACAGTCAACCATTAAAACTATTGTTAGGAGACTTTTAACAATATATATTTTATTCTATCTATTTCCCTTTTGTCTTTTAGATTACCGTCCTACTTTCCAAATAATCCTCTGAGGCGCATCCTACTGGGATATCGTGTAATGCAAATTGTATCACTACTTTTATAATTTAACGCCAGATAACAATTTTCGGAAAATAGATCTACCTAAAAAAGAAACTCTAGTAAACAGTCCTTGATGCGTGCTTAATTTATTGTGCAAAAGTGTTTAAGCAAACAGACTAAACTCCAGTTTGTTTTTTCAGAATCTTTATTAACCTTATCAGTAATGATATACAGCTTGTTTTTTAGCTGTATTTAAATAAATTATCTACTAACGTCACAATTCGTCTACAAATACAGCAAGTTACCTCATAACAATGAAAAAAGATGAAGCAGTATAAAGATTTCATATATAAGGACGTTTGTAAACACAGAGAGCAAGATTGGTGGGAAAATGGGGTCGACACTAATTACTTCGCTTTTCATTAAACTTGCATGTATTTATAATCTAGGTAAGTCACTGATGCCTTAGAGTTATTAAGAATACGTTAACTGCACCATTAGCTATCATTATACATTTCTATTACTAACACGCATAATCTATTTTCAGAACAACGCGTTTTCACACAAATCTAATTACATTGGAATATTTGTAATGCCATTTTAATTCAATTATTATTTTAAATTTTCATAGGTTGGAACAAACTAAGTCGGAAAGTAAATATTTATAACAAACAATACACACACACACACACACACACACACATATATATATATATAAATATATATATATATATATATATATATATACATATATATTAAATATGGTGATATGTTTTCTTGTAATATAGTTAATAAATTAAAAATATTTCAAAAACAAGAATACTTTTAATGAATATAGCTTTAAAGCTTTGAATAAATATATTCATTAAAATAGTACCAACATATTCAGGAAAATAATTATCTAATAAAATATGTTTACAAAACTTACTAATATTTGCTACAAACAACCATATGTTTATAAGTAATGCACTTTATGTAATTTTTTCTACAACATCAATGACATTATAAATAGTTTGGTGACTTGATCTCAATTTGTTCATCAATTAATTTGTCTTTAACTTTATGCTTATAAATTTCCAGTGTTTGAAATATATTCATTTTTAATCCTTTATTTAATTCTTTTATTAATTTCATATTTTCTATTTCCGGAAACTCGTGTCCATTATTAATACAATGCGTAGCTAAATTTGATTTGTATATGTTTGGTTTGGTATAGGCGTTTAAATGTTCTTTGTATCTTTCTTTTAATTTCTTTTTTGTTTGTCCTACATATAATTTATTTGCCATTTTGACATTTTGTATTATATACTCAATTTCTTTCGTGCATATTATTTTGATTTTTGTTATTGTTTATTAATTTTGTAATTTTATTTGTAGTTTAGTTTTATATGTAATTTGTAAATTTGTTTCTTTAAATAATCTTGTAATTTTATTTATTTCGTTACCAGTGAATGTAAAAGTTGTCCAAATATTTTCTTTCTTATTAGGCACAAAGTTATTTTCGAGTTTCTGTTTTCTTATTATATTATTATTTAATTTATCTATAGTTTTTCTTTTATATTCATTTTCTAAACCAATTTGATATATTATATTGTTTTCTTTTATTTGATCATTTAAGTTCATTGGTATTTGGTGCATTCTATGTAGTAAATTATAAAGCGCTACCATTGTTTGTTTGTATGGATGATTTGAATAATTAGGTATTATTTGATTTGTCTGCGTTGGTTTTCTATATATATTATATTCAAATATGTAAATAATTTAGTTTATTTTTTGATTCGAATTCATATTACAAATACTAGAAATAATGAATCATTTGAAGCGCAATACTTATAAACATATGGTCGTTTGTAGAACATATGATTTAATTTTGTAAAAATATTTTATTAAATAATTATTTTCCTGAAGATGCAGGTACTATTTTATCGGCGAAAAGCTTTAAATAAATATATTCATTAAAAGTAATATTGTTTCTGAAATATATATGTATATATATATATATATATATATATATATATATATATATATATATACAGCCTGCTAACAATACGGAGACCATACATTGGTCATTTTGCATTCAAACTGGCAGCCGGGTACTTGTGGCAGCCGTATACGGCTGCCACATAGTAATCCATGATAATGTAACACCCTTTGACAATAATCGAAATAAAAATCATGTCAATAAGTGTAATAAGAAGTGTTTTATTGGTGGTAAACTGTATTTGGAAGTTCTATGGTCGTTCGGAATTTTTAAAAAATAATTTGTAATAACCAAACGGTACTCGTATTGATAGCATAGTGAACGGGATTTGTATATCACAAGTTCGTAACATTTCCGCCAGGGGCAGCATAGTCGCCTCCTGTATATAAATTTACTGTATATTTCAAACATTCCCTAACATTATGGCAGCCACAAACTTGGCAACATTGCTGGCATCCACATAGATATCAATCGTACTACATAATGTATATATTTGAATTGGACAAAGAATCGCTGGAAACTGACCACTCGGGGGTTTTTGAGGATGCTGAATTCAATGCCGTCATCGAAAGTCACCGGGGATGTACTGGTGAGGCTAAACCCATGTACAAAAGGGGTTGAATAATGGTAAAAATGTCAGATGTCCAAAAATCGTGGGATAGTGACTATTCGGGGGTTTTGAGGATACTAAATTCAATAGCGTCATCTAAAGTGACCGGGGATGAACCGGATGTGACTCTACGTAAGTACCAAAGGGATGATTTGGGGTAAAAAAGTAAAAAAACAAAAAATTACTACAAAATAAACACTCGGGGGATTTTGGTAAGGCGGAATTTAATGCCGTCGCCGAAAGTAGCCGGGGATGCACTGGTATGGTTCCCCACGAATACCAAAGGGGTGAATTGGGGTGAAAACGTCTAAAGTCAAAAAATCGCTGCAACATAACCACTCGGGGGTTTTTGAGGATGCTGAATTCAATGCCGCCATCGAAAGTCACCGGGGATGGACAGATGAGACTCTACGTGAGTGCCAAAGGGATGATTTGGGGTAGAAATCTCAAAAGTAAAAAAAAATAGTAGAAAATAAAACTCGGGGAATTTTGATGAGGCGGAATTCAATGCCGCCACCGAAAGTCACCGGGAATGCATTGGTGTGGTTCCACGCGAGTACCAAAGGGATGAATTGGGGTGAAAATGTCAAATGCCTAAGAATCGCGGGAAAATGACCGTTCGAGGGTTTCTGAGGATGCTAAATTCAATGACGTCATCTAGAGTCACCGAGGATGGACGGTTGTGGCTCTACGTTAGTACGAAAGGGATGATTTGGGGTAAAAAAGTAAAAAAACAAAAAATTACTACAAAATAAACACTCGGGGGATTTTGGTAAGGCGGAATTTAATGCCGTCGCCGAAAGTAGCCGGGGATGCACTGGTATGGTTCCCCACGAGTACCAAAGGGGTGAATTGGGGGTGAAAACGTCTAAAGTAAAACAATCGCTGCAACATAACCACTCGGGGGTTTTTGAGGATGCTGAATTCAATGCCGCCATCGAAAGTCACCGGGGATGAACAGATGAGACTCTACGTGAGTGCCAAAGGGATGATTTGGGGCAGAAATCTCAAAAGTAAAAAAAAAATACTAGAAAATAAAAACTCGGGGAATTTTGATGAGGCGGAATTCAATGCCGCCACCGAAAGTCACCGGGAATGCATTGGTGTGGTTCCACGCGAGTACCAAAGGGATACATTGGGGTGAAAATGTCAAATGCCTAAGAATCGCGGGAAAATGACCCTTCGAGGGTTTCTGAGGATGCTAAATTCAATGACGTCATCTAGAGTCACCGAGGATGGACGGTTGTGACTCTACGTTAGTACCAAAGGGATGATTTGGGGTAAAAAAGTAAAAAAACAGAAAATTACTACAAAATAAACACTCGGGGCATTTTGGTAAGGCGGAATTTAATGCCGTCGCTGAGATTCGCCGGGGATGCACTGGTATGGTTCCCCACGAGTACCAAAGGGGTGAATTGGGGGTGAAAACGTCTAAAGTCAAAAAATCGCTGCAACGTAACCACTCGGGGATTTTTGAGGATGCTGAATTCAATGCCGCCATCGAAAGTCACCGGGGATGGACAGATGAGACTCTACGTGAGTGCCAAAGGGATGATTTGGGGTAGAAATCTCAAAAGTAAAAAAAATACTAGAAAATAAAAACTCGGGGAATTTTGATGAGGCGGAATTCAATGCCGTCACCGAAAGTCGCCGGGGAGTATCAAAGGGGTGAATTGGAGTGAAAAAGTCAAATTTCAAAAAATCGCTGGAACATAACCACTCGGGGTTTTTTGAGGATGCTGAATTCAATACCGTCATCGAAAGAGACCAGGGATGGACGGGTGTGGGCTCTACGGGAGTAGCAAAGGGATAATTGGGGTAAAAAGGTCAGAGGCCAAGGGATCGTTATAAAATCATCACTCGGGGTTTTTAATAATGCTGAGTCTAATCCTAGCACCGAAGTTGGCCATGCGCAATCCGAGATGGGACTGCGGGTGTCGCTGTGGGCGAATTTAGGTAAAACTAGCCAGAATCTAAAATATTGCCCAAACATGGGCATTCGAAGATTTTTGAAGCTCCTAGTCCTACGTCATGAAAATTCGCCGGGCATGTACGGGCTTACCAAGGGGTGATTTGGGGTAATATATCCCATTAACAATAAATCTCCCAAAATTGGCATGTTTCCAACTATGCGACATAACCAACAGAAAGAGTCGGGTTCGTAACCTTGTCTTGGACAGAAGTTATGCTACATCTATTTACAGAAATGTTTGTGATATGAAAATATAAACAGGCGTCACACCGATAGCAGTTCTAGTACGTTTGTTTACGTCATGTCTGTCAAAGTAATCTTTATAGCTTGGAGCAGTGTTTCAATGCAGCCTGTCCATGTGCTTTAAGCATTTTAAAGACTGTGTGCTTGAACGATTCAACTTGAAAAGATAACTGTTTGTCCCAAATTGATATTTTTTTAAAAATTAATGTATTTATTTAATTTTTTTTTAAATGTATTATGTCTACCTAATTGTCATATATTTTCTTTCCATTTTTACTTAGAATATCTAAACATTTATGTTTGTTTTCTCATTCTTCGTCGGGTAATTAATTTTCTTCTCTTTTCGTGTTATTTTCTTTTGTTCTCTTAAAAAGGATGGTATCGTTAGCGAGGGCAGCGGAATGACTTTTCAGCCATCAGTTAATGTAAAACTTCTACTATAACCGTAAATTAAAAAAAAGCTATAAATAAGTAGACCTTATATTTGTTCAACCTTTATACAACTTAGAATAAACGACAAAAAAGGGAAATTTTTGACCCACATCATTTCATCGACTTATCTTTATCAGCTTATATATCCAGAAAACTTATTATGCCAATATCTACAAATTCCAAGCTTAATCTTTAACTGCCGTCATCGTGCCTGAGCATCAGCAACGGGTTATCCGAAGAAGACAGTGATTCAGGTGTTGTATCTAATGACCAACTTTTATAAGGCATCAAAGAGAATAGGGGAATTGTGCAACAGGATGAAGAGGTAATTGAGCAAAAGGTCATGATACCGAATCTCAATGAAGTCCATCAGACGATGGAGATGATTTCGAAAAACTGCAACCTCCAGAAATTTACAAATTTTTCTATTTATATAGATAAATTGTTATAAACAATGTAGAATTTGTCCAGCAACAAAAAATAGAAAGACTAGTTACACTTTGTAAGCTGTCTTTGTACAGCCAATATGTCTAGAATATTCTGAGCTGCTGTGTAAATACTGCTGTCAAAATTGAGTTATTATTTGTAATGCCAGTTTCCATAAATAAAGCTTATAATGTGTCAAATGTTATCTTGTATATAAAGTTAAGTGTGTACAATCAGTGAACAAGAAATAATTAGTGTATGTTAATTATCGTGCGATTATAAGTCTTTTTAGCTAAACTGCGCTAAAATCTGTAGGTTTTATTTACTACAGTTTTCAATTAGTAAATAAAATATGACTGCTCTCATAAAACTACGTTTACCCTACTAGTCCCATTGCAATCACAATATTCTAAAACAATTTTTATAAAGTAAATGCAAGATAAATTGTTAAACCACACAATAAATCACACTTAGACATTTCGTGCCTCTGATGTAATCGGCAGCAGTAATGTGACAGAAATTCCAGCACGGTAGTTGAAGGTTAATAAATACTGAATCATCTTTCGTTAATCTCTGTATTGTATACATGAACCTAAATAACATCTGTGCGAGTGTTGTCAGCTTATATTGTCTGGTGATATCAGGCGGTCTGGTGTAAACAAACATAGGTCCAAGCCAAACAAAGATAAAGGCTCGCACTCGACAAGTACTCTCGTGGACGAAGGCTCGGAAAACTGACTTTCTGCATTCTATCTTTTCCATCCCTTTCTCTCATTTACATACGGCGTAAACGTAAATAATTTATGGTATCTTCCCAACGTCAAAATGGTCGTATAAAGACGGAAACATTTGTTTCTATACTCGACTTTAGCCCTGGTAGTCTATATTTTATTTTATTAATATGTTTATTGAATACATTGGTATTAACCTTTAGTAAATATATATGGAGTAGGCCATATTAAGTGTTACATATGTTAATACATGTGTTGCAGACTAGTGTTACCATGTTTGCAATGTTACGAAATTGTAAGAATATACAGCAAATAATAGTCACTTTTAGATTCTTAAAATCTGATAGAGATGCTATGACAATTAATTTGAAAAGCAAGTTAAGTTAAAAAATAAATACTTTATCCATCCTATAGTATCTAAGAGCACCAAGGGAAAAGAACGAGATGCATTGACCGGAACATTAAGATAAGTTTGGTCAACAAGTAAACAAACGCGTCAGAATGGCTTTCGGAGTGTCGGCTGTTTATGTTTCCATATCAAAATTGTGTCTGTAAATACATAGCATAGTTCTCTCCAAGATAAGGTCGCGAATCCACAGCTGTATGTCCTAAAATAGCATGTTTAAAGGGCAAAACATTTTAAGTACTTATTTAAGGATACATGTATCATAGGTGTTAATAAGCCAATTAAACTAGAGAGCGGTTCAGGCGGTTTAAGCAATATAAATAAATAAATATTGGTGGTAAATATTTAAAATTCTTTATTTCTACATCTCTGAAGATTATATGTAAGGATATAGTTCTTCCCAATGTGTATTGCAGTGTAGCAAGGAATCAATACGTATTCAGAAAGCAATGTAATAAATCTATTATGTTTATCCTCGATATTCTAGTCCCAAGAGTAACTTTAATATCTATGGGATTTTCACTCACTTTAGAGTTGCATGAAAAACTGGTTCAAGTATGGTGATCATTGGTACGGAAACAAATTCAGTAGTGCATGGATAATTCGAGGTAGATGGCACCGAGACACCGTCGGATTACCGAAAACTTGGATTACACGGAAATAGCTTCCTGTACACTAGAAAAAAAACAGGAGTTCTAATGAACCCTAATACTATAATTAAGAATGCACAAAATACGTATGTAGAACTTTGTTGATTACAGTACATACATAAATTAATGTTGCTTGGCTCTCCAAGACCACTGTACTGAATCTTGCTTGCAAGGATACTATACGATATGAATACCATACTAAGTATCGGCAATTATAGCTAGAAAATAGCCGATGCCCGTTGTAAACTTTATCAGGACGCCCAATGTTTCGATCGTAGATAGTCTTTTTGTTCGCCTACCACAAAAATAAAACGAGATTATCAGTAAAATATCAGTAAATCTGAAGTATAGTGAAAAATTACCGTGATCATCGGTAGTAAATATTTATGATTATCAACGTCTAAAGATTGACTACAAAACGTTTTATAAGCACTTGGTTAGGGTTGCTTAACTGAAGTAATTTTCTATCAACGAAGAATAGAGAATATTCAAATTGAAATATTAAGTTTGTAATTAGGAGTTATTTATTAACTGGTATTGCTAGTGATAGGATTCGTAAAATATATAACAAAGGAGACAGTTTTGAGAAGTGATTGAGTATTAGCAGACTTTGTCTTGAGATCAGACACAGCCGATCGAACTAAAATCATTCTGATACTAACTATAAAAATGTAACATGTCGACCGAAGAACGGAGAGATTTTTTAAAGTGAAAAAAATCTACAAAACAGTCATTATCATTTACGTCTTGTTTTTTTTAACAAGAAATACCATCATAGTGACTAATTTCATTCGGTCATTCTGCATAACGCTATTTTACTGCTAGTTTTTGAAGACGGGTTCCTCAGCTATATTCGCCAAAATATTTGTAATTTTGTTCACCATAATAATAATAATAAATCAAATTGTAGATATGCGAGCCAGGAGGGATACGGTTAAAGATAGAATTAAAGAAGAAGATTAAAATATATTTAAATCTTATCAGATATATTTTCAGGTGCATTCAACGTGTCTTGATGAAAGTAACATCACAATCAAGGTGAAATGTCATCTTTTCAGAAAATATCTAAGGGAGGAATTAAATAAGTTTTTTAACCTGCCAACAACGACTTCCAGGAAAATTTAATGAATGTAGTTAAAGAAGAACTTTTAGAAAAAGTAGGTCTTTACTCAAACACAATTGTACCTATAACAACCTATGACAAATCAAATATGATGGATAAATAAAATAGATGTATTACATTGCTTACCGAAAGCGTTTTTCACCGTGATGTCTACAATGCAATATACATTGGGAATAACTATATCCTTACATACATTCTTTGGAGATGTAGAATTAAAGAAGTTTAAATATTTACCATTGCTTACACCACCTGAACTGCTCTCTAGTTTTATTGGCAGAAAACCACCTATGATACATGAATCCTTATATAAATACTTAAAATGTTTTGCCCTTATCTTGATAAAATATTTATACTGATTGGTATTGGCACTAAAATGTCACATCTTCGTGAAAATTTTACTACTTGTTAGAATACTATATGCACCCTTATAAAGCATATGCTCACAGAAAAATAAAACAGTTTTTTGGTTACATTTGGCTGTCGTAAGTACAGAAATACTATTATTTCAATGTTTAATTTTTTTACCCGAATATGGTAATTTGTGCTCGTTTGAACCTATAAAATATGGACGTGTTCGATGGGCCTACGTGAACAAGAAATTAACATTAGATGAGATTCGACCAAATAAAAGCCTTCTTTTATTTACAGTGTACAATATAGTTAGATTTTTCTGGTTACCTACCTGAGGTAAAGGTGATACAATATTTGTTGTTTTTCTACTATAGGCCTAACTTTTAAAACTTACTGTAAATAAACTTTATGCCAACCCTTTACTTATCCTTTAATATTTTTTTACAAGCAGTAAAAACTTAAAATTGAAATTTTCATTATTTTTAATACACTGAAGAAGAAATGTTGAAGAAAATTCGATGTATTAGTCTAAACATTCTGCAAAATCGTTCTTAAACTGCAAAAACTCTTAAAAGATTGTAACACGAAAGAAATAGAATTTAAAAATTGTGGCAGAAAGCTCAATGAGATAAAATAAATTAAATGAGAATAAATGTACTTTCTTAAAGTAAAGGATATAAGAGAAGTTAGTGTACTAACTCTAACACTGATAATTAAATGAGAAATTCAGAAGAAAAAAGTTGAATTCGTACTTGGCCTTTATCCCGTGCAGTGCACGCCTGGAAATCTAGATTGAATATTGTTAAAGATGAAACCGTTCATTTAGTTGCAGATCTGTTGAGGGTTTTGAAAACATGTAACCAATCTAGAGAATCGATGGATACCTGTCTACACCTAACCTGCTGATTCACAAAACAATCGTCTACTTGCACTCCTGTATTTTTTCCCTGGAGAACTATTCCTAATATTCGACAGAGCACTGAACACCTTCAATGGGGCGGGGAAATTTTAAAATAGCAAGGATTAAAATAGGTGGATTTATTAATTTTAATTTTTTCCAATGACCTGGAAGAATGACACGAAGAACGCGACCCGTAAGGCATAGGTTTAGCAAGTGCCTCCTTTTTTTATCAAAACATACGTCAAAGAGAGTAATATCTTTCATAAGACAGTGGCGTGTGTACTAGCCTAAATAAAGAAATGAATTAAATTGAGGGTTTAAATTTATTTGTTTTTATTACAAACAATAAATAATAGCTGAAACGAAACAGATTGTAAAGAGACGTCCCGTGTGGTTGTATGTTGAAATTAGAGGGAGAAATGGCGGTATAAATGTCGCATTGTAACACGTGACCAAGTAGCGCCTGGGATAGAACCCGTCATGTACGTGTTTGTGTAATGTTTATTTTCGATCTCTGAAAGGATGACCACATCATTCAGTTTTATCAGTTTTAATCTTGCGACAGGGACCATTATAGTTACTTCATGATAGTATCTGTTTACTTCAGATAGTTCATTCCCTCCAAAGGATAAAAATAACAAAATAAAATCTTATTTGGTTGAATGTTTCACTTTACAAGTCATAATATTCTACCTCTATTTTACCTTCTCTTCTCACAATTAGGTCTATACTCCAATTCATCATTTGCTACTCCCATAGAGGATCACCCGTATATCCCCATTGACGATCGATAACGGTAAAAGGCTCAGCACCATTAAAACTCCCCGAGTGATCATTATATATTTTTTTTTGCCTTCTAACAATTTTACCCCAAATTAGCAATTTTCTACTCTCGTAGATCAATACCTGAGCATCCCTGTTTAATAATGTAGACAGTATTGGACTCAGCACCCTCCAAAACACTACGATTGATCATTTTCTAGTTTTTTTTGCCTTCTCACAATTATACCCCCAATTCATCATTTGCTACTGTCATAGAGGGTCACCCGTGTATCCTCATTGACGTTCGATTATGGTAAACGACTCAGCACCATTAAAGCCCACCCGAATGATCATTTTCAATTGTTTTTTTGCCTTCTGACAATTTTACCCTAATTTACCCCTTTTCAACTCCCTTAAAGCCACACCAGTGCATTCCCGATTAATATGGAAGACGGTATTGGACTTAGCAACCTAAAAAAACACTACGTTTGATCATACTCTAGCTTTGTCTTGCCTTTTCAGATTTATACTCCAATTCATCATTTGCTACTCCCATAGAGGATCACCTATGTATCCCCACTGGCTTTCGATAACGGTAAAAGACTCAGCACCTTTAAAACACCCGAGTGATCATTTTCCATTGTTTTTGTGCCTTCTGAAAATTTTACCCCAATTCATCCCCTTTCTACTCCCGTAGAGCCACACCCGTGCATCCCATTATAATATTGAAGGCGGTATTCTACTCAGAACCCTCCAAAACACTACGATTTATCATATTCTAGCTTTGTTTTGCCATGTCACAATTAATTATACTCCATTTCATCATTTGCTACTCCCATAGAGGGTCACCCGCGTATCCCCATTGACGTTCGATAACGGTGAAAGACTCAGTACCATTAAAACCCACCCGAATGATCATTTTCAATTGTTTTTTTGCCTTCTGACAATTGTACCACAATTCTACCCCTTTTCTACTCCCGTAGAGCCACACCCGTGCATTCCCGATTAATATGGAAGACGGCATTGGACTCAGCCACCTCCAAAACACTACGATTGATCATATTCTAGCTTTGTTTTGCCTTATCACATTTATACTCCAATCATCATTTGCTACTCCCATAGAGGATCACCTGTGTATCCCCATTACGTTCGATAACGGTAAAAGACTCAGCACCATTAAAACCCTCCGACTGATCATTTTCTAGTTTTTTTTGCCTTTTGTCATTTTGACCCCAAGTCAAAATCCTCCTTTATAACTCCTATAGAGCCCCACCCGTTCATCCCCGTTTAATTTTGTTCACAGTAGTGGACTCAGCATCCTTAAAAACATCCCAATTGATTATTTCCTAGCTTTTTTTTTTGTTCCGATATTTTACCCTAATTGATCCTTTTGCTACTCCTGTAGAGGCACACACTTGTATCCCGTCAGCTTTCGATAGTTATACACGTTTATGAAAACTAACAACTAAGACTTATGTGAGTTGAGTAAATAATTGGCCAGCTGAAATGAAGAAGGGCCATACTAATGTTTGTGTTTTTACCGTGATTACACACACGTGTCTTAGAGTCTAAACATTTGACTAGTCAGATAGTAGCACCATAGTGGCAACACTGTTGGTTCTCGTATAGTTAGTAGCGTGGGAATAATATACACACCGGCTGCCATATTGTTATTAGACTGAACGAAAATATTCACTGGCTGCCATATTGATGCCTAAATGAAATGCTGCCGTATTGATAGTACTTCAGTCAATTTTGTATTTTAAAGATTTTATAAAATTAAAGTACATGGAGTAGTATCATGCTTATTAGAAATAAATTATACACGACGAAAAACATTTATACTCCACTCTTTCAAGTGGCTGCCATATGGTTGCAAAATGAAATGCTGCCATATTGATAGCGGGATGTATATATATATATATATATACATATATATATATATATATTTTTTTTTAATTGATTTTAATATACTTAAGACTTTATAAGCATAATTTGAAGACAAAATACTACCTTAGGGGCAAAATTCAAATACTGAAAGTGTGTCTCAATTGGAAAATTAAAAATAAAATAGGCTCACTCTAAGGTTGACGTTGACGTCAAATGTTTCAATTAGTGTATACATCTGAACGTCGTTTGAAATTCTATTAAATTACACTCAGTATAGTTTCAAGAAACAGAAATTGGCAATACTAGGTAAATATAAACTTAAAAGTGTAAAAGCCTATTATCATCGGTGTATTTTACAAAATAACCACATGTGTCCTCGTAGTTCTGATTACAGGGAATTATAAAATCAACACATATTTCTTCTATAGTAGGCCTACTGTGTTTAAGACGTTTTATTCTCGTTTAAAACATTTTCTAAATTATTGAAGTGTTTTGTCAACATTAAAACTAAAAGCTCTAGTATCTTAAATTGAATACAGTCTACTACCCAAATAACTATCTTCTTTTACGGACGACCCCTGTTACGTACACCTAACTATGATCTACCCAAATTAGTAGCGCTTACCCTCGTACAGAGATAATTGTTTTCTTGAGAATTACCTTCATATATAAGCCGAATCTGGCGGTTAGTATCATTTGCTATCCTTATTATCTTGTTTACTTTAAGAATAAACAGGATTACACTGAAAAACCGTTCAAAGTCAAACGACTGATTTATTCTCATAAAACAATATAAAACAAAGTGTTAGATACACTCTTTACGCGTCTTATTTAGAAAATAAAAATTTCATTATATAATGCGAGTGAAAATAAATCACCCTCTTTAGTGTGTTTAGTGATTTAATTAATTTAGCTCAAAACAAGACCTGTAAAATAAATAATAAAGTTTAAGTTAAATCCAATATGTAAGTTATCCAATACATATGTTCGTGAATTTATACACTAACGTCACCACACACAAATTACTCACTAATGTACTTGTGTGTACTCACTAATTTACCGTTAAAACTTTAGTTCAACTTTGATATTATCTTTTGTAATCACATTTACCTTTGAATTCGTATTTTAATTTAAACTTCTCGTCATACTAGTATTTTTATGGATAATGATTCTAATAAATTTCGATTAGAGCTAAACTGAGATTTTGTGATAAGTAAGTCTGCATATTCGATACGTTTCCATTCTGTCAGAGAATCGAAAGTTAAAATGCACTTAAATGAAGCCAAAAGCTCCATCTAAAGCGAAAGATTCCTAAGTAGCTCACATCTTACGACTTTTCTGTAGAAACCTGAATTGCAACGACGAATGAATTCTTTTTTTACGGGTTCTGGATCACATAATTTGTTTTACATTTAGGACGGTACTAAATTTTATTTAATCAAACACATAAAGTACCAGACCTCACAATGTGTAGTATGTTATTACAAAGGGTGGAATAGTTTGATGGATCTTAAAGTTTTTACTTTTCAGGATTATGTTAAAACGTCAGGTTATAAAATAATTAGACTACAACAATAATCTATGATGAAATTCAATTAGTAGCCTAGTTATATCCTTCTGCGCTTGAAATCACTTCTGTTTTATTTTTTCTCTTACTCACTAATTTTGTAATTCTGAATAGCATTATTAAATCTCTATTAAATTGTTTATTCGAACATTCAACATTAGGTTTAACCTTAATAAATTTATAAACCCTCTACTTTTTTACACATTGATCACTTACGTTTTTACACAAATAAATGTTTTGTCGAGTTCTTTTATCCTAATTTACTGAGCCTTAATTTTCCGATAACTAGTAATATTATCCAATAATCCGATCTGAGTGCCAAAATTAAATTTGATCGTCGCACAACTGGTACCTACCCCTTTTTTATTTTTATAGTACAGTAGGAGATTTCGTATTTTTTGCACTCTAAATTTATCATTTTGTAAGTAAACTATTTTAATGTTTTTGTATACTTTGTTCTCTATATTCTCAAAATATAATTGACATTTTCTTTCTTTCAATTGGGTTAAATACAACTCCATTTATAACGATAATTACAACAAAATGAGAGACGCACGCTAGCCTATTTTATTTTATTTCAAGAAGAAATATTTTTTTAGTTTCAATCATTTTAAAAGTATTAGTTTTTTAAATTTTTTTATATCTCGGTTATTATTTCAGTTAGATCTCAAGAGTATGTTGGATGTTACCTGGACACCAGCCTCCGAATGCTTGGACATTATACTACCTTCAAGAGTCTGACATCCGACATGTGCATTGATTACTGCCAAAGACTTGGCTACAAATACGCTGGCTTACAGGCTAAGTGAGTGAAAAGCAATCGTAATCAGTAAAAAAATAAAGTTTCAATTATTGCTGATTTTACTTTAAAAAAAATAATAAGAGCATACTGGTAGAGCAAATTTTCGGTCTTTATACGATTTTTTTACTACTTCTTGGAAGGTTAATAGTAACAGTTTTAAAACTTACTTTCTAAAATATGTGAAATAAAATTCTGAATTATTTATATCCATGGTTTACTAAATGTGACCAGAGTTGTTAGGAACTTGGAAAATATTTGTTGTGTTTTTTTAAATTTTACATAACTATAACCACAAAATTTCGATTTAAATTCTTATGAATATTTCGATTGCAAAGCAATCATCTTCTGAGAAAATTAAAAGAGGTATGACACCCGTAATTCTTGCAATAATTCTTCAGCGTTATGACTAATAATTTCCTCTGAAGTTAATTGCTTAGAATCGTAATGTACGTAAATAGGAATTAAAATAATTTTTTGGTTAGGAGGTTATATATATTTAAAATAAAAAGCAAGAGTTGTTTTGGCTGCTTCATAATATTTTTATTTCCTTTTTATAATTTTCTCACTACACAACAACAAATATTTCCATAACAAAATAAATTCGTAATATATAACAAATTATCGTATCTGTTACTTAAGAGAAAGAGGGGGTTCGATGACCCGCGAGATTATGTAGTGTCTGTCACCGACAACAGCTTAGAGTGGGAATATGAAGAAAGGGCTTTTGGTGAAGGCTGGATGTAGGACGGAAATCTGCTAGGCAGCCATTATTCTGGGAGGGCGGTAAAAAGGTTTTTATGCTGTGGGACCACGTTTATTTTGAACATGTGGCCTGGGTGACAGACGTTCTATTTTTTTAGTACCTTTTCTACATGATATAATACATGTGTGTAACACGGATTTCACGTGACATAACATAATGTAAGATTATGTATGGAAATATTACTGAAAGGCTAGAATGAATTTGCAAAATATTGGATGGTGAGTTTTTAATTTGATTACGGTAAATAATACGTGATACAAATTAACCTAACAGACAAATGATTTGCAAATAGATGGCACTAGCCTCGTAAAAAGAGAGTTCACATTAATAACTTAAACTGTGAACGTAAAAACTATTACATACAACTGAAGTGACCTATCCTAGGAGGCGAGAGGTAGACGGCTGGGAGAGAAACTCCGAGTTAGGAGATCGGTAAGGACTTTGAGACAAGAATGAAAAAAGTAGGAGAATGTGCAACTGAGTTTGTGGATAAGTCTCTCTCTGTCTGTATGTCTATCTGTCTATCTCTGTCTGTCTGTCTCTCACTCTCTCTCTCTCTCTCTCTCTCTCTCTCTATATATATATATATATATATATATATATATATATATGTGTGTGTGTGTGTGTGTGTGTGTGTGTGTGTGTGTGTCTATAGGCCTATATATATATATAGCCGATGCAGGTATGTCTGTATGTATGTTAAGAACGCCGAAACCGCTGAACAGAAGTTAACAAAATTTGGTGGGACTGTTGAACATATTTTCTGAATGGTGTGTGTAACCTTTGGTGTAGAGCCATCTACAGTGCCTTAGGATGGTTCAGTGTACACGATTTTATAAATGTAGAATGTTAAAAAGTATATCCGTACTACTTGACTAATTTTTAAAAAATATAAACATAATGTAAAAATAAAAGTAACAATAACGTTTTCTATAAAAACTGCTATACTAAATACTAAAATTCTGATAAATTCTATGTACAATTCTTACCAACGTACTTATTGACTTTAAAAGTAGGATCGCCGATAGTACGCTATTCTTGCGATATTTAAATAATCCAAAGCCATTCCAAACGGAACCAGACTGACAACGATAAAACTGACACCTAACTTTATCGAGGCAGAAATCATAAGTGGCGAAGTTTAAAAGAGAATTGGTCTTAATTCCACGAATACCGATGATTTCACCCGATTTACACTTCGTTTTTAAACGACTACAATTTCGTTTAAGTAATGCATTCGCATTAACCAAAAACAAGGCCCTAGGGCAATCATTGGCAATTAAATTTGAAACACTCATACTCTTCTTACTGAGAATTGTTGTTGCTAGTTCACGTGCGGAGACACCTAACAATATATATGTTTTTACGTTTTATGAATCGAAAAAAAATTGTCTATCCTTTAGCATTCCGGCAAATTAAATATAATTATTTATATGTTTTATATACTTTCCTTATTAGTAAATTATTTAATATATTTCCATTTTTCATTCTAAAATTATGATTGTGGGAGCAGCAACGGCCCCGGGTAACGCTAGTTGACGTTCAAAGACGAAAACATTTTCTCCAAGTGTAAGTTAACAATTTAACAACCTTTAATCAACAAAACGTCTGGTCGCAAGTAATATCAAAGTGTAATTGTTTAAATGTTAAAATGAGGGTTTCAATATAGAAACGTTGAAAGTTCAAATGTAATACACAACATAAAGAGCACAGTGGTACAATATATTACAATGTAAATATTGAAAAGGGCCCCAATACCACAAAACTAATCAAAAATAACAAATAAAACTAGTTATTTAAGATTAAACACTTATGTACATTTCGATGACCTTGTCATCATCATCAGAGGCTCTTATAACCCTTACTAGAGTGATCACTCTCGTTTGTAACTTCTTGTTTGCTAAATTGTTATTTTGTAATAAGACCCTCTAATGATGACGACATGGTCATCGAAATGTACATAAAGGTTTAATCTTTAGTAACTTGATCTATTTATAATTTTTGACTACGTTTGTGGTATTTGGGTTCTTTCTAATATTGTAACTGTACTTCAAATATAATATTTATTTTAAATCCAGAGTAAATTTGACAAAAATTTAAAATTCTACACAACTTAAGTGTTACCGCCAAATGTAGCATTTATTTTGTTTCCATACAATACTGTTTATTTAAATACTGTTTGCTTTTAGAAATAATAACATGCAAAAAGATTTATATTGGTGTCAATGTAATTAAAATATATTATCTACGTTCAAATAGAGGAAAATATATGTGAAAAAAATGTAGGTTTTTGTAAGTGTTATCAGGGAAATAAGGAAGATATATAAATGATTTTCTAAGGCATTTTGTAAAATTTGGTGATTAGTTAGTCTTGAAATACTTTCTGTTGAAGATGATTCCCTTGGAAACGAAATGTACATCAGGCCCAAAATAAAAGTAATAGTCGTTTAGGAGGTTATATTTTTTAGAACAAAACTTATTGGAAAAATAATAATTAAACTTAGGAATGTGAGGTTTCTTGTACTAATGAGCGCTAACGAATAATAAAGGATCTCTTTATTAATTATTTATAACAGATAAGTTTAATATAAACAAAGAAATTAATAATCTCACTGACAAAAGTATATTTTCTTGTAATTCAAGTTTTTTAGTTAAGGTTTTCTATAATCAATGATCAATAATGATATTGTTGATATCATTACCCATAGCGTTTACTGGTAGGTTTACACCGTCAGTGTTTGTATGTGTGTGTGTGTGTGTTTGTGAGTGGGCACTTGATGGGAGTTTCGTCTGCAAAGCGAGTGCATTGTGGGGTCGTCAATTTTTGTGGGGAGTCCCCAAAACGCCACCAATGGTTTTAATAGCTGAAACTAGTTTATCCATATGTCTTATCATCAGAAAACATGTTTAATTTAATTTTTGAACACGACCCCACAACGTCATTATTTTGCATACGACTGTTTTTCGCACCCCTCTGAACGCTTCCTAGTTTTAGCACCACAGAGCGCTAGCGTCGCCAAACGGTGTTTACATTGTGTACGTTTACTGGTGGGCGAGCTTTTATAAAGAACTGGAATTTACACACACTTCTTGGCAGTGCGTGTGTGTGTGTGTGTGTGTGTGTGAGTGTGTGTGTGTGTGTGTGTGTGTGTGAGTGTGTGTGTGTGTGTGTGTGTGTGTGTGTGTGTGTGTGTGTGTGTGTGTGTGTGTGTGTGTGTGTGTGTGTGTGTGAGTGTGAGTGTGTGTAGGTGTGTGTGTGTGTGTGTGTGTGTGTGTGTGTGTCTGTGTGTGTCTGTGTCTGTGTGTGTGGGTGGGTAGTTGTGTATGTGAGTGTGTGTGTATGAAATGGTTATTGCATTGATTTGAAATTGTAATAGCAGTTTTTATGCTATCACTTTCACTATGCTTGCTTACCATGTTTGGACTACAAAAATTGTTATAAAAACCTTCTCAGAAAATTCGATGAAACAAGACACTAAAGGACAGGGCTTGAAACTCAATTACATTATAGAACTAGCCTATAAGGACTTTCAGATGCATTTCCGTTTACTATTTTTCTTTATTTAATAGAAGGTAATTAAATATTTATTTCGCTCAAACAATTCCACATATTTTGGCTATATTTACATAAATGTCTTGTATTCCACACAAACCACAAGTCCTAGCAGGTTTTAAGATTCTTGGTCACTCGCCGCTCAGATACTAAATAACTAAAGCTATAAAACTATTATATTTGTTTTTTTTGTTGTTATATACAGAACCAAATGTTTCTGTGGGGACGAAACTCCAGCTAATTTTAAGACAAACGAAAATGACTGTAACATGGAGTGTCCTGGTGATGAGGCTGAAATATGTGGTGGAAATTTGAGAAGTTCTGTTTATAAAATAAACAGCCCTAAAAAAGGTATTTGACTTATTTTCGTTTAGATTGTATGTATACATTATTAAAATAGGAATACCTATAGGTATAAAATAGGTTTAAATTGTTTTAGAAAATAGTGAATATATTTGATGTTTTTCAATTAATTTTAGGCTTTTGAAAGCTTAAACATTTCAGAAGATTATGAATTTTCTCAATGTATATAAATTTGCCTCGCCAGTTTGTAGCATATTTACATATTTGGGAGAGGGTTTCACACAGTACATAATCCACCAGCGTGTTGATTACGGATGCTTAGATTTAATTTTCCATGAAATAGATATTTCTAATGCAGTATAATCTTCAGAAAGGCTTTTCAAAAGGACCATAACATTTCCATACATTGATAAATAGATTAGTCCAAAGAGTAGCCAATACTTGAATTTTTTTTAACTATATACGTTTTTATTATTTAAACTGAATAAAACTCCAAAAGACGTGCCCGATTTAATTCCCTTCCAACTAGCAACTTGCAAACACATATTACACGTCTGACTTCTACGAGCACTAAATACAAATATTCTGCAAAATAGGCAGTTTGTACTGCATCCTAGTAAGAGGATAATAAGCATTGTTACAAAATATCGTGTAAACAAAGAGACTTGCGGTTAATTATATACTAACATATAAATTTGTATGTTAAAGTACTTAGATACTAACCTCAATTCAATACTTATTCTTGGTTTTATGATTGATAGCAAAAATATATCATAGTGTAGTGTTGAATGATTCTGTGAAAAGGTGTAGCGATATCTAGGCTGCTTTAAGGATCAACCGGTTAAAATAATGGATAGTTGAAGCATTGCATGTTTACGTTAAATAAGTATACCAACAGACTCATGTATACTTCAGTTTCAAATCAGTAACTGGTGTTTAAAAAAAGTATATTATGACATATAAGTAACATATGATTTAAACAATATGAAACATTCCATTAATACCATATTTAGTGATGAAAATTTTGTTATATTAAAATTGTTTTAAATTTTATCATTGTTGTATTACACTATTCACAAAACCAAACAAACAAATATATTGTTACTTATATCTCGTTATCATTTAGCCCTATTGTAAAGATAACTTGGTTACAAAATTGTTCAGTGTGTTATATACACTTTATTTTGCCGCTATTATTTCAATACGATAAGTTATTGTCCTGGTTGGATTTATTTTCCTGGCAAAAAACCAATTTTGGTTGTCATCGCCAATCAAACAGTAGTAAGTGAAAAATTTCCACTTTAACAAAAAAAGCATGATTATTTAATTGTTACAGCACAAAAACCGTTAATTATATTAATAGTTTCAGTTTCTTTTAAAATTTTATTGATTAACTGTTCAAGATCACAGCCGTAGATCGATAAACATGAGTAAAGAGTATTTAGACATGTTCAACAGGTCAGGAAAATTATTCCCATTCGTTTAATGATATTCTTTGTAGGGCTGGGTAGTAATACACTCTTAATTTGAGAGACAAAGCCTGTTTCCTATGAGAGTCCGATTTTATCTTACTGGATGACAGAAATTTAGTTTCACTTTTATTTTTATAAGACCCTTCATGTAGCATAAACAATTGCAATGAATCTTGATTGAAAGGTATTTTGCATTTTAAAAGATCTGCAAGTTTTCGTGGAAGATACTTAGTGTTTCCTAGAGTCACGTCTTACTTTACGTACCTATAGATATTTAAACACAACGTTTTCTATACAACTATTCTTTGACCTTGGTTTGTGATGTTATGTTAAAACAAACAAAAGACAGAGACAAAACTCATAAAATTAATCATTTATTTACTCATACGCGTTTCAATTACATAGTCGTCATCATCAGTTTGTGCTCTTAATACTAACTTTAACTTACAACTAAGGGGAAAGTAATAGAAGGTTATACTTATTTTTTATTACTTCCATAGTTCTTGCCACGCCTACCGGTCAAAACAGAAGTTATTAACAATTAACAGTTAACATTGAAATATATCAGACCAGAAAAGACTTTAATGGGCAAGCACGGCTTAGAGGGAAAGCAAGTAATTAAAACAGACGGTGTAACCATGTTGAAAAACGTTAAGTGTAGTGAATTGGTGTGTGGAAAAATTTGTATATTAATAAGAATATAAATAATATTATAAATAATGAGTCAGACCCTATTCAAAGTTATATAATACTGTAATTAGTGTGACACAAGAAAATTTGATTGTAATTTTTTGGTTAAAATCTTGAAATAATAATAATACTGAAATACTAATTATGTATATTGTTTATATGTAGTTATGTAGGCCTATAAGGATAAGAATTTTATTATAATTAGTAAGTTAGGTATATAATTTCTATTTCATGTATTAAGTGTGAATTTTTGTTAATAACTGTTGTTTTGACCGGGGTGGTATAAAGAGAGAAGTGTTACCTTACTTTCACCTTAGTTGTAAGTTTGTAGTAGCAACACTCCCTGATGATCATGACTTTGTCATTGAAACGCGTATGAGTCAATTAATGATTAATTTGTGAATTTTGTATTCGTCTTTTATTTGTTACAACTTATTTTAGTTTTGAATTCAAAAGACTGATTTTACTAGGTGAAATTATAATTGTCAATTGACCTTGATAACGCAGTGTTAGACAGAACCTAAAACTATTACTGACAAATGCAAATTAAATCCTAACCGCGCAAGGTGCATTATGCTCAAACCAGATGCCCTGACATCACTTGGTGAACTCTGACGTCCCCATACTATGTTGATAAAGCTCGGCGTTTGATTTTTCACTATTGCTCGTAAATCAGGTACAAGACCAATGACGACAGTTATATTTTGAATAAGTATAAGGTTTTTTTCATACAAGTGAAATTAAAAAATATCCTCCGTTATTCCTTGGACTATATAGTGCATTCGGACGTTGTTTACGTGTCCTCATTATATAAAGGCTCCCGTTTAATTATTTAAATCTCTCCTACACCTACCGTATAAACAAACAAACTTCTAATTTTAAAGATATCTTCTATAGGGAAGCCAGATTCAGGCACATCTGTATGCCCGTCTCTACATTTAAAACTTACAACCTGGACAAAACCATTTAAAGTTTATTCTCCTAATCGATAGGTAAGTCCTGACCGAGGGACTGATAGAAAATGAAACAGAATACAGACGTAAAGAGGAGAAAAAATACTAGATTTAGCTCAAAATTCAAAATTTACAATTTTTCTGAAACTTATAGTAGATTTACGAAACTAAACTCTTGTTTTTAAACTGTTTTACTTTGGAACAGGTAAACAAGCAAAACACAATCAAGCTATTCGTATCTAAAAACTGGAAAATACTTAGGTTAACAGTATTGATGACTATCTAAAGCTGTGGAAGTCCTGTTTAGAAACTGTATTTTTAGGTGATTACAAATATTTTAACTGCTTAAAAACAAAACTGTCGTAAGTTCTGTAGTTACGTTACTACATGACACGTTTTTCTCATTAAAGTAATTGATAAACGGGATATTTGATGTGAGCTGGTATTATCATTACTATACAATTTCATTAACTCACAAATTAATGTTATAATATGATATTCATGGAGTTATCTTGCCATTATCATTATTTTGTCATCTTATTATTATGTTATATTGTTGAGTTATCTATGCTTATAAAATATACCAATTTAATTATGTATTACACATTTTATTTGGTATAATACGCCAACAAACCTGCTGAGAATCGTAATTTGGTTATTGATTGCTTACGTAATGTTATTTCAGCTTATGACTACTTGGGCTGTTACAAAGATCAAACCAATCCTCGAGCGCTTTCAGGTTTCTACAATAACTTTAAAACATTGACTCCGAACGAGTGCATTGAGCTGTGCAAAGGATTAGGCTACTTGTATGCAGGACTTCAAGCTGGGTGAGAAATACAGAATCATTATTTACTATTATATATTATGCATATACTATTTACTAAATATATCATATTCACTATATATATTTACTATGTTCAATCTATTCAATGTAGTGTTTATTAGGGATAAAGTTAATGTAATACAAAAAAAATTAGTTAATCGGTGATTAGTACTTCTAGTTACCATATAGATGTTGAAAATGTGTTTGAAAAAATTAACGAATTTAAATTTATTACAATTTAAATAACTTGCGTCAAAATATTCTATTATTATGATTTGTTAAAAGTGATTAATTTTCACTTGAAGGTAACTTCTTCAGTCTCATGTTTCTGCCGCTAGGATCGCTGGAGTTGTTTTCCGCTTCCAATTCTTGAAAAACAGAAGTGACGTGATCATACAGTATGAGTGATCTGTCTCGTGTTTGTTAATTTAAAATGTTATTTTTATATGTGTTGCTATTGTTGTATGTTTCGTATTGTTCTAATGTGTTGATTTTGTGGCCTTTGTTGAATGTGTGGAGGATGTTCATGCTATTTTCTCTACTATTCCATGAGTGGTTAGTGTCCATGAAGTGATTTGCAAAGGTGGATTCACTGGTCACCTGCGGTTAATTTATGTGCTTTTCATATTTTTCTGTGTAAGTTCTGTCTGTTTGTCCAAAGTAGAATTTACTGCAATTAGTGCGTTATAGTTCATATAATCCTGGGTTATTGTATGTGTTGGTATATTTAACGTTGTGACTGGTTGCCGTTTGACTTTTATTTGTTGTTATTTGTTCTGTAAGCTACATTTTATCCTGCCCTCTTGAATTGATGTGATATTTTATTTGTGAGTTTATTTCTGCATGTGAGGATGATGAATTTCTTTGTGTTTGTGTTTTTGTTGTTATTCTTGTTGAGTAAATTTCTGTGTAGTTTGTCTATAAAATATTGAAAGGTGAGGCTGAAGAAGTAAGACGAAAGTGTTACCTCCAAGTGTGAGTTGATAATTTTAACAAATTGTAATTATTGAATGCCTGGTCGTGAGTAATATTATATTGTAATGAGTGATTAACAACCAGCTAGTCATGTACAATAAAACATTTTCGAGATTTAGATTTTATATAACTATAAAAATAATAAATCTTCTTATTAAAAATATTTATAGAATAATAAGTCCTAATATGATACCATACAATAAATAAAGTAGCATATCCTGTTCCTTAAAATTCTACCATCACATTCAAACTACTTTGTTTTACATAGGATTTCTACTGACGTTAGACAAACTCTGAGGCATTAAAAACTCAGATAACGTGAATAAAGGTTTCTCTCAAAATAAAAAGTAAAATATGATTTTTTGTATTATTATAACCATCTATTATATACTATATATATATATATATATATATATATATATATATATATATATATATATATATATATAACTATCAATAATTATATTAATCCCAGTCGTCTACGTTTTGCTTCAGCCTCTTCCAACGTAATTATTGTTTGTAATGTGTCTTAAAATATTTTACAATTGTTTCAAGAAAAGTAGCGTAGATGTCAATTTTTCATTCTTTAAATTATTTTTATAAAATCGTTGAAACTACACACAAGTAATGGAATCGTATGTAAAATTCACAATTGATTAACGTTCAGTGAGCTGCTTTCACGAATACATGTTTTACATAAAGTAGCTGGAAAAATGTTAATCTCGGTCCTCCAGTTCAATTGCTAATACGAGGATTTCCAGTTTCTTCAATTTACGCTTCCATGATCTCCACAAAATATTTATCAATGTTTAAACTTTTATAAATATATACAAACTTTCTTAATTGTAGCATATCCCGAAACAGTGCGGTAAACTATATAATTTTAAATAACATTAAAAACTATATTGTAGGAAATCAATATTAATAAACTATTCATTGGTATAATCAGTTTTAAAACGATAAATATTCTTAATCCTCATTAGCAAGGCAAAATTTAACGATATTGTTTTAAAATATTTCAATAAGACTAAAGGAAAAGGTAGGTTAAAAATATTCAAACTAGTAAGAAATCATTGCTTATAAATGTATAAAAATAAATTTTATAAAATATATCGTCACACATTCAACTGGCTAGTAACTCAAAGCATTGTCTCACCTAACCTAACAAATACCTTTTGAATGATGAGAGGAAAACTAAACACCAATAAATAGAAAAGAAAGTATCAGTTTTGTGATTTTTTCAGAACTTTTTGTTATTGTGGGAACAAATTACAACTGTCTAATAAAAGAGTAGACAGCGAATGTAACTCTCGGTGTTCAGGGGATTTCCAAAAGAAATGCGGAGGCAATTTGAGGAACTCTATCTATCTCACAGGTTTGACCATTTCATTACTACTTAGTTTGTAGCTCTTTATGATTAGTTTTTTTAAAAATAGTATATGCAATTGACGTATTTCATTCAGTTTGTAAATTTTTTGTCTATTTTCGATTTTTTCTACCCTCAGTTTCCCCCTCTCTCTTTCTCTCTCTCTCTCTCTGTATAATATATATATATATATAGAGAGAGAGAGAGAAAGAGAGAGAGACAAACATACACACACACACACACACACACACATATATATATATATATATATATATATATATATATATATATATCCCCTATATATCTTCTTTTACCTCTTTTTCACTTTCCTTCTTTCTCACATCTTTCTTCCCCTTTCTCTTCCCTTATTTCTTTGTCTATATTTTATTTCTTATATATCTATTTATGTACTGAAAATTGTATAAACTTTTAGTCTTTTCTCATAAAATTTATATTTAAAGAATATAATAGTTTTATTGAAATTCGTACTTTATTTCATCACATCATCAATGCCCATTTTAAAATGTTTAGTGGGGATAATAAGTTAACATCATTGCCCTTGTATATTAAATATCTAATGAAAATACTTATAAACATATAACACACTTCTGTGACTAAACGTTTTATATTTTGATTGAGTTTTATTTTCTATGGAAATTCGAACATGTATTACTTATGTTATTATTTACAATTATTTGAAATTTCTAACATATGTTCTTTTCAAATATATCTGCTCGGAGTTGTAATTCAAGTCACTTAATATTTGTAGCTACCGAATGATTTCCTATTTGATTGTTAAACCCTAAATCAGCCAGTAGACTCGTTCTAGTCGCATGCAACACTATCAGATTTAAATGTAAAATACAACACGTTCAAAAACTCTAAATCATACAAGTTCTTAGATCTTGAGCATTCATTGTCATGTGTTTAGGCCTACATTACTGTTTTTTCTGCATTTAGAAATTTCTGTTTTTCAGGGAAATATCTTGTTGATTTTTAAACATTTATTGCTGTTTCTACTTTGAAACAGAAAAACTTATGTTTTAAAAATAGACTACAAAAGTCAACAAGCCAACCGTACTTGTTTTCCTAAAAGTTGCAAAGATTATTTAGCTGCTATGCCTGTTTGTTTTATTGTATTTTATTTTTATTTTATTTACTTTCTAGGCCCGTTAGTATTTGGTACAAGCGTCTTTTTGAAGACGTAAATTAATGTACAAGCACAAAAGATAAAAATCCCAGTGTAGGCTTTTACAAGCATTTGCTAGTAATAATTCACATTAAAATGTTAGTTCAATCTGTAGCTATATCATGGATAGTCAGTTATACACTTTACTGTTCCGTTGGAGATTTTACTGTGGTAGCAGAAGACTGAAAGGCAAATAAAAATGGGTTATTTTGTATGTTTTTTATAACATTTTATTTGATATTTCAATTTTGTTTATGTGTATATAAACTATATATTGTTTTTGTTCTAAGTAGATTTTAGATTGAATTTGTGGTATTTGTGTTTGATCACAATTTGTTCCTTTTTCGTCGGTACTAATAAATATCGATAGTAAAATAACAGTGCAAAAATTATTTCTGCAGTAATATACGATTATTTCAGAGCAATTGAATATAAAATAATTTTTCCATTAGAAATGTACTATTTTTACTGTTACAGAAAAATTTGTACTTGTATCGTATTTTATTTTAATGCTTTTTGTATTACAAAATTTTCACACAAAACTATAAACTTTATATTTTTACAATTTGTTACCTAACATATGCATATCATGGAATGTTTATGAATTATTTTTTGACACAAAATATGGAACTATATGATACAATTTTTAAATCTTGCTGAATTGAAAATCAAAACATAGTTTCTTTAAAATATTTATTTATTTTCGACTGAAGGCAATTAACTTCATGCATTATAACTTTTCTTTATTATTTAGCAAGAATATTTATTTGTAGTTTTGCTGATATAAATAAAACTTTATAAATGTATTTTTTGTACAACTCTTTATTTTATTAATTCAAACAAGTTTTCGATATTATGTAGAAACCTGCGTTCTACGTCACCCAAAAACTTTCTTCGCTTAAACGTCCGTCACCCAAATACTTCTTTAATAAAATAAGCAACTCTATAAGTTACTGAGCATTTATTGTAACTTCATCATGATGTGAGAGATCGCTCTCACAGATAATGAACGTTATAGTTAATGACAGCTCGCCAGGCTAGTGGTTGAACTTTTATTTACAACTACTAAAGTTTTAATTTATAATCTATTTTATAATTAAAGAATAAAAATATGGTACAACTCACAAATATACAATTTTTTATTTCAAACGCGTTTCAACGACTAATTTGTCGTCATCCTCAGTGAAAATACACAAATGAAATTATCTAAAAAATATATAAATATATATTTAACATAACCTATAAAGTTTTCTATATAGTAAAACTTTATAGGTTATGTTTAATATATATATATTTTTTTTAGTTAATTTCATTTGTGTATTTTCACTGAGGATGACGACAAATTAGTCGTTGAAACGCGTTTGAAATAAAAAATTGTATATTTGTGAGTGGTACCATATTTTTATTCTTTAATTATAACTTTCACTCACAAGCCAGCTCGAATATTATTTATAATCTATTTTGTTAAACATGCCTTGATATGTAGATATCACATGACAAACGAATGTGTAGTTCTATTTCACCGCATCAGCATCATAATGTACACTTTAATGTAACCATAGATGTATTATGATGGCAAAAGCTACATCGGTTATTCGAGTATGCTATAACCTCGAAAATACCTATGTTTTACCTTAATAAATCCTTTCCATTAGGCCACACTCTCCTGATATATATCTTGTAAAAATTTAAAATCGTTAAAATAAAGTTTTATTCATCCAATTAAGTTCAAACGCATTTTTCTTTAACCTATAGTGGATGGCAATTGATTTTAATACAGTTTCTCCAAATATTCATTCAATATTAATATTAGGAAATTAGTGGGGTCCAGCCGGATTCGAACTTTAAATCTACATTTTCGAAGTTTAGCGCGACTTCGTACTCCAGAAACTCTCCAATACTTAGAAATATATTTGTGAAAGATATATATATATATATATATATATATATATATATATATATATATATATATATATATAAAATCTTTTCCCTTATCTGGTTGTCGTCGAAATCTCCATTGTACAACCTTAAATTGTTGCCAAGTTTACCACAAAATATCATAAATAGTGCCCTAGGGTGACAAAATAAAATATTTCTTTGTTATAATAAGTAGGAATTGACTTAAAAATTTTGTTTCATATTACTTGTTCATAGGTGATCTAGGATATCATAATATAACATGTGTTTAGTTATCACGTGTGTTTAATATAACGTCCCAATATATTTATATATAAGGAGGTCTTTAATATCCATTTCACATGGGATGAATGGTGATAAATTGTACTCAAAATTACACTGAAATTTATATAAAAAAATGTTCTATTTGTATATCAAATGTTCATGGAAACTGTACATTCACGACTACAATAAGTCATTACGTGACCTATCTACAATTTTTACAGTAATTCTCTATATGTAAAGTGAGACAATATTGAGGAAAATTGTTATTCTTCCTAAACTGACACAATTTATAAAACATTCCAATATTATAGTTTAGTTCCGAACCTATATTTTCATGTTAAGTATATTTTTCCTGGTAATTATTCTGTCATCTAACCACATATCTTGCAAATATGAAAACGAATTTTTCGATACTAGAATAGTTTCATTTTTATTGTATATTATTATTTAAAATATATATTTGCTCCTGAAAATTATTTAACGATGTGTAATAGTTGAACCTTTTTTTCCTGGGGTAAGTATTTATCAGGGCTTTATTAAAAATGTGTGTTAATTACTAATTAACAAATTAATTAACCTTACTTACCAGGGGCTCCTAGTTCTCCGTTTCAGCCAGGCATAATAATGTCTGTAAACGATCTTCTGATATCTTCGGAAGGTAGAACTAGGTTACATGAAATGAAAATTGAAAGTTTGTAACGTTCTAGGTTACTTGTGAAATAAGAATTTAAAGTTTTAAAATACAAAGTCATACAATTTATTAAACAGTGACAAATTACAATAGAACAAAAGACAGGTATGTGTCGAGTAATTATCTTTTAATTACTGCTAATTATTCCATACTTTTTTATTACTTATTAACCTTTAAAATTTATATATATCGAGAAGGTAGTAACTTAAGATTTCCTATTATATTTTTAGAAATGAATATTCAAAGGACAATTTCTACCGTTCATGTGTTAACCGTTTATCAAATAAAATTCAACTTAGTTAACATTAAAATACATTTTCTTTATTATTATATAAAACGTACCTGGTTCTGCACATTACATATAAAACACTTAAACACATATTAAACATTGCCCATGGTTTTTGGAATCACTATTCACTGCACATCGCTCCTGGAATCAGCGCTCTTACACACAAATTATATAAGCTTTTATTTATTTGGAAGATATGAATAATCGATTCTGACTTCTTCTTTAGTTACGTTAATAAAATTTGGTACCGGCTTTGACATCTTAAATTTTGAATACTGGAAGCTTATAAATTTCTAGGTTATGTCCGAAAGTGCCATTACGTCCGTCTCGTTCAAAGACTTTTGGAGAACTGGGCCTTCTGCAAGGGCACGCCAACGGAATTTCCCACCATTGGTTATTATTTTGAATTTCTTTGATTGGTCCATCAGATCAGGCGATATCAGACCATGCTTACGTCACATGGGGTGATGCCAGTTTTTAACTTAAGTTACCAACTCGTACGATATTTTACATTTTTACCCGCCAGGGGCGCTACGAAACTTACCCTAGAATTACAATTGTACAAAAAAAAACAAAAATTTTCTTTTTTATTCGGACGATACAATTATTAAATAAAAATTAAATATATAAATGAATTCATATGTAACACCTTATTCTTAAGAGTGTTACAGATGGACCCCATATCTTGAAAATATAAAAATATATTCATTTTTTTTATATTTTGATTTAAAATATATATTATTTTTGAAAATTATTCCAGTATATAACCGCATGTTTGTAAAACATAAAAACACATCTACCTATGTTAGAATAGTTTCATTTTTATTCCATATTTTTGTTTTTTTAATATATATCATTTCTGAATATTATTCTACCATGTAACCGCATATTTTGAAAATATAAAAACATTTTGTGTATTTTAAATACATATTGAAACATAAACGTCTTGAGTAAAAACTTGTGTTCACATAACAGTCAAAATGTATTATCCAATATTATTGAATATTATATAAAGGTATCTCGTTAATTTGTTGTGTTTGAGGTAATTATTTCTTGGAGTGAATCAAACTATTTTATATTGTATATTATTGGTTGATTTTCTGCACTAAGATATTAGAATTATTCTTATGTGTTTGTATTATTGTATTTATTAAATGTGTAAGTGCTTTAATTGTTATTAAACATGGCTTAATTGCCAACATTTCAATAGTAAGACATAAACTCTGAAAATAAACGTTGAAAATTTGAAACTCTGTAATGAACCTTGACTCTGATAGACACCATATGCAAAAAGATCTAGTATAATAATTTGTACAAAATAATTTAGGAAATTATAATTTGTTATAACACTCTTATGTTACTGTTGAATTCCATAATACTAAAAAACAATCATTTAATATAATAAGACAGTAATGTTTGAGTAAAATATTATGTGATATCTGTTTTACGTATTTACTAAAATATTATTTTAAAACACACATTTATTTTACCAAATAGATGAATATATTTATATTTCATATAGTGAAATATTGTTTTTTTAAACAATTGTATTAAATAACTAAAAGTTTAAATTTTATAACAAATAGGATATTTTGATGAATCTCTGGATTTTATATGTGATTGGTCAAGTATTATGAATTGTTTTGCCGTATTACTGGCAATTGTTTAAGTATGTTTTTCTCTTTTTCTGTAATGTGCTCGATGGATTCCTCTGAATCATCCTGGACCATCGACCATCTTGGACCTCTGGATCATCCTCTGTCTTTCCTGAAATCCTGTTCTGCATTGCTGCTGATGTAAACATAGCGGAACTCATACGTTGGCTTTTTTTAATTCCAAAATTATTAGTTTGTTTCCAAAAATTAAATGAATTTTTCCGATATTGGAAACGAATTTAGAACCGAAAAGAAAATTAGGAATATGTGTTTTACTCATATTTTATATATTTCATATAAGAAGGAAGACCAAGAAATAAGAAATAATTTTATAGACTGTTTATTTTTTATTTTTTGATGTATATGTACTGATAATATATATGTAATTTTACGTTTAACAAACACATGTTACCCAATGCGAAAGGGGTATTGTGTTTCTTCTAACCTTTGTAACTTTCCAGGAATTTACTCCGGACTGACTTCTGAGTATGAAGGAAAGACTTGTGAAAAACCCTCTGCGCCTGCCAATGCGGTCAAAACCTGTAGTTCCGAGTAAGTACGTTTCTGATTAAGCTTACTGTCATTATATATATATATATATATATAAATATTGCAATATGTATTCTTGTGTATTAATAAATAACTATGTAAAAATACAAATACAAGAATTATAATTGAATTTACAATTCAAAGCTTGTCGTTGGCTAACAGTACCAACATCATCAGGAATACTAAACAAATGATGTTCAATATATATATATATATATATATATATATATATATATATATATATATATATATATATTGTAACGAAATTCATTAAGTTAAGGAAACTGTTAGAAAATATTTGAACTTGTGAAATATACCTAGCTAGCGCTAGTCTATTGTCACATCTATCGGCCGAAATAAGTTACTGCACACACCTGCAAATCATAAATAAAAATAATTCGAAAGGGGTTCATTGTAAGTAAACCAGGACGTGCCTCCTACATGGGAGAGAAGCTTTACCTAGACATTCACGGACCAGGGAGATTTATGACTAGGAATCCCTGAGAATACAGAAAAACATATGCACCTGTGGGAAAGTTCAACAAATTCCCACGAAGCCAAAGTGAATTTGAGGGAAGTGTCAAAATGTCATTGTCTGGCGACAGTTGGAGCGCCATAAGTGAGCCAATCAAATTTGAAGAGGGTATGAAACACAAACGGATACGATCCAAGAGGATGTTCAGGAAAGGCAGTAAATTTTCAGTACTCGAAAGGGTCAAGTGGTAGGACTCGAGGAGAAGTAATGTTCAGTTTTTAGTAAGAAATATCAAATTCAAACAAGTAACGTGGAAATTTAAAGTAAGGGAGATTAATAGAGGGAGATTAAAGGGTAGCCAGGGAGATTATTAAATAGAAAGTGAAGTATAAAGAGGAAGATTAAAGGGTAACAAGTGAGATTAAAATAAGGGAGTCAATAACAAAAGTCAGTTAAGGAATAGAAGCATTTTGAGAAATTAAGAAAAGTGAAATTGATAGGAAAGTATTTCTAAGTGAATTTGTGTCAAGCGAAGTAAAACAAGGAACCAAGCAAGTAATAAACAATACATTTATTTTAACTTAAAGCCAACTCTTTAAAGCAACAAACATTAAGAATCTTTTAAACTTTTGAAATTCCAAAAATAGTCATAGTTAATTGAAATATAAAATTTATCAAACCAAGTGCAGTAACTTATACACGCCCTTAGATAGCTAAAGAAAGTAAATTTAGAATTGTAAAAAAATCAATAGTAAAATAAGCGTCTTGATGCTTATCGGCAAATATTAGAGTTAGTAAAGGAATTCTATGAACTACCTGTAAATGCAATATTGATCTTAACATAAAATAAATCTGTAATTATAAAAGCAAGTAGCTGGATTATTAATTTAATTTCCTAAGAGTAAAAATTACACTGTAGAGAAGCATTAAGTGAAGGTTCGTTATATAAAAATTGTCGCACATCGTGGAAGGCAAGGTTCGTTATAATATATATATATATATATATATATATATATATATATATATATATATATATATATATATATATAATTTACGTTTTATATTAAGCTTGAAAGGTTTTTAAAAATGATTTTTATTCTTACAAACCTTTGAATTTAATAAACAATTAATTTGGAAAACTGTTACATAAATTTTACTTAATAAAACAATACAATTGATATGCACTCAATTGGAGTGGAAAACGTCTGAGCGATACAGAGGCGACTTACACACTGCCGGGGCTCTGTTCTCACACCTATATAATACTAAAGCTGCGTAAGCAGGAATTTTCCTAGCACGCATTTAATTATGAAATGTTCACATAAAATGTTTATATAACTCCTCCATCCCTAAAGAGAACTTCGGGGGTTGGCGAAATTTCGGCGTTGGTTGAGGTCTTCTTCTTCCTGATGAGGGCGAAGTATATAAGGCTGCTGAATACGCCTCCGTAAAGGGCAATAGTCCAGATACTGATGTGGTGGGTTATTTCCATAGTTGGGTCAATTCTTGAGATGGTTTCCGTGTTTATTTTGTCCAACTCTAGGCGTTTAACGTTTACTGAGAATTCTGGCATTTTACTCATTGAAAATTGTAGTTTGGACGTGTCCATGAAAATAGGATGGCCTCCCGAAGTTGTTGATGTATGGCTCAGTTTCATGTTGTTGAAAAAGACTGAATCATTATTAGTTTTTATCAAATATATGCCTTGAAGGGTGACGGTGGTAGTTGCCTTGCGATTGGTAATTTCCAGAGTCAGCTTGTTGGGGAAGGTCGCCAGGTAAAGGTTGATTTCTGGGATCCAGTTAATTAAGTTGTCTGTAACTTCCAATGCAGTATATTCACAGTTGCTGGCATCGTTGTTCCTGATAATGGACACTTCACAGTCTAATTTATGGTGTGTTAGAATGTCGAATGAGCAAAAGTATATGGAATCGGTTTTACAGTTACATTCATTGTCTAATCCTAATATTACAGAGTTAGACACTAATATGTACCTTACTTTTGGTATAATTGTTACATAATCTGTCTCATATTTTGTAGGTATAGAGTGTAATTTATACAATTTAAATTGAGTTTTTTCTACAATGGGTAAATTTATAAAGTATACAATCCTTTCAGAATCTAGTTTACAATTAACTTTAATTAGGTTCTCTAATTCCCACATATTTTCCATTTTAGGTTCTAAAGGTAACCTCTCATTATATTATTTATAAATTTTGTTAATTCTTCATTTAATTCTTAGGTTGAAATAACACTAGGGTGTACAACACCTAGTTTACAAAATGTAAGAGAATTTTCTAAATCTGTGATTACCTGTAACATTATGTCATATAAAATGTTCAATTGGTTTAGAATACTTCTAAATTTTTCTAGTTCAACAAAGTCATTTACATTACGATTCGCAATACTTAACTTATTTTTTAATTCTACAAAATTTTCATCAATTACAATAAAAGTTTTATTTAATTCCTTCATAATATTATTACTAAAGGAGTATTGAGATTCAATTTGATAATTAATTTTAATTTGCTCATTTTCAATATTTTTAATTATTTTGTCATATTTTTTACCATCATATGCATCTAAATTGCCTGTTAAAGATTTGATAACGGATCCTAGTCCATCTATAAGACTTCTTTTTGTTCTTTTGTTACCATTCTCTCTCAAGAGTATAATTTCTAATTTTTCTTCTATTACATTTTTACTGTGATTAACATATTTAAAATAATTAACAATATCTCTTATTCTATTACTGTTATCAGTTACATATTCATTGTTTAATAAGCTACCGTTACAATTGTAGCAACTAGTTTCAAAATTTTGCAATACATCATAATAATAAGCATCAATGTTATTTAGATGAGCTACTAAGTTTCTTACATTAAAATAGTGGACAAAGGTATGGTAGGAAGATTCTAATTTAGCCGGCCCAAGGTCTATTGGGATTATTCCGAGGTTGTTGTTGACTTCTCTGATCTCTGCTGAGTCGGTAGCTGTGCTAATGACGAACAGGAGGGACCTGGAAAATTATTTTGAGCATTAATTACATTTTTTATCTTCTTAGGCCTTTTAATTTTCGACAAATGTATCTTGTCTTTTGTGTTATGATGTCTAGGCTTTATTTTACCAGTTTTTCTTTCCTTGTTTATTGAAGCTATCTCTTCCTTGCTATATCTGTTTTTCGTTTTGCTTTGCTTCTGAACTGACTTTATATAAACTTCAGATGGTATTTCTGGAAGTGGTTCTTTGTTTACATTCCTTTTTTCTAAAACTTTTTCTTTAATTCTTTGATTGATATCCCTAATGTTTTCGTAAAGTATTTTTGTTTTTTCTTTATGGTTTAAAACGTAGTCATTTACAATTTGTTTTTCTAAATCTATATCTAATAAAGATTTTGAATTTATGTGTCCAAATAAGACTTCGCACGTCGTTAATTTTGTGACTGAATGTATGCTATTGTTATAGGCGATTATAGCATATTTAACTTTCTTAATTATACTGTCTTTTTTTAAATTCGATTTGATTATTTAACAGCCTTATGTGTTCTATTAAGGTGGAATGGAATCTTTCACATAATCCGTTTGATTGGGGGTTTTGTGTACTGATAAAATGGATTTTGATTTTATGCAGGTCTAATATCTCCTTCACAATTCTGTTATTAAACTCCGTTCCATTGTCTGAGATAATAACTGTTGGTAAGCAGAACTGCGCGAAGTAATCTAATAACTTGTCTGCAATCTCTGTAGCTTGAGAGCTTCCCAAGCGATAAGCTTGAGCATACCTTGTGAAACTGTCGACAATGCTGATAAACGAATTCTTTTCTAAAGAGATAGTGTCGATGTGAATTATCTGGAAAGGCCTTGCAGCTGTTGGTGTCAAGTTCATTTCTAGCTGTAAGGGAATTCTGTCGTATTTGGTTCTTTGACATATGTCACACTGATTTATGAAATTTTGGATTAGTGATTTTAAATTGGGCCAATAATATCTTCGCTTAATTTGTTCGTATGTTTCTTGTATCCCTCGGTGATTGGTTTTGCTGACATGATAATTACTTATCGTTTCTAAGGTATCTTCTTCCGAAGTTAGGTCTAAGAGTTTGTTATTACACTTAACCAAATTTAGTTCAGTTTGTTTGAAATTTTTGGCTACGCATGATGCAAATTTCTCGTAAAAATCGTCTTAAAAATATAGATTATATTTTATTTTGGGTACCAAATATGATTTTACAAAGTTAACTATGTCTTCTTTAAAATTATTTTCTGATATTTCGACCATTAAACGAATTTTTGAAGTTCCGAATAGTTTTATAATTTTTACTTTCTTTGGCTCATATTTTACTAATGACAAAAATATTTGATTTTTTCCAAAGTTTACAGGCTCGTCGGAAATTGGTATTTCAATTTGGGTGTTTCCTTCAAAATTGGATTGCACGGTTTGACTGTCACTTTCTTGATCGTACTCTAAGTTGGCGTTATCGGTTGCGTCGAGTTGTACGACCATAGACTCATTATCTTCATTCAATTCCGGGAAGTAACGACTCAGTTAGTTCGCTGGAGATAGCTCAAGGTCTCGTTCTACAGTGTGTTGTGTGTTTGTTGACTTTTTATTAGTAATATTCAATTGTATTCTAGACAAAGCATCTGCGTTTTGGTTTAATTTGCCTTTTTTGTATCTTATGTCATAATCATATTCTTCTAATTTTAATCTCCATCTTAAAAGCTTAGAATTTTGTTCTTTAACTGAAAATAACCATTGTAAAGGTTTATGGTCTGTATAAATTTTAAATTTTCTCCCAAATAAATAAGGCCTGATGTGTTTGGTAGCCCATACGATCGCTAATAATTCCTTTTCAACCGCGGAGTAATTAGTTTCGCTGTCGTTTAAAGTTCTGCTGGCATACGCTATAGGAAGGTCTTTTCCATTTTTGTCCTGGCTTAAAATTGCTCCTAGTGCAAAATTACTCACGCCTGTCGTTAGAGTAAACTCCTTTTCAAAATCTGGGTATTGTAGAATGGGCTCGTTAGTCAATATATTTTTACATGTTTCAAAACATTCTATGAAGTCTGGATTTTCTATATTTATTTTTGCATTTTTCTTTAAACAGTTAGTAAACGGTTTTGTTATCTTGGCGAAGTTTTTAATAAATTTTCGATAATAGACTATTAGTCCTAAAAATCCTTTAATTTGTTTGGTGGTTTTGGGTATTGGATAGTTTTTGATTGCCAAAATCTTTGCTGGGTTAGGTTTTACGCCATCTGGTGTCACAACATGCCCTAGATACGCTACTTCTTTTCTTAAAAATTCTGTTTTATCCAGCTGTACTTTAAAGTTGGCTTTGCGTAATCTGTCGAAAACTTCTTTAAGTCTTTGTATATGTTCTTGGAGGCTAGTAGAATAAATTATAATGTCGTCTAAATAAACTAAACATGTTTCATTTTGGATGCCTCTCAGAATATTATTCATAATTCTTTGAAATGTAGGGGGGCTATTCTTTAGTCCAAAGGGCATTCTTAAAAATTCGTAGTGTCCCGTTTCTGTTGAAAACGCTGTTTTTTCTATGCTATTTTTATCCATTTCTACTTGGTGAAATCCTGAGGCTAAATCTAAAGTTGTAAAATACTGAGATCGTCCTAATTTATCTAATATGTCGGTAATGTTTGGCAAGGGAAATTTATCGTCAATTGTTTTCTTGTTTAATCCTCTAAAATCTATTACTAATCGAAATTTTTTTTTGCCAGAAGCGTCTTGTTTTTTGGGTACAATCCAGACAGGAGAGTTCCATGGAGAATTTGAAGGTCTAATAATTCCTTGTTCAAGCATGTCCTCAGTTTGTTTATTAATTTCGTTCTTGTAAATCTCTGGATATCTATAATTTCTGGAGTATACGGGAATTTCATCAGTAGTCCTAATAACATGTTTTATTTGGTTGGTAAAAATTAAATCGTTTCCCTCAATATGGAATAAATCTGCATAATCTTTTATTAAACTTGTTATAGCGGATTTTTCTTCCGAGTTCATATGTTCCATTCTAAATTTTGATAAATCTAAATTTTTTCTTCTCGAATTTTTTTGTTTATAATCTAATAAATTGAAATTAGCGTTCGTTTGCATTGCATCAGGTGTAAGGATATTGTATTCTTCTAAAGATTTTAATTCTAATGGTTCATTTACTGTTAATTCTACATTTACTTCTGTGTTGTTTATTATAGGGCGGTAGGCTTCTCCCTTGTGTACTGAGACTATACACTGCGGAATTTCTAATCCATTTAGTTTTTGTATGGTAAGAGTCCTTCTCCATCTTGAATATTTTGTATTCTAAATTTAATCATTTGGCTAGCGCGGGCATGTATAACATAACTTGTTCCCTTTTTTGCTTTCTGTTCCTGACATTCGCTTTTATTATTATTATTATTATTACATTATTATTATTATTATTTTGTTCTTCTGTGTTAAAATATTTAATCGGGATTTGCTTATTGCGAAATATTAATTTACCATTCACAAAATTTAAATTAATTTTTAATTCTTTTATGTTATCTAATCCAAGGAGTAAGTCAAAATCTTTATTGAAATCAAATAAATAGAATTTGGTTGTTTCTTTTCCTAAAAGTGGTAGCGTACAACTGTATTTTTCTTTTGATACTCCATGAGCTGTACTCACTTCAAATGGTTCTTGTTTTAGGATGTTTTTGAAAAATTGGAAAGCTATTGATTTTTTAATAAATGATCTCGTGCTTCCAGTGTCAATCAGCATCTTTAGTTTGGTCTTGGGATCGTGGATGTACGGTAGTTCGTTTGTGTCGTCTTCTATATGCCTTATGGAAAATGTCTATTTAATGTGGTTAGTCCTAAAAAACGATTTTGGGTATGATTGTCCTCTTGAGTGAATCCGCATGCGTTTTCCTCTTGCGTTGAATCATCAAAGTCTTTGTAGCTGTCCGGGTCCTCTTGCGGTTCATAATCTGTTTGTTCGGTCAGATAAGAGTTAGTCATTTGTTCAGTCAATCGATTCATAGTTTAATCGTAATTTTCCTCTTCTATTGGTTTCCCTGTCATCTGATAAAGTCTATTTTGTCTAATTGTGTTCCCTGTTTGACGTGTGGAAATGCTCATTGGTTCTGGTTCAAATTTTTGATGAACTTTTAATGGTGTGTAATTGTTAGACTGTCTCGGTTGTTGATTTTGCTGAGAGAATCTGGATTTTTGGTTCGCATTAGCGATCCTACAGGTTCATGTAAACCTCTAAGGAGAACTCTTAACCCTAGTTTCTGAACATATTCTATCAAAACATCTTTGGCCAATTGTCTTTGAGGCTCTTTATTAACAAAAAATGAAATCTGTAAATTTAATAGTTTTTGAATTCTCTCATAAAATTTAAAAGGTGATTCGTTATTCTCTTGTTTTAACTCAGCCATTTCTAAATTTAAAGTAAAGCAATCTCTTTTGTCTGAATAGCTGGTTAATAATACTTTTTTAATCTCATACCAATTATATGAATTTGAGTTTACTACCATTTTTAATGATTGGCCTTTTAACTTAGCTAGTATAGAAGAAAGTAGATATTCATTTTGAAAATCCTCTGGATTTTCGCTTACATAAAATTTATTTACTACTTTATCACATATGGAAATGAATCTGTGGAGCATAGTGGGCTCTCCACTATACTCAGGAATCATATCAAGATATTCCTTCTTTAATGTTGGCGTTGCCATTTTAAAATATTATGTTCTTTAAAATAATAAAATTAAAAATCAATTATATAAAATTAAAAAGTATTTACTCTACTTTTTTCTAATTCTATATCTTAAGATCTACTTACAAGTTGATCCAAAATACTTTGCTCATTTGAACAATTTTCACTTTTCACTTTTCACTTACACGATATTCACTCGTGCTCTTAATAGATATTCGCTCTATTAAGTGGTTGTAGATATTCACTCTACTTAAAGTTTCCTCAATTAACGGTTAAAACCGACGGACGTTATATTCACTAACTTCCTTGAGGTGTCCTACCGTTTTCTTGATGTCGTTACAGATATGCGCTCTGTAACGAATGGCGTTTTTGCAGTATCTCGGTTAACGATTGAAATCGAAAAAATTATGTTCATTAATTTTCCCGAGATGTCCTACCGACTGCGCCAGTTACTTTTTATATTAAGCTTGAAAGGTTTTTAAAAATGATTTTTATTCTTACAAACCTTTGAATTTAATAAACAATTAATTTGGAAAACTGTTACATAAATTTTAATTAATAAAACAATACAATTGATATGCACTCAATCGGAGTGGAAAACGTCTGAGCGATACAGAGGCGACTTACACACTGCCGGGGCTCTGTTCTCACACCTATATAATACTAAAGCTGCGTAAGCAGGAATTTTCCTAGAACGCATTTAATTATGAAATGTTCACATAAAATGTTTATATAACTTATATATATATATATATATATATATATATATATGATGATGATGATGATGATGATAAATACATATTACCTGGAGTACATCTAAAAACTCAAAAAAAAGTTGTATTAAAAATAAAATTTTTAAAGGCAACTAAATACAGTGCTAACTTCTTTTCCCAGTCCACTTCCACGGGAATTCTTCCCTTGAATCAGCCCTCGGTCCAGTGTTTTTGTTCTAGATTCAGTCTGTCCTTGGTCTTGGGTCCTGATTTAACTGTTATTGATATTTTTTTAGGCGTTACAAAACACCTTTTACGCCTAATTACTCACAATTTATTTTCCGTAAAACTTCATGTAACTTTATTTGCGCACTCATGTAACAATGTGTGTGTGTGTTTTTTTTTAATGTAACTATGTGTAACACGAATTTTTTTAAATTTTGAAAACTAAGAGCCCTTTGAACACCGATGTTAAATGTTCAGTTTTAGGATTAATACCAGTAAATCTTACTTAAGGAAAACTCTAATTCTATATTTTGATGTCACCACTAGCCTTTAGCCGCACATTTTCTATTTAACACTTACAGTTTAAAAACAATTCCGATCCTGTTATCTCACTTTCTTCCATGTTGTTTCCAGACTGCCTTCGCTTGGCGTAAATTCTGCTAGACGTCTTTGATATCCCTTACTCCGCCGTTCTTACAATGGCGTTCCATATTCCCACTCCCTTCTTCTTTATGAACGAATGATCTGTTTTCATTCGAATTCCCATAACTTTGTTTAAGAGCGATGTAACATTTATTTTTTTCTCAAATTTCTCTCAGCTTTTTTACGCCAGTCACAATGAAATAACTATGGTCATTCTCCGCTAAAACCTGATCACGTAATTAGACGTTATACATAAATTATCACTGCCTTTGCTACTGGGATGTTATAGCACTTCTCTTACAAAAGAACTTTTTTTTTAGGTTTCAGGTCAAGAGAACACGTTTTAAATTAAATTTAAAAAATGTTTAACTTTAAATTTCATGTATTATACTTTTTCACTTTTTAGAACCGTTATATTGTGAGTATGTGTGTGTGAGTGTGTGTGTGCGTGTTTGTGTGTGTGTGTGTTTGTGTGTGTGTGTGTGTGTGTGTGTGAGAGTAAATGTGTGTGTGGGTGTGTGTATGTTTATGTGTGTGTATGTTTGTGTGTGTTTGTGTGTTTGTGTGTGTGTGTGTGTGTGTGTGAGTGTGTGTGTGTTTGTGTGTGCATGTTTGTGTGTGTGTGTGTGTGTGTGTGTGTGTGTGTGTATGTGTGTGTGTGTGTGTGAGTGTGTGTGGGTGTGTGTGTGTGAGAGAGTATGTGTGTTTGTGTGTGTGTGTGTGTGTGTGTGTGTGTGTGTGTGTGTGAGAGAGAAAGTATGTGTGTTTGTGTGTGTGTGTGTGTGTGTGTGTGTGTGTGTGTGTGTGTATGTATGTGTTTGTGTGTGTGTGTGTGTGTATAGTTATTTCGTTTTTTGCATCTGCAAATTTTACAGTTGACGTTCAGCTAAAACATTTTTATTAACAATTAACGCCCTCCTGATAATAAGGTAATATTTTAATATAATACGAGTATAATATAACATTAAGATATTAAACAAAAACGAATAAAAATGTAAGATATTGAACTCCTGAACAGAATGCAGACTTGTCTCTTTACTAGGTTTGTTCTTCATTAAAAAAGGAATGGAAAAAAAATTTAACTTCTTAATTTGAGCAAAATCTGCTTCTTACAGACACATTTAAATTGTTAGAAGGGATATAAGAAATTCCCACTGAAATTTTATATTATTATAATGTGAAAACCATTTGAGACAAAATTGTCTACCTTTTAATATATTTATTGGTAAGTTAGTAAGGTCATATTTTGCAGGACGTGTACCATAACATGTTTGCAAGACTATGCTTTCCCAGATGGTTCCAAAACTGTTAGTATGTCCTGCGTAAGTGGAAGTTGGAAGCCTAGTAGGTCTGACTGGTCCAGTGTTCCGGATTGTAAAGGTAACACAGCCATTTCAAAACATCTTTTTTTAATTATTTGGTCTCTTTTGTTAATTACTGGATATCATTGAAATTATTAGTACTTTAACAAATACATTCCGTTGTTGCGCAACAATATAATAGTAAAAATAAACTTAAATCTGTCCGGAACGGTATAGTTGGTTGTTTCCGCAAAAACGTGTGAAACTATGGTATTTCAACACATTTGTATTCACACATGTTTTATCAGTAAGATTAGAACCTATGACTGATCCGTCTATCTACTATTCAGCTCAAGAAAGGGCAATTGAATGTAAAATGTATCTTGAAATATCAAACTCACTGCCTCCTCTTGATTTTCTCAAAACTCCTACAGTAACCGAGAAGAAAATGGTCGTTAGAGGTTGGCACCATTTCAACCTCAAATTGAACAGAAGGAATCAAGAAGACCAATCTTTAAATTTTAATATTATGATCTAATAATATTATATTATCCTTATTAATATATATTCTTTTAATATATTAGGTAAATAAAGTCTTGACAAATTAAAGTAAATTTTATTTCACTACGTAGCGAATTTATGTAGCAATGAATTTGGGAACGATGTAGTTTTCGATTAAAACAATGTTCATCATTTGCGCAAATATACTTAACATTTTAATTTTTTCTAAATACTGATATTGCTTTTATAAATAGTTAATTTACATTTATGAAAAATTAATTTTTATTATTATTTTTTAAAGTAATAAAATAAATTCTTTTACCCTTTTTTATTTTAAAAAAGAGTTTTTTAAT
>JBAIZL010000005.1:257640822-258178322 GCA_036971475.1 Prosapia bicincta
TATAATTTGATTTGATAAAGTTGGTTTACGGTATATCATATATATTCAAATATTTCCTTTTTTCTTCTTATTGTTAAATCTAGAAAATCTATTTTAGTATCTGTTTCCATTTATATGTATATATATATATATATATATATATATATATATATATATATATATATATATATATAGGTTTAATATTCCTGATGATGTTGGTACTGTTAGCCAACGAAAAGCTTTAAATTGTAAATTCAATTATAATTCTTGTATTTGTATTTTGACTTAGTTTTTTTTTAATACACAAGAATACATATTGCGATATATATATATATATATATATATATATATATATATATGTATATATATATATATGTATATATATATATGTGTGTGTGTGTGTGTTGTATATTTATATATGAATATGTTATTTGGCTTCAGCTTATGAGTACCTGGGCTGTTACAAGGATCAAGATTATCCCCGCGCACTTACGGGTTTCTACAATAATATTAACGATCTGACAACGTTCCAGTGCATAACATTCTGTAAAGCATTGAGTTATGTGTACGCAGGTCTTCAAAGTGGGTAAGTAGTATAAAGTGGAATAATTAAAGCAGTTAAAGTACTTAGATTTCCAAATTTTACGTTCAAAAAGCATTATTAAGTGGTACTACATTTATTACAACCATTAAACCTTTATCTCTTATAAGGAGTAACTATGATCACCAGGTTGAATAAACTAACAGTTCATTACATTTATGAGCTGTAATAAATGGCAAAATAGATTTATCATGATAGAACCTTTTTCCATTTTAAACTATATTTAAAAATATGTGAATAGTTCTTAATGAAGTTAGGTTAAAATTAACACACTTTGTTATATCTAGCTCAAGCTAGATATAATATCAGGAATTAATAAAATTCTGAAATAAAGATTATTTTAAATATGGCGAGAAAATGCTTCCATTGATATAACGTATTTATACGCGCTCCAGTAAAGGCTTCTGTAGCGACTTCCTAAGTGCAGGCTATGTCCACGATATCTCTTATCATAAACACACCTAATAGAATATAAGTTCGTTATCTTGACAAAACTCTAATTATATCAGGCCTTAACTTAATATCCCAGGACTGATAATTGGGTGTCCACCCACCTCAGTAGTTACATATTTTAATACTGTTCAACATATCATTGCCCCAGCCAGTCCCAGTAAAAAACAATACAAATTCATTAAGATTGCAATTATAATTTATGATATTTTACACATTTAGTATATACAATTAATTATGTAATAATGTGCTTTTACTTGATATAAGACAAGTTGAAAATAAGGTGATGAAAAATATGATGAATTTGTTTTGAAATCACTATATACTTAATTTGGATTTATTGTATAAACAAAATAACTATTCAGAGTTTTATCACATACGTCAATCGATAGGAAATTATTCTACTTGGAATTAATACTTTAAAATTTAGGATAGGATTTACAAGCTGTAAGACAATGGAATACATACGGGAAAAATTGAGATCAATTACTTTTGAAGACCCTATTATCGCAGAAAAGATAAATGTTGAAACCTTTTATATATTTTGAATCGCGGATCCCTTAAGAAACTTGTTATAAGTAATGATTGAGGGATATCCTTAATGAAAGTATGATTTCAGATTTTAATTTCTTCTGGAAAGGTAGAACAATAAATGCCACGCCGCTCCAAACTTGTGAGTTTCTTTGACAACTCTTTCTTCTGAGAGACTTTTCCTTCACTGAACTTTTACTTTGGTTGTAGGATAATTTTATTTTTATCGGTACCTTGAGTTGGTAATTGCCTACAATATTATAATGGGCTTATTCTCCTACCTCCTTCGCTTAGTTGTAGTTGCAAAGGTACAACAATAAATGCCACGCCGCTCCAAACTTGTGAGTTTCTTTGACAAATCTTTCTTCTGAGAGACTTTTCCTTCACTGAACTTTTACTTTGGTTGTAGGTTAATTTTATTTTTATCGGTACCTTGAATTGGTAACTGCCTACAATATTATAATGGGCTTATTCTCCTACCTCCTTCGCTTAGTTGTAGTTGCAAAGGTACAACAATAAATGCCACGCCGCTCCAAACTTGTGAGTTTCTTTGACAACTCTTTCTTCTGACAGACTTTTCCTTCACTGAACTTTTACTTTGGTTGTAGGCTAATTTTATTTTTATCGGTACCTTGAGTTGGTAATTGCCTACAATAATATAACGGGCTTATTCTCCTACTTCCTTCGCTTAGCTGTAGTTGCAAAGGTACAACAATAAATGCCACGCCGCTCCAAACTTGTGAGTTTCTTAGACAACTCTTTTTTCTGAGAGACTTTTCCTTCACTGAACTTTTACTTTGGTTGTAGGCTAATTTTATTTTTATCGGTACCTTGAGTTGGTAGTTGCCTACAATATTATAATGGGCTTATTCTCCTACCTCCTTCGCTTAGTTGTAGTTGCAAAGGCACAACAATAAATGCCACGCCGCTCCAAACTTGTGAGTTTCTTTGACAACTCTCTCTTCTGAAAGACTTTTCCTTCACTAAACTTTTACTTTGGTTGTAGGCTAATTTTATTTTTATCGGTACCTTGAGTTGGTAATTGCCTACAATATTATAATGGGCTTATTCTCCTACCTCCTTCGCTTAGTTGTAGTTGCAAACGCACAACAATAAATGCCACGACGCTCCAAACTTGTGAGTTTCTTTGACAACTCTTTCTTCTGAGAAACTTTTCCTTCACTGAACTATTACTTTGGTTGTAGGCTAATTTTATTTTTATCGGTGACCTGAGTTGGTAATTTCCTACAATATTATAATGGGCATATTCTCCTACTTCCTTGGCTTAGTTTAAGTTGCAAAGGAACAACAATTCGAAGTCCACATTAGTTTACTCATCCCCTTTAATTTTGCTTAACTCATAATTACTTTAGTTTACTGGGTATTTTCATCTTCATATTTATACTGCCTTTGCAAGTAGCTGCTATTCGTCATCTAAAATGCTTCAGCTGCCATCGATAATTTGGCTTCTCTTTCTGTTATGTTCGTTTATTGTTTATTTTTGCCTTCATACTTACTCTGCACAAATATATAAATTCGAAGCTTACAGTATTTTAATTGCCCTCTTTATTTTTAATATAGGACTCATGATCCATAGTTTTAACACGTTTAGTTAAATAAATTTAAATATTTGACTTTAAAAATATAATATACTGCATATATATTTTGGTTTATTACTGCAAAAGTAACACGTAAACTCTTAGTTTTAAATTGTTGCACTAGAAATAATATTTCCTTTTATTGACTACCTATATTTGATTTGTAAAAATAAAAAAAACCTTTCTAACAAATTATTATATGGCAAGATCTATGTAAACCTGCTGCTTTGACATGTACATGAACATTTTTAGTGGTTGGTGTTATTGCGGAAACCAGTTACAATCGATTTGTGAGAGGGTACCAGAATCAGGATGTCAGAGCCGTTGCACAGGGGATGGTCAAAGCTTTTGTGGTGGATATCTAAAGAACTCAATCTACTTTACTGGTAAACAAAATATTTCAAAACAAACAACTATTGCTTCTATTCTTAATTTTTGATTACTTTTCCTCTTCTAAATGACGTTTTAGTTTTTAAATTTATGTATAGTTATAGTGATATTATCCAGATAGAAAATTATACTTGCATACACACACATACACACAACACACACACACGCGCGCGCGCGGGCGCGCACGCACCCCAGACACACCCACACACACACACGCATATATATATACATATATATATATATATATATATATATGTATATATTGATATCGAATATGACGTTCCTTTATTTAACTAGCCAATTATTTTGAATGAGATATGAGTGAACAAAGAGATTCGTAAACGTTGATGTTAGTAATCCGATTTAAGGGATATTATTTATTTCATTAGGAATATAAAAGTATATTCCACGGGTGTAGGATCTACACTACCTAGCTGTAGATGTAAAACATCAAACACAGCGTAAAAAGTATGATGAAAAAAGTTAAAAATAATATCAAGGTAGTCACCCTTTAATTAAAATAGGTGATTGAAATAGATGGACACAAATTCTGAAGAAAATACATCAATCATCGCGACGCTGCACCCTTGTATAACGTGCTGTAATATATGAACGTATATATATATATATATATATATATATATATATATATATATATATATATATATATATATATATATATATAAATTTATATATAAATATATATATATATATATATATATATATATATATATATATATATATTTATATAGTAAGAATACATTATTAGAATATATTTCTGTTTATATTTCATTTAGAAAGCCACCTCTTAAATAGACGTAAATAATGTACTAATGTATGTTCACCCGACAGGTGTGTGCACTACTCCATGCCAGAACGGGGGAACGTGCCTCTCTAATAACACGTGCGCCTGCCCATCAAACTTCTACGGTCCAATTTGTCAGTATAAGTATTGTATCGGATACCCAGATACACCTGGAAATTCTGTCAAATCATGTGAATCGGAGTAAGTATGTACAATCCAACGGATTTAGATATTTTCGGATCTCGATGTTTGTAGTGCGATTCGTTGAGAGAAAAACATTATTGATGTTTATAGATACAAAAGGAGACGTAATGTAAATGTAACATTATTTTAGTGAAATGAAAAAAAGGATTGTGAAGACACATATAAACACACAAAACACCCAATAAAAATAATATTGTTTATTTGTTTAATTTGTTTTTCGATTTAAGCTGGTACTGTATCCTTTAAAATCATCAGGCATTCAAAAAACAAGAAAACTCCTGTGCAGCTCTCCTTCACATTGAACTTTCACATAGTACTGAATTTTCAATGTTTTTGGATGGTTGGTTGGATTTACATAGATCTACACAGTCTCTAACGGGACGTTTCTTAACTTCTGGCTGGGCCTCGACCATATTAATACGAGTTAGCAAAGAGTAACGAATTAGTGACTTAGTTATACGCCTACTGTAGCAATAAAACTTTGTTTGAAATCAAAGACTGTCTATCTAAATACAATTTCTATTCATATTTATCTGAGCACTCGAGATAATAATTGAACAATCGATAAGCCGGTTGTTTATTGAGTCAAGTTTATTTATTTATTGCGACGTTTCGGCAACTGATTTGTTGCCTTTGTTAAGCCTGCAGTGCTATGAAACTCAAGGTACTGAAATACGAGTTATTAGAGCTATAACTCAAAGAAAATTCTTGGTAAAGTATAGGGGGTTTGATGTTTTGCCTCCCCACATTAATCACACATTAAATGTAAGGACTTTGTGTTTCATAGCACTACAGGCTTGATAAGGACAACAAATCATTTGCAGAAATGTCGTAATAAATAAATACATTTGACTCGATATACAACCAGCTTGTCGTTTATCCTACATCAAATATATAAGTATGTATGGCCTGATATTAATATAATTGTATTATTATCCCAATGTTGTGTACAAGGTTTCGAGGTCTTCGAAATCAAATAGTTAAATTCAGATGTTTTTTATTTTTTAAATGTTTTTATATAAAATTTATAATTTCTTTTTTTGAAGGAAGTGCAGTGTAACATGTTTCAATGGCTATGAGTTGCCAGACGGCTCTGCGAAAGCCGATATATTATGTATTGACGGAGAATGGGAACCTGCTTTTCTTGATTGCAAAGGTAATAGCAGTTAGACTGTCTGTTATTTTATTTTATAACTGTTTGTATATTGTGTTACTTATTACCCTTTCGAAATAGTATGGTTGTAGGGAAACAGCCTTGTTAGAATTATTTTAGATTTTACATATGTAGTACTTAACTAATGAACTGTGATCCATACTAATCATATACGTTGTAAGTAATTATTTTAGTAATTGTTTCACTCACACATTTATTTTCTTTTACATCATTTATTCAGAATGTATTGATATTTATTTCAGAATTGGTTGGAATTATTTTGAAATTATGAAACATATTTTACCTTCTGATGCCCTTTTCAGTGATTAAATTACTCTTTATAAACTTACATTAGGCAAATATTTGCTTACAAATTTTAATCGACGATTTAGGAGCCTCTGATATCAAGCGGGGGCACCCAGCCCTCAAATGTCTGTGCGAGAAGACCTCGCATGCCTCTGGTCGGTTTTCAGTTTAATTGCTTATTTACATTTTCAAGCTATGATACTAATTGCATATACAGTACTCTGTAAAATGTTTTTGCACTTCGGAATACTTTAATTTTTAATACAACTGATATCTTTCTGTCATATAAAATTAAAAAATTTTTAAAATTATTTATGAAATTAGTACAATTTTGTGAAGAATGAACGAGTTACAAAATTGAGATGATTCAATAATAATTAGGCGTGAAGTGTTTGTTTATTAAATATAAAACTCTTGTATATATGCATTTAGGTCATATACATTAGGCTACTTGCCTCAATTCAATATTTATAAACTGGTTTGTTTACAAACTATGCGCAAGATCTGTAGTAAAATAAATTAAAAAGAGCATTATATTTTATTACAATGACATTATTGACAATATATACAAGTCACAATAGTTATTCACAAATAACTAATATATAAACCTACCAAAGTTCGTTACCAAATATAAATCTACCATTTTACACATTTCAAAGGTCATTTTACATTAATCTAAAAATATAAGCCTATTTTATATTTTTTTTATAATAAGCCATATAAATTGTACTTTTGTAATAGAACAATCTGATAATAAAAAAGTAAAAAAAAACTAGTAACAACATTTGGATTCACTTGTTAAACTATATTTATTGCTTCTTTAATAGTAAATATTTTTTTGATAATAAGATTATATTAGCAATAAATAATGATAAATCATATTAGCAATAATAATAATTGTTTCACTGAAAGCAATCAAAGATTGGACTCTGAAATGTACTTTTTTTAGCCTGCAAGTACGAAACATATCTTTCCTAGATGTGTATCTCTCAAATCAGGGCTGTATCAATTTTTAATAACCTATTTCTGTTTCTCGGTCTAATCCCCAGTTTATGTAATTATAATTAAACTATATAGCCTACCTTTGTTTAGCATTTATTTCAAATCAAAGCGGTTTTTAATTGAACTCCGCGTACTGTGTTTATGTACTTCGTTGACAAAGAGTATTTTTGAAGTATATCTAATTAAATTAGAGGCTATAAATGTCCAACAGCTACCTGCATCTCTCCATGCCAAAACGGAGGGACTTGCGTCTCCCCTAACACGTGTGCCTGTACGCAAGACTACTACGGAACTACTTGCGAGGAGAAACGTTGTTCCGGATTTCCGCATACATCTCCTAATGCGGTCACTTTGTGCAATTCTGAGTAAGTATTTATAACAATAAAAGTTATTTATAATAATAATGTTATGAATAAAAAAAACTTACAACAAACTCAGTTTTTGCTAGATATCTAATATTACTGTTTAGAAATAGAATTATTAAGACATTTATAGTAGTATGAAATACGTAATTCTTGTTATTTCTAAAATATTCGATTATATTTAACCTTTATAACCATTTCTTCAGTTAAATTATTTTTATATGATCTTGTCTACTCTTAATGTTTTTACAACTTAATTATTTAAATTTCTTTTATTAGCTCACACTCTCCTGATGTATATCTTCAGTCGTTAATTGTATAAGATTTTATTCATCCTATCAAGTTCAAATACATTTGTTTAAGCCTGTAGATGATGAAAATTGATGTTAGTAAAGTTTCTCTTTAAGTATTTATTCAATATTTAAATTGTAAAAATTAGGGGTCTATCCGGATTCGAACTACGAATCCTCATGTTCAAAGTCTAGCACACTCTGGCAATCCGTCCGCCTTTCAGTACCAAGCAATGAATTTCTCAAAGACGTATATGAATTTTTTCCCTCCATTTGGTTGTTGTCTAAACCTCAATTGTACAACCCTAAACTGTTGCCGTGATTACCACAAATAAACATAAATCGTGTTGTAAGGTTAAAATGAATGAAAAGAATAGAATAAACAAACAAACTGGAATCAAGCAAAAATGATAATGTTTTTTCGTTCCTTACCTAAGTAGGATATAATTACAATATTCTTTTTATAATACTTGTTTTCTATTTTTTATTCAGAAAGTGCAGCATTACATGTTTGGAAAACTATGAGTTTCCAGATGGTTCAACAACAAACTATATTTTATGCAATGATGGAAAATGGGATACAGCTACAGCCGATTGTAAAGGTAACTTTTTGTCATGGGAAACTGAGAATTATTTATTTATATCTACTTCTGTAGCCATTTTAAATGTATCAAGTACGAAAAATATATATTACAAAAATACATTTTCAACTAGGCAGGTAATATGAGAATAAAAGCTATTACGTGCCTGAAATATTACAAATATTAGTATTCATATTGAAATAAACGATTTACTAAAATAAATACACCGAATTAAATAACTTATTAAATTCCCGTATTAAAATTATAAAGTAATTATATCTTAATTTCAGGAAAAAATCAATCTGCTTTTCCTCTTTCAATTTTATGTTTTTTACAAAAACGAAAAAACATTATCTGTTTTTTTTATGTATGCAGATCATAACCTAAAAGTTATTTTGAATGAGTTACCTTTAGAATACATTATAATTACCTTAACATTCTATAGTAAGACCTTCAGGTTTCTGAGTAATTAAAGAATCATATAAATTTACATCACTTACATTAATACAATGCAGTGACAAAGTTTGGTTGCTTAACTATTACTACAGTTACTAAAAAGATGAACTCTTGTTATTTTATGAGTTTTTATAAATTTTCGGTTAATAATTACATTGGTAAATTGATCTTTCTTCTGTATGAAGCAGAGCGTTATTTACATATATTTAATTCATATGATTAATTTGATTCTTATTTCTTGAAACCTAAATGAATATTTTTTTTATATTTCATAATATATCTCATTTGGATGCTTTCCATAAAATTGGAATCTGTAATTAATTTAGCTTAAATGTTATCATAACATTCTGTAATAATAATAATTAGTTAGATATTTCAAAATCATTTACAACTTATTATTGAAATTATTTATAAGATTTATTATTCTAAATCATTCAATCTCTTTTACTAAATATTTTCTCTTTTGATGTTACTGAAAATTACCATGTTTACAGTCAAAACCAATTTAAAAATGCACTTAATTATTCTTTATTTATTTCCTTTCTGTTCAACCTGGTCTAGAGACTCTAACATGAACTTTGAATAATTTGTATGTGAAGTTTTTCTTTTTTGGAAAACTGACTTAATTCCTCTAATTTAACTACTTTACACAATTCAAATATGAAATATTAGATATTAGGAAAATGTTTTACTTTTTTAAATATTATTTAAAAAGTTTATTAGGAGAGAAGCCATTGATTATTTTTTTATTACTAAAAATTTAATTTAGTTATTTCTGAAAAGTTGATTAAAATTTTAACCTTTAAATTTGACACACAAAACATGACTTGCACAAGTCGTCACTCCCGTCATCCCTGGTCTTAGAATGTTGTTAAGGAGGATGTTTTTTTTTCTCCCTGGATCCTTTCGACTTCTAGGACAGCCACACTTTGGCAAGTTGTAGCACATTTTACGAAAAATGGAAGTACCGATTGCCGAACCCCGCTTTATAACTGGCGTTATAATAATTACGATAAAAATGTTCCTGTAGCCGCCATCTGGTCCATCGACTGTTTTGCCAAGCTGCAAACAGGCATAGCCTCCTCCGGCACTTTTTTAAAAATTATTTTTTTTAGAATCCTCGACAACTACGTGCGTTACTTTATATTCCTGCTCGTAAATTCCCCCTCCAGCTGCTGGATCATATGATTTTATTTCGCCTGTCTTCATGTTGAAGTCTGTCACTACGAGACTTGATTTAACCTGCCAGAAGGCCCTTTAATGTTCTTTTAATTTCTAAACGTCCATTTTATTAAATTTCGCTCTATTTTTCTGTCTTAATAAAGTTCTATGGTTTATTATTACACTATTTAATTTTTGCACTTTGCTCGCTATTTAAAAATGTCAATGGTGTTTGTAGGTGGTCTGGTTCACAAGTTAGTATTGTTCAGTTATTTTATTTCACCTAATTGTCGGCACTGCACTCCCGGTTAGTCAAGTTTATTAGTTAATTACAATTTTTTATTACTGACAATAAAATGTTGGCTTTTTCACTCTGTAGTTATATGCTTTTATTTACTTTAATTTTAATATAAATATTTTAACATTTTCTATCTACAATTTTCTTTGTGAAATTCAACTAAATACAAAATAATAATTTCTATCGATAGCACGGGCAATATATCCGTTGCAATACACAGTAAAAATATTTCTTTAAATTTAAAGCCTGCGGAGAAATTGTTTTCTAAAAAATAAAAAAAAATGATAATATTTAACATAAGATGAATAAAACATCCGACCAATTCGATTGTATCTATTATTACAAAGCGATCTGCAACTCTACATGCCAAAACGGAGGAACCTGCGTCTCTCCTAACACTTGTGCCTGCCCAGAAAACATCTATGGATCTACTTGTGAGTGGAAGAGTTGCGTCCATTTTAAACCCCCTGCGCCTGCTAATTCTATCATGTCGTGTAAGGATCGGTAAGTTTGCTATTAAAGACAAATAATATTCCTATTACCTAACTATATTGTAATATTTACAATATTTTCAATTTATTTATTTTGATGATAACTAAAATTATAAGAAACATGTTTCCTAAGTGTGCAGTATTGCAACAATATTAGTGTCAACTACGCACAGTTAATTGCACATAAATCGTGTTGTTTTCAACAATTATTTAGTATTTATCAATATCGAAATATACCTGTAAGACATAATAAATGGGTTTTTCATGAAATGTTTACACTTAATGATTTCTACATATTTCTTATTGGTTGTTTGTTATTTAGGTCATGTTTCATACAGTGTTTGGACAGATATAAGTTCCCAGATAGATATGAACAATACCGAACAATACTTTGCCTTGATGGGAAATGGGAAACGGCACCAGACTGTGAAGGTAATGTTTGTTACTTCCAGAAGTGTTTTATTTTATGATGGGAAGTATGCATTCTCAAACTTTTGTTAAATAAAAACTCATTTTCTGATTTATTGAAACGTTGGTTAAACTTATCAATAAATCAGGTTTCTTTGACTCGCCCAATTAATTTATTTTTATTGAGAGACATCTGAGTAAAGAATCAAAATTAATTTTTTTGTAATTCGAAATAGATAATATAGGTTTATTTAATTGTTTAGTTTTGGAAATAAAATATTTTATGACATACAAACAAATTGGTATGATATAGTTTATATTTAAATTTCGTGATACTGACATTTTATCATTTTTAATACCAAATAAAATTTTATTTATTTTATCGTAACGTAATTTCTCAGATAAAAAGTCTTAAGGAATTTAGATGTTAAATATTGCAGTTATCTGTTACATAATTAGTTAATTGACCTGCACAGTCAAATTGACTTAAATTGAATTAAAGAATCGTGCATTCAATAATTTTACCAACAAATTTCAATTTTAAATGAATCGAGTTTTAATACACAAAATTACACAAAAATACCAAGAGAGAAAACACATTTGAAACATTTACACTATTTTTATATCTGGCTTTACATTCTTTTAACATGTCATGAATTTATGCAAACATTGTTTTATTTTAGAATGTATGGCATTGTCATATGATATCCACAAAGAGATTGCTTCTATTTTAAATAGAATACATTTCAATTTAGTTTTATTCAACAGTTAAAAAAATTGATATTGCACCATACAAATTAATTATCATTTCCTGCATTTTAAAAATATAAAAACTTGTTCTGTTTTGCCGTGACCAGTTAAATTTGAAAGTTAAATTTTGATTTCACATCACTTTATGTTAATATTAGAGCTTATCTGTACTGGAATTTGTGATGTTCAACATGGCTCCTGGATCAGATCTCGCTATTCAGAATTTTGGATTTGAGTTGATTGATAACCCCGGTTTTTAATATTAGTGTAGTAGGAACATTTCTTGAAAGTAAATAAAATAATAAATTATACATTTACATACTTGAAACTATTGAAAAAAAAACATTTTTGCTATTCCCCATCTGCGACGTGTGCATGGTTCTACGACCACCAACCTAAGAGGAATGTTTAAAGGCTACAAAGCGAGTCCTAAATTTCTACGCAACGCTTCGGCGCATTTTTAGATAGCAGGATTGTGGATTTTATAATATATCAACCCGTATAATTTACATTATAATTTACAATTTTTTTATTTTATATTTCTAAACTAATATTTCGGTTTGTTTTCTGAAACTGCTGTAATATGTAACATTTTTGCCTAAAATAATGTTACATTATTACATTGTTTATTTTAATACACACTAGAACATATAACTCTGTGTCAGCAAAATTTCATTCTCTTATTTTTAGTCCATAAATGTTAAGTAAAACTTTTATCCAATTAATAGATAAATAAATTTTGGAATAAATTATATGTTACTACCCCAAATATATATATAACCGATATATTTTATGCCTACTTACACTCTTTGCATAAATACAACATATATCTGTATACAACCTATCTGTATTTACCCTCACCCTATACCTCTTCTATCACTTTCAAAATTGTTTTAATTTTAACAATAGATAATTAAACTGCAAATAAACCTAAAGTAAATCCACCATCGTTATTTGTATTTATAATATCACTAGTGTGAATACTACGCGCTATGTCACCACTATTTCATTGTCAACCGACATTTATTTGGTTTTATAAACTCATTATTTTCCTTAACATCTAAACGGAAATGTAACCAGATGAACTGGTAACTTGTTGTTTTATTTATTTGTTCAAGGGAAAAATGTGAATATATGTTAGTGATAATATTCAAAAAGAGAGTGAAAAGTAATGATGGTTTAACCCCCCTCCCCGCCGTTAACTTGTATTGTGTATTTAGTTAATTTTAAATAAACCTTTGTCTCCATATTTTTAGCAAATGTGTATAAACAAATTACCATTTGTACTTTAAATGTACTTAACGTGTAAACTGTTCACTTTACCAATTATATCTAGCGATTTGCCTTAGGCAGTATGGTTGTCTATTCAAATACTTCCGAGGACTATAGGTAACATTAAATTCATGTTAGAAGTTTCAAAAAGAAGAGACTTAATTCAAGTTAACAATTTGAATCAACTAAATTTTAAAATTCTTGAACAATAAAAAATTTAATGGATAAATTATAGGTAACATCTTTCTCTAATTATTTCATTGGAAATCTTTAGGTCACATACCTACTGGTAAATCTATATACTTACTGATTTTATCAGATTACTGGAAAAAATTGGATTTCCAACATAACTATTCAATTACTTGAACAATTCTCGGCTTTACCTGTTTAAAATAAAATACAAATACAATGTATATTTAAACTATACAGCTATTATTATTTATTTAATGTTGAATATTATATAATTTAAATTTTTAATAAGCCATCTACTATAAATGCTTCCCGTCTACGGTAAAGACAAGAACAGGGTAAAACGCGAGATCTTGGTCAACAGAATCTATCGTACTTTTACAACAGAGACCTTTGATTGGCCACCGGTAAATCCCTACCCAAATGCTTTCCATTGAACCTTTTCATAATAAAAATTTTAAAAAACATTTCGGCCGAATTAATTTTACCTTAAACAAAAACAATTTTCATGTAAAATACTAAATTATTGCAAAAAGATTACGTTTTTTCGTCACTACTGGTCTATTTAAAGTGATGCATAGGCAGCGATAACTACTCTTCAAAATAGGTCAATATAAGGGATAATGAAATTATGCAACGAATATAAAAAGTTTCTATTGACAAATATATAAGGTAACATATAATTTTTTGTTAAACAGCTAGTTGTACAGACTCGTGCTCAAACGGAGGGACTTGCGTGTTTGCTAATGACACGTGTATCTGTCCAGAAAACTATTATGGAACCCATTGTGAGAGGAAAGGCTGTATCGGATACCCACTTACTCCTGTTAATTCTATCAGATCGTGCCTGCCTGAGTAAGTACTTTATGAATGAAAATCAATTATATTGTGTGCCTTTATAAACTTAGTCTATTTAACTTTGCTGAACAAATATAACTAAAAACACAAAATGTTTTACAGTTGCTTCAAACGCTTTTTATGAAAACGTAGGTGCAAGGAAATAGAAATATTAGTTTCACATGAGTATATTATCTATATTTTATATTTTAAAAAAACCAAAAGCCACAAATTTAATATTGTAAAAACATTAACCTACCATAATATATATTCGAATTAGTTTTTCATTGTACTTTTTATTTGAAATTATATTTAAAAAACTTTCTAATACATTATTTATAAAGTTGAAGATTTGCATTAAAACTATATTCAAATAGGACATATCTATTTTTAAAATGAAATTACCACACAGTTTAAAATATTTAGTAAAACCAGTATCATTTATAACGAATATTTTCAATTATTATTAGCTAATATTATTATTTTTGTACTTATAGCCACGTGTATATAAAATAGCAAATACTCTAAACGTGTTTTCATATTTTTCGCATTTACGATGTAGTTTTTATTTTTATTGTTGTTAGTTTGATGGCATTTTGGACGAATTTAAAATAAAAGTGTGAAAAAATACCTATACAATTTTTTTTATTATCATAAATTATATAAACCACGTTTGGCAACATTTGTTTCATAAAAGTTGTATAAAATTAAAGAAAATAAAAATTATTATTAATACAGATTAATAAATATTATAAGTTTTGGATTTTCTTTGATTGCAGAATGTGTCATTACAAATGTTTGGAGAACTATGAGTTGCCTAGGGGGGCAACCGAAGTGAGTGTGTTTTGTGAGGATGGCTATTGGATTACATCAATTTCCGATTGGTCGAGCGTGCCTGGTTGTAGAGGTAACACTGGATACATACACCGGTTGTTTTCATTTTCGTAAGCCTTAAATAATCAACAATTTATTGGTTTCAGCCCAAAAATCATTGGAGCTGAAAATATTTGTAAAATTTGGGTCAATTAAAATTAAAAAATATTTTAAAATAACTCACTTCGCGATAGCGATAAAAATAGAACTGCAATTAAATATATATTTGCTGAATACTTGGATTTTAGGGTAAGCGAAGCCCTTTAGCTGCGCCCTTTAACTAAATCTGTTTGTCCCTATAACAGATTCTAAATATCAGTAGTGTATAGCCTTAGGAATAATTCAAATATTTTTTAAATAATATTTTCATTAGTTTAAAACAGGTTAGGTGTCGCTCACAATATTTGCCCAGTTTTCCCCTAGAATTGGCAAAATATTTTGAGTTTATTTTAATTTTATGTGTACTCATTTTTTCCCATGTTACTCAAATACTAAATCCTACAATACAAATTTTATCGACATAGTTTTGTTAGTAGCATAAATAACGCCTACAAAACTCTGGACAATATCCACGACTTTGTTTTTGAGATAATTATCTTTTCTCATCTGACAAGATTGTCATAATATGTTTTGTCTGTAAACAATATTATGCTGCCAACATAACCAGTTGGCCGGTGAGTAAAGTGTTTCGGCACTCATCACGAAGACAAGTAAATGTGTCACATGTGTTTGACATGTGAGGGTTATAAATACTTTGTATGTAGAAATAAAGTGTACTTATCTGTCTGATAAGTAATGCTTCAGATCCGATAAATATTGTATAAGATTCATAAAAAAAATTCTTATAACTTAAAAATTTACTTTTTAAGATAAATACTTTTTAATTTACCTCCTAGTAAGATGAGTTTGTTAGAAGTGTACCAAAGTTTGTACTTGACTTTAATCAAGTACGTTATTTGGAATTATATTACAACTAAACTAATATTTAGTCAATATTAAAAAGTTAAAGTATTAGTAAAAATGAGTATTTTACGCCATAACAAATTATTTATTTCATTATTAAAAATTAAAAGTTAGAAGTCATTCAATGAACCAATTTTCGTAATTTTATTAACCAAATCATTTTAACTAAAACTGTTACCCATAGGTGTGTCGTACAGTAGCTCCCGGCAGCTAGTTCCTAGAATAACATCATGTTTATAATGACATGGCCATGTTTTTTACCAAACAAATATCATAAATTGTTCAGTAAATAGAGTGGAGCTTGTAAATACAAGTGGAGCTTGTACAGTACATTCATTTTTTTCAAAATAGCAACACCAGTTGAGTAGTACTAATAAACATAATCATAAAACGTTAATAGACAAAAATGACGAACATACTAGACACAATGTTTTCGGCTGGGCAGTCGCATCGGCCCTGACATGGCAGCTAAAGTGTTAAAAACAATGATTTGTGGTGTAAACGTTTTAATTATTATTAATAGTATTACATTATAATCAATAAACCAGAACTCGTTTTAAACACTATTTATTTTGTAGCGAAAATAAGAAAGATTTATGTTGTCTATTCACGACATGAAATTAAAATTTAAGATAGTAGATACATTCATTAACAGAAAGCTAAATCAATTGATAAGAAATATATGTGGAAAATATCTAATAAAAGATCCCAATTTTATGATCAATTTGGAATCATAATAAACCTAACATCACAATGTATGGAACAAATTCCATCAAAAAATATATTTTTCTAATGTTACTGAAACAAAAAAAAGTGGAATGAAAAAAATATAATAAGGAATATATTTGCAATTACTCATATGAAAAGCAGCGTGGAGGCTATTCATTTTCTCACATTTACTTTTAACTAACCTAGCACTGCTTTTCAAATTACTACAATAATTGTTTATCATATTGCAGTTGATGTAGTATCAACTGAGGCAAAATATATATACCGACCTTATCTTATACACACAATCAAGATTGCATGAAATTGTATATTTTCAGAAGTTGCTCGTGAGTACTTGGGATGTTACGAAGAGGAGACGGGTTCCAAAATGATGAGTCATTCAAAGAGATTCGACAACGTCTTAACCCCTGGCATTTGTTTTGAGTACTGCAGAAAGATGGCTTACGCCTACTTCGGCTTACAGGACCAGTGAGTGCACATAAATAAATAATTAAATATATATATATATATATATATATATATATATATATATATATATATATATATATATATATATATATATGTATATATATGATGAATAGCTATTATCTGGAGTACATCCGTTTATTCTGCAGTGCATAACGGAACGGACACTATTTTATGCTGTGCAGAATGAAGTTTGTAATTTCATAAAAGTATTATTTAAAACAATTTTGAAACATTAAAAAAATATCTATTCGTAGGAAGTCAATAAAAATGAATAATAAAGAAGAAATATCAGAAATTATTGGATTTAAAGAAAATAAAATTTTTACTTATTCCCTGCCATTTCATATAATATTTGGGTATACAGGAGTACTATAGTGTATTATCAAAAATAGGAGTATTTCAAAAGAACTTAAAAAAGAATTTAGTCTTATAGGCTGATCAGTACTTTTATGTAGGTAGACCTACTGGTTCAATAATAAGGGCATCAAATTGTGATATTCCATTTAAAGCGTTTTCTGATTAGATGGATTGCTTCAAAATATTAAATAATTTATTTATTTATGGAAATTGTAATACTTTTTTTATTTTAATTTCGCAACGTCAGTCCAATTACAACATACAATAGATAATTTGTCTGTATTTAGAGTAACACTACAATACACAATAGCTTTTAGAAATAGATCTGTGTAACACTAATTATGAGTTCGCATGAACAGATCCGAATGTTTCTGCGGATATAATCTTCCCAACATCAATTTGAAAGTAGATGAGAGCAAATGCGACCTCTCATGTGCAGGTGACAGTGCACATATATGTGGAGCATCTGGCAGAAATTCTGTGTACAAGATTGTGAACCCATTGGAAGGTAGCTAAATATATATTCTTTTAATAAAAATGATATATATAAATCATTTAACTAACATAATTTTACTGCGTTTATTAATTCATATGTTTTTCAATGTATGACAGAATAAGTAATCTCTGGGTTTATTTAAGCGGTAAATAGGTTTTTTTAAAAACATTTAAGTTAAATATGTTATTTTATTCTAATCTATATATAAAAAATATATTATATATATATATATATATATATATATATATATATATATATATATATATATATATATATATAAAGAACTAAGTCAAAATGCAAATACTAGAATTATAATTGAATTTACTATTCAAAGCTTTTCGTTGGCTAAAAGTAACAACATTATCAGGAATATTAAACAATTGTTTAATATTCCTAATGATGTTGGTACTGTTAGCCAACGAAAAGCTTTGAATTGTAAATTCAATTATAATTCTTGTATTTGTATTTTGACTTAGTTCTTTATTAACTCACAAGAATACATATTGCGATATATATATATATATATATATATATATATATATATATATGTGTAAATATATATACAGTGAAATTTCCTTGAACGGATACCTCCAACGTACGGACAATTCTCTTGTACGGACATATTTCTGGGAAAAGAAAAATTTAATAATACATACATAGGAATTTTCCCTCCTTTGAACGGGCACTCCATTAGACGGACAACGGACAGCAAATGGTGATTTTTTTGTTTTTTGCACCTCTGATATGGGGACAAATATACTGCAAAACGTAGCTGAAATAACTACGTATACAATCAGGAGCAAGAATTTAATTTGTCCTTTTGCCTCTACTTACTTTTTAGTACATTTATCCATCCACACAAACATCCCTACACTAACTCTGTAATGTTATGATTATATGTACAGCAAACATACCTTTTCAGTGATAATTGTAATGGCTATTCTCATACGTGCCATGAGGATTGTGGATAATTTTCTCGGTATAAAACATCATATTTATGAACATTATAGCTTCGCATAGTCTCGTAAAAACGAAATAGAACTTTAAAATGACACTGAAGGTGTATCCCACTTACATCAGGACTTACGTAATGCATTACACCAAGTAAAGTGTAACAAACTACCAGACATACTTGTTTCCAAAGTCCTACGTAACTGTTGAAAAGCCACTGAAATTCATCAATATGATGACACAATGATTTTCTCATTAAACCAATTATTATATCCATAAATATTCGTTAACTGTTGTAAAGGAAAAACTTTTTAGGTATTGCTCTTGAAGCAGAACTCTTCTTATTTTTCTTTTATTTCTTTTTATTTTATGTTATCTGAAAATTAAATAAGGTGTTTTGTGACGTTAGAAGTGCATTTGTAAAGAGTAAACGTGATTTAAAACATTAAACAAATCTATTTTTTCATAAAATATTTTTATTAGAAATGTAAAGACCTTAGATTCAGCGTAGTAGACATAAAGATTTGTGTGTTTATTGATGTATTAAAACTTTTATGAGAAACCAAGTCTGTATATTATAAAACACTTCTAAAAATTGTGTAGAGAATATTTCAGTTGAAATAAAATGCTAAAATGTTATTACTAAGAAATAAGAAATGGGCTATTACCATTCATAGATGTTTAATTAAAAAAACACTAAGTAAACATATAGTAAATTTAAATTTTTTGAACCTAATAATTATTGTTATCTATTACGAAAAGAGTGTGTATCTATCCCTTACCTTTTTATTTATTTATTTCGCTCTTTTGCAATCTTAAAAAAATATTTGACTTACGATTTTATAAAGGTATGTTTCTATCAGTTCCGTTACTATAGCCACAATATTTTGACAAAATTATATATGTACAGATATAAAAATAGTTTGATTTAAAAGCCTCCTAGATAATATCAGTTATACGTAACACCTAATGGTTCAAGTTTCAAGGAAATTTCTTCAATCACTAACTTAACACTAAAAAGTTTAAACCTTGCACATATTTTAAACTAAAACTATAAACGGTACTATATTGGAAGATTTTATCATAGTTTTCAATGAAGTCAGTAAAATTAAACATATGTTTCGTATCATGCTTTTAGAATACCGCTACTATGGCTGCTACAATGAGGATTCTGATTCGTTTACGGACTACTCGCAATATGTCGACAACCTTATTCCTTTCAAGTGTACTGAGTATTGTAAAAAAAAAGGGTCAATATATGCAGCACTTCAAGCTGGGTGAGTAATTTAGACATTTGTACAGCTTATATTGTGAAAAGGAAAACAAATCTTATATATATAAAATTAAGTGGATATTTATATTATATTTGATTGGACCTAAAAATCCAAATACTATAAACATTTTGTAAATCACTGCATTGCACACGTAGAATAATTAAGAAAAAATAGTAACAATTTCTCTCTTTCAAACGGAAATTTACTCTCTTTTTATATATTCAGTTATAAGTCTCAATGTTCTTCACCTTTGTTTTTGCTACACATTATATTTCTAAATTTATGTGTAATCTATTTGTAGTGTTTTGATTTTCACTTTATGTTCATTTAGCTCATTGACCAGCTTAGTATTATCCAAGGGGCCTCATCATAGGTCTTGTCCAGATTTTGTATGTACAGTGCACTTATTCTTGTTCTTAACGGTCTATCATACCGAATGTAATAAGTTTTCGCCAATATTTCCATTACGTTAATTTCTTTTTGCATATTTTTTGTTTACTGAATTTCACTCGTTTTGTGGTATTATTTTTTTCATTCAATATTTTGTTTACTTTAAACTTTAGTTGATACTTTAGTAGATCAATATTTAACATGATCACTGTTTCTGAAGTAGTGGTCCCTATAGTGAATTTTTACTTAATAAGATCGTCCGTTAAACTACTACTGTTGAGAGATATCTGTAAAACGATTTTACGAACAGTTCTTCATTATGACGAAAGAGAGAGGTAGATTGATATAAACTTGTTGAGGCCAGTTTTACTCCGCCATATGCAATCATATAGTCTGACTTATATATGTTATGTCATGACAAGGGACGCTCCATATTTCGTTTAGATCTATTTAGTAATTACAATACTGTCATCGCCAATACTACATCATAAACCTTGTTTGTTTATTCAAAATTACCGGAAGGTAATGATTCAGCTGTTAAACGATCTTGTATCCACCGGCAACATGTTAAAAAGTTCCGTTTGTTAATTCTTTGTTGATCGTTGGTTGTAAAAAGAATGAATTTCTCAGTTTTGTTCGTTTCCCTCGATTTTTATAAATTATGAAGTGGTAATTTTTTCACGCACAGAGAACAAAACATTAAAATCATTGGTTCACCCTATTCCTGCAACACATGCCTTACAGGGCATTCTTCCGTCAAATTGAATTATAACATGATTCTATGTATAAGCTGATTTTGTGGTATAGATTATGTTGTAGAACAGCCGTATTACACCTAGATTACTATTATATAGTTTCAATGAGTTAATAAATATATCAATTTATTAAACTTTTGATAAATCTCAATACAAATAATTAAATATAAACATAATAATATGCTATGTATTTTTATTTCAAGTTTTGAAATGTAAATATTCTGATTAAAATTGAATTTTTTTTAAATACTTGTACTGACTAAACATGTAATAAATGTTTTTCATTACAAATTATACTTAGTTACCAACTACAGTAAATATTAGTCTTTATTAAATACATTTTTCAAATAAAGGTGTGAAACTTAATTAAAAAATGTGTAAATTAATGACTTTGAATATCTTCATTGAAAATTAAGGAAAACTATTTGGCTCCGTTTTCTTATCTCTTCTGTTGAGACTCCCCCGAGTACCAGAACCATTTTTTTTAAATTTTAAGAAATTGTATTTCTTGCAATATTACGTTATCGTTGTTGCATTTACCAATAAATATATATGTATATATATATATATATATATATATATATATATATATATTTGGTCTATAGAGCATATGTAAAGATAATAACATCAAATTCATTCAGGTGTGGGTTTTTTCTACATTTAGCTACATATAAGACAATTATAAGTTCTTTTCCTTTCTTATAGTCTCTACATCTCTGAATTTTAATTTAGTAAATTATTGATCTAATTTTAGTTAAAACAGAAACATATATATATATATATATATATATATATATATATATATATATATATATATATATATATATATATATAAAGAACTAAGTCAAAATACAAATACAAGAATTATAATTGAATTTACAATTCAAAGCTTTTCGTTGGCTTACAGTACCAACATCATCAGGAAGATTATTACTGTTAGCCAACGAAAAGCTTTGAATTGTAAATTCAAATAAAATTCTTGTATTTGTATTTTGACTTAGTTCTTTATATATATATATATATATATATATATATATATATATATATATATATATATATGTGTGTGTGTGTTAAATATTCCTGATGATATTGGTACTGTTAGCCAACGAAAAGCTTTGAATTGTAAAATCAATTATAATTCTTGTATTTGTATTTTGACTTAGTTTATATATATATATATATATTTATATATATATATATATATATATATGAAGTTAATATATTACTATTGCAAATACTTTCATCCACCAATAAGTGCATTAATTTTACCTTGTGTGATGAGGTACCTTTCGGTCACTTGACCATTGGCGAATCACTGATTATTTTTCTCTAATTTCTTGTGTGGATGTTCGGTCCGTGATGTTTGTATTTGTTGACGTTACACGGAATTTCTCTTAAGTTTCGTGTATAATGTTTTTGAAAAGTATGTCTTCTGTATATGTTTTCTGTAGGTTAATTAAATTGTTGTGTGTGTTTTTATAAATGTGGTATTTTTCTAGTGAGTTTAATTCTATTGGGTTATTATTTATTTCAAGTATGGTTAGGTTATTTTCGTAAATTGCTATTTCATGTTTATGTGATATTAGGTGTACTGCAGCATATGATATTTTGTATTTTTATTTTTGAATGCTCTGTAATAATCTTCAAATCTTATTTTAAATGATGTGGTTGTTTTCTTTATGTAAAATGCATTGCAGTCGTTACGTGTACTTTTGTAAATTCCTGATATATATGTTTTTCTGTATTTGTTTTGTGGTTTGTGAAATTAAGATATTTTATTATTTTTTGGTTTGTTTGTATGTAGGAGTGTAGTATTCTTTGTTGTACATATTTTTTAATTTTTCTATTTTGTATTGGTGTATTTATATTTTTAGTACATTTTTTATATTTATGATTTTTTGTGTTCAGGTTGTAGTGTTGTGTTCAGGTTGATTTTTTTTGTAAATTTATTGTATATGTTTTGTATAAGGTGTTTGTTGTATCCAATTTCTAATGCTATTTTTGTAAAGTTATCTAATTCTTCATTTAATTTTTGTTTTTTATCTTGTGTGTATTTTATTGCTTTATTTATCACTTGCTTATTTAAGTATTTAAATGCACTTAATGGGGGATAGAAGTGTTACAATAGTAATATATTAACGTCATAAAGTCAGTGCATCGGAAAAAATAGCTGAATTACACATAATTAAAGAAAACTTTAAATCTGCCTACCATAAAAAAAACAAATCAACTTACAACTTTACACAACCAAATAATGAAAACATTTGATAAACTCACACCTATTATAGACGAAAAAAAGAACAAATCATAATAAATACAACATATATACAATAAATAGACATAACAAAGAAATCGAATATTTAACAAAACAACATAACTTAAAAAATAGCTTAACTCCAAACCAACACCCAAACAACACTTCTAACAACAAAAGATTCATAAACTTAACTAAAACACAATTAACTGAACAAATTAAATTATAATAGCAAATGTTTTCAACAGACCCAATTTTAACTAAAACCAAATATTAAAAAACCAAATATTTGACACAGAATCTAACATCCATAAAATTACCCAACAAAACACTGAACACATAAGAAACAACATTAGTAATAAAATTTACCTAATAAAAACCCAAAAACACAAAAAAACGAAACAATATATAAATAAAAAGGAAATAATATAACTCAAAGAAAAACTAGAAAACGACTACCTAATATTGAAATGAGATAAAACAAACACACCAGTAGAAATAGAAAATACCAAATAAATCTATTCAATGACTAACCACATAGAAGAAAATAAATACTAACAAATCCCAGACACAACTAACAATTATCCTAATACAATAAAAAATTAATAGTCACACACAAAAATACCCTAAACTATACCAATAAATTAAAATACCACACAATACTTTACCAATTCAAACCATGTACATCAATATTAACAGGCATACCTAGTATCCACAAACCCGACATACCATTTAGACCACTAATAAATTTTAAAAGAGGACCATCTTACATACCAACTTATCTAAAATACAAATCAACAACACATACAATATAAAAAATGGATACGAATTATTCAATAAAATTAAAAAAACATTAAAACAAACAACAACACAAAAATAATAATATATGACATAACTAACATGTACCCTAGTATCCCAATAGAAGAAACCATAGGTATAATAAAAAAGAAACTAATACACAAAAACGAGAAAGAAAACACAATAAATAGTATCAATTCACTAACCAAACACATATGTAACCAAAATTACTTCCAATTTAACAATAAATACTATAAACAAACAACTGAACTCCCCATGGGATCACCCATATCAACAGTCATGTCAGAAATATATCTGCAACACTTTGAACGAATAATAATTAAACCTATACTAAACACACATAATATTTTAATATGGACAAAATACGTAGACGATATACGTGTAATATACCAACCTACCATTCACAACGAATACATCATAATACTAAACAAACTAAATACATACAACGAAAACACAATTCACCGTCAAAACAGATACAAAGAGAAAAATTAACTATCTGACATTACATTAAATATAAATAATAATAAAATAGAAACTACAATACACAGAAAACCCACTTCCAACAACACCACAATACACTACAAATCTAACCACCCCTGGACACACAAAATTAACACTTATAGTAACAGATAAATAAAGCAATAAAATAGACACAAGATAACAAACAAAAATTAAATGAAGAATTAGATAACTTTACAAAAATAGCATTAAAAATGGATAAATAAATAAAGCAATAAAATACACACAAGAAAACAAACAAAAATTAAATGAAGAATTAGATAACATTACAAGAATAGCAATGGAAAATGGATAGAACAAACACCTTATAAAAAACATACACAATAAATTTACAAAACAACCTAACCTCAACACAACACTACAACCTGAACACAAAAATAATAAAAATAAAAAAATCTACATTAAATATAAATACACCAATAACAAAATATAAAAATTAACAAATATATACAACAAAGAATACTATACTCCAACATACAAACCAAACAACAAAATAATAAAATATCTTAACAACACAAAACACAAAACAAACACAGATAAACATAACTTATTAGGAATTTACAAAATTACATGCAACGACTGCCACGCATTTTACATAAGGAAAACGAACAGATCATTTTAAATAAGATTTGAAGAATTTTACAGGTCATTCAAAAATAAAAATACAAAACTATCAAATGTTGCAGCACACCTAATATCACATAACCATGAAATAACAAATTACAAAAATAACCTAACCATACTTGAAATAAATAATAACCCAATAGAATTAAACTCATTAGAAAAGACCACATTTATAAAAACATACACAACAATTTAATGAACCTACAGACAACATATACAGAGGATATAATATTCAAAAACATTAGACACGCAACTCAAGAGAAAATGCTTGTAACTTCAACAAATACCAACATCACGGACCGAACATCCACACCAGAAAAAAGAAAAATAATCAGTGATTCGACAATGGTCAAGTGACCGAAAGGTGCCTCATCATGTAAGGTAAAATTATTGCACTTAGTGGTGGATTTCCAGTGCAGCGGAAAAATAATGGACAAAGTAAAATATGAATATATATAAATATATATATATATATATATATACATGTTAATATAAATACAATAGTATAAGGTATATTGTTTTAGATCTAAATGCTTCTGTGGTAGTGGATATATACATTTTTCTGAGCATCTCGATGAACAAGAATGTAATATGAAGTGTAGTGGCGATCCTACCAAATTCTGTGGCGGGATCTCTGCAAGTTCAGTCTATTTAACAGATCACGAATAGTATGGTCGTTCAACCTCTGAATAAATTTAAATAGTTTCTTATATTTCATATTATGTAAATGTAATATTTTACGCTCAATAATAAAATACGTTATGTGCCTGAATCTCTAAATAAATTATGTTTGCCTTGATCTTTTTTCAATGTTAATTTAACATAAGTAATAACATCTTTATGTATGTATGTATTATTTGAAACATAAAAGCGACATATGTATAATATATTATAGAAATATTTTAACCAAAAACAAAAACAGTGTCCTTGCATTAGTGCTATTAGTCTATTCTTTCAGGAAAATGTAATTATTGAAAGCTAGTATGTTTGATTCAAGACTGTACTATGCAGAAAATGTATTTTCTCTAATTTTATAAATCATTACATTATTTATGTGGATGTTCGTGTTTAATAAAACGCAATAAAATAAGTATACTTACCATTGACTTAAAGGTAAAATGGTGTAACGTTTGTAAAGATTTGTTAAGGATACATTTTATTTTATAAATGAAAATTAAATAACGTTAAGAGGTAGTACAGACGATGCTAACCTCATTTTTAAACGACAAACACATTTTTAATCAAACATCATACAACAACTACCTATAAGATGCAATTAATTTTCATACTAACAAATCATATAATATACTCCATTTCCCAAAACTACAATACGAAATTGTTTTAATGTTTTTTTTAAGGTATTATTTTCTTTTCTATTTTGTAAGAGATTTTGCTTTATATTTTATTTAGTAATTACTTCTATGTGCTACATTTCCTGGGTATTTTGGAGGAGCATCTATGTTTCTAATATCATATTTACATAACAGTATATCTAGTGACAATTTTCAAAACGACAATTCGTGAACGTTATAGGCAACCGAATTATAAGGGCGGTTGTTACTTCCTGCCTTGGATTTCTTCAAGTCTTAAGAGTAGCTTACATGGATATTTGTTTGTCTTCATTATCCAATCATCACTCTTGTTACTCACCCTCGTTATGAAATTATATAGACTATTCACAATAATTACTAATAAAATTATTAAAATTATTTGAAACAGAAAATATGTTATGACTCTATTTTACTTGTAGTAACGTTTCATTACCTTCTAAAAAATTCCATTTTTTTAAAAATTTAATAATTTTTATAAACGTATTTAGTATCTATAGATTTATTCACCACAGTTTTTTGTATAAAACCTTAAAGAGTTAATGGTTGTCATCCAGCTATTCGTTTATCTAAGACATTATAAAACCTTTGTAATGGAGTAAACTTGTGTTCCTCGAAATTTATAGTAAATATGATAAATGCCTTTCGTGACGATGAGAAAGTAAAATTAGGAAATTGTGATTACCGTTCTGCACAGCCGAAAGTATAGTGAGAGAGTGTTTAAAAATTCTTCTACAAGGTTAAAAAATATTAAAATAACTGATTTAAAAGAAATAAAATTGCAAAACAAAATTATTTGTTAAACAAATCTGAAAAATATCCGGAACTTTGTAGTCGGAGAATGTGTATTGCAGGAGTAACAAGAGGTTATGCTTTAAGAATTTTTAATTCGGATACTTGTTTTTTCCCTTGACGTAATATATGTTCAATAGTGATAAAAAATGTTCATAAAAATTATTCTTTAAGTGTTATTAGATAGAAACCCGAGACCATGGAATCAACAAGTCCACCCTCGGTCAATGCCTTTATAGACATTTTGTACGTATAGACTAATACACAAAAACGTAAGCCTTTCACCCAACCCTGTTAAAACATTTTTGTGAGGGTGGTAGCTATGTTTTTTTCATTCATTTAAAACATGCATAGTAAAAATAATATAAAAAGCCAAAAAAATGTTTTGTTAGTTCCTATTATCGATACGTAGGAACAGCACTCAGCATTAACGTCAGCTGACTATTTTGTTAGCTTGATTCTGCTTATCTCGAACCCTGACAAATCTCCAAACCGGTGTCATATAAATGAAACCACAGCTAACAATTTTTTTTATATAGTTAAAGTAGTAAAATTTGTATATAAATAACCGCCAAAAAATATAAACCATTAGAACTTAAAGTACGAAGTGGCGAGAGTAAAAATAGATGGTATGAGATATGCAATAGAAAAGCGAAATAATGGATGAAATAGTTCACATCCTGCAATAGATTTATTCAAAGTATTGTAATACTTAACAGTATAAAGATCCTAAGCTCTGATTTAAGTTTTTATTGAACCGCCATTTTGCTGTATTAACAGCAACAGTTCTCATTACATTAATTATATTTAGATATTATGCTTTAGATGAAAACCAGTTATAATTTAGTTCCTAGATTATAACACAATTGCACTATATATATATATATATATATATATATATATATTTATATTTGCTGTAATTCTCAATTATAATAATCCTGCCTACAAATAACTATCTGCATAGAAACTACAAAGGATTTTAAATGGTTCATGGTACAGGATATATTTAAAGCTTGTCTTCAAAGATATCGTCATTTTTCTTTTTAATTTCTTCATGTTTATAATGTAATTATATTACGAAATAATTTTGTAAAATATTTTCACATATATTTTTAAAAGACAAAATCAGGAATTTATCAATTTCCTTTACTCACATAAAATTATTTATAATAAATACCATATTAAAAAAAAACCATTTTGTTGCCCAATAGCTGTTACGAAAATATGTAACGAAAAATTATTAGTTAGTATAGTGCAAAATAACTGAGTAACTCCTTCAGTCTCTCTAACATTGAATAATACATACATTTTGGTAATTATATTTTGAGTAAATTTACAAATTGTAAGGAATTAAATTCAAAAATAATAAAAAAAAATTACGCAATCATAACTGAAGCCATCTTCTTTGTTGATTAAACAATCATAAATTTACATGGTATGGTTAATCAGAGAAAATAACGCAAATCAGTTGAAGGAGGAATGTTATTGTAATGCCTACCAAGAACGTTTAAATTTCCTTTATCTATTCAGATAAAGATCCCTTCTATTCATATAACTTTGTGTTTTATAACATTTTGTAAAGATTTTGTTGAAGCCATAATTTATTATAAATTTTAAATTTTGACATTGAGAAAATAATAAATTTGAAGAAACTAAAAGTTTTTATTTTAAGCAGGTAATTTTACTCATCAATAACATTTTTTCTAAACAATCGGTTTTAAATTAAAACCGTTCTGACTCTTTAATATATATATATATATATATATATATATATATATATATATATATATATATTGACTACTATATGAATTCCTTTCCCATCTCAAAAGTATTTCTTGAAAACTTTAAAAATATGCCTATAACCTAATTAAAAAGAATACTAAAATGTATTGTATATTTTGTATATTTATTTTGTTCATTCAGCTGTTTCATTATATTTTCTAAGTTGTCGCGTTTCAGTTACGGTAAGATGAAATACTTTAATTTTATGAGAAACAAACTCACAAGGTAGTACACAAGTTTGTGAATAGCGCAGGATTATGAGTAGGAGATTATATACTTCAGAATATACCATGAGCGCCTTTCTTAGCGTAACAACTTTGAACCACTATATTTCCTTCTAGATTCTCCAGATTTATAGAATGAACTTGGCCAAACTTTTCTTACACATATTATTATCCGCAAAGTTTAGCTGAAGTGAGCTACGAATCAGAATTCGGTGACCATATGGTAAAAACACTATATAAATTATGTTGTAAACCAAACGATTATTATTATATATGTGTTAATGAAGATATTTCAACAAATCAAACACCTGAAGGATACAGTTCAAACAACTAATGGCAATTCAAGTTTGTCGACAGTTAAATACTGATTTGTGAATATGAAACCAATAAAATCTGAAACTACTCTGACACCCGTGACATTTGTAGCCACTTATAAGTTCTACATACTTATAATTATGTCCTAGAAGAGGACATGATTTAATATTTTCATTATCGATTATCTAGGTCTACCCTAACTTGTTTTAGACCTAAAGGCTAAGATTTCTAGGGTCAGTGACTAATACTACCACTCTTATAGTTATATTACACTGCTAGAGCAATTTCATATCTGTATTTGAAAATTTTGAATTTAAAATCAATTAAATGTAATTAGATTTCATGTGTACCTAGCCATAAAATAATTTGTAGTGGATATAACGTAGGTTATATTAGTGCCTATAATTTAAAATAATTTATTAGACAATATATAGGTCACAATTGCTAGTTTTGTATTATAAGGAGTAGTTAGAAATTGATTTCTGATAATGCTTTTAAGCTTTGAATTAATTTATAGTAATTTTCCAATTTACGAACATCAGTAATAATAATTCCTAGAATTTTAAAGCTAATTGTTTTTATTTTAATCCATTCTATATTTTTAATGAATACATATTTTTATCAAGTGTATTTTTAATTTACAGAATTATTAAAATAAACTATATTAAACAAAAACACAGTCTAATCATTAATACAGTCTAAATAGTTCTTTCTTTAACGTATACTATGATAAACAGTGTAATTTGTGTGCTTAAATATTTGTTTAAAAAACCTTATTAAAAACGTTGATAAAAACTTTTTTATTTTTAAAACTTTTTTTGAATATTATATAGCCTATATGATTTACAAATGAAAATGTTTTCTTTCAATAAAGCTACAGTATTTATGATAGAGCCTTATCTATATCAGCCTTTCATAGTTGATACTGATTAACTGATTATTGTTATTTGATTTCCTATGAAAACTATTCTGCTCAAACATATTTTATTTACTTTTTCCTGAAAATATTTAGTAAACATAAATACATACATACATGTAGTCATGCAACATATTTCATTACTAAATTTATAATATTTTTTTTTTAAGAGACACAAAATAAATGAAATTATAACAGATTTGAAAAATCCTGTGCTCAATATGCAAATGTTTAAAGATCAGTAACATAGACTGAATTTATGAAAGTCTCTAAGAAGGTTTTGTAAATATCGTCCGCACATTTCGTATTCCATTGTTCTACTGCAACTTTGTTTTGTACAACCAAAGTCAGTGTTTCACAAATGCATGTGGCCTGGATCTAAAACAAAACGGTAGATAATAGTATACCTTTTTTTGTTTAAAATGAAATGTTCTTATTAATTTCCTACATATAAATGCAGGGATTTAAAAACTTAAAATAATTTCGATTTCTCATTTCAACGTTAGGGTAATATATATTCATAAAATATTACGGTAATAAAATAATAGAAACCAAATATTTAGCAAGATTAACTTATCTAGAGATTTAAAAGAAGAAATTTCACAAATCAAAGTACCCACACAAAAAGCTAAAAATGATAACATAATTGTTTCCGGAAGAAAGAGAAAACCTCTTTTTTAATATTGCGAATAGAATGACAATGCAAAAAATAAAGCAAAGTGAGGGGCATTTGACTCTATGAGTTGTGTGGACACGACCAACAAGAACGCCAATCAAAATGTATAAAAGAAGTCACGAGATGTGAGAAATAGTCCGTTGCATTCTACCCACTTGTAAATAAATCACAATAACGTATATAGCCTTTATTTGATTGTTATACAGTAAAACTTATACATTCATCATTTAAATATTTTGAATCCTATTTCTCCTTCGTTTTTTGTATTTTTTTAATATTTCCAAACCGTTTATTATTACTAATATTTTCTAGCAGTTTAGGATTTCAGATGAAATTTACATAGATAAACATGTAATATTACGTATCGTTTCAAGGAATTACAAATAAAGTACACGGAAGTGACAAATATTTATTATTATTATTTTTGTATTAAAAAAAAAACATTTAACCTGTACAATATCTGACGCTTGATTAGTTTGCAAAACCAGGATAAAAAAGACAAATTTCCATTAAAGTAAAAAATAAAATATTTTAGATTTAGAAGAACTGTATATAATTCTATGATTTACATTCTATAATTCGTACCTATCGTTTGTAGCATTAATATTATATAAATAAATTGGAAATGTAAACGCAGTTAATTAGCGGTTAAATAAAATATTTGTTGATATTCATGTAGACGTAATTATATACTAAGAAACATTTATTTATGCCCTACTAATGCCTATAGAGATACATATAGAAATTTTTTTATGAGAGATATATTTCAATAAACAGGACGTGAGTGGCAATTACTCATTTAATTTTTCCAGAAATTGTATTTTTGTAAACAGTTTCCATTCATTGTAGGGGTTTACTTAAAATCTATATATAAAAGATTGAGGCATAAGAAGCATACATTACACTATATATGTAAATTCCACCAATCTTCTAATTACTCACCTAGTCTTAGATCCTGCATATTCTGATCCCTTATCCTTACAATACTGAGAACACTGGACTGGGAGAAGCCGGTCGTAAAATTTGTAATAATCTTGTAATAAGAGGCTGGATCCGCTGTCATCGCTGTAGCAGCCCACGTAGGGAAATGCTGAAAGCATATTTGATTCATAATAAAATCGTTAATTTATTTTAATATAGTTTGTTTTACTCTATCTTAACGTATCAAAATAAGGTTCCGATATCTGAGTGTCTGATTGAAAATAATTCTTTTGAAAACTGAAGAAGGGTAACTTTTTTATTTTTAAATTATCATTTGTAAATCAAATTAAAAAAAGCATTAACTAATTTAATATGTAGGGTAACATACATATTACGATTTATTTTTTTAGTAATAATAATGTATTTGGTATACATATATCTTTATACAAACATTACACAAATAATTATTAGGATAAATCTATTTGTGGCACTAAATAATTATTATTTCTATTTTTACGTTATAGTTTATTTATAACCGTTAAAAGTATGAAACAGTAAACATCCATACATTTTTGCTTGATACTAACGATAGTGAATACCTATGAATATGTAAAATGCACTTTTTTTTGTTTAATTATAACTTTTTTCATTTTAGTCTAACTGGCAAACTTAGGGGACATATGTCTTATAGCAATCCCGTATAGCACAGTTTTGCGTTCTTATAAAACAAACATGTTAATCAAACAAAAATAATATGACTGCTCTTACTCACACAACGCTCGTCCGTGACAACTCTTGTCAGGTGAGTCTCGTACATCCCTGCTGGATGTCATTATTACGGAAGTATTCCAAAGCCCTTAAACGCAGCAAGAATATAAGTGGTATCTTCATCTTCTAGGCAGAAAAGACATGTAGAATAGTCCTTGAAGTCTGTTCGTTGTAGATAGTTATTAAATTTAATGCAGATAGGACAGGTGAAATAGTCATTGAAGTCTGTTCGAGGTAGATGGTTATGGTAATAATCATGGCCAGTCACCATCTGCTTGGTAGTAACCTAGACGTCCCTTTCCAGGTTACTTTTAAAGGCGTTTGATCATACTATCAGTTCCCATCCTTGAAAAACCTTGCTGCTCTAAGGTCAACGTCCGCAATTGACTGATGGTCCGTTTTATGAAGCTTACAACCAGGTCTAGCGAGCTTGTCAGCACAAGGACACAAGTACAAATACCCATTGTAAAACAATATCTTTTCCGGGCAGAAGGCGGAATAAGGTTCTTTGCAAATTGCCATAGCATGGCGCTCTTCTGATAATGCAATGCTAATAGCCTGAAATGCAGAGGCTGAGTCATAAATTAAGGCTACATTCATTATTTCGTTTAAAGCTGCAATCCTTACAGACGAATAACAAAAGGTTGCCACTTTACCTTTAATGTTATTCCTGTTCAAACCGAGTGGGACCAGGCCTTCAATGAAGAGTGTATACGCTTAATTTTCGCTGTACTTTCCCATGGGCGATCAGTGGAAGAAACAAAGCATTGCAACCGGTGAAACACGATTTATACGTCTCTTAGAAATATTTCACAGACGTCAAAATAGGATGTATTGTTTCAAAACAAATTTATAATTTTTAAATATATTCATAAATTGTAAAAAGGTAGGCATGAAAATTATTTTGAGATTACAGAATTTATGAAAAATACCCCTGAGACAGTTTCACTACAGCCTGTATTGCCTTCTGGGATATAGCCTATACAAAAATTATATGCTCTTAAGCATTTTACCAATATGTAATAGTGATTGGGTAATTAGCAAGCACATTGTCACAATGACATCGGTATTTCCGGTACTTTACGAATTTGGGGAAAATATTTGTTTTTGGTTCTGTGTTAAATTTAACTTTGACCACGCCACGATATTATTCTAAAGTCTAGTCCTCTATACTCAAATCAATCTATGTTCCAGCTCTTCAAAGATTAGGTTGAAAAAGACAATATATAATACTCGACGATATATATGGCAATAAATCATTGCTAAAACTTCTTGTTTTACTGACTGATGGTTTGTTAATATAACAAACACATAAACTAACAATTATTGTATTTCAAGAAACAAATTTCATGTTGACTTTAGGCATTTGTGGTGGGCTACAATATTAGGCTATATAATAAACAAATTATTAAAATAAACTTTCACATGGCAAAAATGTGGGTTATGTATGTGAGTGTGTGTAAGTGTGTGTGTGTGTCTGTGTGTGTGTGTATGTGTGTGAAAACGAGTGTATTTGTGTATGTGTGTGTATGTGTGTGTGTGTTTGTGTGTGTGTGTGTGTGTGTGTGTGTGTGTGTGTGTTTGTTTGTGTGTGTGTGTGTGAGCATGTGTGTGTGTGTGTGTGTGTGTATGTGTGTAAGTGTGTGTGTGTGTGTGTGTGTGTGTGTGTGTGTGTGTGTGTGTGTGTGTGTGTGTGTGTGTGTATGTGTGTGTGTGTGTGTGTGTGTGTGTGTGTGTGTGTGTGTGTGTGTGTGTGTGTGTGTGTGTGTGTGTGTGTGTGTGTGTGTGTGTGTGTGTGTGTGTGATCGAGTGTGTGAGTGTGTGTGTGTGTGTGAGCGAGTGTATGTGTGCCTCTCTGTGTATGTGTGAGCGAGTGTGTGTGTGTGTGTGTGAATGTGTGTGTGTGAGAGAGAGAGAGAGAGTGTGTGTGTGTGCGTGTGTGTGTGAATGTGTGTGTGTGTGTGAGAGAGAGAGTGTGTGTGTGTGTGTGCGTGTGTGTGTGTGTGTGTGTGTGTGTGTGTGTGTGAAGTTGAAGTGTATATTATTAACATATCTGGCCGTTTAACTAAACCCTAAGACCACCCAATCATTAAGACTTCACAAAGCATTGGTAAGTGATGTAGGCCTACATGCATTTTATTATTAAGAAGCATACACAGGTTTATTATGTTTGTTCAATGTTTAAAGACATATCGTTCTAACTATAACAAAATTTATTGTCTACCTGATTTACTATTCTGAATCTTATATACGGAGTTTCTACCATATGATCCGCATATCTGTGTACTGTCGCCTGCACATGGGAGGTCACACTTGCTATCATCAACCTTCATCTTGATATCGGGAAGAACATCTCCGCAGTAGCATTCGTGCCTGTTCATGCAAACTCAGATTTAATGTTACACATAGTTTGGTTTTGTTATTGTATGTGAACTCTGAAAATATAAGAATGGTCTTTTGTTTGTTACAATTCTACTCTGGTAAAGTATTTTACTATTGGAAATACATATTTTGGTATCTTTAATATTTACTAATAGAAAGAAGTTATATAGTAACTTGTAACACTCTTAAAAATAAGGTGTTCCATATAAATTCATCTATATATTTAATTTTTATTTAATAATTATATCTTCCCAATATAAAAGAAAATTTTTGTTTTATTCGTGCTCATTGTGAAGCTAGCATAGATAGTAGCACCCCTAGTGGGTAAAAATGTAAAATATCGTACGAGTTGGTAGCTTAACTTAAAAAACTGACATCACCCGATGTGACGTAAGCATGGTCCGATATCGCCTGATCTGATGGACCAATCAGAATATTCAAAATAATAACCATGGGTGGGATTTCCTTTGGCATGCTCCTTCAGAAGGCCCACTCATCCAGAGGTTCTCGAACAGAACAGACGTAATGGAATTTTCGGACATAATTTAGAAATTTGTAAGCTTCCAGTATTCCAAATCTTAAGATGTCAAGGCCGGTACCAAATTTTATTAACGAGCTAAAGAAGAAGTCAGAAGCGATTATTTATGTATTTCAAATGAGTAAAAGTTAATATCATTTTTGATTAAGTGCGCTGATTTGCAAGAGCGATGTGTTAAGTGTTTAGTGATTCCAAAAGTCATGGACAATGTTTAATATGTTTCAAAGTGTTTTATAAGTGATGTGCATAATCAGGTACATTTTAGATGATAATAAAGAAAATGTATTTTAATGTTAACTAAGTTGAAGAATTTTTAATTGATAAACGGTTAACACATGAACGGTAGAAATTGTCCTTTGAATATTCATTTCTAAAAATTTAATTGGAAATCTTAAGTTACTACCTTCTCGATATATATAAATTTTAAAGGTTAATAAGTAATTAAAAAGTATGGAATAGTTAGCAGTAATTAAAAGTAAATTACTCGACACATTGGTGTCATTTGTTTTTTTGTAATTTGTCACTGATTAATAAATTGTATGACTTTGTATTTTAAAAATTTAAATTTTTATTTCACAAGTAACCTAGAACGTAACAAACTTTATATCTTCATTTCCCAAGTAACCTAATTCTACCCTCCGAAGATATCGGAAGATAACTTACAGAAAGACATTATTATGCCTGGCTGAAACGGAGAATTAGGAGCCTCTGGTAAGTAAGGTTAATTAATTTGTTAATTAGTAATTAACAAACATTTTTAATAAAGCCCTGATAAATACTTACCCCAGGAAAAAAGGCTCATTTGTTACAAACGTAAACCAACCGTTTGTATGGAGTTACAGTTCTTAGGAATTAAAAACAGTTACATTACCACTTTAATATCACAGCAGTAAATACCATGGGATCTTTAGAAAAAACCTCTTACCTAAACAAACAAAACTAATAACAGCCTTCTTAAATAATGGAACAATATTTTAAAATTGTATTTAGAGACCTCCTCAGCTATTAAAAAAAAAACAATAAATGAAAAGGATTCTTAAGGACATATTCCTCTAGTTCAACTGAGGCCGAAAACCTGAACCCTTGATAGTTTAGCTATGCTTAAGTCCCTATACATTTACAATTATTTCCCAATAACGATTATGGTTAATAATTTCTCTTTTAATGTAAAGTAACAATTTTATATAATACTGTAATTAATTATGTTTTTTAATAACGGAATTACAATAAACTTAAAATGATGGGAAATATTCAACTCACCGATACTGTAAGCCGAAGTAGGTGTAACTCAAAGATCTGCAATAATCCGAACAAACATCAGGGGTCAACACGCTCTCGAATCTCTTCCCATACTCCATCATTTTTAAATCCATCGGCTCCTCGTAACAGCCCAAGTACTGTTTAAGATTTTCTAGAAATATAAACAAATGTTACTAAAATAATAATATAGACATGAGTATAATATATCTTGTGTATAATATATGAGTATATAATTACATCATAATACTTCTACTATCAAGATGTTACTTCTGACTTTTGGTAAAATTTAGTAATCATGAATTTAGGAACAAACAGGCAGTACCTGTAATAATGAAAGTAATACGTCAAGTTATATATTATTGTTGCATCTATGCATATAATGTCAATTTCATTTTGGTTCTGTTTAAGTAACATTAAAAATTGTTGTTTAAAATAATTTATTTTTTTCGTTTATCTAAATAGGTTTATATGAACCACTTGGGTTAATTATTATTTGATACAATTATTGTCTGAAAGTTATCAAGGTCAGTAATTTGGGTTGTATACTATGGACATGAAAAACGTAAGAATATATTATAAGAATTATAATATTGTATGAAAAGCCGAAAAACGTTTCCGCATTGATCGGTATTTTCGGCATTGTTTCTAACAACTTAATTTATAATCAGTAAATTTTGGTCAATATCTTTCTTCGCCAAAAATAATGATTCTAGTAAGAAAAGTAAGTATATAAAATTAAAACTTCAATTATTTAAATTTGTTTACAATAATTATTTATTACTCTATTAAACAGTAACGTTACTGTTTCCCTTACCATAAGCCTTAGACTTTATAAAAAACAATTTTTTAGTTTTTATTTTTGTCACTATTAGTACTTAGCATTAATGACAGATTATTTTTCTTATCGCTCGATATTTCACAATATTGGCAATATTGCATTATTATAGTATGTATTAAGATTTAACCTTATATATTTTGAGGAAATTATGTATAATATGTAACTAAAATATCCGTAAAAGCTAAGAAAAAAGCCTATGTAGCCCATGTTACCTTTACAATCAGGAATGGTGGACCAGTTTGCCGTAGATGGAACCCAAACGCCATTTTCACAAGATAAATTGACTGTTGTTGAACCACCCGGAAACTCATACTTTTGCAAACACGTTATAGTGCATCTTCTGCAATTAAAAAACTAATAACAACCTAAAATAATTTCATTGAAAATGATTAGATATATCACGGGAACTTCCAATAAGGAACTAATTTTATAATAAAGTTAGAAAGATAATGTTTTTGAAAAAAGTCTTAGGCAATAGAAATAATAAATTGAATCATATTGATGACAATAATATTTGCAGCAATATATTTAGAAATACACACAGTATAGAAAGAAAATAGCCTACATAACGATCCTAGAGCATGTTCGCCATTTTGCTCTTGAAATTATGATAATGAAATAAAGTTTGTTTGGAAACTTATTTGAAAATAAATCAATAATTAATTATTTACGATTCTCAAATGTCCCAAAGAAGATTTATTCTACCACTAATGACTCATGCCTATTAGTTATTCTATAATAGTCATACAATTTCATATCGATAATTTATATATACTAAATAGGACTACTTTGAATATTTTGTGCAAATATATTGGCGGAGAATTTTATATTACATGCATATCATACTTACTCAGATACACACGACTTGATGGAGTTGGCAGGTGTAGACGGATATCCGGAACAACGCTTCTTTTCGCAAGTAGGTCCGTCGAAGTCTTGTGGACAGGAGCAAGTGTTAGGGGAGACGCAGGTCCCTCCATTTTGGCAGGGAAAGGTACATGTAGCTATTGGGCAGTAAATATACCCGATTAGATAATATAGTTGGTCGGTAGAAAACGTTAGTTATTTTTTGTTTTAATTACATTCTATTTTCAATAAAATATATTTGAATTTATAGATGCAATTAATCACTGTTAATTCCAATGTTCAAATTAAAATGAGACTTTTTTTGTTTTTATAGTTAATAATCATGTAAAACTATTGTATTTAATGTATTAACTCTTCTTACCTTAGTGTATCGCTTGATAAAGCTACAAAAATAAAAATATTTATTAAAATAAGAGTAAGCGAGTAGGTATTGATACCTTGACAGTCAGAGATGGCTGGCTCCCATTTCCCGGCTTTGCATAACACTTGGGCGGTAATTGAACCATCAGGGAACTTATAGTTGTCCAGACACGTTATAGTGCACTTCCTGAATAATAAAAACCTTATGAGATCAATGTAAAGTATGTAAAGTTTAAAATATTTATTCTATAACAATTTTGTTCTAGTTTTGATAATGGCTTAATAATTCTGGAAAACATGAGAGGTTTGTATTTATAACAAAAGGTTTTGAGATACTGTAGTCACATTCCGACTATTATTTTTCTTATTTTAATGGTATATCTTACTGTAATAAATGGGATACGAAAGGCTTATAAAATGTTCGCACAACTGTAGGCATAAAGTGGTGCTATTATTATTATTTCTAACGAATGATATACATACTCAGATTCACAGGATTTGATAGAATTGGCAGGATTATATGAGTATCCGGAGCAAGGCATCTTTTCACAAGTAGGTCCGTAGTAGTCTTGTGGACAGGCACAGGTGTTAGGAGAGACGCAGGTTCCTCCGTTTTGGCAGGAGGGTGTGCAGGTAGCTATAGGGCAATATTAATACTCGATTAGATAATACATTTGCTTAGTAAATAATTGTTTTTTTGTGTTAGTTACGTTCTTTAATAAATAAAATATCATTGACTTTATACATGACAAAAAATCACTGTTAAATTTAATGTCTGAAATTAACATTGAATCTTTGTGTTTTTATACTTATTAATCATGCTAAACTATTGTATTTAATTTAATCACTCTTCCTACATTAGAGTATCGCTTGATAAACACACAGAAATAAAAATATATATTTAACTAGGAGTAAGCAAGTCGGTATTGCTACCTTGACAGTCAGAGATGGCTGGCTCCCATTTCCCGGCTTTGCATTCCAATTTGGCGGTAACTGATCCATCAGGGAACTTATAGTTGTCCCGACAGGTTATGGTGCACTTTCTGAATAACAAAAACCTTATAAGAGCATTGGTAAAGTATGAAAAGTATAAAATAAATATTCCATTACAATATTGATTTGGTTTTGATAATTGCTAAATATTTCTGAAAAACATGTAGGTTATGTATTTATAACAACCAGTTTCGTGATACTGCAGTCACATTGCGCAACTAGTAATTATTGTTGTTAAAATTCTATATCTTACTGAAATAAAGGGTTTATAAAACGCTTAAAAAATGTTTCCACAACTCTAGTCATAAGGTGCGCTATTATTAACATTTATATTGAATGATATACATACTCAGATTCACAAGATTTGACAGAATTGGCAGGAGTAGATGGGTATCCGGAGCAACGCATCTTCTCGCAAGTATTTCCGTAGAAGCCTTGTGGACATGCACATGTGTTAGGGGAGACGCAGGTACCTCCGTTTTGGCAGGGCAAAGTACAAATAGCTGTAGGACGGTCAGATTAAACGATTAGGCAATATATTTGGTCATTAAATAAGTTTTTATTTTGTTTTAGTTACATTCTCTTTCAAATAAAATACCATTAATTTTACAGATGAAAGATATAACTGTATAATTCGATATCTCAATTTATGAAAAATGCTTTTTCGTTTTTATAGTAATAATCATGACAAACTAATGTATTTAATGTAATACCTCTTCCTACATTAGTGTATCGCTTGATAAACACACAGAAATAAAAATATATAATAAACTAAGAGTAAGCAAGTAGGTATTGATACCTCTACACTCAGAGAAGACTGGCTCCCATTTCCCGGTTTTGCATAACACTTGGGCTGTAACTGAACCATCAGGGAACTTATAGTTGTCCAGACACGTTATAGTGCACTTCCTGAATAACAAAAACCCAATAAAATCGTTGTAAATTATGAAAAAGTTTAAAATGTTTTGTAATAAAAGTTTGTTTCAGTTTTTGAGAATGGCTAAGTAATTCATGAAAACATGAAAGTTATGCATTCTTAACAGTAACTTGATACTGCAGTCACATTCCGTACCTAGTTATTTTCTTATCATAATTTTATATGTTACTAAAATAAATGGATTAGTAAGGGCTTATAAAATGTTTCCACAGCTCTAGACATAGCCTGCCGCAATTATTATTATTTCTAACCATTGATATACATACTCAGATTCACAGGATTTGATAGAATTGGCAGGAGTAGATGGGTATCCGGAGCAACGCATCTTCTCGCAAGTAGTTCCGTAGAAGTCTTGTGGACATGCACATGTGTTAGGGGAGACGCAGGTTCCTCCGTTTTGGCAGGGCAAATTACAAGTAGCTGTAGGGCAGTAAAAGCACAATCATAGATAATATATTTGGTCATTAAAAAAAAGGTTTATTATTTTTTTTTGTTTTAGTTACATTATTTTTCAAATAGAATATTATTGACTTTACAGATTAAAGAAAACACTGTTAAATTATTTGTCTCAAATTAAAATAAATGTTTTTGTTTTTATAGTTATTATTCATGACAAACTAATGTATTTAAAGCAATACCACTTCGTACATTAGTGTATCTCTTGATAAAACTAGAGAAATAAAAATATAAATTAAACTAATTGTGTACAAGTGGATATTGATACCTTGACAGTCAGAGAAGGTGGTTCCCCATTTCCCGTCTTTGCATAATACTTGAGCGGCAACTGAACCATCAGCGAACTTATAGTTGTCAAGACAAGTTATAGTGCACTTCCTGAATAACATAAACCCTATAAGATCGATGTAAAGTATGAACAGTATAGAAAAATTACTTTATTGAATAATCCTCCAGTACTGATAAATGCTAAATACTTGTTGGAAACATAAACTTTATGTACTTATAACCAACAAATTCCTAGATCCAGAACCCTATAAGATCGATGTAAAGTATGAACAGTATAGAATAATTACATTATTGAATAATCCTCCAGTCCTGATAAATGCTAAATACTTGTTGGAAACATAAACTTTATGTACTTATAACCAACAAATTCCTTGATCCAGAACCCTATAAGATCGATGTAAAGTATGAACAGTATAGAATAATTACTTTATTGAATAATCCTCCAGTACTGATAAATGCTAAATACGTGTTGGAAACATAAACTTTATGTACTTATAACCAACAAATTCCTTGATCCAGAACCCTATAAGATCGATGTAAAGTATGAACAGTATAGAATAATTACTTTATTGAATAATCCTCCAGTACTGATAAATGCTAAATACGTGTTGGAAACATAAACTTAATGTACTTATAACCAACAAATTCCTTGATCCAGAACCCTATAAGATCGATGTAAAGTATGAACAGTATAGAATAATTACTTTATTGAATAATCCTCCAGTACTGATAAATGGTAAATACTTGTTGGAAACATAAACTTTATTTACTTATAACCAACAAATTCCTAGATCCAGAACCTTATAAGATCGATGTAAATTATGAACAGTATAGAATAATTACTTTATTGAATAATCCTCCAGTACTGATAAATGCTAAATACTTGTTGGAAACATAAACTTTATGTACTTATAACCAACAAATTCCTAGATCCAGAACCCTATAAGATCGTTGTAAAGTATGAACAGTATAGAATAATTACTTTATTGAATAGTCCTGCAGTACTGATAAATGCTAAATACTTGTTGGAAACAAAAACTTTATGTACTTATAACCACCAAAATCGTAGATCCAGAACCCTATAAGATCGATGTAAAGTATGAACAGTATAGAAAAATTACATTATTGAATAATCCTCCAGTACTGATAAATGCTAAATACTTGTTGGAAACATAAACTTTATGTACTTATAACCAACAAATTCCTTGATCCAGAACCCTATAAGATCGATGTAAAGTATGAACAGTATAGAATAATTACTTTATTGAATAATCCTCCAGTACTGATAAATGCTAATTACTTGTTGGAATAATAAACTTTATGTACTTATAACCAACAAATTCCTAGATCCATAACCCTATAAGATCGATGTAAAGTATGAACAGTATAGAATAATTACTTTATTGAATAATCCTCCAGTACTGATAAATGCTAAATACGTGTTGGAAACATAAACTTTATGTACTTATAACCAACAAATTCCTAGATCCAGAACCCTATAAGATCGATGTAAAGTATGAACAGTATAGAATAATTACATTATTGAATAATCCTCCAGTACTGATAAATGCTAAATACTTGTTGGAAACATAAAATTTATGTACTTATAACCAAAAAATTCCTAGATCCAGAACCCTATAAGATCGATGTGAAGTATGAACAGTATAGAATAATTACTTTATTGAATAATCCTCCAGTACTGATAAATGCTAAATACTTGTTGGAAATATAAACTTTATGTACTTATAACCAACAAATTCCTAGATCCAGAACCCTCAGGGATCGATGTAAAGGATGAACAGTACAGCATAATTACTTTATTGAATAATCCTCCAGTACTGATAAATGCTAAATACTTGTTGGAAACATAAACTTTATGTACTTATAACCAACAAATTCCTAGATCCAGAACCCTATAAGATCGATGTAAAGTATGAACAGTATAGAATAATTACTTTATTGAATAATCCTCCAGTACTGATAAATGCTAAATAATTGTTGGAAACATAAACTTTATGTACTTATATCCAACAAATTCCTAGATCCAGAACCCTATAAGATCGATGTACAGTATAGAATATTTACTTTATTGAATAATCCTCCATTACTGATAAATGCTAAATACTTGTTGGAAACATAAACTTTATGTACTTATAACCAACAAATTCCTAGATCCAGAACCCTATAAGATCGATGTAAAGTATGAACAGTATAGAATAATTACTTTATTGAATAATCCTCCAGTACTGATAAATGCTAAATACTTGTTGCAAAAACATAAACTTTATGTACTTATAACCAACAAATTCCTAGATCTAGAACCCTAAGGGATCGATGTAAAGGATGAACAGTACAGAATAATTACTTTATTGAATAATCCTCCAGTACTGATAAATGCTAAATACTTGTTGGAAACATAAACTTTATGGACTTATAACCAACAAATTCCTAGATCCAGAACCCTATAAGATCGATGTAAAGTATGAACAGTATAGAATAATTACTTTATTGAATAATCCTCCAGTACTGATAAATGCTAAATACTTGTTGGAAACATAAGCTTTATGTACTTATAACCAACAAATTCCTAGATCCAGAACCCTATAAGATCGATGTAAAGCATGAACAGTATAACATAATTACTTTATTGAATAATCCTCCAGTACTGATAAATGCTAAATACGTGTTGGAAACATAAACTTTATGTACTTATATCCAACAAATTCCTAGATCCAGAACCCTATAAGATCGATGTAAAGTATGAACAGTATAGAATAATTACTTTATTGAATAATCCTCCAGTACTGATAAATGCTAAGTACTTGTTGGAAACATAAACTTTATGAACTTATAACCAACAAATTCCTAGATCCAGAACCCTATAAGATCGATGTAAAGTATGAACAGTATAGAATAATTACTTTATTGAATAATCCTCCAGTACTGATAAATGCTAAATACTTGTGGGAAACATAAACTTTATGTACTTATAACCAACAAATTCCTAGATCCAGATCCCTATAAGATCGATGTAAAGTATGAACAGTATAGAATAATTACTTTATTGAATAATCCTTCAGTACTGATAAATGCTAAATACGTGTTGGAAACATAAACTTTATGTACATATAACCAACAAATTCCTTGATCCAGAACCCTATAAGATCGATGTAAAGTATGAACAGTATAGAATAATTACTATATTGAATAATCCTCCAGTACTGATAAATGCTAAATACGTGTTGGAAACATAAACTTTATGTACTTATAACCAACAAATTCCTAGATCCAGATCCCTATAAGATCGATGTAAAGTATGAACAGTATAGAATAATTACTTTATTGAATAATCCTCCAGTACTGATAAATGCTAAATACGTGTTGGAAACATAAACTTTATGTACTTATAACCAACAAATTCCTTGATCCAGAACCCTATAAGATCGATGTAAAGTATGAACAGTATAGAATAATTACATTATTGAATAATCCTCCAGTACTGATAAATGCTAAATACGTGTTGGAAACATAAACTTAATGTACTTATAACCAACAAATTCCTTGATCCAGAACCCTATAAGATCGATGTAAAGTATGAACAGTATAGAATAATTACTTTATTGAATAATCCTCCAGTACTGATAAATGCTAAATACGTGTTGGAAACATAAACTTTATGTACTTATAACCAACAAATTCCTTGATCCAAAACCCTATAAGATCGATGTAAAGTATGAACAGTATAGAATAATTACTTTATTGAATAATCCTCCAGTACTGATAAATGCTAAATACGTGTTGGAAACATAAACTTAATGTACTTATAACCAACAAATTCCTTGATCCAGAACCCTATAAGATCGATGTAAAGTATGAACAGTATAGAATAATTACTTTATTGAATAATCCTCCAGTACTGATAAATGCTAAATACGTGTTGGAAACATAAACTTTATGTACTTATAACCAACATATTCCTTGATCCAGAACCCTATAAGATCGATGTAATGTATGAATAGTATAGAATAATTACTTTATTGAATAATCCTCCAGTACTGATAAATGCTAAATACGTGTTGGAAACATAAACTTTATGTACTTCTAACCAACATATTCCTTGATCCAGAACCCTATAAGATCGATGTAATGTATGAACAGTATAGAATAATTACTTTATTGAATAATCCTCCAGTACTGATAAATGCTAAATACGTGTTAGAAACATAAACTTTATGTACTTATTACCAACAAATTCCTAGATCCAGAACCCTAAGGGATCGATGTAAAGGATGAACAGTACAGAATAATTACTTAATTGAATAATCCCCCAGTACTGATAAATGCTAAATACTTGTTGCAAAAACATAAACTTTATGTACTTATAACCAACAAATTCCTAGATCTAGAACCCTATAAGATCGATGTAAAGTATGAACAGTATAGAATAATTACTTTATTGAATAATCCTCCAGTACTGATAAATGCTAAATACGTGTTGGAAACATAAACTTTATGTACTTATAACCAACAAATTCCTAGATCCAGATCCCTATAAGATCGATGTAAAGTATGAACAGTATAGAATAATTACTTTATTGAAAAATCCTCCAGTACTGATAAATGCTAAATACGTGTTGGAAACATAAACATTATGTACTTATAACCAACAAATTCCTTGATCCAGAACCCTATAAGATCGATGTAAAGTATGAACAGTATAGAATAATTACTTTATTGAATAATCCTCCAGTACTGATAAATGCTAAATACGTGTTGGAAACATAAACTTAATGTACTGATAACCAACAAATTCCTTGATCCAGAACCCTATAAGATCGATGTAAAGTATGAACAGTATAGAATAATTACTTTATTGAATAATCCTCCAGCACTGATAAATGCTAAATACGTGTTGGAAACATAAACTTTATGTACTTATAACCAACAAATTCCTTGATCCAGAACCCTATAAGATCGATGTAAAGTATGAACAGTATAGAATAATTACTTTATTGAATAATCCTCCAGTACTGATAAATGCTAAATACGTGTTGGAAACATAAACTTTATGTACTTATAACCAACAAATTCCTAGATCCAGACCCCTATAAGATCGATGTAAAGTATGAACAGTATAGAATAATTACTTTATTGAATAATCCTCCAGTACTGATAAACGCTAAATACTTGTTGGAAATATAAAATTTATGTACTTATAACCAACAAATTCCTAGATCCAGAACCCTAAGGGATCGATGTAAAGGATGAACAGTACAGAATAATTACTTTATTGAATAATCCTCCAGTACTGATAAATGCTAAATACTTGTTGTAAACATAAACTTTATGTACTTATAACCAACAAATTCCTAGATCCAGAACCCTATAAGATCGATGTAAAGTATGAGCAGTATAGAATAATTACTTTATTGAATAATCCTCCAGTACTGATAAATGCTAAATACTTGTTGGAAACATAAACTTTATGTACTTATATCCAACAAATTCCTAGATCCAGAACCCTATAAGATCGATGTACAGTATAGAATAATTACTTTATTGAATAATCCTCCATTACTGATAAATGCTAAATACTTGTTGGAAACATAAACTTTATGTACTTATAACCAACAAATTCCTAGATCCAGAACCCTATAAGATCGATGTAAAGTATGAACAGTATAGAATAATTACTTTATTGAATAATCCTCCAGTACTGATAAATGCTAAATACTTATTGGAAACATAAATTTTATGTACTTATAACCAACAAATTCCTAGATCCAGAACCCTAAGGGATCGATGTAAAGGATGAACAGTACAGAATAATTACTTTATTGAATAATCCTCCAGTACTGATAAATGCTAAATACTTGTTGGAAACATAAACTTTATGTACTTATAACCAACAAATTCCTATATGCAGAACCCTATAAGATTGATGTAAAGTATGAACAGTATAGAATAATTACTTTATTGAATAATCCTCCAGTACTGATAAATGCTAAATACTTGTTGGAAACATAAGCTTTATGTACTTATAACCAACAAATTCCTAGATCCAGAACCCTATAAGATCGATGTAAAGCATGAACAGTATAGAATAATTACTTTATTGAATAATCCTCCAGTACTGATAAATGCTAAATACGTGTTGGAAACATAAACTTTATGTACTTATATCCAACAAATTCCTAGATCCAGAACCCTATAAGATCGATGTAAAGTATGAACAGTATAGAATAATTACTTTATTGAATAATCCTCCAGTACTGATAAATGCTAAGTACTTGTTGGAAACATAAACTTTATGAACTTATAACCAACAAATTCCTAGATCCAGAACCCTATAAGATCGATGTAAAGTATGAACAGTATAGAATAATTACTTTATTGAATAATCCTCCAGTACTGATAAATGCTAAATACTTGTGGGAAACATAAACTTTATGTACTTATAACCAACAAATTCCTAGATCCAGATCCCTATAAGATCGATGTAAAGTATGAACAGTATAGAATAATTACTTTATTGAATAATCCTCCAGTACTGATAAATGCTAAATACGTGTTGGAAACATAAACTTTATGTACTTATAACCAACAAATTCCTTGATCCAGAACCCTATAAGATCGATGTAAAGTATGAACAGTATAGAATAATTACTATATTGAATAATCCTCCAGTACTGATAAATGCTAAATACGTGTTGGAAACATAAACTTTATGTACTTATAACCAACAAATTCCTAGATCCAGATCCCTATAAGATCGATGTAAAGTATGAACAGTATAGAATAATTACTTTATTGAATAATCCTCCAGTACTGATAAATGCTAAATACTTGTTGCAAAAACATAAACTTTATGTACTTATAACCAACAAATTCCTAGATCCAGAACCCTAAGGGATCGATGTAAAGGATGAACAGTATAGAATAATTACTTTATTGAATAATCCTCCAGTACTGATAAATGCTAAATACTTGTTGGAAACATAAACTTTATGTACTTATAACCAACAAATTTCTAGATCCAGAACCATATAAGATCGATGTAAAGTATGAACAGTATAGAATAATTACTTTATTGAATAATCCTCCAGTACTGATAAATGCTAAATACTTGTTGGAAACATAAACTTTATGTACTTATATCCAACAAATTCCTAGATCCAGAACCCTATAGGATCGATGTACAGTATAGAATAATTACTTTATTGAATAATCCTCCATTACATATAAATGCTAAATACTTGTTGGAAACATAAACTTTATGTACTTATAACCAACAAATTCCTAGATCCAGAACCCTATAAGATCGATGTAAAGTATGAACAGTATAGAATAATTACTTTATTGAATAATCCTCCAGTACTGATAAATGCTAAATACTTATTGGAAACATAAATTTTATGTACTTATAACCAACAAATTCCTAGATCCAGAACCCTAAGGGATCGATGTAAAGGATGAACAGTACAGAATAATTACTTTATTGAATAATCCTCCAGTACTGATAAATGCTAAATACTTGTTGGAAACATAAACTTTATGTACTTATAACCAACAAATTCCTATATGCAGAACCCTATAAGATTGATGTAAAGTATGAACAGTATAGAATAATTACTTTATTGAATAATCCTCCAGTACTGATAAATGCTAAATACTTGTTGGAAACATAAGCTTTATGTACTTATAACCAACAAATTCCTAGATCCAGAACCCTATAAGATCGATGTAAAGCATGAACAGTATAGAATAATTACTTTATTGAATAATCCTCCAGTACTGATAAATGCTAAATACGTGTTGGAAACATAAACTTTATGTACTTATATCCAACAAATTCCTAGATCCAGAACCCTATAAGATCGATGTAAAGTATGAACAGTATAGAATAATTACTTTATTGAATAATCCTCCAGTACTGATAAATGCTAAGTACTTGTTGGAAACATAAACTTTATGAACTTATAACCAACAAATTCCTAGATCCAGAACCCTATAAGATCGATGTAAAGTATGAACAGTATAGAATAATTACTTTATTGAATAATCCTCCAGTACTGATAAATGCTAAATACTTGTGGGAAACATAAACTTTATGTACTTATAACCAACAAATTCCTAGATCCAGATCCCTATAAGATCGATGTAAAGTATGAACAGTATAGAATAATTACTTTATTGAATAATCCTCCAGTACTGATAAATGCTAAATACGTGTTGGAAACATAAACTTTATGTACTTATAACCAACAAATTCCTTGATCCAGAACCCTATAAGATCGATGTAAAGTATGAACAGTATAGAATAATTACTATATTGAATAATCCTCCAGTACTGATAAATGCTAAATACGTGTTGGAAACATAAACTTTATGTACTTATAACCAACAAATTCCTAGATCCAGATCCCTATAAGATCGATGTAAAGTATGAACAGTATAGAATAATTACTTTATTGAATAATCCTCCAGTACTGATAAATGCTAAATACGTGTTGGAAACATAAACTTTATGTACTTATAACCAACAAATTCCTTGATCCAGAACCCTATAAGATCGATGTAAAGTATGAACAGTATAGAATAATTACATTATTGAATAATCCTCCAGTACTGATAAATGCTAAATACGTGTTGGAAACATAAACTTTATGTACTTATAACCAACAAATTCCTTGATCCAGAACCCTATAAGATCGATGTAAAGTATGAACAGTATAGAATAATTACTTTATTGAATAATCCCCCATTACTGATAAATGCTAAATACTTGTTGGAAACATAAACTTTATGTACTTATAACCAACAAATTCCTAGATCCAGAACCCTATAAGATCGATGTAAAGTATGAACAGTATAGAATAATTACTTTATTGAATAATCCTCCAGTACTGATAAATGCTAAATACTTGTTGCAAAAACATAAACTTTATGTACTTATAACCAACAAATTCCTAGATCCAGAACCCTAAGGGATCGATGTAAAGGATGAACAGTATAGAATAATTACTTTATTGAATAATCCTCCAGTACTGATAAATGCTAAATACTTGTTGGAAACATAAACTTTATGTACTTATAACCAACAAATTTCTAGATCCAGAACCATATAAGATCGATGTAAAGTATGAACAGTATAGAATAATTACTTTATTGAATAATCCTCCAGTACTGATAAATGCTAAATACTTGTTGGAAACATAAACTTTATGTACTTATATCCAACAAATTCCTAGATCCAGAACCCTATAGGATCGATGTACAGTATAGAATAATTACTTTATTGAATAATCCTCCATTACATATAAATGCTAAATACTTGTTGGAAACATAAACTTTATGTACTTATAACCAACAAATTCCTAGATCCAGAACCCTATAAGATCGATGTAAAGTATGAACAGTATAGAATAATTACTTTATTGAATAATCCTCCAGTACTGATAAATGCTAAATACTTATTGGAAACATAAATTTTATGTACTTATAACCAACAAATTCCTAGATCCAGAACCCTAAGGGATCGATGTAAAGGATGAACAGTACAGAATAATTACTTTATTGAATAATCCTCCAGTACTGATAAATGCTAAATACTTGTTGGAAACATAAACTTTATGTACTTATAACCAACAAATTCCTATATGCAGAACCCTATAAGATCGATGTAAAGTATGAACAGTATAGAATAATTACTTTATTGAATAATCCTCCAGTACTGATAAATGCTAAATACTTGTTGGAAACATAAGCTTTATGTACTTATAACCAACAAATTCCTAGATCCAGAACCCTATAAGATCGATGTAAAGCATGAACAGTATAGAATAATTACTTTATTGAATAATCCTCCAGTACTGATAAATGCTAAATACGTGTTGGAAACATAAACTTTATGTACTTATATCCAACAAATTCCTAGATCCAGAACCCTATAAGATCGATGTAAAGTATGAACAGTATAGAATAATTACTTTATTGAATAATCCTCCAGTACTGATAAATGCTAAGTACTTGTTGGAAACATAAACTTTATGAACTTATAACCAACAAATTCCTAGATCCAGAACCCTATAAGATCGATGTAAAGTATGAACAGTATAGAATAATTACTTTATTGAATAATCCTCCAGTACTGATAAATGCTAAATACTTGTGGGAAACATAAACTTTATGTACTTATAACCAACAAATTCCTAGATCCAGATCCCTATAAGATCGATGTAAAGTATGAACAGTATAGAATAATTACTTTATTGAATAATCCTCCAGTACTGATAAATGCTAAATACGTGTTGGAAACATAAACTTTATGTACTTATAACCAACAAATTCCTTGATCCAGAACCCTATAAGATCGATGTAAAGTATGAACAGTATAGAATAATTACTATATTGAATAATCCTCCAGTACTGATAAATGCTAAATACATGTTGGAAACATAAACTTTATGTACTTATAACCAACAAATTCCTAGATCCAGATCCCTATAAGATCGATGTAAAGTATGAACAGTATAGAATAATTACTTTATTGAATAATCCTCCAGTACTGATAAATGCTAAATACGTGTTGGAAACATAAACTTAATGTACTTATAACCAACAAATTCATAGATCCAGATCCCTATAAGATCGATGTAAAGTATGAACAGTATAGAATAATTACTTTATTGAATAATCCTCCAGTACTGATAAATGCTAAATACGTGTTGGAAACATAAACTTTATGTACTTATAACCAACAAATTCCTAGATCCAGATCCCTATAAGATCGATGTAAAGTATGAACAGTATAGAATAATTACTTTATTGAATAATCCTCCAGTACTGATAAATGCTAAATACTTGTGGGAAACATAAACTTTATGTACTTATAACCAACAAATTCCTAGATCCAGATCCCTATAAGATCGATGTAAAGTATGAACAGTATAGAATAATTACTTTATTGAATAATCCTCCAGTACTGATAAATGCTAAATACTTGTTGGAAACATAAGCTTTATGTACTTATAACCAACAAATTCCTAGATCCAGAACCCTATAAGATCGATGTAAAGCATGAACAGTATAGAATAATTACTTTATTGAATAATCCTCCAGTACTGATAAATGCTAAATACGTGTTGGAAACATAAACTTTATGTACTTATATCCAACAAATTCCTAGATCCAGAACCCTATAAGATCGGTGTAAAGTATGAACAGTATAGAATAATTACTTTATTGAATAATCCTCCAGTACTGATAAATGCTAAGTACTTGTTGGAAACATAAACTTTATGAACTTATAACCAACAAATTCCTAGATCCAGAACCCTATAAGATCGATGTAAAGTATGAACAGTATAGAATAATTACTTTATTGAATAATCCTCCAGTACTGATAAATGCTAAATACTTGTGGGAAACATAAACTTTATGTACTTATAACCAACAAATTCCTAGATCCAGATCCCTATAAGATCGATGTAAAGTATGAACAGTATAGAATAATTACTTTATTGAATAATCCTCCAGTACTGATAAATGCTAAATACGTGTTGGAAACATAAACTTTATGTACTTATAACCAACAAATTCCTTGATCCAGAACCCTATAAGATCGATGTAAAGTATGAACAGTATAGAATAATTACTATATTGAATAATCCTCCAGTACTGATAAATGCTAAATACGTGTTGGAAACATAAACTTTATGTACTTATAACCAACAAATTCCTAGATCCAGATCCCTATAAGATCGATGTAAAGTATGAACAGTATAGAATAATTACTTTATTGAATAATCCTCCAGTACTGATAAATGCTAAATACGTGTTGGAAACATAAACTTTATGTACTTATAACCAACAAATTCCTTGATCCAGAACCCTATAAGATCGATGTAAAGTATGAACAGTATAGAATAATTACATTATTGAATAATCCTCCAGTACTGATAAATGCTAAATACGTGTTGGAAACATAAACTTTATGTACTTATAACCAACAAATTCCTTGATCCAGAACCCTATAAGATCGATGTAAAGTATGAACAGTATAGAATAATTACTTTATTGAATAATCCTCCAGTACTGATAAATGCTAAATACTTGTTGGAAACATAAACTTTATGTACTTATAACCAACAAATTCCTAGATCCAGAACCCTATAAGATCGATGTAAAGTATGAACAGTATAGAATAATTACTTTATTGAATAATCCTCCAGTACTGATAAATGCTAAATACTTGTTGCAAAAACATAAACTTTATGTACTTATAACCAACAAATTCCTAGATCCAGAACCCTAAGGGATCGATGTAAAGGATGAACAGTATAGAATAATTACTTTATTGAATAATCCTCCAGTACTGATAAATGCTAAATACTTGTTGGAAACATAAACTTTATGTACTTATAACCAACAAATTTCTAGATCCAGAACCATATAAGATCGATGTAAAGTATGAACAGTATAGAATAATTACTTTATTGAATAATCCTCCAGTACTGATAAATGCTAAATACTTGTTGGAAACATAAACTTTATGTACTTATATCCAACAAATTCCTAGATCCAGAACCCTATAGGATCGATGTACAGTATAGAATAATTACTTTATTGAATAATCCTCCATTACATATAAATGCTAAATACTTGTTGGAAACATAAACTTTATGTACTTATAACCAACAAATTCCTAGATCCAGAACCCTATAAGATCGATGTAAAGTATGAACAGTATAGAATAATTACTTTATTGAATAATCCTCCAGTACTGATAAATGCTAAATACTTATTGGAAACATAAATTTTATGTACTTATAACCAACAAATTCCTAGATCCAGAACCCTAAGGGATCGATGTAAAGGATGAACAGTACAGAATAATTACTTTATTGAATAATCCTCCAGTACTGATAAATGCTAAATACTTGTTGGAAACATAAACTTTATGTACTTATAACCAACAAATTCCTATATGCAGAACCCTATAAGATCGATGTAAAGTATGAACAGTATAGAATAATTACTTTATTGAATAATCCTCCAGTACTGATAAATGCTAAATACTTGTTGGAAACATAAGCTTTATGTACTTATAACCAACAAATTCCTAGATCCAGAACCCTATAAGATCGATGTAAAGCATGAACAGTATAGAATAATTACTTTATTGAATAATCCTCCAGTACTGATAAATGCTAAATACGTGTTGGAAACATAAACTTTATGTACTTATATCCAACAAATTCCTAGATCCAGAACCCTATAAGATCGATGTAAAGTATGAACAGTATAGAATAATTACTTTATTGAATAATCCTCCAGTACTGATAAATGCTAAGTACTTGTTGGAAACATAAACTTTATGAACTTATAACCAACAAATTCCTAGATCCAGAACCCTATAAGATCGATGTAAAGTATGAACAGTATAGAATAATTACTTTATTGAATAATCCTCCAGTACTGATAAATGCTAAATACTTGTGGGAAACATAAACTTTATGTACTTATAACCAACAAATTCCTAGATCCAGATCCCTATAAGATCGATGTAAAGTATGAACAGTATAGAATAATTACTTTATTGAATAATCCTCCAGTACTGATAAATGCTAAATACGTGTTGGAAACATAAACTTTATGTACTTATAACCAACAAATTCCTTGATCCAGAACCCTATAAGATCGATGTAAAGTATGAACAGTATAGAATAATTACTTTATTGAATAATCCTCCAGTACTGATAAATGCTAAATACGTGTTGGAAACATAAACTTAATGTACTTATAACCAACAAATTCATAGATCCAGATCCCTATAAGATCGATGTAAAGTATGAACAGTATAGAATAATTACTTTATTGAATAATCCTCCAGTACTGATAAATGCTAAATACGTGTTGGAAACATAAACTTTATGTACTTATAACCAACAAATTCCTAGATCCAGATCCCTATAAGATCGATGTAAAGTATGAACAGTATAGAATAATTACTTTATTGAATAATCCTCCAGTACTGATAAATGCTAAATACTTGTGGGAAACATAAACTTTATGTACTTATAACCAACAAATTCCTAGATCCAGATCCCTATAAGATCGATGTAAAGTATGAACAGTATAGAATAATTACTTTATTGAATAATCCTCCAGTACTGATAAATGCTAAATACGTGTTGGAAACATAAACTTTATGTACTTATAACCAACAAATTCCTTGATCCAGAACCCTATAAGATCGATGTAAAGTATGAACAGTATAGAATAATTACATTATTGAATAATCCTCCAGTACTGATAAATGCTAAATACGTGTTGGAAACATAAACTTTATGTACTTATAACCAACAAATTCCTTGATCCAGAACCCTATAAGATCGATGTAAAGTATGAACAGTATAGAATAATTACTTTATTGAATAATCCTCCAGTACTGATAAATGCTAAATACTTGTTGGAAACATAAACTTTATGTACTTATAACCAACAAATTCCTAGATCCAGAACCCTATAAGATCGATGTAAAGTATGAACAGTATAGAATAATTACTTTATTGAATAATCCTCCAGTACTGATAAATGCTAAATACTTGTTGCAAAAACATAAACTTTATGTACTTATAACCAACAAATTCCTAGATCCAGAACCCTAAGGGATCGATGAAAAGGATGAACAGTATAGAATAATTACTTTATTGAATAATCCTCCAGTACTGATAAATGCTAAATACTTGTTGGAAACATAAACTTTATGTACTTATATCCAACAAATTCCTAGATCCAGAACCCTATAGGATCGATGTACAGTATAGAATAATTACTTTATTGAATAATCCTCCATTACATATAAATGCTAAATACTTGTTGGAAACATAAACTTTATGTACTTATAACCAACAAATTCCTAGATCCAGAACCCTATAAGATCGATGTAAAGTATGAACAGTATAGAATAATTACTTTATTGAATAATCCTCCAGTACTGATAAATGCTAAATACTTATTGGAAACATAAACTTTATGTACTTATAACCAACAAATTCCTATATGCAGAACCCTATAAGATCGATGTAAAGTATGAACAGTATAGAATAATTACTTTATTGAATAATCCTCCAGTACTGATAAATGCTAAATACTTGTTGGAAACATAAGCTTTATGTACTTATAACCAACAAATTCCTAGATCCAGAACCCTATAAGATCGATGTAAAGCATGAACAGTATAGAATAATTACTTTATTGAATAATCCTCCAGTACTGATAAATGCTAAATACGTGTTGGAAACATAAACTTTATGTACTTATATCCAACAAATTCCTAGATCCAGAACCCTATAAGATCGATGTAAAGTATGAACAGTATAGAATAATTACTTTATTGAATAATCCTCCAGTACTGATAAATGCTAAGTACTTGTTGGAAACATAAACTTTATGAACTTATAACCAACAAATTCCTAGATCCAGAACCCTATAAGATCGATGTAAAGTATGAACAGTATAGAATAATTACTTTATTGAATAATCCTCCAGTACTGATAAATGCTAAATACTTGTGGGAAACATAAACTTTATGTACTTATAACCAACAAATTCCTAGATCCAGATCCCTATAAGATCGATGTAAAGTATGAACAGTATAGAATAATTACTTTATTGAATAATCCTCCAGTACTGATAAATGCTAAATACGTGTTGGAAACATAAACTTTATGTACTTATAACCAACAAATTCCTAGATCCAGATCCCTATAAGATCGATGTAAAGTATGAACAGTATAGAATAATTACTTTATTGAATAATCCTCCAGTACTGATAAATGCTAAATACGTGTTGGAAACATAAACTTTATGTACTTATAACCAACAAATTCCTTGATCCAGAACCCTATAAGATCGATGTAAAGTATGAACAGTATAGAATAATTACTTTATTGAATAATGCTCCAGTACTGATAAATGCTAAATACTTGTTGGAAACATAAACTTTATGTACTTATAACCAACAAATTCCTAGATCCAGAACCCTATAAGATCGATGTAAAGTATGAACAGTATAGAATAATTACTTTATTGAATAATCCTCCAGTACTGATAAATGCTAAATACTTGTTGGAAACATAAATTTATGTACTTATAACCAACAAATTCCTAGATCCAGAACCCTATAAGATCGATGTAAAGTATGAACAGTATAGAATAATTACTTTATTGAATAATCCTCCAGTACTGATAAATGCTAAATACTTGTTGGAAACATAAACGTTATGTACTTATAACCAACAAATTCCTAGATCCAGAACCCTATAGGTTCGATGTAAAGTATGAACAGTATAGAATAATTACTTTATTGAATAATCCTCCAGTACTGATAAATGCTAAATACGTGTTGGAAACATAAACTTTATGTACTTATAACCAACAAATTCCTAGATCCAGATCCCTATAAGATCGATGTAAAGTATGAACAGTATAGAATAATTACTTTATTGAATAATCCTCCAGTACTGATAAATGCTAAATACGTGTTGGAAACATAAACTTTATGTACTTATAACCAACAAATTCCTTGATCCAGAACCCTATAAGATCGATGAAAGGTATGAACAGTATAGAATAATTACTTTATTGAATAATCCTCCAGTACTGATAAATACTAAATACGTGTTGGAAACATAAACTTTATGTACTTATAACCAACAAATTCCTTGATCCAGAACCCTATACGATCGATGTAAAGTATGAACAGTATAGAATAATTACTTTATTGAATAATCCTCCAGTACTAATAAATGCTAAATACGTGTTGGAAACATACACTTTATGTACCTATAACCAACAATTTCCTAGATCCAGATCCCTATAAGATCGATGTAAAGTATGAACAGTATAGAATAATTACTTTATTGAATAATCCTCCAGTACTGATAAATGCTAAATACTTGTTGGAAATATAAACTTTATGTACTTATAACCAACAAATTCCTAGATCCAGAACCCTAAGGGATCAATGTAAAGGATGAACAGTACAGAATAATTACTTTATTGAATAATCCGCTAGTACTGATAAATGCTAAATACTTGTTGGAAACATAAACTTTATTTACTTATAACGAACAAATTCCTAGATCCAGAACCCTATAAGATCGATGTAAAGTATGAACAGTATAGAATAAATACTTTATTGAATAATCCTCCAGTACTGATAAATGCTAAATACTTGTTGGAAACATAAACTTTATGTACTTATATCCAACAAATTCCTAGATCCAGAACCCTATAAGATCGATGTACAGTATAGAATAATTACTTTATTGAATAATCCTCCATTACTGATAAATGCTAAATACTTGTTGGAAACATAAACTTTATGTACTTATAACCAACAAATTCCTAGATCCAGAACCCTATAAGATCGATGTAAAGTATGAACAGTATAGAATAATTACTTTATTGAATAATCCTCCAGTACTGATAAATGCTAAATACTTGTTGGAAACATAAACTTTATGTACTTATAACCAACAAATTCCTAGATCCAGAACCCTATAAGATCGATGTAAAGTATGAACAGTATAGAATAATTACTTTATTGAATAATCCTCCAGTACTGATTAATGCTAAATACTTGTTGGAAACATAAACTTTATGTACTTATAACCAACAAATTCCTAGATCCAGACACCTATAAGATCGATGTAAAGTATGAACAGTATAGAATAATTACTTTATTGAATAATCCTCCAGTACTGATAAATGCTAAATACTTGTTGGAAACACAAAACTTTATGTACTTATAACCAACAAATTCCTAGATCCAGAACCCTATAAGATCGATGTAAAGTATGAACAGTATAGAATAATTACTTTATTGAATAATCCTCCAGTACTGATAAATGCTAAATACTTGTTGGAAACATAAACTTTATGTACTTATAACCAACAAATTCCTAGATCCAGAACCCTATAAGATCGATGCAAAGTATGAACAGTATAGAATAATTACTTTATTGAATAATCCTCCAGTACTGATAAATGCTAAATACTTGTTGGAAACATAAACTTTATGTACTTATAACCAACAAATTCCTAGATCCAGAACCCTATAAGATCGATGTAAAGTATGAACAGTATAGAATAATTACTTTATTGAATAATCCTCCAGTACTGATAAATGCTAAATACGTGTTGGAAACATAAACTTTATGTACTTATAACCAACAAATTCCTTGATCCAGAACCCTATAAGATCGATGTAAAGTATGACCAGTATTGAATAATTACTTTATTGAATAATCCTCCAGTACTGATAAATGCTAAATACTTGTTGGAAACATAAACTTTATGTACTTATAACCACAAATTCCTTGATCCAGAACCCTATAAGATCGATGTAAAGTATGAACAGTATAGAATAATTACTTTATTGAATAATCCTCCAGTACTGATAAATGCTAAATACTTGTTGGAAACATAAACTTTATGTACTTATAACCAACAAATTCCTAGATCCAGAACCCTAAGGGATCGATGGAAAGGATGAACAGTATAGAATAATTACTTTATTGAATAATCCTCCAGTACCGATAAATGCTAAATACTTGTTGGAAACATAAACTTTATGTACTTATAACCACCAAAATCTTAGATCCAGAACCCTATAAGATCGATGTAAAGTATGAACAGTATAGAATAATTACATTATTGAATAATCCTCCAGTACTGATAAATGCTAAATACTTGTTGGAAACATAAACTTTATGTACTTATAACCAAGAAATTCCTTGATCCAGAACCCTATAAGATCGATGTAAAGTATGAACAGTATTGAATATTTACTTTATTGAATAATCCTCCAGTACTGATAAATGCTAAATACTTGTTGGAAACATAAATTTTATGTACTTATAACTAACATATTCCTAGATCCAGAACCCTATAAGATCGATGTAAAGTATGAACAGTATAGAATAATTACTTTATTGAATAATCCTCCAGTACTGATAAATGCTAAATACTTGTTGGAAATATAAACTTTATGTACTTATAACCAACAAATTCCTAGATCCAGAACCCTAAGGGATCGATGTAAAGGATGAACAGTACAGAATAATTACTTTATTGAATAATCCTCCAGTACTGATAAATGCTAAATACTTGTTGGAAACATAAACTTTATGTACTTATAACCAACATATTCCTAGAACCAGAACCCTATTTGATCGATGTAAAGTATGAACAGTATAGAATAATTACTTTATTGAATAATCCTCCAGTACTGATAAATGCTAAATACTTGTTGGAAACATAAACGTTATGTACTTATAACCAACAAATTCCTAGATCCAGAACCCTATAAGATCGATGTACAGTATAGAATAATTACTTTATTGAATAATCCTCCATAACTGATAAATGCTAAATACTTGTTGGAAACATAAACTTTATGTACTTATAACCAACAATTTCCTAGATCCAGAACCCTATAAGATCGATGTAAAGTATGAACAGTATAGAATAATTACTTTATTGAATAATCCTCCAGTACTGATAAATGCTAAATACTTGTTGGAAACATAAACTTTATGTACTTATAACCAACAAATTCCTAGATCCAGAGCCCTATAAGATCGATGTAATGTATGAACAGTATAGAATAATTACTTTATTGAATAATCCTCCAGTACTGATAAATGCTAAATACTTGTTGGAAACATAAACTTTATGTACTTATAACCAACAAGTTCCTAGATCCAGAACCCTATAAGATCGATGTAAAGTATGAACAGTGTAGAATAATTACTTTATTGAATAATCCTCCAGTACTGATAAATGCTAAATACTTGTTGGAAACATAAACTTTATGTACTTATAACCAACAAATTCCTAGATCCAGAACCATATAAGATCGATGTAAAGTATGAACAGTATAGAATAATTACTTTATTGAATAATCCTCCAGTACTGATAAATGGTAAATACTTGTTGGAAACATAAACTTTATGTACTTATAACCAAAAATTCCTAGATCCAGAACCCTATAAGATCGATGTAAAGTATGAACAGTACAGAATAATTACTTTATTGAATAATCCTCCAGTACTGATAAATGCTAAATACTTGTTGGAAACATAAACTTTATGTACTTATAACCAACAAATTCCTAGATCCAGAACCCTATAAGATCGATGTAAAGTATGAACAGTATAGAATAATTACTATATTGAATAATCCTCCAGTACTGATAAATGCTAAATACTTGTTGGAAACATAAACTTTATGTACTTATAACCAACAAATTCCTGGATCCAGAACCCTATAAGATCGATGTAAAGTATGAACAGTATAGAATAATTACTGTATTGAATAATCCTCCAGTACTGATAAATGCTAAATACTTGTTGGAAACATAAACTTTATGTACTTATAACCAACAAATTCCTAGATCCAGAACCCTATAAGATCGATGTAAAGTATGAACAGTATAGAATAATTACTTTATTGAATAATCCTCCAGTACTGATAAATGCTAAATACTTGTTGGAAACATAAACTTTATGTACTTATAACCAACAAATTCCTAGATCCAGAACCCTATAAGATCGATGCAAAGTATGAACAGTATAGAATAATTACTTTATTGAATAATCCTCCAGTACTGATAAATGCTAAATACTTGTTGGAAACATAAACTTTATGTACTTATAACCAACAAATTCCTAGATCCAGAACCCTATAAGATCGATGTAAAGTATGAACAGTATAGAATAATTACTTTATTGAATAATCCTCCAGTACTGATAAATGCTAAATACGTGTTGGAAACATAAACTTTATGTACTTATAACCAACAAATTCCTTGATCCAGAACCCTATAAGATCGATGTAAAGTATGACCAGTATTGAATAATTACTTTATTGAATAATCCTCCAGTACTGATAAATGCTAAATACTTGTTGGAAACATAAACTTTATGTACTTATAACCAACAAATTCCTTGATCCAGAACCCTATAAGATCGATGTAAAGTATGAACAGTATAGAATAATTACTTTATTGAATAATCCTCCAGTACTGATAAATGCTAAATACTTGTTGGAAACATAAACTTTATGTACTTATAACCAACAAATTCCTAGATCCAGAACCCTAAGGGATCGATGGAAAGGATGAACAGTATAGAATAATTACTTTATTGAATAATCCTCCAGTACCGATAAATGCTAAATACTTGTTGGAAACATAAACTTTATGTACTTATAACCACCAAAATCTTAGATCCAGAACCCTATAAGATCGATGTAAAGTATGAACAGTATAGAATAATTACATTATTGAATAATCCTCCAGTACTGATAAATGCTAAATACTTGTTGGAAACATAAACTTTATGTACTTATAACCAAGAAATTCCTTGATCCAGAACCCTATAAGATCGATGTAAAGTATGAACAGTATTGAATATTTACTTTATTGAATAATCCTCCAGTACTGATAAATGCTAAATACTTGTTGGAAACATAAATTTTATGTACTTATAACTAACATATTCCTAGATCCAGAACCCTATAAGATCGATGTAAAGTATGAACAGTATAGAATAATTACTTTATTGAATAATCCTCCAGTACTGATAAATGCTAAATACTTGTTGGAAATATAAACTTTATGTACTTATAACCAACAAATTCCTAGATCCAGAACCCTAAGGGATCGATGTAAAGGATGAACAGTACAGAATAATTACTTTATTGAATAATCCTCCAGTACTGATAAATGCTAAATACTTGTTGGAAACATAAACTTTATGTACTTATAACCAACATATTCCTAGAACCAGAACCCTATTTGATCGATGTAAAGTATGAACAGTATAGAATAATTACTTTATTGAATAATCCTCCAGTACTGATAAATGCTAAATACTTGTTGGAAACATAAACGTTATGTACTTATAACCAACAAATTCCTAGATCCAGAACCCTATAAGATCGATGTACAGTATAGAATAATTACTTTATTGAATAATCCTCCATAACTGATAAATGCTAAATACTTGTTGGAAACATAAACTTTATGTACTTATAACCAACAAATTCCTAGATCCAGAACCCTATAAGATCGATGTAAAGTATGAACAGTATAGAATAATTACTTTATTGAATAATCCTCCAGTACTGATAAATGCTAAATACTTGTTGGAAACATAAACTTTATGTACTTATAACCAACAAATTCCTAGATCCAGAGCCCTATAAGATCGATGTAATGTATGAACAGTATAGAATAATTACTTTATTGAATAATCCTCCAGTACTGATAAATGCTAAATACTTGTTGGAAACATAAACTTTATGTACTTATAACCAACAAGTTCCTAGATCCAGAACCCTATAAGATCGATGTAAAGTATGAACAGTGTAGAATAATTACTTTATTGAATAATCCTCCAGTACTGATAAATGCTAAATACTTGTTGGAAACATAAACTTTATGTACTTATAACCAACAAATTCCTAGATCCAGAACCATATAAGATCGATGTAAAGTATGAACAGTATAGAATAATTACTATATTGAATAATCCTCCAGTACTGATAAATGCTAAATACTTGTTGGAAACATAAACTTTATGTACTTATAACCAACAAATTCCTGGATCCAGAACCCTATAAGATCGATGTAAAGTATGAACAGTATAGAATAATTACTGTATTGAATAATCCTCCAGTACTGATAAATGCTAAATACTTGTTGGAAACATAAACTTTATGTACTTATAACCAACAAATTCCTAGATCCAGAACCCTATAAGATCGATGTAAACTATGAACAGTATAGAATAAATACTTTATTGAATAATACTCCAGTACTGATAAATGCTAAGTACTTGTTGGAAACCTAAACTTTATGTACTTATAACCAACAAATTCCTAGATCCAGAACCCTATAAGATCGATGTAAAGTATGAACAGTATAGAATAATTACTTTATTGAATAATCCTCCAGTACTGATAAATGCTAAATACTTGTTGGAAATATAAACTTTATGTACTTATAACCAACAAATTCCTAGATCCAGAGCCCTAAGGGATCGATGTAAAGGATGAACAGTACAGAATAATTACTTTATTGAATAATCCTCCAGTACCGATAAATGCTAAATACTTGTTGGAAACATAAACTTTATGTACTTATAACCACCAAAATCTTAGATCCAGAACCCTATAAGATCGATGTAAAGTATGAACAGTATAGAATAATTACATTATTGAATAATCCTCCAGTACTGATAAATGCTAAATACTTGTTGGAAACATAAACTTTATGTACTTATAACCAAGAAATTCCTTGATCCAGAACCCTATAAGATCGATGTAAAGTATGAACAGTATTGAATATTTACTTTATTGAATAATCCTCCAGTACTGATAAATGCTAAATACTTGTTGGAAACATAAATTTTATGTACTTATAACTAACATATTCCTAGATCCAGAACCCTATAAGATCGATGTAAAGTATGAACAGTATAGAATAATTACTTTATTGAATAATCCTCCAGTACTGATAAATGCTAAATACTTGTTGGAAATATAAACTTTATGTACTTATAACCAACAAATTCCTAGATCCAGAACCCTAAGGGATCGATGTAAAGGATGAACAGTACAGAATAATTACTTTATTGAATAATCCTCCAGTACTGATAAATGCTAAATACTTGTTGGAAACATAAACTTTATGTACTTATAACCAACATATTCCTAGAACCAGAACCCTATTTGATCGATGTAAAGTATGAACAGTATAGAATAATTACTTTATTGAATAATCCTCCAGTACTGATAAATGCTAAATACTTGTTGGAAACATAAACGTTATGTACTTATAACCAACAAATTCCTAGATCCAGAACCCTATAAGATCGATGTACAGTATAGAATAATTACTTTATTGAATAATCCTCCATAACTGATAAATGCTAAATACTTGTTGGAAACATAAACTTTATGTACTTATAACCAACAAATTCCTAGATCCAGAACCCTATAAGATCGATGTAAAGTATGAACAGTATAGAATAATTACTTTATTGAATAATCCTCCAGTACTGATAAATGCTAAATACTTGTTGGAAACATAAACTTTATGTACTTATAACCAACAAATTCCTAGATCCAGAGCCCTATAAGATCGATGTAATGTATGAACAGTATAGAATAATTACTTTATTGAATAATCCTCCAGTACTGATAAATGCTAAATACTTGTTGGAAACATAAACTTTATGTACTTATAACCAACAAGTTCCTAGATCCAGAACCCTATAAGATCGATGTAAAGTATGAACAGTGTAGAATAATTACTTTATTGAATAATCCTCCAGTACTGATAAATGCTAAATACTTGTTGGAAACATAAACTTTATGTACTTATAACCAACAAATTCCTAGATCCAGAACCATATAAGATCGATGTAAAGTATGAACAGTATAGAATAATTACTTTATTGAATAATCCTCCAGTACTGATAAATGGTAAATACTTGTTGGAAACATAAACTTTATGTACTTATAACCAAAAATTCCTAGATCCAGAACCCTATAAGATCGATGTAAAGTATGAACAGTACAGAATAATTACTTTATTGAATAATCCTCCAGTACTGATAAATGCTAAATACTTGTTGGAAACATAAACTTTATGTACTTATAACCAACAAATTCCTAGATCCAGAACCCTATAAGATCGATGTAAAGTATGAACAGTATAGAATAATTACTATATTGAATAATCCTCCAGTACTGATAAATGCTAAATACTTGTTGGAAACATAAACTTTATGTACTTATAACCAACAAATTCCTGGATCCAGAACCCTATAAGATCGATGTAAAGTATGAACAGTATAGAATAATTACTGTATTGAATAATCCTCCAGTACTGATAAATGCTAAATACTTGTTGGAAACATAAACTTTATGTACTTATAACCAACAAATTCCTAGATCCAGAACCCTATAAGATCGATGTAAACTATGAACAGTATAGAATAAATACTTTATTGAATAATACTCCAGTACTGATAAATGCTAAGTACTTGTTGGAAACCTAAACTTTATGTACTTATAACCAACAAATTCCTAGATCCAGAACCCTATAAGATCGATGTAAAGTATGAACAGTATAGAATAATTACTTTATTTAATAATCCTCCAGTACTGATAAATGCTAAATACTTGTGGGAAACATAAACTTTCTGTACTTATAACCAACAAATTCCTAGATCCAGATCCCTATAAGATCGATGTAAAGTATGAACAGTATATAATAATTACTTTATTGAATAATCCTCCAGTACTGATAAATGCTAAATACGTGTTGGAAACATAAACTTTATGTACTTATAACCAACAAATTCCTTGATCCAGAACCCTATAAGATAGATGTAAAGTATGAACAGTATAGAATAATTACTTTATTGAATAATCCTCCAGTACTGATAAATGCTAAATACGTGTTGGAATCATAAACTTTATGTACTTATAACCAACAATTTCCTAGATCCAGATCAATATAAGATCGATGTAAAGTATGAACAGTATAGAATAATTAATTTATTGAATAATCCTCCAGTACTGATAAATGCTAAATACTTGTTGGAAACATAAACTTTATGTACTTATAACCAACAAATTCCTTGATCCAGATCCCTATAAGATCGATGTAAAGTATGAACAGTATAGAATAATTACTTTATTGAATAATCCTCCAGTACTGATAAATGCTAAATACGTGTTGGAAACATAAACTTTATGTACTTATAACCAACAAATTCCTTGATCCAGAACCCTATAAGATAGATGTAAAGTATGAACAGTATAGAATAATTACTTTATTGAATAATCCTCCAGTACTGATAAATGCTAAATACTTGTTGGAAACATAAACTTTATGTACTTATAACCAACAAATTCCTAGATCCAGAGCCCTTTAAGATCGATGTAAAGTATGAACAGTATAGAATAATTACTTTATTGAATAATCCTCCAGTACTGATAAATGCTAAATACTTGTTGGAAACATAAACTTTATGTACTTATAACCAACAAATTCCTAGATCCAGAACCCTATAAGATCGATGTAATGTATGAACAGTATAGAATAATTACTTTATTGAATAATCCTCCAGTACTGATAAATGCTAAATACTTGTTGGAAACATAAACTTTATGTACTTATAACCAACAAATTCCTAGATCCAGAACCGTATAAGATCGATGTAAAGTATGAACAGTGTAGAATAATTACTTTATTGAATAATCCTCCAGTACTGATAAATGCTAAATACTTGTTGGAAACATAAACTTTATGTACTTATAACCAACAAATTCCTAGATCCAGAACCCTATAAGATCGATGTAAAGTATGAACAGTATAGAATAATTACTTTATTGAATAATCCTCCAGTACTGATAAATGGTAAATACTTGTTGGAAACATAAACTTTATGTACTTATAACCAAAAATTCCTAGATCCAGAACCCTATAAGATCGATGTAAAGTATGAACAGTACAGAATAATTACTTTATTGAATAATCCTCCAGTACTGATAAATGCTAAATACTTGTTGGAAACATAAACTTTATGTACTTATAACCAACAAATTCCTAGATCCAGAACCCTATAAGATCGATGTAAAGTATGAACAGTATAGAATAATTACTTTATTGAATAATCCTCCAGTACTGATAAATGCTAAATACTTGTGGGAAACATAAACGTTATGTACTTATAACCAACAAATTCCTAGATCCAGATCCCTGTAAGATCGATGTAAAGTATGAACAGTATAGAATAATTACTTTATTGAATAATCCTCCAGTACTGATAAATGCTAAATACGTGTTGGAAACATAAACTTTATGTACTTATAAACAACAAATTCCTTGATCCAGAACCCTATAAGATAGATGTAAAGTATGAACAGTATAGAATAATTACTTTATTGAATAATCCTCCAGTACTGATAAATGCTAAATACGTGTTGGAAACATAAACTTTATGTACTTATAACCAACAAATTCCTAGATCCAGATCAATATAAGATCGATGTAAAGTATGAACAGTATAGAATAATTACTTTATTGAATAATCCTCCAGTACTGATAAATGCTAAATACTTGTTGGAAACATAAACTTTATGTACTTATAACCAACAAATTCCTAGATCCAGAACCCTATAAGATCGATGTAAAGTATGAACAGTATAGAATAATTACTTTATTGAATAATCCTCCAGTACTGATAAATGCTAAATACTTGTTGGAAACATAAACTTTATGTACTTATAACCAACAAATTCCCAGATCCAGAACCCTATAAGATCGTTGTAAAGTATGAACAGTATAGAATAATTACTTTATTGAATAATCCTCCAGTACTGATAAATGCTAAATACTTGTGGGAAACATAAACTTTATGTACTTATAACCAACAAATTCCTAGATCCAGATCCCTGTAAGATCGATGTAAAGTATGAACAGTATAGAATAATTACTTTATTGAATAATCCTCCAGTACTGATAAATGCTAAATACGTGTTGGAAACATAAACTTTATGTACTTATAACCAACAAATTCCTTGATCCAGAACGCTATAAGATAGATGTAAAGTATGACCAGTATAGAATAATTACTTTATTGAATAATCCTCCAGTACTGATAAATGCTAAATACGTGTTGGAAACATAAACTTTATGTACTTATAACCAACAAATTCCTAGATCCAGATCAATATAAGATCGATGTAAAGTATGAACAGTATAGAATAATTACTTTATTGAATAATCCTCCAGTACTGATAAATGCTAAATACTTGTTGGAAACATAAACTTTATGTACTTATAACCAACAAATTCCTAGATCCAGAACCCTATAAGGTCGATGTAAAGTATGAACAGTATAGAATAATTACTTTATTGAATAATCCTCCAGTACTGATAAATGCTAAATACTTGTTGGAAACATAAACTTTATGTACTTATAACCAACAAATTCCTAGATCCAGAACCCTATAAGATCGATGTAAAGTATGAACAGTGTAGAATAATTACTTTATTGAATAATCCTCCAGTACTGATAAATGCTAAATACTTGTTGGAAACATAAACTTTATGTACTTATAACCAACAAATTCCTAGATCCAGAACCCTATAAGGTCGATGTAAAGTATGAACAGTATAGAATAATTACTTTATTGAATAATCCTCCAGTACTGATAAATGGTAAATACTTGTTGGAAACATAAACTTTATGTACTTATAACCAAAAATTCCTAGATCCAGAACCCTATAAGATCGATGTAAAGTATGAACAGTACAGAATAATTACTTTATTGAATAATCCTCCAGTACTGATAAATGCTAAATACTTGTTGGAAACATAAACTTTATGTACTTATAACCAACAAATTCCTAGATCCAGAACCCTATAAGATCGATGTAAAGTATGAACAGTATAGAATAATTACTTTATTGAATAATCCTCCAGTACTGATAAATGCTAAATACTTGTGGGAAACATAAACTTTATGTACTTATAACCAACAAATTCCTAGATCCAGATCCCTGTAAGATCGATGTAAAGTATGAACAGTATAGAATAATTACTTTATTGAATAATCCTCCAGTACTGATAAATGCTAAATACGTGTTGGAAACATAAACTTTATGTACTTATAACCAACAAATTCCTTGATCCAGAACCCTATAAGATAGATGTAAAGTATGAACAGTATAGAATAATTACTTTATTGAATAATCCTCCAGTACTGATAAATGCTAAATACGTGTTGGAAACATAAACTTTATGTACTTATAACCAACAAATTCCTAGATCCAGATCAATATAAGATCGATGTAAAGTATGAACAGTATAGAATAATTACTTTATTGAATAATCCTCCAGTACTGATAAATGCTAAATACTTGTTGGAAACATAAACTTTATGTACTTATAGCCAACAAATTCCTAGATCCAGAACCCTATAAGATCGATGTAAAGTATGAACAGTATAGAATAATTACTTTATTGAATAATCCTCCAGTACTGATAAATGCTAAATACTTGTTGGAAACATAAACTTTATGTACTTATAACCAACAAATTCCCAGATCCAGAACCCTATAAGATCGTTGTAAATTATGAACAGTATAGAATAATTACTTTATTGAATAGTCCTCCAGTACTGATAAATGCTAAATACTTGTTGGAAACATAAATTTTATGTACTTATAACCAACAAATTCCTAGATCCAGAACCCTATAAGATCGATGTAAAGTATGAACAGTATAGAATAATTACTTTATTGAATAATCCTCCAGTACTGATAAATGCTAAATACTTGTTGGAAACATAAACTTTATGTACTTATAACCAAAAATTCCTAGATCCAGAACCCTATAAGATCGATGTAAAGTATGAACAGTACAGAATAATTACTTTATTGAATAATCCTCCAGTACTGATAAATGCTAAATACTTGTTGGAAACATAAACTTTATGTACTTATAACCAACAAATTCCTAGATCCAGAACCCTATAAGATCGATGTAAAGTATGAACAGTATAGAATAATTACTTTATTGAATAATCCTACAGTACTGATAAATGCTAAATACTTGTTGGAAACATAAACTTTATGTACTTATAACCAACAAATTCCTAGATCCAGAACCCTATAAGATCGATGTAAAGTATGAACAATGTAGAATAATTACTTTATTGAATAATCCTCCAATACTGATAAATGCTAAATACTTGTTGGAAACATAAACTTTATGTACTTATAACCAACAAATTCCTAGATCCAGAACCCTATAAGATCTTTGTAAAGTATGAACAGTATAGAATAATTACTTTATTGAATAATCCTCCAGTACTGATAAATGGTAAATACTTGTTGGAAACATAAACTTTATGTACTTATAACCAAAAATTCCTAGATCCAGAACCCTATAAGATCGATGTAAAGTATGAACAGTACAGAATAATTACTTTATTGAATAATCCTCCAGTACTGATAAATGCTAAATACTTGTTGGAAACATAAACTTTATGTACTTATAACCAACAAATTCCTAGATCCAGAACCCTATAAGATCGATGTAAAGTATGAACAGTATAGAATAATTACTTTATTGAATAATCGTCCAGTACTGATAAATGCTAAATACTTGTGGGAAACATAAACTTTATGTACTTATAACCAACAAATTCCTAGATCCAGATCCCTGTAAGATCGATGTAAAGTATGAACAGTATAGAATAATTACTTTATTGAATAATCCTCCAGTACTGATAAATGCTAAATACGTGTTGGAAACATAAACTTTATGTACTTATAACCAACAAATTCCTAGATCCAGAACCCTATAAGATAGATGTAAAGTATGAACAGTATAGAATAATTACTTTATTGAATAATCCTCCAGTACTGATAAATGCTAAATACGTGTTGGAAACATAAACTTTATGTACTTATAACCAACAAATTCCTAGATCCAGATCAATATAAGATCGATGTAAAGTATGAACAGTATAGAATAATTACTTTATTGAATAATCCTCCAGTACTGATAAATGCTAAATACTTGTTGGAAACATAAACTTTATGTACTTATAACCAACAAATTCCTAGATCCAGAACCCTATAAGATCGATGTAAAGTATGAACAGTATAGAATAATTACTTTATTGAATAATCCTCCAGTACTGATAAATGGTAAATACTTGTTGGAAACATAAACTTTATGTACTTATAACCAAAAATTCCTAGATCCAGAACCCTATAAGATCGATGTAAAGTATGAACAGTACAGAATAATTACTTTATTGAATAATCCTCCAGTACTGATAAATGCTAAATACTTGTTGGAAACATAAACTTTATGTACTTATAACCAACAAATTCCTAGATCCAGAACCCTATAAGATCGATGTAAAGAATGAACAGTATAGAATAATTACTTTATTGAATAATCCTCCAGTACTGATAAATGCTAAATACTTGTGGGAAACATAAACTTTATGTACTTATAACCAACCAATTCCTAGATCCAGATCCCTGTAAGATCGATGTAAAGTATGAACAGTATAGAATAATTACTTTATTGAATAATCCTCCAGTACTGATAAATGCTAAATACGTGTTGGAAACATAAACTTTATGTACTTATAACCAACAAATTCCTTGATCCAGAACCCTATAAGATAGATGTAAAGTATGAACAGTATAGAATAATTACTTTATTGAATAATGCTCCAGTACTGATAAATGCTAAATACGTGTTGGAAACAAAAACTTTATGTACTTATAACCAACAAATTCCTAGATCCAGATCAATATAAGATCGATGTAAAGTATGAACAGTATAGAATAATTACTTAATTGAATAATCCTCCAGTACTGAGAAATGCTAAATACTTGTTGGAAACATAAACTTTATGTACTTATAACCAACAAATTCCTAGATCCAGAACCCTATAAGATCGTTGTAAAGTATGAACAGTATAGAATAATTACTTTATTGAATAATCCTCCAGTACTGATAAATGCTAAATACTTGTTGGAAACATAAACTTTATGTACTTATAACCAACAAATTCCCAGATCCAGAACCCTATAAGATCGTTGTAAAGTATGAACAGTATAGAATAATTACTTTATTGAATAGTCCTCCAGTACTGATAAATGCTAAATACTTGTTGGAAACATAAACTTTATGTACTTATAACCAACAAATTCCTAGATCCAGAACCCTATAAGATCGATGTAAAGTATGAACAGTATAGAATAATTACTTTATTGAATAATCCTCCAGTACTGATAAATGCTAAATACTTGTTGGAAACATAAACTTTATGTACTTATAACCAAAAATTCCTAGATCCAGAACCCTATAAGATCGATGTAAAGTATGAACAGTACAGAATAATTACTTTATTGAATAATCCTCCAGTACTGATAAATGCTAAATACTTGTTGGAAACATAAACTTTATGTACTTATAACCAACAAATTCCTAGATCCAGAACCCTATAAGATCGATGTAAAGTATGAACAGTATAGAATAATTACTTTATTGAATAATCCTCCAGTACTGATAAATGCTAAATACTTGTTGGAAACATAAACTTTATGTACTTATAACCAACAAATTCCTAGATCCAGAACCCTATAAGATCGATGTAAAGTATGAACAGTGTAGAATAATTACTTTATTGAATAATCCTCCAGTACTGATAAATGCTAAATACTTGTTGGAAACATAAACTTTATGTACTTATAACCAACAAATTCCTAGATCCAGAACCCTATAAGATCGATGTAAAGTATGAACAGTATAGAATAATTACTTTATTGAATAATCCTCCAGTACTGATAAATGGTAAATACTTGTTGGAAACATAAACTTTATGTACTTATAACCAAAAATTCCTAGATCCAGAACCCTATAAGATCGATGTAAAGTATGAACAGTACAGAATAATTACTTTATTGAATAATCCTCCAGTACTGATAAATGCTAAATACTTGTGGGAAACATAAACTTTATGTACTTATAACCAACAAATTCCTAGATCCAGATCCCTGTAAGATCGATGTAAAGTATGAACAGTATAGAATAATTACCTTATTGAATAATCCTCCAGTACTGATAAATGCTAAATACGTGTTGGAAACATAAACTTTATGTACTTATAACCAACAAATTCCTTGATCCAGAACCCTATAAGATAGATGTAAAGTATGAACAGTATAGAATAATTACTTTATTGAATAATCCTCCAGTACTGATAAATGCTAAATACGTGTTGGAAACATAAACTTTATGTACTTATAACCAACAAATTCCTAGATCCAGATCAATATAAGATCGATGTTAAGTATGAACAGTATAGAATAATTACTTTATTGAATAATCCTCCAGTACTGATAAATGCTAAATACTTGTTGGAAACATAAACTTTATGTACTTATAACCAACAAATTCCTAGATCCAGAACCCTAAAAATCGATGTAAAGTATGAACAGTATAGAATAATTACTTTATTGAATAATCCTCCAGTACTGATAAATGCTAAATACTTGTTGGAAACATAAACTTTATGTACTTATAACCAACAAATTCCTAGATCCAGAACCCTATAAGATCGATGTAAAGTATGAACAGTGTAGAATAATTACTTTATTGAATAATCCTCCAGTACTGATAAATGCTAAATACTTGTTGGAAACATAAACTTTATGTACTTATAACCAACAAATTCCTAGATCCAGAACCCTATAAGATCGATGTAAAGTATGAACAGTATAGAATAATTACTTTATTGAATAATCCTCCAGTACTGATAAATGGTAAATACTTGTTGGAAACATAAACTTTATGTACTTATAACCAAAAATTCCTAGATCCAGAACCCTATAAGATCGATGTAAAGTATGAACAGTACAGAATAATTACTTTATTGAATAATCCTCCAGTACTGATAAATGCTAAATACTTTTGGGAAACATAAACTTTATGTACTTATAACCAACAAATTCCTAGATCCAGATCCCTGTAAGATCGATGTAAAGTATGAACAGTATAGAATAATTACTTTATTGAATAATCCTCCAGTACTGATAAATGCTAAATACGTGTTGGAAACATAAACTTTATGTACTTATAACCAACAAATTCCTTGATCCAGAACCCTATAAGATAGATGTAAAGTATGAACAGTATAGAATAATTACTTTATTGAATAATCCTACAGTACTGATAAATGCTAAATACGTGTTGGAAACATAAACTTTATGTACTTATAACCAACAAATTCCTAGATCCAGATCGATATAAGATCGATGTTAAGTATGAACAGTATAGAATAAGTACTTTATTGAATAATCCTCCAGTACTGATAAATGGTAAATACTTGTTGGAAACATAAACTTTATGTACTTATAACCAAAAATTCCTAGATCCAGAACCCTATAAGATCGATGTAAAGTATGAACAGTACAGAATAATTACTTTATTGAATAATCCTTCAGTACTGATAAATGCTAAATACTTGTTGGAAACATAAACTTTATGTACTTATAACCAACAAATTCCTAGATCCAGAACCCTATAAGATCGATGTAAAGAATGAACAGTATAGAATAATTACTTTATTGAATAATCCTCCAGTACTGATAAATGCTAAATACTTGTTGGAAACATAAACTTTATGTACTTATAACCAACAAATTCCCAGATCCAGAACCCTATAAGATCGTTGTAAAGTATGAACAGTATAGATTAATTACTTTATTGAATAGTCCTCCAGTACTGATAAATGCTAAATACTTGTTGGAAACATAAACTTTATGTACTTATAACCAACAAATTCCTAGATCCAGAACCCTATAAGATCGATGTAAAGTATGAACAGTATAGAATAATTACTTTATTGAATAATCCTCCAGTACTGATAAATGCTAAATACTTGTTGGAAACATAAACTTTATGTACTTATAACCAAAAATTCCTAGATCCAGAACCCTATAAGATCGATGTAAAGTATGAACAGTACAGAATAATTACTTTATTGAATAATCCTCCAGTACTGATAAATGCTAAATACTTGTTGGAAACATAAACTTTATGTACTTATAACCAACAAATTCCTAGATCCAGAACCCTATAAGATCGATGTAAAGTATGAACAGTATAGAATAATTACTTTATTGAATAATCCTCCAGTACTGATAAATGCTAAATACTTGTTGGAAACATAAACTTTATGTACTTATAACCAACAAATTCCTAGATCCAGAACCCTATAAGATCGATGTAAAGTATGAACAGTGTAGAATAATTACTTTATTGAATAATCCTCCAGTACTGATAAATGCTAAATACTTGTTGGAAACATAAACTTTATGTACTTATAACCAACAAATTCCTAGATCCAGAACCCTATAAGATCGATGTAAAGTATGAACAGTATAGAATAATTACTTTATTGAATAATCCTCCAGTACTGATAAATGGTAAATACTTGTTGGAAACATAAACTTTATGTACTTATAACCAACAAATTCCTAGATCCAGAACCCTATAAGATCGATGTAAAGTATGAACAGTACAGAATAATTACTTTATTGAATAATCCTCCAGTACTGATAAATGCTAAATACTTGTTGGAAACATAAACTTTATGTACTTATAACCAACAAATTCCTAGATCCAGATCCCTGTAAGATCGATGTAAAGTATGAACAGTATAGAATAATTACTTTATTGAATAATCCTCCAGTACTGATAAATGCTAAATACGTGTTGGAAACATAAACTTTATGTACTTATAACCAACAAATTCCTTGATCCAGAACCCTATAAGATAGATGTAAAGTATGAACAGTATAGAATAATTACTTTATTGAATAATCCTCCAGTACTGATAAATGCTAAATACGTGTTGGAAACATAAACTTTATGTACTTATAACCAACAAATTCCTAGATCCAGATCAATATAAGATCGATGTTAAGTGTGAACAGTATAGAATAATTACTTTATTGAATAATCCTCCAGTACTGATAAATGCTAAATACTTGTTGGAAACATAAACTTTATGTACTTATAACCAACAAATTCCTAGATCCAGAACCCTATAAGATCGATGTAAAGTATGAACAGTATAGAATAATTACTTTATTGAATAATCCTCCAGTACTGATAAATGCTAAATACTTGTTGGAAACATAAACTTTATGTACTTATAACCAACAAATTCCTAGATCCAGAACCTATAAGATCGATGTAAAGTATGAACAGTGTAGAATAATTACTTTATTGAATAATCCTCCAGTACTGATAAATGCTAAATACTTGTTGGAAACATAAACTTTATGTACTTATAACCAACAAATTCCTAGATCCAGAACCCTATAAGATCGATGTAAAGTATGAACAGTATAGAATAATTACTTTATTGAATAATCCTCCAGTACTGATAAATGGTAAATACTTGTTGGAAACATAAACTTTATGTACTTATAACCAAAAATTCCTAGATCCAGAACCCTATAAGATCGATGTAAAGTATGAACAGTACAGAATAATTACTTTATTGAATAATCCTCCAGTACTGATAAATGCTAAATACTTGTGGGAAACATAAACTTTATGTACTTATAACCAACAAATTCCTAGATCCAGATCCCTGTAAGATCGATGTAAAGTATGAACAGTATAGAATAATTACTTTATTGAATAATCCTCCAGTACTGATAAATGCTAAATACGTGTTGGAAACATAAACTTTATGTACTTATAACCAACAAATTCCTTGATCCAGAACCCTATAAGATAGATGTAAAGTATGAACAGTATAGAATAATTACTTTATTGAATAATCCTCCAGTACTGATAAATGCTAAATACGTGTTGGAAACATAAACTTTATGTACTTATAACCAACAAATTCCTAGATCCAGATCAATATAAGATCGATGTTAAGTATGAACAGTATAGAATAATTACTTTATTGAATAATCCTCCAGTACTGATAAATGGTAAATACTTGTTGGAAACATAAACTTTATGTACTTATAACCAAAAATTCCTAGATCCAGAACCCTATAAGATCGATGTAAAGTATGAACAGTACAGAATAATTACTTTATTGAATAATCCTCCAGTACTGATAAATGCTAAATACTTGTTGGAAACATAAACTTTATGTACTTATAACCAACAAATTCCTAGATCCAGAACCCTATAAGATCGATGTAAAGAATGAACAGTATAGAATAATTACTTTATTGAATAATCCTCCAGTACTGATAAATGCTAAATACTTGTTGGAAACATAAACTTTATGTACTTATAACCAACAAATTCCCAGATCCAGAACCCTATAAGATCGTTGTAAAGTATGAACAGTATAGAATAATTACTTTATTGAATAGTCCTCCAGTACTGATAAATGCTAAATACTTGTTGGAAACATAAACTTTATGTACTTATAACCAACAAATTCCTAGATCCAGAACCCTATAAGATCGATGTAAAGTATGAACAGTATAGAATAATTACTTTATTGAATAATCCTCCAGTACTGATAAATGCTAAATACTTGTTGGAAACATAAACTTTATGTACTTATAACCAAAAATTCCTAGATCCAGAACCCTATAAGATCGATGTAAAGTATGAACAGTACAGAATAATTACTTTATTGAATAATCCTCCAGTACTGATAAATGCTAAATACTTGTTGGAAACATAAACTTTATGTACTTATAACCAACAAATTCCTAGATCCAGAACCCTATAAGATCGATGTAAAGTATGAACAGTATAGAATAATTACTTTATTGAATAATCCTCCAGTACTGATAAATGCTAAATACTTGTTGGAAACATAAACTGTATGTACTTATAACCAACAAATTCCTAGATCCAGAACCCTATAAGATCGATGTAAAGTATGAACAGTATAGAATAATTACTTTATTGAATAATCCTCCAGTACTGATAAATGCTAAATACGTGTTGGAAACATAAACTTTATGTACTTATAACCAACAAATTCCTAGATCCAGATCAATATAAGATCGATGTTAAGTATGAACAGTATAGAATAATTACTTTATTGAATAATCCTCCAGTACTGATAAATGCTAAATACTTGTTGGAAACATAAACTTTATGTACTTATAACCAACAAATTCCTAGATCCAGAACCCTATAAGATCGATGTAAAGTATGAACAGTATAGAATAATTACTTTATTGAATAATCCTCCAGTACTGATAAATGCTAAATACGTGTTGGAAACATAAACTTTATGTACTTATAACCAACAAATTCCTTGATCCAGAACCCTATAAGATAGATGTAAAGTATGAACAGTATAGAATAATTACTTTATTGAATAATCCTCCAGTACTGATAAATGCTAAATACGTGTTGGAAACATAAACTTTATGTACTTATAACCAACAAATTCCTAGATCCAGAACCCTATAAGATCGATGTAAAATATGAACAGTATAGAATAATTACTTTATTGAATAATCCTCCAGTACTGATAAATGGTAAATACTTGTTGGAAACATAAACTTTATGTACTTATAACCAAAAATTCCTAGATCCAGAACCCTATAAGATCGATGTAAAGTATGAACAGTACAGAATAATTACTTTATTGAATAATCCTCCAGTACTGATAAATGCTAAATACTTGTGGGAAACATAAACTTTATGTACTTATAACCAACAAATTCCTAGATCATGATCCCTGTAAGATCGATGTAAAGTATGAACAGTATAGAATAATTACTTTATTGAATAATCCTCCAGTACTGATAAATGCTAAATACGTGTTGGAAACATAAACTTTATGTACTTATAACCAACAAATTCCTTGATCCAGAACCCTATAAGATAGATGTAAAGTATGAACAGTATAGAATAATTACTTTATTGAATAATCCTCCAGTACTGATAAATGCTAAATACGTGTTGGAAACATAAACTTTATGTACTTATAACCAACAAATTCCTAGATCCAGATCAATATAAGATCGATGTTAAGTATGAACAGTATAGAATAATTACTTTATTGAATAATCCTCCAGTACTGATAAATGGTAAATACTTGTTGGAAACATAAACTTTATGTACTTATAACCAAAAATTCCTAGATCCAGAACCCTATAAGATCGATGTAAAGTATGAACAGTACAGAATAATTACTTTATTGAATAATCCTCCAGTACTGATAAATGCTAAATACTTGTTGGAAACATAAACTTTATGTACTTATAACCAACAAATTCCTAGATCCAGAACCCTATAAGATCGATGTAAAGAATGAACAGTATAGAATAATTACTTTATTGAATAATCCTCCAGTACTGATAAATGCTAAATACTTGTGGGAAACATAAACTTTATGTACTTATAACCAACCAATTCCTAGATCCAGATCCCTGTAAGATCGATGTAAAGTATGAACAGTATAGAATAATTACTTTATTGAATAATCCTCCAGTACTGATAAATGCTAAATACGTGTTGGAAACATAAACTTTATGTACTTATAACCAACAAATTCCTTGATCCAGAACCCTATAAGATAGATGTAAAGTATGAACAGTATAGAATAATTACTTTATTGAATAATCCTCCAGTACTGATAAATGCTAAATACGTGTTGGAAACATAAACTTTATGTACTTATAACCAACAAATTCCTAGATCCAGATCAATATAAGATCGATGTAAAGTATGAACAGTATAGAATAATTACTTTATTGAATAATCCTCCAGTACTGAGAAATGCTAAATACTTGTTGGAAACATAAACTTTATGTACTTATAACCAACAAATTCCTAGATCCAGAACCCTATAAGATCGATGTAAAGTATGAACAGTATAGAATAATTACTTTATTGAATAATCCTCCAGTACTGATAAATGCTAAATACTTGTTGGAAACATAAATTTATGTACTTATAACCAACAAATTCCCAGATCCAGAACCCTATAAGATCGTTGTAAAGTATGAACAGTATAGAACAATTACTTTATTGAATAGTCCTCCAGTACTGATAAATGCTAAATACTTGTTGGAAACATAAACTTTATGTACTTATAACCAACAAATTCCTAGATCCAGAACCCTATAAGATCGATGTAAAGTATGAACAGTATAGAATAATTACTTTATTGAATAATCCTCCAGTACTGATAAATGCTAAATACTTGTTGGAAACATAAACTTTATGTACTTATAACCAAAAATTCCTAGATCCAGAACCCTATAAGATCGATGTAAAGTATGAACAGTACAGAATAATTACTTTATTGAATAATCCTCCAGTACTGATAAATGCTAAATACTTGTTGGAAACATAAACTTTATGTACTTATAACCAACAAATTCCTAGATCCAGAACCCTATAAGATCGATGTAAAGTATGAACAGTATAGAATAATTACTTTATTGAATAATCCTCCAGTACTGATAAATGCTAAATACGTGTTGGAAACATAAACTTTATGTACTTATAACCAACAAATTCCTTGATCCAGAACCCTATAAGATCGATGTAAAGTATGAACAGTATAGAATAATTACTTTATTGAATAATCCTCCAGTACTGATAAATACTAAATACGTGTTGGAAACATAAACTTTATGTACTTATAACCAACAAATTCCTAGATCCAGATCAATATAAGATCGATGTAAAGTATGAACAGTATAGAATAATTACTTTATTGAATAATCCTCCAGTACTGATAAATGCTAAATACTTGTTGGAAACATAAACTTTATGTACTTATAACCAACAAATTCCTAGATCCAGAACCCTATAAGATCGATGTAAAGTATGAACAGTATAGAATAATTACTTTATTGAATAATCCTCCAGTACTGATAAATGGTAAATACTTGTTGGAAACATAAATTTTATGTACTTATAAACAAAAATTCCTAGATCCAGAACCCTATAAGATCGATGTAAAGTATGAACAGTACAGAATAATTACTTTATTGAATAATCCTCCAGTACTGATAAATGCTAAATACTTGTTGGAAACATAAACTTTATGTACTTATAACCAACAAATTCCTAGATCCAGAACCCTATAAGATCGATGTAAAGAATGAACAGTATAGAATAATTACTTTATTGAATAATCCTCCAGTACTGATAAATGCTAAATACTTGTGGGAAACATAAACTTTATGTACTTATAACCAACCAATTCCTAGATCCAGATCCCTGTAAGATCGATGTAAAGTATGAACAGTATAGAATAATTACTTTATTGAATAATCCTCCAGTACTGATAAATGCTAAATACGTGTTGGAAACATAAACTTTATGTACTTATAACCAACAAATTCCTTGATCCAGAACCCTATAAGATAGATGTAAAGTATGAACAGTATAGAATAATTACTTTATTGAATAATCCTCCAGTACTGATAAATGCTATATACGTGTTGGAAACATAAACTTTATGTACTTATAACCAACAAATTCCTAGATCCAGATCAATATAAGATCGATGTAAAGTATGAACAGTATAGAATAATTACTTTATTGAATAATCCTCCAGTACTGAGAAATGCTAAATACTTGTTGGAAACATAAACTTTATGTACTTATAACCAACAAATTCCTAGATCCAGAACCCTATAAGATCGATGTAAAGTATGAACAGTATAGAATAATTACTTTATTGAATAATCCTCCAGTACTGATAAATGCTAAATACTTGTTGGAAACATAAACTTTATGTACTTATAACCAACAAATTCCTTGATCCAGAACCCTATAAGATAGATGTAAAGTATGAACAGTATAGAATAATTACTTTATTGAATAATCCTCCAGTACTGATAAATGCTAAATACGTGTTGGAAACATAAACTTTATGTACTTATAACCAACAAATTCCTAGATCCAGATCAATATAAGATCGATGTAAAGTATGAACAGTATAGAATAATTACTTTATTGAATAATCCTCCAGTACTGAGAAATGCTAAATACTTGTTGGAAACATAAACTTTATGTACTTATAACCAACAAATTCCTAGATCCAGAACCCTATAAGATCGATGTAAAGTATGAACAGTATAGAATAATTACTTTATTGAATAATCCTCCAGTACTGATAAATGCTAAATACTTGTTGGAAACATAAACTTTATGTACTTATAACCAACAAATTCCCAGATCCAGAACCCTATAATATCGTTGTAAAGTATGAACAGTATAGAATAATTACTTTATTGAATAGTCCTCCAGTACTGATAAATGCTAAATACTTGTTGGAAACATAAACTTTATGTACTTATAACCAACAAATTCCTAGATCCAGAACCCTATAAGATCGATGTAAAGTATGAACAGTATAGAATAATTACTTTATTGAATAATCCTCCAGTACTGATAAATGCTAAATACTTGTTGGAAACATAAACTTTATGTACTTATAACCAAAAATTCCTAGATCCAGAACCCTATAAGATCGATGTAAAGTATGAACAGTACAGAATAATTACTTTATTGAATAATCCTCCAGTACTGATAAATGCTAAATACTTGTTGGAAACATAAACTTTATGTACTTATAACCAACAAATTCCTTGATCCAGAACCCTATAAGATAGATGTAAAGTATGAACAGTATAGAATAATTACTTTATTGAATAATCCTCCAGTACTGATAAATGCTAAATACGTGTTGGAAACATAAACTTTATGTACTTATAACCAACAAATTCCTAGATCCAGATCAATATAAGATCGATGTAAAGTATGAACAGTATAGAATAATTACTTTATTGAATAATCCTCCAGTACTGAGAAATGCTAAATACTTGTTGGAAACATAAACTTTATGTACTTATAACCAACAAATTCCTAGATCCAGAACCCTATAAGATCGATGTAAAGTATGAACAGTATAGAATAATTACTTTATTGAATAATCCTCCAGTACTGATAAATGCTAAATACTTGTTGGAAACATAAACTTTATGTACTTATAACCAACAAATTCCCAGATCCAGAACCCTATAAGATCGTTGTAAAGTATGAACAGTATAGAATAATTACTTTATTGAATAGTCCTCCAGTACTGATAAATGCTAAATACTTGTTGGAAACATAAACTTTATGTACTTATAACCAACAAATTCCTAGATCCAGAACCCTATAAGATCGATGTAAAGTATGAACAGTATAGAATAATTACTTTATTGAATAATCCTCCAGTACTGATAAATGCTAAATACTTGTTGGAAACATAAACTTTATGTACTTATAACCAAAAATTCCTAGATCCAGAACCCTATAAGATCGATGTAAAGTATGAACAGTACAGAATAATTACTTTATTGAATAATCCTCCAGTACTGATAAATGCTAAATACTTGTTGGAAACATAAACTTTATGTACTTATAACCAACAAATTCCTAGATCCAGAACCCTATAAGATCGATGTAAAGTATGAACAGTATAGAATAATTACTTTATTGAATAATCCTCCAGTACTGATAAATGCTAAATACGTGTTGGAAACATAAACTTTATGTACTTATAACCAACAAATTCCTTGATCCAGAACCCTATAAGATCGATGTAAAGTATGAACAGTATAGAATAATTACTTTATTGAATAATCCTCCAGTACTGATAAATGCTAAATACGTGTTGGAAACATAAACTTTATGTACTTATAACCAACAAATTCCTAGATCCAGATCAATATAAGATCGATGTAAAGTATGAACAGTATAGAATAATTACTTTATTGAATAATCCTCCAGTACTGATAAATGGTAAATACTTGTTGGAAACATAAACTTTATGTACTTATAACCAAAAATTCCTAGATCCAGAACCCTATAAGATCGATGTAAAGTATGAACAGTACAGAATAATTACTTTATTGAATAATCCTCCAGTACTGATAAATGCTAAATACTTGTTGGAAACATAAACTTTATGTACTTATAACCAACAAATTCCTAGATCCAGAACCCTATAAGATCGATGTAAAGAATGAACAGTATAGAATAATTACTTTATTGAATAATCCTCCAGTACTGATAAATGCTAAATACTTGTGGGAAACATAAACTTTATGTACTTATAACCAACCAATTCCTAGATCCAGATCCCTGTAAGATCGATGTAAAGTATGAACAGTATAGAATAATTACTTTATTGAATAATCCTCCAGTACTGATAAATGCTAAATACGTGTTGGAAACATAAACTTTATGTACTTATAACCAACAAATTCCTTGATCCAGAACCCTATAAGATAGATGTAAAGTATGAACAGTATAGAATAATTACTTTATTGAATAATCCTCCAGTACTGATAAATGCTATATACGTGTTGGAAACATAAACTTTATGTACTTATAACCAACAAATTCCTAGATCCAGATCAATATAAGATCGATGTAAAGTATGAACAGTATAGAATAATTACTTTATTGAATAATCCTCCAGTACTGAGAAATGCTAAATACTTGTTGGAAACATAAACTTTATGTACTTATAACCAACAAATTCCTAGATCCAGAACCCTATAAGATCGATGTAAAGTATGAACAGTATAGAATAATTACTTTATTGAATAATCCTCCAGTACTGATAAATGCTAAATACTTGTTGGAAACATAAACTTTAAGTACTTATAACCAACAAATTCCCAGATCCAGAACCCTATAAGATCGTTGTAAAGTATGAACAGTATAGAATAATTACTTTATTGAATAGTCCTCCAGTACTGATAAATGCTAAATACTTGTTGGAAACATAAACTTTATGTACTTATAACCAACAATTTCCTAGATCCAGAACCCTATAAGATCGATGTAAAGTATGAACAGTATAGAATAATTACTTTATTGAATAATCCTCCAGTACTGATAAATGCTAAATACTTGTTGGAAACATAAACTTTATGTACTTATAACCAAAAATTCCTAGATCCAGAACCCTATAAGATCGATGTAAAGTATGAACAGTACAGAATAATTACTTTATTGAATAATCCTCCAGTACTGATAAATGGTAAATACTTGTTGGAAACATAAACTTTATGTACTTATAACCAAAAATTTCTAGATCCAGAACCCTATAAGATCGGTGTAAAGTATGAACAGTACAGAATAATTACTTTATTGAATAATCCTCCAGTACTGATAAATGCTAAATACTTGTTGGAAACATAAACTTTATGTACTTATAACCAACAAATTCCTAGATCCAGAACCCTATAAGATCGATGTAAAGTATGAACAGTATAGAATAATTACTTTATTGAATAATCCTCCAGTACTGATAAATGCTAAATACTTGTTGGAAACATAAACTTTATGTACTTATAACCAACAAATTCCTAGATCCAAAACCCTATAAGATCGATGTAAAGTATGAACAGTATAGAATAATTACTTTATTGAATAATCCTCCAGTACTGATAAATGCTAAATACTTGTGGGAAACATAAACTTTATGTACTTATAACCAACAAATTCCTAGATCCAGATCCCTGTAAGATCGATGTAAAGTATGAACAGTATAGAATAATTACTTTATTGAATAATCCTCCAGTACTGATAAATGCTAAATACGTGTTGGAAACATAAACTTTATGTACTTATAACCAACAAATTCCTAGATCCAGAACCCTATAAGATAGATGTAAAGTATGAACAGTATAGAATAATTACTTTATTGAATAATCCTCCAGTACTGATAAATGCTAAATACGTGTTGGAAACATAAACTTTATGTACTTATAACCAACAAATTCCTAGATCCAGATCAATATAAGATCGATGTAAAGTATGAACAGTATAGAATAATTACTTTATTGAATAATCCTCCAGTACTGATAAATGCTAAATACTTGTTGGAAACATAAACTTTATGTACTTATAACCAACAAATTCCTAGATCCAGAACCCTATAAGATCGATGTAAAGTATGAACAGTATAGAATAATTACTTTATTGAATAATTCTCCAGTACTGATAAATGCTAAATACTTGTTGGAAACATAAACTTTATGTACTTATAACCAACAAATTCCCAGATCCAGAACCCTATAAGATCGTTGTAAAGTATGAACAGTATAGAATAATTACTTTATTGAATAGTCCTCCAGTACTGATAAATGCTAAATACTTGTTGGAAACATAAACTTTATGTACTTATAACCAACAAATTCCTAGATCCAGAACCCTATAAGATCGATGTAAAGTATGAACAGTATAGAATAATTACTTTATTGAATAATCCTCCAGTACTGATAATTGCTGAATACTTGTTGGAAACATAAACTTTATGTACTTATAACCAAAAATTCCTAGATCCAGAACCCTATAAGATCGATGTAAAGTATGAACAGTACAGAATAATTACTTTATTGAATAATCCTCCAGTACTGATAAATGCTAAATACTTGTTGGAAACATAAACTTTATGTACTTATAACCAACAAATTCCTAGATCCAGAACCCTATAAGATCGATGTAAAGTATGAACAGTATAGAATAATTACTTTATTGAATAGTTCTCCAGTACTGATAAATGCTAAATACTTGTTGGAAACATAAACTTTATGTACTTATAACCAACAAATTCCTAGATCCAGAACCCTATAAGATCGATGTAAAGTATGAACAGTGTAGAAGAATTACTTTATTGAATAATCCTCCAGTACTGATAAATGCTAAATACTTGTTGGAAACATAAACTTTATGTACTTATAACCAACAAATTCCTAGATCCAGAACCCTATAAGATCGATGTAAAGTATGAACAGTATAGAATAATTACTTTATTGAATAATCCTCCAGTACTGATAAATGGTAAATACTTGTTGGAAACATAAACTTTATGTACTTATAACCAAAAATTCCTAGATCCAGAACCCTATAAGATCGATGTAAAGTATGAACAGTACAGAATAATTACTTTATTGAATAATCCTCCAGTACTGATAAATGCTAAATACTTGTTGGAAACATAAACTTTATGTACTTATAACCAACAAATTCCTAGATCCAGAACCCTATAAGATCGATGTAAAGTATGAACAGTATAGAATAATTACTTTATTGAATAATCCTCCAGTACTGATAAATGCTAAATACTTGTGGGAAACATAAACTTTATGTACTTATAACCAACAAATTCCTAGATCCAGATCCCTGTAAGATCGATGTAAAGTATGAACAGTATAGAATAATTACTTTATTGAATAATCCTCCAGTACTGATAAATGCTAAATACGTGTTGGAAACATAAACTTTATGTACTTATAACCAACAAATTCCTTGATCCAGAACCCTATAAGATAGATGTAAAGTATGAACAGTATAGAATAATTACTTTATTGAATAATCCTCCAGTACTGATAAATGCTAAATACGTGTTGGAAACATAAACTTTATGTACTTATAACCAACAAATTCCTAGATCCAGATCAATATAAGATCGATGTAAAGTATGAACAGTATAGAATAATTACTTTATTGAATAATCCTCCAGTACTGATAAATGCTAAATACTTGTTGGAAACATAAACTTTATGTACTTATAACCAACAAATTCCTAGATCCAGAACCCTATAAGATCGATGTAAAGTATGAACAGTATAGAATAATTACTTTATTGAATAATCCTCCAGTACTGATAAATGGTAAATACTTGTTGGAAACATAAACTTTATGTACTTATAACCAAAAATTCCTAGATCCAGAACCCTATAAGATCGATGTAAAGTATGAACAGTACAGAATAATTACTTTATTGAATAATCCTCCAGTACTGATAAATGCTAAATACTTGTTGGAAACATAAACTTTATGTACTTATAACCAACAAATTCCTAGATCCAGAACCCTATAAGATCGATGTAAAGTATGAACAGTATAGAATAATTACTTTATTGAATAATCCTCCAGTACTGATAAATGCTAAATACTTGTGGGAAACATAAACTTTATGTACTTATAACCAACAAATTCCTAGATCCAGATCCCTGTAAGATCGATGTAAAGTATGAACAGTATAGAATAATTACTTTATTGAATAATCCTCCAGTACTGATAAATGCTAAATACGTGTTGGAAACATAAACTTTATGTACTTATAACCAACAAATTCCTTGATCCAGAACCCTATAAGATAGATGTAAAGTATGAACAGTATAGAATAATTACTTTATTGAATAATCCTCCAGTACTGATAAATTCTAAATACGTGTTGGAAACATAAACTTTATGTACTTATAACCAACAAATTCCTAGATCCAGATCAATATAAGATCGATGTAAAGTATGAACAGTATAGAATAATTACTTTATTGAATAATCCTCCAGTACTGATAAATGCTAAATACTTGTTGGAAACATAAACTTTATGTACTTATAACTAACATATTCCTAGATCCAGAACCCTATAAGATCGATGTAAAGTATGAACAGTACAGAATAATTACTTTATTGAATAATTCTCCAGTACTGATAAATGCTAAATACTTGTTGGAAACATAAACTTTATGTACTTATAACCAACAAATTCCCAGATCCAGAACCCTATAAGATCGTTGTAAAGTATGAACAGTATAGAATAATTACTTTATTGAATAATCCTCCAGTACTGATAAATGCTAAATACTTGTTGGAAACATAAACTTTATGTACTTATAACTAACATATTCCTAGATCCAGAACCCTATAAGATCGATGTAAAGTATGAACAGTACAGAATAATTACTTTATTGAATAATCCTCCAGTACTGATAAATGCTAAATACTTGTTGGAAACATAAACTTTATGTACTTATAACCAACAAATTCCTAGATCCAGAACCCTATAAGATCGATGTAAAGTACGAACAGTATAGAATAATTACTTTATTGAATAATCCTCCAGTACTGATAAATGCTAAATACTTGTTGGAAACATAAACTTTATGTACTTATAACCAACAAATTCCTAGATCCAGAACCCTATAAGATCGATGTAAAGTATGAACAGTGTAGAATAATTACTTTATTGAATAATCCTCCAGTACTGATAAATGCTAAATACTTGTTGGAAACATAAACTTTATGTACTTATAACCAACAAATTCCTAGATCCAGAACCCTATAAGATCGATGTAAAGTATGAACAGTATAGAATAATTACTTTATTGAATAATCCTCCAGTACTGATAAATGGTAAATACTTGTTGGAAACATAAACTTTATGTACTTATAACCAAAAATTTCTAGATCCAGAACCCTATAAGATCGATGTAAAGTATGAACAGTACAGAATAATTACTTTATTGAATAATCCTCCAGTACTGATAAATGCTAAATACTTGTTGGAAACATAAACTTTATGTACTTATAACCAACAAATTCCTAGATCCAAAACCCTATAAGATCGATGTAAAGTATGAACAGTATAGAATAATTACTTTATTGAATAATCCTCCAGTACTGATAAATGCTAAATACTTGTGGGAAACATAAACTTTATGTACTTATAACCAACAAATTCCTAGATCCAGATCCCTGTAAGATCGATGTAAAGTATGAACAGTACAGAATAATTACTTTATTGAATAATCCTCCAGTACTGATAAATGCTAAATACGTGTTGGAAACATAAACTTTATGTACTTATAACCAACAAATTCCTAGATCCAGAACCCTATAAGATAGATGTAAAGTATGAACAGTATAGAATAATTACTTTATTGAATAATCCTCCAGTACTGATAAATGCTAAATACGTGTTGGAAACATAAACTTTATGTACTTATAACCAACAAATTCCTAGATCCAGATCAATATAAGATCGATGTAAAGTATGAACAGTATAGAATAATTACTTTATTGAATAATCCTCCAGTACTGATAAATGCTAAATACTTGTTGGAAACATAAACTTTATGTACTTATAACCAACAAATTCCTAGATCCAGAACCCTATAAGATCGATGTAAAGTATGAACAGTATAGAATAATTACTTTATTGAATAATTCTCCAGTACTGATAAATGCTAAATACTTGTTGGAAACATAAACTTTATGTACTTATAACCAACAAATTCCCAGATCCAGAACCCTATAAGATCGTTGTAAAGTATGAACAGTATAGAATAATTACTTTATTGAATAGTCCTCCAGTACTGATAAATGCTAAATACTTGTTGGAAACATAAACTTTATGTACTTATAACCAACAAATTCCTAGATCCAGAACCCTATAAGATCGATGTAAAGTATGAACAGTATAGAATAATTACTTTATTGAATAATCCTCCAGTACTGATAATTGCTGAATACTTGTTGGAAACATAAACTTTATGAACTTATAACCAAAAATTCCTAGATCCAGAACCCTATAAGATCGATGTAAAGTATGAACAGTACAGAATAATTACTTTATTGAATAATCCTCCAGTACTGATAAATGCTAAATACTTGTTGGAAACATAAACTTTATGTACTTATAACCAACAAATTCCTAGATCCAGAACCCTATAAGATCGATGTAAAGTATGAACAGTATAGAATAATTACTTTATTGAATAATCCTCCAGTACTGATAAATGCTAAATACTTGTTGGAAACATAAACTTTATGTACTTATAACCAACAAATTCCTAGATCCAGAACCCTATAAGATCGATGTAAAGTATGAACAGTATAGAATAATTACTTTATTGAATAATTCTCCAGTACTGATAAATGCTAAATACTTGTTGGAAACATAAACTTTATGTACTTATAACCAACAAATTCCTAGATCCAGAACCCTATAAGATCGATGTAAAGTATGAACAGTGTAGAAGAATTACTTTATTGAATAATCCTCCAGTACTGATAAATGCTAAATACTTGTTGGAAACATAAACTTTATGTACTTATAACCAACAAATTCCTAGATCCAGAACCCTATAAGATCGATGTAAAGTATGAACAGTATAGAATAATTACTTTATTGAATAATCCTCCAGTACTGATAAATGGTAAATACTTGTTGGAAACATAAACTTTATGTACTTATAACCAACAAATTCCTAGATCCAGAACCCTATAAGATCGATGTAAAGTATGAACAGTATAGAATAATTACTTTATTGAATAATCCTCCAGTACTGATAAATGCTAAATACTTGTGGGAAACATAAACTTTATGTACTTATAACCAACAAATTCCTAGATCCAGATCCCTGTAAGATCGATGTAAAGTATGAACAGTATAGAATAATTACTTTATTGAATAATCCTCCAGTACTGATAAATGCTAAATACGTGTTGGAAACATAAACTTTATGTACTTATAACCAACAAATTCCTTGATCCAGAACCCTATAAGATAGATGTAAAGTATGAACAGTATAGAATAATTACTTTATTGAATAATCCTCCAGTACTGATAAATGCTAAATACGTGTTGGAAACAAAAACTTTATGTACTTATAACCAACAAATTCCTAGATCCAGATCAATATAAGATCGATGTAAAGTATGAACAGTATAGAATAATTACTTTATTGAATAATCCTCCAGTACTGATAAATGCTAAATACTTGTTGGAAACATAAACTTTATGTACTTATAACCAACAAATTCCTAGATCCAGAACCCTATAAGATCGATGTAAAGTATGAACAGTATAGAATAATTACTTTATTGAATAATCCTCCAGTACTGATAAATGGTAAATACTTGTTGGAAACATAAACTTTATGTACTTATAACCAAAAATTCCTAGATCCAGAACCCTATAAGATCGATGTAAAGTATGAACAGTACAGAATAATTACTTTATTGAATAATCCTCCAGTACGGATAAATGCTAAATACTTGTTGGAAACATAATCTTTATGTACTTATAACCAACAAATTCCTAGATCCAGAACCCTATAAGATCGATGTAAAGTATGAACAGTATAGAATAATTACTTTATTGAATAATCCTCCAGTACTGATAAATGCTAAATACTTGTGGGAAACATAAACTTTATGTACTTATAACCAACAAATTCCTAGATCCAGATCCCTGTAAGATCGATGTAAAGTATGAACAGTATAGAATAATTACTTTATTGAATAATCCTCCAGTACTGATAAATGCTAAATACGTGTTGGAAACATAAACTTTATGTACTTATAACCAACAAATTCCTTGATCCAGAACCCTATAAGATAGATGTAAAGTATGAACAGTATAGAATAATTACTTTATTGAATAATCCTCCAGTACTGATAAATTCTAAATACGTGTTGGAAACATAAACTTTATGTACTTATAACCAACAAATTCCTAGATCCAGATCAATATAAGATCGATGTAAAGTATGAACAGTATAGAATAATTACTTTATTGAATAATCCTCCAGTACTGATAAATGCTAAATACTTGTTGGAAACATAAACTTTATGTACTTATAACCAACAAATTCCTAGATCCAGAACCCTATAAGATCGATGTAAAGTATGAACAGTATAGAATAATTACTTTATTGAATAATCCTCCAGTACTGATAAATGCTAAATACTTGTTGGAAACATAAACTTTATGTACTTATAACCAACAAATTCCCAGATCCAGAACCCTATAAGATCGTTGTAAAGTATGAACAGTATAGAATAATTACTTTATTGAATAGTCCTCCAGTACTGATAAATGCTAAATACTTGTTGGAAACATAAACTTTATGTACTTATAACCAACAAATTCCTAGATCCAGAACCCTATAAGATCGATGTAAAGTATGAACAGTATAGAATAATTACTTTATTGAATAATCCTCCAGTACTGATAAATGCTAAATACTTGTTGGAAACATAAACTTTATGTACTTATAACCAAAAATTCCTAGATCCAGAACCCTATAAGATCGATGTAAAGTATGAACAGTACAGAATAATTACTTTATTGAATAATCCTCCAGTACTGATAAATGCTAAATACGTGTTGGAAACATAAACTTTATGTACTTATAACCAACAAATTCCTAGATCCAGATCAATATAAGATCGATGTAAAGTATGAACAGTATAGAATAATTACTTTATTGAATAATCCTCCAGTACTGATAAATGCTAAATACTTGTTGGAAACATAAACTTTATGTACTTATAACCAACAAATTCCTAGATCCAGAACCCTATAAGATCGATGTAAAGTATGAACAGTATAGAATAATTACTTTATTGAATAATCCTCCAGTACTGATAAATGCTAAATACTTGTTGGAAACATAAACTTTATGTACTTATAACCAACAAATTCCCAGATCCAGAACCCTATAAGATCGTTGTAAAGTATGAACAGTATAGAATAATTACTTTATTGAATAGTCCTCCAGTACTGATAAATGCTAAATACTTGTTGGAAACATAAACTTTATGTACTTATAACCAACAAATTCCTAGATCCAGAACCCTATAAGATCGATGTAAAGTATGAACAGTATAGAATAATTACTTTATTGAATAATCCTCCAGTACTGATAAATGCTGAATACTTGTTGGAAACATAAACTTTATGTACTTATAACCAAAAATTCCTAGATCCAGAACCCTATAAGATCGATGTAAAGTATGAACAGTACAGAATAATTACTTTATTGAATAATCCTCCAGTACTGATAAATGCTAAATACTTGTTGGAAACATAAACTTTATGTACTTATAACCAACAAATTCCTAGATCCAGAACCCTATAAGATCGATGTAAAGTATGAACAGTATAGAATAATTACATTATTGAATAATCCTCCATTACTGATAAATGCTAAATACTTGTTGGAAACATAAACTTTATATACTTATAACCAACAAATTCCTTGATCCAGAACCCTATAAGATCGATGTAAAGTATGAACAGTATTGAATAATTACTTTATTGAGTAATCCTCCAGTACTGATAAATGCTAAATACTTGTTGGAAACATAAACTTTATGTACTTATAACTAACATATTCCTAGATCCAGAACCCTATAAGATCGATGTAAAGTATGAACAGTATAGAATAATTACTTTATTGAATAATCCTCCAGTACTGATAAATGCTAAATACTTGTTGGAAATATAAACTTTATGTACTTATAACCAACAAATTCCTAGATCCAGAACCCTAAGGGATCGATGTAAATGATGAACAGTACAGAATAATTACTTTATTGAATAATCCTCCAGTACTGATAAATGCTAAATACTTGTTGGAAACATAATCTTTGTGTACTTATAACCAACAAATTCCTAGATCCAGAACCCTATAAGATCGATGTAAAGTGTGAACAGTATAGCATAATTACTTCATGGAATAATCCTCCAGTACTGATAAATGCTAAATACTTGTTGGAAACATAAACTTTATGTACTTATAACCAACAAATTCCCAGATCCAGAACCCTATAAGATCGTTGTAAAGTATGAACAGTATAGAATAATTACTTTATTGAATAGTCCTCCAGTACTGATAAATGCTAAATACTTGTTGGAAACATAAACTTTATGTACTTATAACCACCAAAATCCTAGATCCAGATCAATATAAGATCGATGTAAAGTATGAACAGTATAGAATAATTACTTTATTGAATAATCCTCCAGTACTGATAAATGCTAAATACTTGTTGGAAACATAAACTTTATGTACTTATAACCAACAAATTCCTTGATCCAGAACCCTATAAGATCGATGTAATGTATGAACAGTATTGAATAATTACTTTATTGAATAATCCTCCAGTACTGATAAATGCTAAATACTTGTTGGAAACATAAACCTTATGTACTTATAACCAACAAATTCCTTGATCCAGAACCCTATAAGATCGATGTAAAGTATGAACAGTATAGAATAATTACTTTTTTGAATAATCCTCCAGTACTGATAAATGCTAAATACGTGTTGGAAACATAAACTTTATGTACTTATAACCAACAAATTCCTTGATCCAGAACCCTATAAGATCGATGTAAATTATGAACAGTATAGAATAATCACTTTATTGAATAATCCTCCAGTACTGATAAATGCTAAATACGTGTTGGAAACATAAACTTTATATACTTATAACCAACAAATTCCTAGATCCAGATCAATATAAGATCGATGTAAAGTATGAACAGTATAGAATAATTACTTTATTGAATAATCCTCCAGTACTGATAAATGCTAAATACTTGTTGGAAACATAAACTTTATGTACTTATAACCAACAAATTCCTAGATCCAGAACCCTATAAGATCGATGTAAAGTATGAACAGTATAGAATAATTACTTTATTGAATAATCCTCCAGTACTGATAAATGCTAAATACTTGTTGGAAACATAAACTTTATGTACTTATAACCAACAAATTCCCAGATCCAGAACCCTATAAGATCGTTGTAAAGTATGAACAGTATAGAATAATTACTTTATTGAATAGTCCTCCAGTACTGATAAATGCTAAATACTTGTTGGAAACATAAACTTTATGTACTTATAACCAAAAATTCCTAGATCCAGAACCCTATAAGATCGATGTAAAGTATGAACAGTACAGAATAATTACTTTATTGAATAATCCTCCAGTACTGATAAATGCTAAATACTTGTTGGAAACATAAACTTTATGTACTTATAACCAACAAATTCCTAGATCCAGAACCCTATAAGATCGATGTAAAGTATGAACAGTATAGAATAATTACTTTATTGAATAATCCTCCAGTACTGATAAATGCTAAATACTTGTTGGAAACATAAACTTTATGTACTTATAACCAACAAATTCCTAGATCCAGAACCCTATAAGATCGATGTAAAGTATGAACAGTGTAGAATAATTACTTTATTGAATAATCCTCCAGTACTGATAAATGCTAAATACTTGTTGGAAACATAAACTTTATGTACTTATAACCAACAAATTCCTAGATCCAGAACCCTATAAGATCGATGTAAAGTATGAACAGTATAGAATAATTACTTTATTGAATAATCCTCCAGTACTGATAAATGGTAAATACTTGTTGGAAACATAAACTTTATGTACTTATAACCAAAAATTCCTAGATCCAGATCAATATAAGATCGATGTAAAGTATGAACAGTATAGAATAATTACTTTATTGAATAATCCTCCAGTACTGATAAATGCTAAATACTTGTTGGAAACATAAACTTTATGTACTTATAACCAACAAATTCCTAGATCCAGAACCCTATAAGATCGATGTAAAGTATGAACAGTATAGAATAATTACTTTATTGAATAATTCTCCAGTACTGATAAATGCTAAATACTTGTTGGAAACATAAACTTTATGTACTTATAACCAACAAATTCCCAGATCCAGAACCCTATAAGATCGTTGTAAAGTATGAACAGTATAGAATAATTACTTTATTGAATAGTCCTCCAGTACTGATAAATGCTAAATACTTGTTGGAAACATAAACTTTATGTACTTATAACCAACAAATTCCTAGATCCAGAACCCTATAAGATCGATGTAAAGTATGAACAGTATAGAATAATTACTTTATTGAATAATCCTCCAGTACTGATAATTGCTGAATACTTGTTGGAAACATAAACTTTATGTACTTATAACCAAAAATTCCTAGATCCAGAACCCTATAAGATCGATGTAAAGTATGAACAGTACAGAATAATTACTTTATTGAATAATCCTCCAGTACTGATAAATGCTAAATACTTGTTGGAAACATAAACTTTATGTACTTATAACCAACAAATTCCTAGATCCAGAACCCTATAAGATCGATGTAAAGTATGAACAGTATAGAATAATTACTTTATTGAATAATCCTCCAGTACTGATAAATGCTAAATACTTGTTGGAAACATAAACTTTATGTACTTATAACCAACAAATTCCTAGATCCAGAACCCTATAAGATCGATGTAAAGTATGAACAGTATAGAATAATTACTTTATTGAATAATTCTCCAGTACTGATAAATGCTAAATACTTGTTGGAAACATAAACTTTATGTACTTATAACCAACAAATTCCTAGATCCAGAACCCTATAAGATCGATGTAAAGTATGAACAGTGTAGAAGAATTACTTTATTGAATAATCCTCCAGTACTGATAAATGCTAAATACTTGTTGGAAACATAAACTTTATGTACTTATAACCAACAAATTCCTAGATCCAGAACCCTATAAGATCGATGTAAAGTATGAACAGTATAGAATAATTACTTTATTGAATAATCCTCCAGTACTGATAAATGGTAAATACTTGTTGGAAACATAAACTTTATGTACTTATAACCAACAAATTCCTAGATCCAGAACCCTATAAGATCGATGTAAAGTATGAACAGTATAGAATAATTACTTTATTGAATAATCCTCCAGTACTGATAAATGCTAAATACTTGTGGGAAACATAAACTTTATGTACTTATAACCAACAAATTCCTAGATCCAGATCCCTGTAAGATCGATGTAAAGTATGAACAGTATAGAATAATTACTTTATTGAATAATCCTCCAGTACTGATAAATGCTAAATACGTGTTGGAAACATAAACTTTATGTACTTATAACCAACAAATTCCTTGATCCAGAACCCTATAAGATAGATGTAAAGTATGAACAGTATAGAATAATTACTTTATTGAATAATCCTCCAGTACTGATAAATGCTAAATACGTGTTGGAAACATAAACTTTATGTACTTATAACCAACAAATTCCTAGATCCAGATCAATATAAGATCGATGTAAAGTATGAACAGTATAGAATAATTACTTTATTGAATAATCCTCCAGTACTGATAAATGCTAAATACTTGTTGGAAACATAAACTTTATGTACTTATAACCAACAAATTCCTAGATCCAGAACCCTATAAGATCGATGTAAAGTATGAACAGTATAGAATAATTACTTTATTGAATAATCCTCCAGTACTGATAAATGGTAAATACTTGTTGGAAACATAAACTTTATGTACTTATAACCAAAAATTCCTAGATCCAGAACCCTATAAGATCGATGTAAAGTATGAACAGTACAGAATAATTACTTTATTGAATAATCCTCCAGTACTGATAAATGCTAAATACTTGTTGGAAACATAAACTTTATGTACTTATAACCAACAAATTCCTAGATCCAGAACCCTATAAGATCGATGTAAAGTATGAACAGTATAGAATAATTACTTTATTGAATAATCCTCCAGTACTGATAAATGCTAAATACTTGTGGGAAACATAAACTTTATGTACTTATAACCAACAAATTCCTAGATCCAGATCCCTGTAAGATCGATGTAAAGTATGAACAGTATAGAATAATTACTTTATTGAATAATCCTCCAGTACTGATAAATGCTAAATACGTGTTGGAAACATAAACTTTATGTACTTATAACCAACAAATTCCTTGATCCAGAACCCTATAAGATAGATGTAAAGTATGAACAGTATAGAATAATTACTTTATTGAATAATCCTCCAGTACTGATAAATTCTAAATACGTGTTGGAAACATAAACTTTATGTACTTATAACCAACAAATTCCTAGATCCAGATCAATATAAGATCGATGTAAAGTATGAACAGTATAGAATAATTACTTTATTGAATAATCCTCCAGTACTGATAAATGCTAAATACTTGTTGGAAACATAAACTTTATGTACTTATAACCAACAAATTCCTAGATCCAGAACCCTATAAGATCGATGTAAAGTATGAACAGTATAGAATAATTACTTTATTGAATAATCCTCCAGTACTGATAAATGCTAAATACTTGTTGGAAACATAAACTTTATGTACTTATAACCAACAAATTCCCAGATCCAGAACCCTATAAGATCGTTGTAAAGTATGAACAGTATAGAATAATTACTTTATTGAATAGTCCTCCAGTACTGATAAATGCTAAATACTTGTTGGAAACATAAACTTTATGTACTTATAACCAACAAATTCCTAGATCCAGAACCCTATAAGATCGATGTAAAGTATGAACAGTATAGAATAATTACTTTATTGAATAATCCTCCAGTACTGATAAATGCTAAATACTTGTTGGAAACATAAACTTTATGTACTTATAACCAAAAATTCCTAGATCCAGAACCCTATAAGATCGATGTAAAGTATGAACAGTACAGAATAATTACTTTATTGAATAATCCTCCAGTACTGATAAATGCTAAATACGTGTTGGAAACATAAACTTTATGTACTTATAACCAACAAATTCCTAGATCCAGATCAATATAAGATCGATGTAAAGTATGAACAGTATAGAATAATTACTTTATTGAATAATCCTCCAGTACTGATAAATGCTAAATACTTGTTGGAAACATAAACTTTATGTACTTATAACCAACAAATTCCTAGATCCAGAACCCTATAAGATCGATGTAAAGTATGAACAGTATAGAATAATTACTTTATTGAATAATCCTCCAGTACTGATAAATGCTAAATACTTGTTGGAAACATAAACTTTATGTACTTATAACCAACAAATTCCCAGATCCAGAACCCTATAAGATCGTTGTAAAGTATGAACAGTATAGAATAATTACTTTATTGAATAGTCCTCCAGTACTGATAAATGCTAAATACTTGTTGGAAACATAAACTTTATGTACTTATAACCAACAAATTCCTAGATCCAGAACCCTATAAGATCGATGTAAAGTATGAACAGTATAGAATAATTACTTTATTGAATAATCCTCCAGTACTGATAAATGCTGAATACTTGTTGGAAACATAAACTTTATGTACTTATAACCAAAAATTCCTAGATCCAGAACCCTATAAGATCGATGTAAAGTATGAACAGTACAGAATAATTACTTTATTGAATAATCCTCCAGTACTGATAAATGCTAAATACTTGTTGGAAACATAAACTTTATGTACTTATAACCAACAAATTCCTAGATCCAGAACCCTATAAGATCGATGTAAAGTATGAACAGTATAGAATAATTACATTATTGAATAATCCTCCATTACTGATAAATGCTAAATACTTGTTGGAAACATAAACTTTATATACTTATAACCAACAAATTCCTTGATCCAGAACCCTATAAGATCGATGTAAAGTATGAACAGTATTGAATAATTACTTTATTGAATAATCCTCCAGTACTGATAAATGCTAAATACTTGTTGGAAACATAAACTTTATGTACTTATAACTAACATATTCCTAGATCCAGAACCCTATAAGATCGATGTAAAGTATGAACAGTATAGAATAATTACTTTATTGAATAATCCTCCAGTACTGATAAATGCTAAATACTTGTTGGAAATATAAACTTTATGTACTTATAACCAACAAATTCCTAGATCCAGAACCCTAAGGGATCGATGTAAATGATGAACAGTACAGAATAATTACTTTATTGAATAATCCTCCAGTACTGATAAATGCTAAATACTTGTTGGAAACATAATCTTTGTGTACTTATAACCAACAAATTCCTAGATCCAGAACCCTATAAGATCGATGTAAAGTGTGAACAGTATAGCATAATTACTTCATGGAATAATCCTCCAGTACTGATAAATGCTAAATACTTGTTGGAAACATAAACTTTATGTACTTATAACCAACAAATTCCTAGATCCAGAACCCTATAAGATCGATGTAAAGTATGAACAGTATAGAATAATTACTTTATTGAATAATCCTCCAGTACTGATAAATGCTAAATACTTGTTGGAAACATAAACTTTATGTACTTATAACCAACAAATTCCTAGATCCAGAACCCTATAAGATCGATGTAAAGTATGAACAGTGTAGAATAATTACTTTATTGAATAATCCTCCAGTACTGATAAATGCTAAATACTTGTTGGAAACATAAACTTTATGTACTTATAACCAACAAATTCCTAGATCCAGAACCCTATAAGATCGATGTAAAGTATGAACAGTATAGAATAATTACTTTATTGAATAATCCTCCAGTACTGATAAATGGTAAATACTTGTTGGAAACATAAACTTTATGTACTTATAACCAAAAATTCCTAGATCCAGAACCCTATAAGATCGATGTAAAGTATGAACAGTACAGAATAATTACTTTATTGAATAATCCTCCAGTACTGATAAATGCTAAATACTTGTTGGAAGCATAAACTTTATGTACTTATAACCAACAAATTCCTAGATCCAGAACCCTATAAGATCGATGTAAAGTATGAACAGTATAGAATAATTACTTTATTGAATAATCCTCCAGTACTGATAAATGCTAAATACTTGTGGGAAACATAAACTTTATGTACTTATAACCAACAAATTCCTAGATCCAGATCCCTGTAAGATCGATGTAAAGTATGAACAGTATAGAATAATTACTTTATTGAATAATCCTCCAGTACTGATAAATGCTAAATACGTGTTGGAAACATAAACTTTATGTACTTATAACCAACAAATTCCTTGATCCAGAACCCTATAAGATAGATGTAAAGTATGAACAGTATAGAATAATTACTTTATTGAATAATCCTCCAGTACTGATAAATGCTAAATACGTGTTGGAAACATAAACTTTATGTACTTATAACCAACAAATTCCTAGATCCAGATCAATATAAGATCGATGTAAAGTATGAACAGTATAGAATAATTACTTTATTGAATAATCCTCCAGTACTGATAAATGCTAAATACTTGTTGGAAACATAAACTTTATGTACTTATAACCAACAAATTCCTAGATCCAGAACCCTATAAGATCGATGTAAAGTATGAACAGTGTAGAATAATTACTTTATTGAATAATACTCCAGTACTGATAAATGCTAAATACTTGTTGGAAACATAAACTTTATGTACTTATAACCAACAAATTCCTAGATCCAGAACCCTATAAGATCGATGTAAAGTATGAACAGTATAGAATAATTACTTTATTGAATAATCCTCCAGTACTGATAAATGCTAAATACGTGTTGGAAACATAAACTTTATGTACTTATAACCAACAAATTCCTAGATCCAGATCAATATAAGATCGATGTAAAGTATGAACAGTATAGAATAATTACTTTATTGAATAATCCTCCAGTACTGATAAATGCTAAATACGTGTTGGAAACATAAACTTTATGTACTTATAACCAACAAATTCCATGATCCAGATCAATATAAGATCGATGTAAAGTATGAACAGTATAGAATAATTACTTTATTGAATAATCCTCCAGTACTGATAAATGCTAAATACTTGTTGGAAACATAAACTTTATGTACTTATAACCAACAAATTCCTAGATCCAGAACCCTCTAAGATCGATGTAAAGTATGAACAGTATAGAATAATTACTTTATTGAATAATACTCCAGTACTGATAAATGCTAAATACTTGTTGGAAACATAAACTTTATATACTTATAACCAACAAATTCCCAGATCCAGAACCCTATAAGATCGTTGTAAAGTATGAACAGTATAGAATAATTACTTTATTGAATAGTCCTCCAGTACTGATAAATGCTAAATACTTGTTGGAAACATAAACTTTATGTACTTATAACCAACAAATTCCTAGATCCAGAACCCTATAAGATCGATGTAAAGTATGAACAGTATAGAATAATTACTTTATTGAATAATCCTCCAGTACTGATAAATGCTGAATACTTGTTGGAAACATAAACTTTATGTACTTATAACCAAAAATTCCTAGATCCAGAACCCTATAAGATCGATGTAAAGTATGAACAGTACAGAATAATTACTTTATTGAATAATCCTCCAGTACTGATAAATGCTAAATACTTGTTGGAAACATAAACTTTATGTACTTATAACCAACAAATTCCTAGATCCAGAACCCTATAAGATCGATGTAAAGTATGAACAGTATAGAATAATTACTTTATTGAATAATCCTCCAGTACTGATAAATGCTAAATACTTGTTGGAAACATAAACTTTATGTACTTATAACCAACAAATTCCTAGATCCAGAACCCTATAAGATCGATGTAAAGTATGAACAGTATAGAATAATTACTTTATTGAATAATCCTCCAGTACTGATAAATGCTAAATACTTGTTGGAAACATAAACTTTATGTACTTATAACCAACAAATTCCTAGATCCAGAACCCTATAAGATCGATGTAAAGTATGAACAGTATAGAATAATTACATTATTGAATAATCCTCCATTACTGATAAATGCTAAATACTTGTTGGAAACATAAACTTTATATACTTATAACCAACAAATTCCTTGATCCAGAACCCTATAAGATCGATGTAAAGTATGAACAGTATTGAATAATTACTTTATTGAATAATCCTCCAGTACTGATAAATGCTAAATACTTGTTGGAAACATAAACTTTATGTACTTATAACTAACATATTCCTAGATCCAGAACCCTATAAGATCGATGTAAAGTATGAACAGTATAGAATAATTACTTTATTGAATAATCCTCCAGTACTGATAAATGCTAAATACTTGTTGGAAATATAAACTTTATGTACTTATAACCAACAAATTCCTAGATCCAGAACCCTAAGGGATCGATGTAAATGATGAACAGTACAGAATAATTACTTTATTGAATAATCCTCCAGTACTGATAAATGCTAAATACTTGTTGGAAACATAATCTTTGTGTACTTATAACCAACAAATTCCTAGATCCAGAACCCTATAAGATCGATGTAAAGTGTGAACAGTATAGCATAATTACTTCATGGAATAATCCTCCAGTACTGATAAATGCTAAATACTTGTTGGAAACATAAACTTTATGTACTTATAACCAACAAATTCCTAGATCCAGAACCCTATAAGATCGATGTAAAGTATGAACAGTATAGAATAATTACTTTATTGAATAATCCTCCAGTACTGATAAATGCTAAATACTTGTTGGAAACATAAACTTTATGTACTTATAACCAACAAATTCCTAGATCCAGAACCCTATAAGATCGATGTAAAGTATGAACAGTGTAGAATAATTACTTTATTGAATAATCCTCCAGTACTGATAAATGCTAAATACTTGTTGGAAACATAAACTTTATGTACTTATAACCAACAAATTCCTAGATCCAGAACCCTATAAGATCGATGTAAAGTATGAACAGTATAGAATAATTACTTTATTGAATAATCCTCCAGTACTGATAAATGGTAAATACTTGTTGGAAACATAAACTTTATGTACTTATAACCAAAAATTCCTAGATCCAGAACCCTATAAGATCGATGTAAAGTATGAACAGTACAGAATAATTACTTTATTGAATAATCCTCCAGTACTGATAAATGCTAAATACTTGTTGGAAGCATAAACTTTATGTACTTATAACCAACAAATTCCTAGATCCAGAACCCTATAAGATCGATGTAAAGTATGAACAGTATAGAATAATTACTTTATTGAATAATCCTCCAGTACTGATAAATGCTAAATACTTGTGGGAAACATAAACTTTATGTACTTATAACCAACAAATTCCTAGATCCAGATCCCTGTAAGATCGATGTAAAGTATGAACAGTATAGAATAATTACTTTATTGAATAATCCTCCAGTACTGATAAATGCTAAATACGTGTTGGAAACATAAACTTTATGTACTTATAACCAACAAATTCCTTGATCCAGAACCCTATAAGATAGATGTAAAGTATGAACAGTATAGAATAATTACTTTATTGAATAATCCTCCAGTACTGATAAATGCTAAATACGTGTTGGAAACATAAACTTTATGTACTTATAACCAACAAATTCCTAGATCCAGATCAATATAAGATCGATGTAAAGTATGAACAGTATAGAATAATTACTTTATTGAATAATCCTCCAGTACTGATAAATGCTAAATACTTGTTGGAAACATAAACTTTATGTACTTATAACCAACAAATTCCTAGATCCAGAACCCTATAAGATCGATGTAAAGTATGAACAGTGTAGAATAATTACTTTATTGAATAATACTCCAGTACTGATAAATGCTAAATACTTGTTGGAAACATAAACTTTATGTACTTATAACCAACAAATTCCTAGATCCAGAACCCTATAAGATCGATGTAAAGTATGAACAGTATAGAATAATTACTTTATTGAATAATCCTCCAGTACTGATAAATGCTAAATACGTGTTGGAAACATAAACTTTATGTACTTATAACCAACAAATTCCTAGATCCAGATCAATATAAGATCGATGTAAAGTATGAACAGTATAGAATAATTACTTTATTGAATAATCCTCCAGTACTGATAAATGCTAAATACGTGTTGGAAACATAAACTTTATGTACTTATAACCAACAAATTCCATGATCCAGATCAATATAAGATCGATGTAAAGTATGAACAGTATAGAATAATTACTTTATTGAATAATCCTCCAGTACTGATAAATGCTAAATACTTGTTGGAAACATAAACTTTATGTACTTATAACCAACAAATTCCTAGATCCAGAACCCTCTAAGATCGATGTAAAGTATGAACAGTATAGAATAATTACTTTATTGAATAATACTCCAGTACTGATAAATGCTAAATACTTGTTGGAAACATAAACTTTATATACTTATAACCAACAAATTCCCAGATCCAGAACCCTATAAGATCGTTGTAAAGTATGAACAGTATAGAATAATTACTTTATTGAATAGTCCTCCAGTACTGATAAATGCTAAATACTTGTTGGAAACATAAACTTTATGTACTTATAACCAACAAATTCCTAGATCCAGAACCCTATAAGATCGATGTAAAGTATGAACAGTATAGAATAATTACTTTATTGAATAATCCTCCAGTACTGATAAATGCTGAATACTTGTTGGAAACATAAACTTTATGTACTTATAACCAAAAATTCCTAGATCCAGAACCCTATAAGATCGATGTAAAGTATGAACAGTACAGAATAATTACTTTATTGAATAATCCTCCAGTACTGATAAATGCTAAATACTTGTTGGAAACATAAACTTTATGTACTTATAACCAACAAATTCCTAGATCCAGAACCCTATAAGATCGATGTAAAGTATGAACAGTATAGAATAATTACTTTATTGAATAATCCTCCAGTACTGATAAATGCTAAATACTTGTTGGAAACATAAACTTTATGTACTTATAACCAACAAATTCCTAGATCCAGAACCCTATAAGATCGATGTAAAGTATGAACAGTATAGAATAATTACTTTATTGAATAATCCTCCAGTACTGATAAATGCTAAATACTTGTTGGAAACATAAACTTTATGTACTTATAACCTACAAATTCCTAGATCCAGAACCCTATAAGATCGATGTAAAGTATGAACAGTGTAGAATAATTACTTTATTGAATAATCCTCCAGTACTGATAAATGCTAAATACTTGTTGGAAACATAAACTTTATGTACTTATAACCAACAAATTCCTAGATCCAGAACCCTATAAGATCGATGTAAAGTATGAACAGTATAGAATAATTACTTTAATGAATAATCCTCCAGTACTGATAAATGGTAAATACTTGTTGGAAACATAAACTTTATGTACTTATAACCAAAAATTCCTAGATCCAGAACCCTATAAGATCGATGTAAAGTATGAACAGTACAGAATAATTACTTTATTGAAAAATCCTCCAGTACTGATAAATGCTAAATACTTGTGGGAAACATAAACTTTATGTACTTATAACCAACAAATTCCTAGATCCAGATCCCTGTAAGATCGATGTAAAGTATGAACAGTATAGAATAATTACTTTATTGAATAATCCTCCAGTACTGATAAATGCTAAATACGTGTTGGAAACATAAACTTTATGTACTTATAACCAACAAATTCCTTGATCCAGAACCCTATAAGATAGATGTAAAGTATGAACAGTATAGAATAATTACTTTATTGAATAATCCTCCAGTACTGATAAATGCTAAATACGTGTTGGAAACATAAACTTTATGTACTTATAACCAACAAATTCCTAGATCCAGATCAATATAAGATCGATGTAAAGTATGAACAGTATAGAATAATTACTTTATTGAATAATCCTCCAGTACTGATAAATGCTAAATACTTGTTGGAAACATAAACTTTATGTACTTATAACCAACAAATTCCTAGATCCAGAACCCTATAAGATCGATGTAAAGTATGAACAGTATAGAATAATTACTTTATTGAATAATCCTCCAGTACTGATAAATGGTAAATACTTGTTGGAAACATAAACTTTATGTACTTATAACCAAAAATTCTTAGATCCAGAACCCTATAAGATCGATGTAAAGTATGAACAGTACAGAATAATTACTTTATTGAATAATCCTCCAGTACTGATAAATGCTAAATACTTGTTGGAAACATAAACTTTATGTACTTATAACCAACAAATTCCTAGATCCAGAACCCTATAAGATCGATGTAAAGTATGAACAGTATAGAATAATTACTTTATTGAATAATCCTCCAGTACTGATAAATGCTAAATACTTGTGGGAAACATAAACTTTATGTACTTATAACCAACAAATTCCTAGATCCAGATCCCTGTAAGATCGATGTAAAGTATGAACAGTATAGAATAATTACTTTATTGAATAATCCTCCAGTACTGATAAATGCTAAATACTTGTTGGAAACATAAACTTTATGTACTTATAACCAACAAATTCCTTGATCCAGAACCCTATAAGATAGATGTAAAGTATGAACAGTATAGAATAATTACTTTATTGAATAATCCTCCAGTACTGATAAATGCTAAATACGTGTTGGAAACATAAACTTTATGTACTTATAACCAACAAATTCCTAGATCCAGATCAATATAAGATCGATGTAAAGTATGAACAGTATAGAATAATTACTTTATTGAATAATCCTCCAGTACTGATAAATGCTAAATACTTGTTGGAAACATAAACTTTATGTACTTATAACCAACAAATTCCTAGATCCAAAACCCTATAAGATCGATGTAAAGTATGAACAGTATAGAATAATTACTTTATTGAATAATCCTCCAGTACTGATAAATGCTAAATACTTGTTGGAAACATAAACTTTATGTACTTATAACCAACAAATTCCCAGATCCAGAACCCTATAAGATCGTTGTAAAGTATGAACAGTATAGAATAATTACTTTATTGAATAGTCCTCCAGTACTGATAAGTGCTAAATACTTGTTGGAAACATAAACTTTATGTACTTATAACCAACAAATTCCTAGATCCAGAACCCTATAAGATCGATGTAAAGTATGAACAGTATAGAATAATTACTTTATTGAATAATCCTCCAGTACTGATAAATGCTAAATACTTGTGGGAAACATAAACTTTATGTACTTATAACCAAAAATTCCTAGATCCAGAACCCTATAAGATCGATGTAAAGTATGAACAGTACAGAATACTTACTTTATTGAATAATCCTCCAGTACTGATAAATGCTAAATACTTGTTGGAAACATAAACTTTATGTACTTATAACCAACAAATTCCTAGATCCAGAACCCTATAAGATCGATGTAAAGTATGAACAGTATAGAATAATTACTTTATTGAATAATCCTCCAGTACTGATAAATGCTAAATACTTGTTGGAAACATAAACTTTATGTACTTATAACCAAAAATTCCTAGATCCAGAACCCTATAAGATCGATGTAAAGTATGAACAGTACAGAATAATTACTTTATTGAATAATCCTCCAGTACTGATAAATGCTAAATACTTGTTGGAAACATAAACTTTATGTACTTATAACCAACAAATTCCTAGATCCAGAACCCTATAAGATCGATGTAAAGTATGAACAGTATAGAATAATTACTTTATTGAATAATCCTCCAGTACTGATAAATGCTAAATACTTGTTGGAAACATAAACTTTATGTACTTATAACCAACAAATTCCTAGATCCAGAACCTTATAAGATCGATGTAAAGTATGAACAGTGTAGAATAATTACTTTATTGAATAATCCTCCAGTACTGATAAATGCTAAATACTTGTTGGAAACATAAACTTTATGTACTTATAACCAACAATTTCCTAGATCCAGAACCCTATAAGATCGATGTAAAGTATGAAGGGTATAGAATAATTACTTTATTGAATAATCCTCCAGTACTGATAAATGGTAAATACTTGTTGGAAACATAAACTTTATGTACTTGTAACCAAAAATTCCTAGATCCAGAACCCTATAAGATCGATGTAAAGTATGAACAGTACAGAATAATTACTTTATTGAATAATCCTCCAGTACTGATAAATGCTAAATACTTGTTGGAAACATAAACTTTATGTACTTATAACCAACAAATTCCTAGATCCAGAACCCTATAAGATCGATGTAAAGTATGAACAGTATAGAATAATTACTTTATTGAATAATCCTCCAGTACTGATAAATGCTAAATACTTGTGGGAAACATAAACTTTATGTACTTATAACCAACAAATTCCTAGATCCAGATCCCTGTAAGATCGATGTAAAGTATGAACAGTATAGAATAATTACTTTATTGAATAATCCTCCAGTACTGATAAATGCTAAATACGTGTTGGAAACATAAACGTTATGTACTTATAACCAACAAATTCCTTGATTCAGAACCCTATAAGATAGATGTAAAGTATGAACAGTATAGAATAATTACTTTATTGAATAATCCTCCAGTACTGATAAATGCTAAATACGTGTTGGAAACATAAACTTTATGTACTTATAACCTACAAATTCCTAGATCCAGATCAATATAAGATCGATGTAAAGTATGAACAGTATAGAATAATTACTTTATTGAATAATCCTCCAGTACTGATAAATTCTAAATACTTGTTGGAAACATAAACTTTATGTACTTATAACCAACAAATTCCTAGATCCAGAACCCTATAAGATCGATGTAAAGTATGAACAGTATAGAATAATTACTTTATTGAATAATCCTCCAGTACTGATAAATGCTAAATACTTGTTGGAAACATAAACGTTATGTACTTATAACCAACAAATTCCCAGATCCAGAACCCTATAAGATCGTTGTAAAGTATGAACAGTATAGAATAATTACTTTATTGAATAGTCCTCCAGTACTGATAAATGCTAAATACTTGTTGGAAACATAAACTTTATGTACTTATAACCAACAAATTCCTAGATCCAGAACCCTATAAGATCGATGTAAAGTATGAACAGTATAGAATAATTACTTTATTGAATAATCCTCCAGTACTGATAAATGCTGAATACTTGTTGGAAACATAAACTTTATGTACTTATAACCAAAAATTCCTAGATCCAGAACCCTATAAGATCGATGTAAAGTATGAACAGTACAGAATAATTACTTTATTGAATAATCCTCCAGTACTGATAAATGCTAAATACTTGTTGGAAACATAAACTTTATGTACTTATAACCAACAAATTCCTAGATCCAGAACCCTATAAGATCGATGTAAAGTATGAACAGTATAGAATAAATACTTTATTGAATAATACTCCAGTACTGATAAATGCTAAGTACTTGTTGGAAACATAAACTTTATGTACTTATAACCAACAAATTCCTAGATCCAGAACCCTATAAGATCGATGTAAAGTATGAACAGTATAGAATAATTACTTTATTGAATAATCCTCCAGTACTGATAAATGCTAAATACTTGTGGGAAACATAAACTTTATGTACTTATAACCAACAAATTCCTAGATCCAGATCCCTATAAGATCGATGTAAAGTATGAACAGTATAGAATAATTACTTTATTGAATAATCCTCCAGTACTGATAAATGCTAAATACGTGTTGGAAACATAAACTTTATGTACTTATAACCAACAATTCCTTGATCCAGAACCCTATAAAATAGATGTAAAGTATGAACAGTATAGAATAATTACTTTATTGAATAATCCTCCAGTACTGATAAATGCTAAATACGTGTTGGAAACATAAACTTTATGTACTTATAACTAACAAATTCCTAGATCCAGATCAATATAAGATCGATGTAAAGTATGAACAGTATAGAATAATTACTTTATTGAATAATCCTCCAGTACTGATAAATGCTAAATACTTGTTGGAAACATAAACTTTATGTACTTAAAACCAACAAATTCCCAGATCCAGAACCCTATAAGATCGTTGTAAAGTATGAACAGTATAGAATAATTACTTTATTGAATAATGTTCCAGTACTGATAAATGCTAAATACTTGTTGGAAACATAAACTTTATGTACTTATAACCACCAAAATCCTAGATCCAGAACCCTATAAGATCGATGTAAAGTATGAACAGTATAGAAAAAATACATTATTGAATAATCCTCCAGTACTGATAAATGCTAAATACTTGTTGGAAACATAAACTTTATGTACTTATAACCAACAAATTCCTTGATCCAGAACCCTATAAGATCGATGTAAAGTATGAACAGTATTGAATAATTACTTTATTGAATAATCCTCCAGTACTGATAAATGCTAAATACTTGTTGGAAACATAAACCTTATGTACTTATAACCAACAAATTCCTTGATCCAGAACCCTATAAGATCGATGTAAAGTATGAACAGTATAGAATAATTACTTTTTTTAATAATCCTCCAGTACTGATAAATGCTAAATACGTGTTGGAAACATAAACTTTATGTACTTATAACCAACAAATTCCTTGATCCAGAACCCTATAAGATCGATGTAAATTATGAACAGTATAGAATAATTACTTTATTGAATAATCCTCCAGTACTGATAAATGCTAAATACGGGTTGGAAACATAAACTTTATATACTTATAACCAACAAATTCCTTGATCCAGAACCCTATAAGATCGATGTAAAGTATGAACAGTATAGAATAATTACTTTATTGAATAATCCTCCAGTACTGATAAATGCTAAATACGTGTTGGAAACATAAACTTTATGTACTTATAACCAACAAATTCCTTGATCCAGAACCCTATAAGATCGATGTAAAGTATGAACAGTATAGAATAATTACTTTATTGAATAATGCTCCAGTACTGATAAATGCTAAATACTTGTTGGAAACATAAACTTTATGTACTTATAACCAACAAATTCCTAGATCCAGAACCCTATAAGATCAATGTAAATTATGAACAGTATAGAATAATTACTTTATTGAATAATCCTCCAGTACTGATAAATGCTAAATACATGTTGGAAACAAAAACTTTATGTACTTATAACCAACAAATTCCTTGATCCAGAACCCTATAAGATCGGTGTAAAGTATGAACAGTATAGAATAATTACTTTATTGAATAATCCTCCAGTACTGATAAATGCTAAATACGTGTTGGAAACACAATCTTTATGTACTTATAACCAACAAATTCCTTGATCCAGAACCCTATAAGATCGATGTAATTTATGAACAGTATAGAATAATTACTTTATTGAATAATCCTCCAGTACTGATAAATGCTAAATACTTGTTGGACACATAAACTTTATGTACTTATAACCAACAAATTCCTAGATCCAGAACCCTATAAGGTAGATGTAAAGTATGAACAGTATAGAATAATTACTTTATTGAATAATCCTCCAGTACTGATAAATGCTAAATACTTGTTGGAAACATAAACTTTATGTACTTATAACCAACAAATTCCTAGATCCAGATCCCTATAAGATCGATGTAAAGTTTGAACAGTATAGAATAATTACTTTATTGAATAATCCTCCAGTACTGATAAATGCTAAAGACTTGTTGGAAACATAAGCTTTATGTACTTATAACCAACAAATTCCTAGATCCAGAACCCTATAAGATCGATGTAAAGTATGAACAGTATAGAATAATTACTTTATTGAATAATCCTCCAGTACTGATAAATGCTAATTACTTGTTGGAAAAATAAAATTTATGTACTTATAACCAACAAATTCCTAGATCCAGAACCCTATAAGATCAATGTAAAGTATGAACAGTATAGAATAATTACTTTATTGAATAATCCTCCAGTACTGATAAATGCTAAATACTTGTTGGAAACATAAACTTTATGTACTTATAACCAACAAATTCCTTGATCCAGAACCCTATAAGATCGATGTAAAGTATGAACAGTATTGAATAATTACTTTATTGAATAATCCTCCAGTACTGATAAATGCTAAATACTTGTTGGAAACATAAACTTTATGTACTTATAACTAACATATTCCTAGATCCAGAACCCTATAAGATCGATGTAAAGTATGAACAGTATAGAATAATTACTTTATTGAATAATCCTCCAGTACTGATAAATGCTAAATACTTGTTGGAAACATAAACTTTATGTACTTATAACCAACAAATTCCTAGATCCAGAACCCTATAAGACCAATGTAAAGTATGAACAGTATAGAATAATTACTTTATTGAATAATCCTCCAGTACTGATAAATGCTAAATACTTGTTGGAAACATAAACTTTATGTACTTATAACCAACAAATTCCTAGATCCAGAACCCTATAAGATCGATGTAAAGTATGAACAGTATAGAATAATTACTTTATTGAATAATCCTCCAGTACTGATAAATGCTAAATACTTGTTGGAAACATAAACTTTATGTACTTATAACCAACAAATTCCTAGATCCAGAACCCTATAAGATCGATGTAATTTATGAACAGTATAGAATAATTACTTTATTGACTAATCCTCCAGTACTGATAAATGCTAAATACTTGTTGGAAACATAAACTTTATGTACTTATAACCAACAAATTCCTAGATCCAGAACCCTATAAGATAGATGTAAAGTATGAACAGTATAGAATAATTACTTTATTGAATAATCCTCCGGTACTGATAAATGCTAAATACTTGTTGGAAACATAAACTTTATGTACTTATAACCAACAAATTCCTAGATCCAGATCCCTATAAGATCGATCTAAAGTTTGAACAGTATAGTATAATTACTTTATTGAATAATCCTCCAGTACTGATAAATGCTAAATACTTGTTGGAAACATAAACTTTATGTACTTATAACCAACAAATTCCTAGATCCAGAACCCTATAAGATCGATGTAAAGTATGAACAGTATAGAATAATTACTTTATTGAATAATCCTCCAGTACTGATAAATGCTAAATACTTGTTGGAAACATAAACTTTATGTACTTATAACCAACAAATTCCTAGATCCAGAACCCTATAAGATCGATGTAAAGTATGAACAGTATAGAATAATTACATTATTGAATAATCCTCCAGTACTGATAAATGCTAAATACTTGTTGGAAACATAAACTTTATGTACTTATAACCAACAAATTCCTTGATCCAGAACCCTATAAGATCGATGTAAAGTATGAACAGTATTGAATATTTACTTTATTGCATAATGCTCCAGTACTGATAAATGCTAAATACTTGTTGGAAACATAAACTTTATGTACTTATAACCAACAAATTCCTAGATCCAGAACCCTATAAGATCAATGTAAAGTATGAACAGTATAGAATAATTACTTTATTGAATAATCCTCCAGTACTGGTAAATGCTAAATACATGTTGGAAACAAAAACTTTATGTACTTATAACCAACAAATTCCTTGATCCAGAACCCTATAAGATCGATGTAAAGTATGAACAGCATAGAATAATTACTTTATTGAATAATCCTCCAGTACTGATAAATGCTAAATACGTGTTGGAAACACAATCTTTATGTACTTATAACCAACAAATTCCTTGATCCAGAACCCTATAAGATCGATGTAATTTATGAACAGTATAGAATAATTACTTTATTGAATAATCCTCCAGTACTGATAAATGCTAAATACTTGTTGGACACATAAACTTTATGTACTTATAACCAACAAATTCCTAGATCCAGAACCCTATAAGATAGATGTAAAGTATGAACAGTATAGAATAATTACTTTATTGAATAATCCTCCATTACTGATAAATGCTAAATACTTGTTGGAAACATAAACTTTATGTACTTATAACCAACAAATTCCTAGATCCAGATCCCTATAAGATCGATGTAAAGTTTGAACAGTACAGAATAATTACTTTATTGAATAATCCTCCAGTACTGATAAATGCTAAAGACTTGTTGGAAACATAAGCTTTATGTACTTATAACCAACAAATTCCTAGATCCAGAACCCTATAAGATCGATGTAAAGTATGAACAGTATAGAATAATTACTTTATTGAATAATCCTCCAGTACTGATAAATGCTAATTACTTGTTGGAAAAATAAAATTTATGTACTTATAACCAACAAATTCCTAGATCCAGAACCCTATAAGATCAATGTAAAGTATGAACAGTATAGAATAATTACTTTATTGAATAATCCTCCAGTACTGATAAATGCTAAATACTTGTTGGAAACATAAACTTTATGTACTTATAACCAACAAATTCCTTGATCCAGAACCCTATAAGATCGATGTAAAGTATGAACAGTATTGAATAATTACTTTATTGAATAATCCTCCAGTACTGATAAATGCTAAATACTTGTTGGAAACATAAACTTTATGTACTTATAACTAACATATTCCTAGATCCAGAACCCTATAAGATCGATGTAAAGTATGAACAGTATAGAATAATTACTTTATTGAATAATCCTCCAGTACTGATAAATGCTAAATACTTGATGGAAACATAAACTTTATGTACTTATAACCAACAAATTCCTAGATCCAGAACCCTATAAGACCAATGTAAAGTATGAACAGTATAGAATAATTACTTTATTGAATAATCCTCCAGTACTGATAAATGCTAAATACTTGTTGGAAACATAAACTTTATGTACTTATAACCAACAAATTCCTAGATCCAGAACCCTATAAGATCGATGTAAAGTATGAACAGTATAGAATAATTACTTTATTGAATAATCCGCCAGTACTGATAAATGCTAAATACTTGTTGGAAACATAAACTTTATGTACTTATAACCAACAAATTCCTAGATCCAGAACCCTATAAGATCGATGTAATTTATGAACAGTATAGAATAATTACTTTATTGACTAATCCTCCAGTACTGATAAATGCTAAATACTTGTTGGAAACATAAACTTTATGTACTTATAACCAACAAATTCCTAGATCCAGAACCCTATAAGATAGATGTAAAGTATGAACAGTATAGAATAATTACTTTATTGAATAATCCTCCGGTACTGATAAATGCTAAATACTTGTTGGAAACATAAACTTTATGTACTTATAACCAACAAATTCCTAGATCCAGATCCCTATAAGATCGATGTAAAGTTTGAACAGTATATTATAATTACTTTATTGAATAATCCTCCAGTACTGATAAATGCTAAATACTTGTTGGAAACATAAACTTTATGTACTTATAACCAACAAATTCCTAGATCCAGAACCCTATAAGATCGATGTAAAGTATGAACAGTATAGAATAATTACTTTATTGAATAATCCTCCAGTACTGATAAATGCTAAATACTTGTTGGAAACATAAACTTTATGTACTTATAACCAACAAATTCCTAGATCCAGAACCCTATAAGATCGATGTAAAGTATGAACAGTATTGAATATTTACTTTATTGCATAATGCTCCAGTACTGATAAATGCTAAATACTTGTTGGAAACATAAACTTTATGTACTTATAACCAACAAATTCCTAGATCCAGAACCCTATAAGATCAATGTAAAGTATGAACAGTATAGAATAATTACTTTATTGAATAATCCTCCAGTACTGGTAAATGCTAAATACATGTTGGAAACAAAAACTTTATGTACTTATGACCAACAAATTCCTTGATCCAGAACCCTATAAGATCGATGTAAAGTATGAACAGCATAGAATAATTACTTTATTGAATAATCCTCCAGTACTGATAAATGCTAAATACGTGTTGGAAACACAATCTTTATGTACTTATAACCAACAAATTCCTTGATCCAGAACCCTATAAGATCGATGTAATTTATGAACAGTATAGAATAATTACTTTATTGAATAATCCTCCAGTACTGATAAATGCTAAATACTTGTTGGACACATAAACTTTATGTACTTATAACCAACAAATTCCTAGATCCAGAACCCTATAAGATAGATGTAAAGTATGAACAGTATAGAATAATTACTTTATTGAATAATCCTCCATTACTGATAAATGCTAAATACTTGTTGGAAACATAAACTTTATGTACTTATAACCAACAAATTCCTAGATCCAGATCCCTATAAGATCGATGTAAAGTTTGAACAGTACAGAATAATTACTTTATTGAATAATCCTCCAGTACTGATAAATGCTAAAGACTTGTTGGAAACATAAGCTTTATGTACTTATAACCAACAAATTCCTAGATCCAGAACCCTATAAGATCGATGTAAAGTATGAACAGTATAGAATAATTACTTTATTGAATAATCCTCCAGTACTGATAAATGCTAATTACTTGTTGGAAAAATAAAATTTATGTACTTATAACCAACAAATTCCTAGATCCAGAACCCTATAAGATCAATGTAAAGTATGAACAGTATAGAATAATTACTTTATTGAATAATCCTCCAGTACTGATAAATGCTAAATACTTGTTGGAAACATAAACTTTATGTACTTATAACCAACAAATTCCTTGATCCAGAACCCTATAAGATCGATGTAAAGTATGAACAGTATTGAATAATTACTTTATTGAATAATCCTCCAGTACTGATAAATGCTAAATACTTGTTGGAAACATAAACTTTATGTACTTATAACTAACATATTCCTAGATCCAGAACCCTATAAGATCGATGTAAAGTATGAACAGTATAGAATAATTACTTTATTGAATAATCCTCCAGTACTGATAAATGCTAAATACTTGATGGAAACATAAACTTTATGTACTTATAACCAACAAATTCCTAGATCCAGAACCCTATAAGACCAATGTAAAGTATGAACAGTATAGAATAATTACTTTATTGAATAATCCTCCAGTACTGATAAATGCTAAATACTTGTTGGAAACATAAACTTTATGTACTTATAACCAACAAATTCCTAGATCCAGAACCCTATAAGATCGATGTAAAGTATGAACAGTATAGAATAATTACTTTATTGAATAATCCGCCAGTACTGATAAATGCTAAATACTTGTTGGAAACATAAACTTTATGTACTTATAACCAACAAATTCCTAGATCCAGAACCCTATAAGATCGATGTAATTTATGAACAGTATAGAATAATTACTTTATTGACTAATCCTCCAGTACTGATAAATGCTAAATACTTGTTGGAAACATAAACTTTATGTACTTATAACCAACAAATTCCTAGATCCAGAACCCTATAAGATAGATGTAAAGTATGAACAGTATAGAATAATTACTTTATTGAATAATCCTCCGGTACTGATAAATGCTAAATACTTGTTGGAAACATAAACTTTATGTACTTATAACCAACAAATTCCTAGATCCAGATCCCTATAAGATCGATGTAAAGTTTGAACAGTATAGTATAATTACTTTATTGAATAATCCTCCAGTACTGATAAATGCTAAATACTTGTTGGAAACATAAACTTTATGTACTTATAACCAACAAATTCCTAGATCCAGAACCCTATAAGATCGATGTAAAGTATGAACAGTATAGAATAATTACTTTATTGAATAATCCTCCAGTACTGATAAATGCTAAATACTTGTTGGAAACATAAACTTTATGTACTTATAACCAACAAATTCCTAGATCCAGAACCCTATAAGATCGATGTAAAGTATGAACAGTATAGAATAATTACATTATTGAATAATCCTCCAGTACTGATAAATGCTAAATACTTGTTGGAAACATAAACTTTATGTTCTTATAACCAACAAATTCCTTGATCCACAACCCTATAAGATCGATGTAAAGTATGAACAGTATTGAATATTTACTTTATTGAATAATGCTCCAGTACTGATAAATGCTAAATACTTGTTGGAAACATAAACTTTATGTACTTATAACCAACAAATTCCTAGATCCAGAACCCTATAAGATCAATGTAAAGTATGAACAGTATAGAATAATTACTTTATTGAATAATCCTCCAGTACTGATAAATGCTAAATACATGTTGGAAACAAAAACTTTATGTACTTATAACCAACAAATTCCTTGATCCAGAACCCTATAAGATCGATGTAAAGTATGAACAGTATAGAATAATTACTTTATTGAATAATCCTCCAGTACTGATAAATGCTAAATACGTGTTGGAAACACAATCTTTATGTACTTATAACCAACAAATTCCTTGATCCAGAACCCTATAAGATCGATGTAATTTATGAACAGTATAGAATAATTACTTTATTGAATAATCCTCCAGTACTGATAAATGCTAAATACTTGTTGGACACATAAACTTTATGTACTTATAACCAACAAATTCCTAGATCCAGAACCCTATAAGATAGATGTAAAGTATGAACAGTATAGAATAATTACTTTATTGAATAATCCTCCAGTACTGATAAATGCTAAATACTTGTTGGAAACATAAACTTTATGTACTTATAACCAACAAATTCCTAGATCCAGATCCCTATAAGATCGATGTAAAGTTTGAACAGTATATAATAATTACTTTATTGAATAATCCTCCAGTACTGATAAATGCTAAAGACTTGTTGGAAACATAAGCTTTATGTACTTATAACCAACAAATTCCTAGATCCAGAACCCTATAAGATCGATGTAAAGTATGAACAGTATAGAATAATTACTTTATTGAATAATCCTCCAGTACTGATAAATGCTAAATACTTGTTGGAAACATAAACTTTATGTACTTATAACTAACATATTCCTAGATCCAGAACCCTATAAGATCGATGTAAAGTATGAACAGTATAGAATAATTACTTTATTGAATAATCCTCCAGTACTGATAAATGCTAAATACTTGTTGGAAACATAAACTTTATGTACTTATAACCAACAAATTCCTAGATCCAGAACCCTATAAGACCAATGTAAAGTATGAACAGTATAGAATAATTACTTTATTGAATAATCCTCCAGTACTGATAAATGCTAAATACTTGTTGGAAACATAAACTTTATGTACTTATAACCACCAAATTCCTAGATCCAGAACCCTATAAGATCGATGTAAAGTATGAACAGTATAGAATAATTACTTTATTGAATAATCCTCCAGTACTGATAAATGCTAAATACTTGTTGGAAACATAAACTTTATGTACTTATAACCAACAAATTCCTAGATCCAGAACCCTATAAGATCGATGTAATTTATGAACAGTATAGAATAATTACTTTATTGACTAATCCTCCAGTACTGATAAATGCTAAATACTTGTTGGAAACATAAACTTTATGTACTTATAACCAACAAATTCCTAGATCCAGAACCCTATAAGATAGATGTAAAGTATGAACAGTATAGAATAATTACTTTATTGAATAATCCTCCGGTACTGATAAATGCTAAATACTTGTTGGAAACATAAACTTTATGTACTTATAACCAACAAATTCCTAGATCCAGATCCCTATAAGTTCGATGTAAAGTTTGAACAGTATAGTATAATTACTTTATTGAATAATCCTCCAGTACTGAAAAATGCTAAATACTTGTTGGAAACATAAACTTTATGTACTTATAACCAACAAATTCCTAGATCCAGAACCCTATAAGACCAATGTAAAGTATGAACAGTATAGAATAATTACTTTATTGAATAATCCTCCAGTACTGATAAATGCTAAATACATGTTGGAAACAAAAACTTTATGTACTTATAACCAACAAATTCCTTGATCCAGAACCCTATAAGATCGATGTAAAGTATGAACAGCATAGAATAATTACTTTATTGAATAATCCTCCAGTACTGATAAATGCTAAATACGTGTTGGAAACACAATCTTTATGTACTTATAACCAACAAATTCCTTGATCCAGAACCCTATAAGATCGATGTAATTTATGAACAGTATAGAATAATTACTTTATTGAATAATCCTCCAGTACTGATAAATGCTAAATACTTGTTGGACACATAAACTTTATGTACTTATAACCAACAAATTCCTAGATCCAGAACCCTATAAGATAGATGTAAAGTATGAACAGTATAGAATAATTACTTTATTGAATAATCCTCCATTACTGATAAATGCTAAATACTTGTTGGAAACATAAACTTTATGTACTTATAACCAACAAATTCCTAGATCCAGATCCCTATAAGATCGATGTAAAGTTTGAACAGTACAGAATAATTACTTTGTTGAATAATCCTCCAGTACTGATAAATGCTAAAGACTTGTTGGAAACATAAGCTTTATGTACTTATAACCAACAAATTCCTAGATCCAGAACCCTATAAGATCGATGTAAAGTATGAACAGTATAGAATAATTACTTTATTGAATAATCCTCCAGTACTGATAAATGCTAATTACTTGTTGGAAAAATAAAATTTATGTACTTATAACCAACAAATTCCTAGATCCAGAACCCTATAAGATCAATGTAAAGTATGAACAGTATAGAATAATTACTTTATTGAATAATCCTCCAGTACTGATAAATGCTAAATACTTGTTGGAAACATAAACTTTATGTACTTATAACCAACAAATTCCTTGATCCAGAACCCTATAAGATCGATGTAAAGTATGAACAGTATTGAATAATTACTTTATTGAATAATCCTCCAGTACTGATAAATGCTAAATACTTGTTGGAAACATAAACTTTATGTACTTATAACTAACATATTCCTAGATCCAGAACCCTATAAGATCGATGTAAAGTATGAACAGTATAGAATAATTACTTTATTGAATAATCCTCCAGTACTGATAAATGCTAAATACTTGATGGAAACATAAACTTTATGTACTTATAACCAACAAATTCCTAGATCCAGAACCCTATAAGACCAATGTAAAGTATGAACAGTATAGAATAATTACTTTATTGAATAATCCTCCAGTACTGATAAATGCTAAATACTTGTTGGAAACATAAACTTTATGTACTTATAACCAACAAATTCCTAGATCCAGAACCCTATAAGATCGATGTAAAGTATGAACAGTATAGAATAATTACTTTATTGAATAATCCGCTAGTACTGATAAATGCTAAATACTTGTTGGAAACATAAACTTTATGTACTTATAACCAACAAATTCCTAGATCCAGAACCCTATAAGATCGATGTAATTTATGAACAGTATAGAATAATTACTTTATTGACTAATCCTCCAGTACTGATAAATGCTAAATACTTGTTGGAAACATAAACTTTATGTACTTATAACCAACAAATTCCTAGATCCAGAACCCTATAAGATAGATGTAAAGTATGAACAGTATAGAATAATTACTTTATTGAATAATCCTCCGGTACTGATAAATGCTAAATACTTGTTGGAAACATAAACTTTATGTACTTATAACCAACAAATTCCTAGATCCAGATCCCTATAAGATCGATGTAAAGTTTGAACAGTATAGTATAATTACTTTATTGAATAATCCTCCAGTACTGATAAATGCTAAATACTTGTTGGAAACATAAACTTTATGTACTTATAACCAACAAATTCCTAGATCCAGAACCCTATAAGATCGATGTAAAGTATGAACAGTATAGAATAATTACTTTATTGAATAATCCTCCAGTACTGATAAATGCTAAATACTTGTTGGAAACATAAACTTTATGTACTTATAACCAACAAATTCCTAGATCCAGAACCCTATAAGATCGATGTAAAGTATGAACAGTATAGAATAATTACATTATTGAATAATCCTCCAGTACTGATAAATGCTAAATACTTGTTGGAAACATAAACTTTATGTACTTATAACCAACAAATTCCTTGATCCACAACCCTATAAGATCGATGTAAAGTATGAACAGTATTGAATATTTACTTTATTGAATAATGCTCCAGTACTGATAAATGCTAAATACTTGTTGGAAACATAAACTTTATGTACTTATAACCAACAAATTCCTAGATCCAGAACCCTATAAGATCAATGTAAAGTATGAACAGTATAGAATAATTACTTTATTGAATAATCCTCCAGTACTGATAAATGCTAAATACATGTTGGAAACAAAAACTTTATGTACTTATAACCAACAAATTCCTTGATCCAGAACCCTATAAGATCTATGTAAAGTATGAACAGTATAGAATAATTACTTTATTGAATAATCCTCCAGTACTGATAAATGCTAAATACGTGTTGGAAACACAATCTTTATGTACTTATAACCAACAAATTCCTTGATCCAGAACCCTATAAGATCGATGTAATTTATGAACAGTATAGAATAATTACTTTATTGAATAATCCTCCAGTACTGATAAATGCTAAATACTTGTTGGACACATAAACTTTATGTACTTATAACCAACAAATTCCTAGATCCAGAACCCTATAAGATAGATGTAAAGTATGAACAGTATAGAATAATTACTTTATTGAATAATCCTCCAGTACTGATAAATGCTAAATACTTGTTGGAAACATAAACTTTATGTACTTATAACCAACAAATTCCTAGATCCAGATCCCTATAAGATCGATGTTAAGTTTGAACAGTATAGAATAATTACTTTATTGAATAATCCTCCAGTACTGATAAATGCTAAAGACTTGTTGGAAACATAAGCTTTATGTACTTATAACCAACAAATTCCTAGATCCAGAACCCTATAAGATCGATGTAAAGTATGAACAGTATAGAATAATTACTTTATTGAATAATCCTCCAGTACTGATAAATGCTAAATACTTGTTGGAAACATAAACTTTATGTACTTATAACTAACATATTCCTAGATCCAGAACCCTATAAGATCGATGTAAAGTATGAACAGTATAGAATAATTACTTTATTGAATAATCCTACAGTACTGATAAATGCTAAATACTTGTTGGAAACATAAACTTTATGTACTTATAACCAACAAATTCCTAGATCCAGAACCCTATAAGACCAATGTAAAGTATGAACAGTATAGAATAATTACTTTATTGAATAATACTCCAGTACTGATAAATGCTAAATACTTGTTGGAAACATAAACTTTATGTACTTATAACCACCAAATTCCTAGATCCAGAACCCTATAAGATCGATGTAAAGTATGAACAGTATAGAATAATTACTTTATTGAATAATCCTCCAGTACTGATAAATGCTAAATACTTGTTGGAAACATAAACTTTATGTACTTATAACCAACAAATTCCTAGATCCAGAACCCTATAAGATCGATGTAATTTATGAACAGTATAGAATAATTACTTTATTGACTAATCCTCCAGTACTGATAAATGCTAAATACTTGTTGGAAACATAAACTTTATGTACTTATAACCAACAAATTCCTAGATCCAGAACCCTATAAGATAGATGTAAAGTATGAACAGTATAGAATAATTACTTTATTGAATAATCCTCCGGTACTGATAAATGCTAAATACTTGTTGGAAACATAAACTTTATGTACTTATAACCAACAAATTCCTAGATCCAGATCCCTATAAGTTCGATGTAAAGTTTGAACAGTATAGTATAATTACTTTATTGAATAATCCTCCAGTACTGATAAATGCTAAATACTTGTTGGAAACAAAATTTTTATGTACTTATAACCAACAAATTCCTAGATCCAGAACCCTATAAGATCGATGTAAAGTATGAACAGTATAGAATAATTACTTTATTGAATAATCCTCCAGTACTGATAAATGCTAAATACTTGTTGGAAACATAAACTTTATGTACTTATAACCAACAAATTCCTAGATCCAGAACCCTATAAGATCGATGTAAAGTATGAACAGTATAGAATAATTACATTATTGAATAATCCTCCAGTACTGATAAATGCTAAATACTTGTTGGAAACATAAACTTTATGTACTTATAACCAACAAATTCCTTGATCCAGAACCCTATAAGATCGATGTAAAGTATGAACAGTATTGAATATTTACTTTATTGAATAATCCTCCAGTACTGATAAATGCTAAATACTTGTTGGAAACATAAACTTTATGTACTTATAACTAACATATTCCTAGATCCAGAACCCTATAAGATCGATGTAAAGTATGAACAGTATAGAATAATTACTTTATTGAATAATCCTCCAGTACTGATAAATGCTAAATACTTGTTGGAAACATAAACTTTATGTACTTATAACCAACAAATGCCTAGATCCAGAGCCCTATAAGATCGATGTAAAGATTGAACAGTATAGAATAATTACTTTATTGAATAATCCTCCAGTACTGATAAATGCTAAATACTTGTTGGAAACATAAACTTTATGTACTTATAACCAACAAATTCCTAGATCCAAATCCCTATAAGATCGATGTAAAGTTTGAACAGTATAGAATTATTACATTATTGAATAATCCTCCAGTACTGATAAATGCTAAATACGTGTTGGAAACATAAACTTTATGTACTTATAACCAACAAATTCCTTGATCCAGAACCCTATAAGGTAGATGTAAAGTATGAACAGTATAGAATAATTACTTTATTGAATAATCCTCCAGTACTGATAAATGCTAAATACGTGTTGGAAACATAAACTCTATGTACTTATAACCAACAAATGCCTAGATCCAGATCAATATAAGATCGATGTAAAGTATGAACAGTATAGAATAATTACTTTATTGAATAATCCTCCAGTACTGATAAATGCTAAATACTTGTTGGAAACATAAACTTTATGTACTTATAACCAACAAATTCCCAGATCCAGAACCCTATAAGATCGTTGTAAAGTATGAACAGTATAGAATAATTACTTTATTGAATAGTCCTCCAGTACTGATAAATGCTAAATACTTGTTGGAAACATAAAGTTTATGTACTTATAACCACCAAAATCCTAGATCCAGAACCCTATAAGATCGATGTAAAGTATGAATAGTATAGAAAAATTACATTATTGAGTAATCCTCCAGTACTGATAAATGCTAAATACTTGTTGGAAACATAAACTTTATGTACTTATAACCAACAAATTCCTTGATCCAGAACCCTATAAGATCGATGTAAAGTATGAACAGTATTGAATAATTACTTTATTGAATAATCCTCCAGTACTGATAAATGCTAAATACTGGTTGGAAACATAAACCTTATGTACTTATAACCAACAAATTCCTTGATCCAGAACCCTATAAGATCGATGTAAAGTATGAACAGTATAGAATAATTACTTTATTGACTAATCCTCCAGTACTGATAAATGCTAAATACGTGTTGGAAACATAAACTTTATGTACTTATAACTAACAAATTCCTAGATCCAGATCCCTATAAGATCGATGTAAAGTATGAACAGTATAGAATAATTACTTTATTGAATAATCCTCCAGTACTGATAAATGCTAAATACTTGTTGGAAACATAAACTTTATGTACTTATAACCAACAAATGCCTAGATCCAGAGCCCTATAAGATCGATGTAAAGTATGAACAGTATAGAATAATTACTTTATTGAATAATCCTCCAGTACTGATAAATGCTAAATACTTGTTGGAAACATAAACTTTTATGTACTTATAACCAACAAATTCCTAGATACAGATCCCTATAAGATCGATGTAAAGTTTGAACAGTATAGAATAATTACTTTATTGAATAATCCTCCAGTACTGATAAATGCTAAATACTTGTTGGAAACATAAACTTTATGTACTTATAACCAACAAATTCCTAGATCCAGATCAATATAGGATCGATGTAAAGTATGAACAGTATAGAATAATTACTTTATTGAATAATCCTCCAGTACTGATAAATGCTAAATACTTGTTGGAAACATAAACTTTATGTACTTATAACCAACAAATTCCCAGATCCAGGACCCTATAAGATCGTTGTAAATTATGAACAGTATAGAATAATTACTTTATTGAATAGTCCTCCAGTACTGATAAATGCTAAATACGTGTTGGACACATAAACTTTATGCACTTATAACCAACAAACTCCTAGATCCAGATCCCTATAAGATCGATGTAAAGTATGAACAGTATAGAATAATTACTTTATTGAATAATCCTCCAGTACCGATAAATGCTAAATACGTGTTGGAAACATAAACTTTATGTACTTATAACCAACAAATTCCTTGATCCAGAACCCTATAAGATCGATGTAAATTATGAACAGTATAGAATAAATACTTTATTGTATAATCCTCCAGTAATGATAAATGCTAAATACGTGTTGGAAACAAAAACTTTATGTACTTATAACCAACAAATTCCTTGATCCAGAACCCTATAAGATCGATGTAAAGTATGAACAGTATAGAATAATTACTTTATTGAATAATCCTCCAGTACTGATAAATGCTAAATACTTGTTGGAAACATAAACTTTATGTACTTATAACCAACAAATTCCTAGATCCAGAACCCTATAAGATCGATGTAAATTATGAACAGTATAGAATAATTACTTTATTGAATAATCCTCCAGTACTGATAAATGCTAAATACTTGTTGGAAACATAAACTTTATGTACTTATAACCAACAAATTCCTAGATCCAGAACCCTATAAGATCGATGTAATTTATGAACAGTATAGTATAATTACTTTATTGAATAATCCTCCAGTACTGATAAATGCTAAATACTTGTTGGAAACATAAACTTTATGTACTTATAACCAACAAATTACTAGATCCAGAACCCTATAAGATAGATGTAAAGTTTGAACAGTATAGAATAATTACTTTATTGAATAATCCTCCAGTACTGATAAATGGTAAATACTTGTTGGAAACATAAACTTTATGTACTTATAACCAACAAATTCCTAGATCCAGATCCCTATAAGATCGATGTAAAGTTTGAACAGTATAGAATAATTACTTTATTGAATAATCCTCCAGTACTGATAAATGCTGAATACTTGTTGGAAACATAAACTTTATGTACTTATAACCAACAAATTCCCAGATCCAGAACCCTATAAGATCGATGTAAAGTATGAACAGTATAGAATAATTACTTTATTGAATAATCCTCCAGTACTGATAAATGCTAAATACTTGTTGGAAACATAAACTTTATGTACTTATAACCAACAAATTCCTAGATCCAGAACCCTATAAGATCGATGTAAAGTATGAACAGTATAGAATAATTACATTATTGAATAATCCTCCAGTACTGATAAATGCTAAATACTTGTTGGAAACATAAACTTTATGTACTTATAACCAACAAATTCCTTGATCCAGAACCCTATAAGATCGATGTAAAGTATGATCAGTATTGAATAATTACTTTATTGAATAATCCTCCAGTACTGATAAATGCTAAATACTTGTTGGACACATAAACTTTATGTACTTATAACTAACATATTCATAGATCCAGAACCCTATAAGATCGATGTAAAGTATGAACAGTATAGAATAATTACTTTATTGAATAATCCTCCAGTACTGATAAATGCTAAATACTTGTTGGAAACATAAACTTTATGTACTTATAACCAACAAATGCCTAGATCCAGAGCCCTATAAGATCGATGTAAAGTATGAACAGTATAGAATAATTACTTTATTGAATAATCCTCCAGTACTGATAAATGCTAAATACGTGTTGGAAACATAAACTTTATGTACTTATAACCAACAAATTCCTAGATGCAGATCCCTATAAGATCGATGTAAAGTATGAACAGTATAGAATAATTACATTATTGAATAATCCTCCAGTACTGATAAATGCTAAATACTTGTTGGAAACATAAACTTTATGTACTTATAACCAACAAATTCCTAGATCCAGAGCCCTATAAGATCGATGTAAAGATTGAACAGTATAGAATAATTACTTTATTGAATAATCCTCCAGTACTGATAAATGCTAAATACTTGTTGGAAACATAAACTTTATGTACTTATAACCAACAAATTCCTAGATCCAAATCCCTATAAGATCGATGTAAAGTTTGAACAGTATAGAATTATTACATTATTGAATAATCCTCCAGTACTGATAAATGCTAAATACGTGTTGGAAACATAAACTTTATGTACTTATAACCAACAAATTCCTTGATCCAGAACCCTATAAGGTAGATGTAAAGTATGAACAGTATAGAATAATTACTTTATTGAATAGTCCTCCAGTACTGATAAATGCTAAATACTTGTTGGAAACATAAAGTTTATGTACTTATAACCACCAAAATCCTAGATCCAGAACCCTATAAGATCGATGTAAAGTATGAATAGTATAGAAAAATTACATTATTGAGTAATCCTCCAGTACTGATAAATGCTAAATACTTGTTGGAAACATATACTTTATGTACTTATAACCAACAAATTCCTTGATCCAGAACCCTATAAGATCGATGTAAAGTATGAACAGTATTGAATAATTACTTTATTGAATAATCCTCCAGTACTGATAAATGCTAAATACTGGTTGGAAACATAAACCTTATGTACTTATAACCAACAAATTCCTTGATCCAGAACCCTATAAGATCGATGTAAAGTATGAACAGTATAGAATAATTACTTTATTGACTAATCCTCCAGTACTGATAAATGCTAAATACGTGTTGGAAACATAAACTTTATGTACTTATAACTAACAAATTCCTAGATCCAGATCCCTATAAGATCGATGTAAAGTATGAACAGTATAGAATAATTACTTTATTGAATAATCCTCCAGTACTGATAAATGCTAAATACTTGTTGGAAACATAAACTTTATGTACTTATAACCAACAAATGCCTAGATCCAGAGCCCTATAAGATCGATGTAAAGTATGAACAGTATAGAATAATTACTTTATTGAATAATCCTCCAGTACTGATAAATGCTAAATACTTGTTGGAAACATAAACTTTTATGTACTTATAACCAACAAATTCCTAGATACAGATCCCTATAAGATCGATGTAAAGTTTGAACAGTATAGAATAATTACTTTATTGAATAATCCTCCAGTACTGATAAATGCTAAATACTTGTTGGAAACATAAACTTTATGTACTTATAACCAACAAATTCCTAGATCCAGATCAATATAAGATCGATGTAAAGTATGAACAGTATAGAATAATTACTTTATTGAATAATCCTCCAGTACTGATAAATGCTAAATACTTGTTGGAAACATAAACTTTATGTACTTATAACCAACAAATTCCCAGATCCAGGACCCTATAAGATCGTTGTAAATTATGAACAGTATAGAATAATTACTTTATTGAATAGTCCTCCAGTACTGATAAATGCTAAATACGTGTTGGACACATAAACTTTATGCACTTATAACCAACAAACTCCTAGATCCAGATCCCTATAAGATCGATGTAAAGTATGAACAGTATAGAATAATTACTTTATTGAATAATCCTCCAGTACCGATAAATGCTAAATACGTGTTGGAAACATAAACTTTATGTACTTATAACCAACAAATTCCTTGATCCAGAACCCTATAAGATCGATGTAAATTATGAACAGTATAGAATAAATACTTTATTGTATAATCCTCCAGTAATGATAAATGCTAAATACGTGTTGGAAACAAAAACTTTATGTACTTATAACCAACAAATTCCTTGATCCAGAACCCTATAAGATCGATGTAAAGTATGAACAGTATAGAATAATTACTTTATTGAATAATCCTCCAGTACTGATAAATGCTAAATACGTGTTGGAAACATAAACTTTATGTACTTATAACCAACAAATTCCTTGATCCAGAACCCTATAAGATCGATGTAAAGTATGATCAGTATAGAATAATTACTTTATTGAATAATGCTCCAGTACTGATAAATGCTAAATACTTGTTGGAAACATAAACTTTATGTACTTATAACCAACAAATTCCTAGATCCAGAACCCTATAAGATCAATGTAAAGTATGAACAGTATAGAATAATTACTTTATTGAATAATCCTCCAGTACTGATAAATGCTAAATATGTGTTGGAAACAAAAACTTTATGTACTTATAACCAACAAATTCCTTGATCCAGAACCCTATAAGATCGATGTAAAGTATGAACAGTATAGAATAATTACTTTATTGAATAATCCTCCAGTACTGATAAATGCAAATACTTGTTTAAACATAAACTTTATGTACTTATAACCAACAAATTCCTAGATCCAGAACCCTATAAGATCGATGTAAAGTATGAACAGTATAGAATAATTACTTTATTGAATAATCCTCCAGTACTGATAAATGCTAAATACTTGTTGGAAACATAAACTTTATGTACTTATAACCAACAAATTCCTAGATCCAGAACCCTATAAGATCGATGTAAATTATGAACAGTATAGAATAATTACTTTATTGAATAATCCTCCAGTACTGATAAATGCTAAATACTTGTTGGAAACATAAACTTTATGTACTTATAACCAACAAATTCCTAGATCCAGAACCCTATAAGATCGATGTAATTTATGAACAGTATAGTATAATTACTTTATTGAATAATCCTCCAGTACTGATAAATGCTAAATACTTGTTGGAAACATAAACGTTATGTACTTATAACCAACAAATTACTAGATCCAGAACCCTATAAGATAGATGTAAAGTTTGAACAGTATAGAATAATTACTTTATTGAATAATCCTCCAGTACTGTTAAATGCTAAATACTTGTTGGAAACATAAACTTTATGTACTTATAACCAACAAATTCCTAGATCCAGATCCCTATAAGATCGATGTAAAGTTTGAACAGTATAGAATAATTACTTTATTGAATAATCCTCCAGTACTGATAAATGCTGAATACTTGTTGGAAACATAAACTTTATGTACTTATAACCAACAAATTCCCAGATCCAGAACCCTATAAGATCGATGTAAAGAATGAATAGTATAGAATAATTACTTTATTGAATAATCCTCCAGTACTGATAAATGCTAAATACTTGTTGGAAACATAAACTTTATGTACTTATAACCAACAAATTCCTAGATCCAGAACCCTATAAGATCGATGTAAAGTATGAACAGTATAGAATAATTACATTATTGAATAATCCTCCAGTACTGATAAATGCTAAATACTTGTTGGAAACATAAACTTTATGTACTTATAACCAACAAATTCCTTGATCCAGAACCCTATAAGATCGATGTAAAGTATGATCAGTATTGAATAATTACTTTATTGAATAATCCTCCAGTACTGATAAATGCTAAATACTTGTTGGACACATAAACTTTATGTACTTATAACTAACATATTCATAGATCCAGAACCCTATAAGATCGATGTAAAGTATGAACAGTATAGAATAATTACTTTATTGAATAATCCTCCAGTACTGATAAATGCTAAATACTTGTTGGAAACATAAACTTTATGTACTTATAACCAACAAATGCCTAGATCCAGAGCCCTATAAGATCGATGTAAAGTATGAACAGTATAGAATAATTACTTTATTGAATAATCCTCCAGTACTGATAAATGCTAAATACGTGTTGGAAACATAAACTTTATGTACTTATAACCAACAAATTCCTAGATGCAGATCCCTATAAGATCGATGTAAAGTATGAACAGTATAGAATAATTACATTATTGAATAATCCTCCAGTACTGATAAATGCTAAATACTTGTTGGAAACATAAACTTTATGTACTTATAACCAACAAATTCCTTGATGCAGAACCCTATAAGATCGATGTAAAGTATGAACAGTATTGAATAATTACTTTATTGAATAATCCTCCAGTACTGATAAATGCTAAATACTTGTTGGAAACATAAAGTTTATGTACTTATAACCAACAAATTCCTTGATCCAGAACCCTATAAGATCGATGTAAAGTATGAACAGTATATAATAATTACTTTATTGAATAATCCTCCAGTACTGATAAATGCTAAATACTTGTTGGAAACATAAACTTTATGTACTTATAACCAACAAATTCCTAGATCCAGAACCCTAAGGGATCGATGTAAAGGATGAACAGTATAGAATAATTACTTTATTGAAAAATCCTCCAGTACTGATAAATGCTAAATACTTGTTGGAAACATAAACTTTATGTACTTATAACCACAAAAATCCTAGATCCAGAACCCTATAAGATCGATGTAAAGTATGAACAGTATAGAATAATTACATTATTTAATAATCCTCCAGTACTGATAAATGCTAAATACTTGTTGGAAACATAAACTTTATGTACTTATAACCAACAAATTCCTTGATCCAGAACCCTATAAGATCGATGTTAAGTATGAACAGTATTGAATAATTACTTTATTGAATAATCCTCCAGTACTGATAAATGCTAAATACTTGTTGGAAACATAAACTTTATGTACTTATAACTAACATATTCCTAGATCCAGAACCCTATAAGATCGATGTAAAGTATGAACAGTATAGAATAATTACTTTATTGAAAAATCCTCCAGTACTGATAAATGCTAAATACTTGTTGGAAACATAAACTTTATGTACTTATAACCACAAAAATCCTAGATCCAGAACCCTATAAGATCGATGTAAAGTATGAACAGTATAGAATAATTACATTATTTAATAATCCTCCAGTACTGATAAATGCTAAATACTTGTTGGAAACATAAACTTTATGTACTTATAACCAACAAATTCCTAGATCCAGAACCCTAAGGGATCGATGTAAAGGATGAACAGTACAGAATAATTACTTTATTGAATAATCCTCCAGTACTGATAAATGCTAAATACTTGTTGGAAACATAAACTTTATGTACTTATAACCAACATATTCCTAGATCCAGAACCCTATATGATCGATGTACAGTATAGAATAATTACTTTATTGAATAATCCTCCATTACTGATAAATGCTAAATACTTGTTGGAAACATAAACTTTATGTACTTATAACCAACAAATTCCTAGATCCAGAACCCTATAAGCTCGATGTAAAGTATGAACAGTATAGAATAATTACTTTATTGAATAATCCTCCAGTACTGATAAATGCTAAATACTTGTTGGAAACATAAACTTTATGTACTTATAACCAACAAATTCCTAGATCCAGAACCCTATAAGATCGATGTAAAGTATGAACAGTATAGAATAATTACTTTATTGAATAATACTCCAGTACTGATAAATGCTAAATACGTGTTGGAAACATAAACTTTATGTACTTATAACCAACAAATTCCTTGATCCAGAACACTATAAGATCGATGTAAAGTGTGAACAGTATAGAATAATTACTTTATTGAATAATCCTCCAGTACTGATAAATGCTAAATACGTGTTGGAAACATAAACTTTATGTACTTATAACCAACAAATTCCTAGATCCAGATCCCTATAAGATCGATGTAAAGTATGAACAGTATAGAATAATTACATTATTGAATAATCCCCCAGTACTTATAAATGCTAAATACTTGTTGGAAACATAAACTTTATGTACTTATAACCAACAAATTCCTTGATCCAGAACCCTATAAGATCGATGTAAAGTATGAACAGTATAGAATAATTACTTTATTGAATAATCCTCCAGTACTGATAAATGCTAAATACTTGTTGGAAACATAAACTTTATGTACTTATAACCAACAAATTCCTAGATCCAGAACCCTAAGGGATCGATGAAAAGGATGAACAGTATAGAATAATTACTTTATTGAATAATCCTCCAGTACTGATAAATGCTAAATACTTGTTGGAAATATAAACTTTATGTACTTATAACCAACAAATTCCTAGATCCAGAACCCTAAGGGATCGATGTAAAGGATGAACAGTATAGAATAATTACTTTATTGAAAAATCCTCCAGTACTGATAAATGCTAAATACTTGTTGGAAACATAAACTTTATGTACTTATAACCACAAAAATCCTAGATCCAGAACCCTATAAGATCGATGTAAAGTATGAACAGTATAGAATAATTACATTATTTAATAATCCTCCAGTACTGATAAATGCTAAATACTTGTTGGAAACATAAACTTTATGTACTTATAACCAACAAATTCCTTGATCCAGAACCCTATAAGATCGATGTAAAGTATGAACAGTATAGAATAATTACTTTATTGAATAATCCTCCAGTACTGATAAATGCTAAATACTTGTTGGAAACATAAACTTTATGTACTTATATCCAACAAATTCCTAGATCCAGAACCCTATAAGATCGATGTACAGTATAGAATAATTACTTTATTGAATAATCCTCCATTACTGATAAATGCTAAATACTTGTTGGAAACATAAACTTTATGTACTTATAACCAACAAATTCTTAGATCCAGAACCCTATAAGCTCGATGTAAAGTATGAACAGTATAGAATAATTACTTTATTGAACAATCCTCCAGTACTGATAAATGCTAAATACTTGTTGGAAACATAAACTTTATGTACTTATAACCAACAAATTCCTAGATCCAGAACCCTATAAGATCGATGTAAAGTATGAACAGTATAGAAAAATTACTTTATTGAATAATCCTCCAGTACTGATAAATGCTAAATACTTGTTGGAAACATAAACTTTATGTACTTATAACCAACAAATTCCTAGATCCAGAACCCTATAAGATCGATGTAAAGTATGAACAGTATAGAATAATTACTTTATTGAATAATACTCCAGTACTGATAAATGCTAAATACTTGTTGGAAATATAAACTTTATGTACTTATAACCAACAAATTCCTAGATCCAGAACCCTAAGGGACCGATGTAAAGGATGAACAGTACAGAATAATTACTTTATTGAATAATCCTCCAGTACTGATAAATGCTAAATACTTGTTGGAAACATAAACTTTATGTACTTATAACCAACAAATTCCTAGATCCAGAACCCTAAGGGATCGATGTAAAGGATGAACAGTATTGAATAATTACTTTATTGAAAAATCCTCCAGTACTGATAAATGCTAAATACTTGTTGGAAACATAAACTTTATGTACTTATAACCACAAAAATCCTAGATCCAGAACCCTATAAGATCGATGTAAAGTATGAACAGTATAGAATAATTACATTATTTAATAATCCTCCAGTACTGATAAATGCTAAATACTTGTTGGAAACATAAACTTTATGTACTTATAACCAACAAATTCCTTGATCCAGAACCCTATAAGATCGATGTAAAGTATGAACAGTATTGAATAATTACTTTATTGAATAATCCTCCAGTACTGATAAATGCTAAATACTTGTTGGAAACATAAACTTTATGTACTTATAACTAACATATTCCTAGATCCAGAACCCTATAAGATCGATGTAAAGTATGAACAGTATAGAATAATTACTTTATTGAATAATCCTCCAGTACTGATAAATGCTAAATACTTGTTGGAAATATAAACTTTATGTACTTATAACCAACAAATTCCTAGATCCAGAACCCTATAAGATCGATGTAAAGTATGAACAGTATAGAATATTTTCTTTATTGAATAATCCTCCAGTACTGATAAATGCTAAATACGTGTTGGACACATAAACTTTATGTACTTATAACAACAACTTCCTTGATCCAGAACCCTATAAGATCGATGTAAAGTATGAACAGTATAGAATAATTACTTTATTGAATAATGTTCCAGTACTGATTAATGCTAAATACTTGTTGGAAACATAAACTTTATGTACTTATAACCAACAAATTCCTAGATCCAGAACCCTATAAGATCGATGTAAAGTATGAACAGTATAGAATAATTACATTATTTAATAATCCTCCAGTACTGATAAATGCTAAATACTTGTTGGAAACATAAACTTTATGTACTTATAACCAACAAATTCCTAGATCCAGAACCCTAAGGGATCGATGTAAAGGATGAACAGTACAGAATAATTACTTTATTGAATAATCCTCCAGTACTGATAAATGCTAAATACTTGTTGGAAACATAAACTTTATGTACTTATAACCAACATATTCCTAGATCCAGAACCCTATATGATCGATGTACAGTATAGAATAATTACTTTATTGAATAATCCTCCATTACTGATAAATGCTAAATACTTGTTGGAAACATAAACTTTATGTACTTATAACCAACAAATTCCTAGATCCAGAACCCTATAAGCTCGATGTAAAGTATGAACAGTATAGAATAATTACTTTATTGAATAATCCTCCAGTACTGATAAATGCTAAATACTTGTTGGAAACATAAACTTTATGTACTTATAACCAACAAATTCCTAGATCCAGAACCCTATAAGATCGATGTAAAGTATGAACAGTATAGAACAATTACTTTATTGAATAATACTCCAGTACTGATAAATGCTAAATACGTGTTGGAAACATAAACTTTATGTACTTATAACCAACAAATTCCTTGATCCAGAACCCTATAAGATCGATGTAAAGTGTGAACAGTATAGAATAATTACTTTATTGAATAATCCTCCAGTACTGATAAATGCTAAATACGTGTTGGAAACATAAACTTTATGTACTTATAACCAACAAATTCCTAGATCCAGATCCCTATAAGATCGATGTAAAGTATGAACAGTATAGAATAATTACATTATTGAATAATCCTCCAGTACTTATAAATGCTAAATACTTGTTGGAAACATAAACTTTATGTACTTATAACCAACAAATTCCTTGATCCAGAACCCTATAAGATCGATGTAAAGTATGAACAGTATAGAATAATTACTTTATTGAATAATCCTCCAGTACTGATAAATGCTAAATACTTGTTGGAAACATAAACTTTATGTACTTATAACCAACAAATTCCTAGATCCAGAACCCTAAGGGATCGATGAAAAGGATGAACAGTATAGAATAATTACTTTATTGAATAATCCTCCAGTACTGATAAATGCTAAATACTTGTTGGAAATATAAACTTTATGTACTTATAACCAACAAATTCCTAGATCCAGAACCCTAAGGGATCGATGTAAAGGATGAACAGTATAGAATAATTACTTTATTGAAAAATCCTCCAGTACTGATAAATGCTAAATACTTGTTGGAAACATAAACTTTATGTACTTATAACCACAAAAATCCTAGATCCAGAACCCTATAAGATCGATGTAAAGTATGAACAGTATAGAATAATTACATTATTTAATAATCCTCCAGTACTGATAAATGCTAAATACTTGTTGGAAACATAAACTTTATGTACTTATAACCAACAAATTCCTTGATCCAGAACCCTATAAGATCGATGTAAAGTATGAACAGTATAGAATAATTACTTTATTGAATAATCCTCCAGTACTGATAAATGCTAAATACTTGTTGGAAACATAAACTTTATGTACTTATATCCAACAAATTCCTAGATCCAGAACCCTATAAGATCGATGTACAGTATAGAATAATTACTTTATTGAATAATCCTCCATTACTGATAAATGCTAAATACTTGTTGGAAACATAAACTTTATGTACTTATAACCAACAAATTCTTAGATCCAGAACCCTATAAGCTCGATGTAAAGTATGAACAGTATAGAATAATTACTTTATTGAACAATCCTCCAGTACTGATAAATGCTAAATACTTGTTGGAAACATAAACTTTATGTACTTATAACCAACAAATTCCTAGATCCAGAACCCTATAAGATCGATGTAAAGTATGAACAGTATAGAAAAATTACTTTATTGAATAATCCTCCAGTACTGATAAATGCTAAATACTTGTTGGAAACATAAACTTTATGTACTTATAACCAACAAATTCCTAGATCCAGAACCCTATAAGATCGATGTAAAGTATGAACAGTATAGAATAATTACTTTATTGAATAATACTCCAGTACTGATAAATGCTAAATACTTGTTGGAAATATAAACTTTATGTACTTATAACCAACAAATTCCTAGATCCAGAACCCTAAGGGACCGATGTAAAGGATGAACAGTACAGAATAATTACTTTATTGAATAATCCTCCAGTACTGATAAATGCTAAATACTTGTTGGAAACATAAACTTTATGTACTTATAACCAACAAATTCCTAGATCCAGAACCCTAAGGGATCGATGTAAAGGATGAACAGTATAGAATAATTACTTTATTGAAAAATCCTCCAGTACTGATAAATGCTAAATACTTGTTGGAAACATAAACTTTATGTACTTATAACCACAAAAATCCTAGATCCAGAACCCTATAAGATCGATGTAAAGTATGAACAGTATAGAATAATTACATTATTTAATAATCCTCCAGTACTGATAAATGCTAAATACTTGTTGGAAACATAAACTTTATGTACTTATAACCAACAAATTCCTTGATCCAGAACCCTATAAGATCGATGTAAAGTATGAACAGTATTGAATAATTACTTTATTGAATAATCCTCCAGTACTGATAAATGCTAAATACTTGTTGGAAACATAAACTTTATGTACTTATAACTAACATATTCCTAGATCCAGAACCCTATAAGATCGATGTAAAGTATGAACAGTATAGAATAATTACTTTATTGAATAATCCTCCAGTACTGATAAATGCTAAATACTTGTTGGAAATATAAACTTTATGTACTTATAACCAACAAATTCCTAGATCCAGAACCCTAAGGGATCGATGTAAAGGATGAACAGTACAGAATAATTACTTTATTGAATAATCCTCCAGTACTGATAAATGCTAAATACTTGTTGGAAACATAAACTTTATGTACTTATAACCAACATATTCCTAGATCCAGAACCCTATATGATCGATGTAAAGTATGAACAGTATAGAATAATTACTTTATTAAATAATCCTCCAGTACTGATAAATGCTAAATACTTGTTGGAAACATAAACTTTATGTACTTATATCCAACAAATTCCTAGATCCAGAACCCTATAAGATCGATGTACAGTATAGAATAATTACTTTATTGAATAATCCTCCATTACTGATAAATGCTAAATACTTGTTGGAAACATAAACTTTATGTACTTATAACCAACAAATTCCTAGATCCAGAACCCTATAAGCTCGATGTAAAGTATGAACAGTATAGAATAATTACTTTATTGAATAATCCTCCAGTACTGATAAATGCTAAATAGTTGTTGGAAACATAAACTTTATGTACTTATAACCAACAAATTCCTAGATCCAGAACCCTATAAGATCGATGTAAAGTATGAACAGTATAGAATAATTACTTTATTGAATAATCATCCAGTACTGATAAATGCTAAATACTTGTTGGAAACATAAACTTTATGTACTTATAACCAACAAATTCCTAGATCCAGAACCCTATAAGATCGATGTAAATACTGAACAGTATAGAATAATTACTTTATTGAATAATACTCCAGTACTGATAAATGCTAAATACGTGTTGGAAACATAAACTTTATGTACTTATAACCAACAAATTCCTTGATCCAGAACCCTATAAGATCGATGTAAAGTGTGAACAGTATAGAATAATTACTTTATTGAATAATCCTCCAGTACTGATAAATGCTAAATACGTGTTGGAAACATAAACTTTATGTACTTATAACCAACAAATTCCTAGATCCAGATCCCTATAAGATCGATGTAAAGTATGAACAGTATAGAATAATTACATTATTGAATAATCCTCCAGTACTTATAAATGCTAAATACTTGTTGGAAACATAAACTTTATGTACTTATAACCAACAAATTCCTTGATCCAGAAACCTATAAGATCGATGTAAAGTATGAACAGTATAGAATAATTACTTTATTGAATAATCCTCCAGTACTGATAAATGCTAAATACTTGTTGGAAACATAAACTTTATGTACTTATAACCAACAAATTCCTAGATCCAGAACCCTAAGGGATCGATGTAAAGGATGAACAGTATAGAATAATTACTTTATTGAATAATCCTCCAGTACTGATAAATGCTAAATACTTGTTGGAAATATAAACTTTATGTACTTATAACCAACAAATTCTTAGATCCAGAACCCTAAGGGATCGATGTAAAGGATGAACAGTACAGCATAATTACTTTATTGAATAATCCTCCAGTACTGATAAATGCTAAATACTTGTTGGAAACATAAACTTTATGTACTTATAACCAACATATTCCTAGATCCAGAACCCTATATGATCGATGTAAAGTATGAACAGTATAGAATAATTACTTTATTGAATAATGCTCCAGTACTGATAAATGCTAAATACTTGTTGGAAACATAAACTTTATGTACTTATATCTAACAAATTCCTAGATCCAGAACCCTATAAGATCGATGTACAGTATAGAATAATTACTTTATTGAATAATCCTCCATTACTGATAAATGCTAAATACTTGTTGGAAACATAAACTTTATGTACTTATAACCAACAAATTCCTAGATCCAGAACCCTATAAGCTCGATGTAAAGTATGAACAGTATAGAATAATTACTTTATTGAATAATCCTCCAGTACTGATAAATGCTAAACACTTGTTGGAAACATAAACTTTATGTACTTATAACCAACAAATTCCTAGATCCAGAACCCTATAAGATCGATGTAAAGTATGAACAGTATAGAATAATTACTTTATTGAATAATACTCCAGTACTGATAAATGCTAAATACGTGTTGGAAACATAAACTTTATGTACTTATAACCAACAAATTCCTTGATCCAGAACCCTATAAGATCGATGTAAAGTGTGAACAGTATAGAATAATTACTTTATTGAATAATCCTCCAGTACTGATAAATGCTAAATACGTGTTGGAAACATAAACTTTATGTGTTTATAACCAACAAATTCCTAGATCCAGACCCCTATAAGATCGATGTAAATTATGAACAGTATAGAATAATTACATTATTGAATAATCCTCCAGTACTGATAAATGCTAAATACTTGTTGGAAACATAAACTTTATGTACTTATAACCAACAAATTCCTTGATCCAGAACCCTATAAGATCGATGTAAAGTATGAACAGTATTGAATAATCCTCCAGTACTGATAAATGCTAAATACTTGTTGGAAACATAAACTTTATGTACTTATAACCAACAAATTCCTTGATCCAGAACCCTATTAGATCGATGTAATGTATGAACAGTATAGAATAATTACTTTATTGAATAATCCTCCAGTACTGATAAATGCTAAATACTTGTTGGAAACATAAACTTTATGTACTTATAACCAACAAATTCCTTGATCCAGAACCCTAAGGGATCGATGTAAAGGATGAACAGTATAGAATAATTACTTTATTGAATAATCCTCCAGTACTGATAAATGCTAAATACTTGTTGGAAACATAAACTTTATGTACTTATAACCACCAAAATCCTAGATCCAGAACCCTATAAGATCGATGTAAAGTATGAACAGTATAGAGTAATTACATTATTGAATAATCCTCCAGTACTGATAAATGCTAAATACTTGTTGGAAACATAAACTTTATGTACTTATAACCAACAAATTCCTTGATCCAGAACCCTATAAGATCGATGTAAATTATGAACAGTATAGAATAATTACTTTATTGAATAATCCTCCAGTACTGATAAATGCTAAATACTTGTTGGAAACATAAACTTTATGTACTTATAACTAACATATTCCTAGATCCAGAACCCTATAAGATCGATGTAAAGGATGAACAGTATAGAATAATTACTTTATTGAATAATCCTCCAGTACTGATAAATGCTAAATACTTGTTGGAAATATAAACTTTATGTACTTATAACCAACAAATTCCTAGATCCAGAACCCTAAGGGATCGATGTAAAGGATGAACAGTACAGAATAATTACTTTATTGAATAATCCTCCAGTACTGATAAATGCTAAATACTTGTTGGAAACATAAAATTTATGTACTTATAACCAACATATTCCTAGATCCAGAACCCTATATGATCGATGTAAAGTATGAACAGTATAGAATAATTACTTTATTGAATAATCCTCCAGTACTGATAAATGCTAAATACTTGTTGGAAACATAAACTTTATGTACTTATAACCAACAAATTCCTAGATCCAGAACCCTATAAGATCGATGTAAAGTATGAACAGTATAGAATAATTAATTTATTGAATAATCCTCCAGTACTGATAAATGGTAAATACTTGTTGGAAACATAAACTTTATGTACTTATAACCAAAAATTCCTAGATCCAGAACCCTATAAGATCGATGTAAAGTATGAACAGTACAGAATAATTACATTATTGAATAATCCTCCAGTACTGATAAATGCTAAATACTTGTTGGAAACATAAACTTTATGTACTTATAACCAACAAATTCCTAGATCCAGAACCCTATAAGATCGATGTAAAGTATGAACAGTATAGAATAATTACTATATTGAATAATCCTCCAGTACTGATAAATGCTAAATACTTGTTGGAAACATAAACTTTATGTACTTATAACCAACAAATTCCTAGATCCAGAACCCTATAAGATCGATGAAAAGTATGAACAGTATAGAATAATTACTTTATTGAATAATCCTCCAGTACTGATAAATGCTAAATACTTGTTGGAAACATAAACTTTATGTACTTATAACCAACAAATTCCTAGATCCAGAACCCTATAAGATCGATGTAAAGTATGAACAGTATAGAATAAATACTTTATTGAATAATACTCCATTACTGATAAATGCTAAGTACTTGTTGGAAACATAAACTTTATGTACTTATAACCAACAAATTCCTAGATCCAGAACCCTATACGATCGATGTAAAGTATGAACAGTATAGAATAATTACTTTATTGAATAATCCTCCAGTACTGATAAATGCTAAATACTTGTGGGAAACATAAACTTTATGTACTTATAACCAACAAATTCCTAGATCCAGATCCCTATAAGATCGATGTAAAGTATGAACAGTATAGAATAATTACTTTATTGAATAATCCTCCAGTACTGATAAATGCTAAATACGTGTTGGAAACATAAACTTTATGTACTTATAACCAACAAATTCCTTGATCCAGAACCCTATAAGATAGATGTAAAGTATGAACAGTATAGAATAATTACTTTATTGAATAATCCTCCAGTACTGATAAATGCTAAATACGTGTTGGAAACATAAACTTTATGTACATATAACCAACAAATTTCTAGATGAAGATCCCTATAAGATTGATGTAAAGTATGAACAGTATAGAATAATTACTTTATTGAATAATCCTCCAGTACTGATAAATGCTAAATACTTGTTGGAAACATAAACTTTATGTACTTATAACCAACAAATTCCCAGATCCAAAACCCTATAAGATCGTTGTAAAGTATGAACAGTATAGAATAATTACTTTATTGAATAGTCCTCCAGTACTGATAAATGCTAAATACTTGTTGGAAACATAAACTTTATGTACTTATAACCACCAAAATCCTACATCCAGAACCCTATAAGATCGATGTAAAGTATGAACAGTATAGAAAAATTACATTATTGAATAATCCTCCAGTAGTGATAAATGCTAAATACTTGTTGGAAACATAAACTTTATGTACTTATAACCAACAAATTCCTTGATCCAGAACCCTATAAGATCGATGTAAAGTATTAACAGTATTGAATAATTACTTTATTGAATAATCCTCCAGTACTGATAAATGCTAAATACTTGTTGGAAACATAAACTTTATGTACTTATAACCAACAAATTCCTTGATCCAGAACCCTATAAGATCGATGTAAAGTATGAACAGTATAGAATAATTACTTTATTGAATAATCCTCCAGTACTGATAAATGCTAAATACGTGTTGGAAACATAAACTTTATGTACTTATAACCAACAAATTCCTAGATCCAGATCCCTATAAGATCGATGTAAAGTATGAACAGTATAGAATAATTACTTTATTGAATAATCCTCCAGTACTGATAAATGCTAAATACGTGTTGGAAACATAAACTTTATGTACTTATAACCAACAAATTCCTTGATCCAGAACCCTATAAGATCGATGTAAATTATGAACAGTATAGAATAATTACTTTATTGAATAATCCTCCAGTACTGATAAATGCTATATACGTGTTGGAAACAAAAACTTTATGTACTTATAACCAACAAATTCCTTGATCCAGAACCCTATAAGTTCGATGTAAAGTATGAACAGTATAGAATAATTACTTTATTGAATAATCCTCCAGTACTGATAAATGCTAAATACTTGTTGGAAACATAAACTTTATGTACTTATAACCAACAAATTCCTTGATCCAGAACCCTATAAAATCGATGTAAAGTATGAACAGTATAGAATAATTACTTTATTGAATAATGCTCCAGTACTGATAAATGTTAAATACTTGTTGGAAACATAAACTTTATGTACTTATAACCAACAAATTCCTAGATCCAGAACCCTATAAGATCAATGTAAAGTATGAACAGTATAGAATAATTACTTTATTGAATAATCCTCCAGTACTGATAAATGCTAAATACATGTTGGAAACAAAAACTTTATGTACTTATAACCAACAAATTCCTTGATCCAGAACCCTATAAGATCGATGTAAAGTATGAACAGTATAGAATAATTACTTTATTGAATAATCCTCCAGTACTGATAAATGCTAAATACTTGTTGGAAACATAAACTTTATGTACTTATAACCAACAAATTCCTAGATCCAGAACCCTATAAGATCGATGTAAAGTATGAACAGTATAGAATAATTACTTTATTGAATAATACTCCAGTACTGATAAATGCTAAATACTTGTTGGAAACATAAACCTTATGTACTTATAACCAACAAATTCCTATATCCAGATCCCTATAAGATCGATGTAATGTTTGAACAGTATAGAATAATTACTTTATTGAATAATCCTCCAGTACTGATAAATGCTAAATACTTGTTGGAAACATAAACTTTATGTACTTATAACCAACAAATTCCTAGATCCAGAACCCTATAGGATCGATGTAAAGTATGAACAGTATAGAATAATTACTTTATTGAATAATCCTCCAGTACTGATAAATGCTAAATACTTGTTGGAAACATAAACTTTATGTACTTATAACCAACAAATTCCTAGATCCAGAACCCTATAAGATCGATGTAAAGTATGAACAGTATAGAATAATTACATTATTGAATAATCCTCCATTACTGATAAATGCTAAATACTTGTTGGAAACATAAACTTTATATACTTATAACCAACAAATTCCTTGATCCAGAACCCTATAAGATCGATGTAAAGTATGAACAGTATTGAATAATTACTTTATTGAATAATCCTCCAGTACTGATAAATGCTAAATACTTGTTGGAAACATAAACTTTATGTACTTATAACTCACATATTCCTAGATCCTGAACCCTATAAGATCGATGTAAAGTATGAACAGTATAGAATAATTACTTTATTGAATAATCCTCCAGTACTGATAAATGCTAAATACTTGTTGGAAATATAAACTTTATGTACTTATAACCAACAAATTCCTAGATCCAGAACCCTAAGGGATCGATGTAAATGATGAACAGTACAGAATAATTACTTTATTGAATAATCCTCCAGTACTGATAAATGCTAAATACTTGTTGGAAACATAATCTTTGTGTACTTATAACCAACAAATTCCTAGATCCAGAACCCTATAAGATCGATGTAAAGTATGAACAGTATAGAATAATTACTTTATGGAATATTCCTCCAGTACTGATAAATGGTAAATACTTGTTGGAAACATAAACTTTATGTACTTATAACCAACAAATGCCTAGATCCAGAGCCCTATAAGATCGATGTAAAGTATGAACAGTATAGAATAATTACTTTATTGAATAATCCTCCAGTACTGATAAATGCTAAATACTTGTTGGAAACATAAACCTTTATGTACTTATAACCAACAAATTCCTAGATACAGATCCCTATAAGATCGATGTAAAGTTTGAACAGTATAGAATAATTACTTTATTGAATAATCCTCCAGTACTGATAAATGCTAAATACTTGTTGGAAACATAAACTTTATGTACTTATAACCATCAAATTCCTAGATCCAGAACCCTATAAAATCGATGTAAAGTATGAACAGTATAGAATAATTACTTTATTGAATAATCCTCCAGTACTGATAAATGCTAAATACGTGTTGGAAATATAAAATTTATGTACTTATAACCAACAAATTCCTTGATCCAGATGCCTATAAGATCGATATAAATTATGAACAGTAAAGAATAATTACTTTATTGAATAATCCTCCAGTACTGATAAATGCTAAATACGTGTTGGAAACAAAAACTTTATGTACTTATAACCAACAAATTCCTTGATCCAGAACCCTATAAGATCGATGTAAAGTATGAACAGTATAGAATAATTACTTTATTGAATAATCCTCCAGTACTGATAAATGCTAAATACGTGTTGGATACATAAACGTTATGTACTTATAACCAACAAATTCCTTGATCCAGAACCCTATAAGATCGATGTAAAGTATGAACAGTATAGAATAATTACTTTATTGAATAATCCTCCAGTACTGATAAATGCTAAATACTTGTTGGAAACATAAACTTTATGTACTTATAACCAACAAATTCCTAGATCCAGAACCCTATAAGATCAATGTAAAGTATGAACAGTAAAGAATAATTACTTTATTGAATAATCCTCCAGTACTGATAAATGCTAAATATATGTTGGAAACAAAAACTTTATGTACTTATAACCAACAAATTCCTAGATCCAGAACCCTATAAGATCGATGTAAAGTATGAACAGTATAGAATAATTACTTTATTGAATAATCCTCCAGTACTGATAAATGCTAAATACTTGTTGGAAACATAAACTTTATATACTTGTAACCAACAAATTCCTTGATCCAGAACCCTATAAGATCGATGTATAGTATGAACAGTATTGAATAATTACTTTATTGAATAATCCTCCAGTACTGATAAATGCTAAATACTTGTTGGAAACATAAACTTTATGTACTTATAACTAACATATTCCTAGATCCAGAACCCTATAAGATCGATGTAAAGTATGAACAGTATAGAATAATTACTTTATTGAATAATCCTCCAGTACTGATAAATGCTAAATACTTGATGGAAATATAAACTTTATGTACTTATAACCAACAAATTCCTAGATCCAGAACCCTAAGGGATCGATGTAAATGATGAACAGTACAGAATAATTACTTTATTGAATAATCCTCCAGTACTGATAAATGCTAAATACTTGTTGGAAACATAATCTTTGTGTACTTATAACCAACAAATTCCTAGATCCAGAACCCTATAAGATCGATGTAAAGTATGAACAGTATAGAATAATTACTTTATGGAATATTCCTCCAGTACTGATAAATGGTAAATACTTGTTGGAAACATAAACTTTATGTACTTATATCCAACAAATTCCTAGATCCAGAACCCTATAAGATCGATGTACAGTATTGAATAATTACTTTATTGAATAATCCTCCATTACTGATAAATGCTAAATACTTGTTGGAAACATAAACTTTATGTACTTATAACCAACAAATTCCTAGATCCAGAACCCTATAAGATCGATGTAAAGTATGAACAGTATAGAATAATTACTTTATTGAATAATCCTCCAGTACTGATAAATGCTAAATACGTGTTGGAAATATAAACTTTATGTACTTATAACCAACAAATTCCTTGATCCAGATGCCTATAAGATCGATGTAAATTATGAACAGTAAAGAATAATTCCTTTATTGAATAATCCTCCAGTACTGATAAATGCTAAATACGTGTTGGAAACAAAAACTTTATGTACTTATAACCAACAAATTCCTTGATCCAGAACCCTATAAGATCGATGTAATGTATGAACAGTATAGAATAAGTACTTTATTGAATAATCCTCCAGTACTGATAAATGCTAAATACGTGTTGGATACATAAACTTTATGTACTTATAACCAACAAATTCCTTGATCCAGAACCCTATGAGATCGATGTAAAGTATGAACAGTATAGAATAATTACTTTATTGAATAATCCTCCAGTACTGATAAATGCTAAATACTTGTTTGAAACATAAACTTTATGTACTTATAACCAACAAATTCCTAGATCCAGAACCCTATAAGATCGATGTAAAGTATGAACAGTATAGAATAATTACTTTATTGAATAATCCTCCAGTACTGATAAATGCTAAATACTTGTTGGAAACATAAACTTTATGTACTTATAACCAACAAATTCCTAGATCCAGAACCCTATAAGATCGATGTAAAGTATGAACAGTATAGAATAATTACATTATTGAATAATCCTCCATTACTGATAAATGCTAAATACTTGTTGGAAACATAAACTTTATATACTTATAACCAACAAATTCCTTGATCCAGAACCCTATAAGATCGATGTAAAGTATGAACAGTATTGAATAATTACTTTATTGAATAATCCTCCAGTACTGATAAATGCTAAATACTTGTTGGAAACATAAACTTTATGTACTTATAACTAACATATTCCTAGATCCAGAACCCTATAAGATCGATGTAAAGTATGAACAGTATAGAATAATTACTTTATTGAATAATCCTCCAGTACTGATAAATGCTAAATACTTGTTGGAAATATAAACTTTATGTACTTATAACCAACAAATTCCTAGATCCAGAACCCTAAGGGATCGATGTAAATGATGAACAGTACAGAATAATTACTTTATTGAATAATCCTCCAGTACTGATAAATGCTAAATACTTGTTGGAAACATAATCTTTGTGTACTTATAACCAACAAATTCCTAGATCTAGAACCCTATAAGATCGATGTAAAGTATGAACAGTATAGAATAATTACTTTATGGAATATTCCTCCAGTACTGATAAATGGTAAATACTTGTTGGAAACATAAACTTTATGTACTTATATCCAACAAATTCCTAGATCCAGAACCCTATAAGATCGATGTACAGTATTGAATAATTACTTTATTGAATAATCCTCCATTACTGATAAATGCTAAATACTTGTTAGAAACATAAACTTTATGTACTTATAACCAACAAATTCCTAGATCCAGAACCCTATAAGATCGATGTAAAGTATGAACAGTATAGAATAATTACTTTATTGAATAATCCTCCAGTACTGATAAATGCTAAATACGTGTTGGAAATATAAAATTTATGTACTTATAACCAACAAATTCCTTGATCCAGATGCCTATAAGATCGATGTAAATTATGAACAGTAAAGAATAATTACTTCATTGAATAATCCTCCAGTACTGATAAATGCTAAATACGTGTTGGAAACAAAAACTTTATGTACTTATAACCAACAAATTCCTTGATCCAGAACCCTATAAGATCGATGTAAAGTATGAACAGTATAGAATAATTACTTTATTGAATAATCCTCCAGTACTGATAAATGCTAAATACGTGTTGGATACATAAACTTTATGTACTTGTAACCAACAAATTCCTTGATCCAGAACCCTATAAGATCGATGTAAAGTATGAACAGTATAGAATAATTACTTTATTGAATAATCCTCCAGTACTGATAAATGCTAAATACTTGTTGGAAACATAAACTTTATGTACTTATAACCAACAAATTCCTAGATCCAGAACCCTATAAGATCAATGTAAAGTATGAACAGTAAAGAATAATTACTTTATTGAATAATCTTCCAGTACTGATAAATGCTAAATACATGTTGGAAACAAAAACTTTATGTACTTATAACCAACAAATTCCTAGATCCAGAACCCTATAAGATCGATGTAAAGTATGAACAGTATAGAATAATTACTTTATTGAATAATCCTCCAGTACTGATAAATGCTAAATACTTGTTGGAAACATAAACTTTATATAATTATAACCAACTAATTCCTTGATCCAGAACCCTATAAGATCGATGTAAATTATGAACAGTATTGAATAATTACTTTATTGAATAATCCTCCAGTACTGATAAATGCTAAATACTTGTTGGAAACATAAACTTTATGTACTTATAACTAACATATTCCTAGATCCAGAACCCTATAAGATCGATGTAAAGTATGAACAGTATAGAATAATTACTTTATTGAATAATCCTCCAGTACTGATAAATGCTAAATACTTGTTGGAAATATAAACTTTATGTACTTATAACCAACAAATTCCTAGATCCAGAACCCTAAGGGATCGATGTAAATGATGAACAGTACAGAATAATTACTTTATTGAATAATCCTCCAGTACTGATAAATGCTAAATACTTGTTGGAAACATAAACTTTATGTACTTATAACCAACAAATTCCTAGATCCAGAACCCTATAAGATCGATGTAAAGTATGAACAGTATAGAATAATTACTTTATTGAATAATCCTCCAGTACTGATAAATGCTAAATACTTGTTGGAAACATAAACTTTATGTACTTATAACCAACAAATTCCTAGATCCAGAACCCTATAAGATCGATGTAAAGTATGAACAGTATAGAATAATTACATTATTGAATAATCCCCCATTACTGATAAATGCTAAATACTTGTTGGAAACATAAACTTTATATACTTATAACCAACAAATTCCTTGATCCAGAACCCTATAAGATCGATGTAAAGTATGAACAGTATTGAATAATTACTTTATTGAATAATCCTCCAGTACTGATAAATGCTAAATACTTGTTGGAAACATAAACTTTATGTACTTATAACTAACATATTCCTAGATCCAGAACCCTATAAGATCGATGTAAAGTATGAACAGTATAGAATAATTACTTTATTGAATAATCCTCCAGTACTGATAAATGCTAAATACTTGTTGGAAATATAAACTTTATGTACTTATAACCAACAAATTCCTAGATCCAGAACCCTAAGGGATCGATGTAAATGATGAACAGTACAGAATAATTACTTTATTGAATAATCCTCCAGTACTGATAAATGCTAAATACTTGTTGGAAACATAATCTTTGTGTACTTATAACCAACAAATTCCTAGATCCAGAACCCTATAAGATCGATGTAAAGTATGAACAGTATAGAATAATTACTTTATGGAATATTCCTCCAGTACTGATAAATGGTAAATACTTGTTGGAAACATAAACTTTATGTACTTATAACCAACAAATGCCTAGATCCAGAGCCCTATAAGATCGATGTAAAGTATGAACAGTATAGAATAATTACTTTATTGAATAATCCTCCAGTACTGATAAATGCTAAATACTTGTTGGAAACATAAACTTTTATGTACTTATAACCAACAAATTCCTTGATCCAGATGCCTATAAGATCGATATAAATTATGAACAGTAAAGAATAATTACTTTATTGAATAATCCTCCAGTACTGATAAATGCTAAATACGTGTTGGAAACAAAAACTTTATGTACTTATAACCAACAAATTCCTTGATCCAGAACCCTATAAGATCGATGTAAAGTATGAACAGTATAGAATAATTACTTTATTGAATAATCCTCCAGTACTGATAAATGCTAAATACGTGTTGGATACATAAACTTTATGTACTTATAACCAACAAATTCCTTGATCCAGAACCCTATAAGATCGATGTAAAGTATGAACAGTATAGAATAATTACTTTATTGAATAATCCTCCAGTACTGATAAATGCTAAATACTTGTTGGAAACATAAACTTTATGTACTTATAACCAACAAATTCCTAGATCCAGAACCCTATAAGATCAATGTAAACTATGAACAGTAAAGAATAATTACTTTATTGAATAATCCTCCAGTACTGATAAATGCTAAATATATGTTGGAAACAAAAACTTTATGTACTTATAACCAACAAATTCCTAGATCCAGAACCCTATAAGATCGATGTAAAGTATGAACAGTATAGAATAATTACTTTATTGAATAATCCTCCAGTACTGATAAATGCTAAATACTTGTTGGAAACATAAACTTTATATACTTATAACCAACAAATTCCTTGATCCAGAACCCTATAAGATCGATGTAAAGTATGAACAGTATTGAATAATTACTTTATTGAATAATCCTCCAGTACTGATAAATGCTAAATACTTGTTGGAAACATAAACTTTATGTACTTATAACTAACATATTCCTAGATCCAGAACCCTATAAGATCGATGTAAAGTATGAACAGTATAGAATAATTACTTTATTGAATAATCCTCCAGTACTGATAAATGCTAAATACTTGATGGAAATATAAACTTTATGTACTTATAACCAACAAATTCCTAGATCCAGAACCCTAAGGGATCGATGTAAATGATGAACAGTACAGAATAATTACTTTATTGAATAATCCTCCAGTACTGATAAATGCTAAATACTTGTTGGAAACATAATCTTTGTGTACTTATAACCAACAAATTCCTAGATCCAGAACCCTATAAGATCGATGTAAAGTATGAACAGTATAGAATAATTACTTTATGGAATATTCCTCCAGTACTGATAAATGGTAAATACTTGTTGGAAACATAAACTTTATGTACTTATATCCAACAAATTCCTAGATCCAGAACCCTATAAGATCGATGTACAGTATTGAATAATTACTTTATTGAATAATCCTCCATTACTGATAAATGCTAAATACTTGTTGGAAACATAAACTTTATGTACTTATAACCAACAAATTCCTAGATCCAGAACCCTATAAGATCGATGTAAAGTATGAACAGTATAGAATAATTACTTTATTGAATAATCCTCCAGTACTGATAAATGCTAAATACGTGTTGGAAATATAAAATTTATGTACTTATAACCAACAAATTCCTTGATCCAGATGCCAATAAGATCGATGTAAATTATGAACAGTAAAGAATAATTACTTTATTGAATAATCCTCCAGTACTGATAAATGCTAAATACGTGTTGGAAACAAAAACTTTATGTACTTATAACCAACATATTCCTAGATCCAGAACCCTATAAGATCGATGTAAAGTATGAACAGTATAGAATAATTACTTTATTGAATAATCCTCCAGTACTGATAAATGCTAAATACTTGTTGGAAACATAAACTTTATATACTTATAACCAACAAATTCCTTGATCCAGAACCCTATAAGATCGATGTAAAGTATGAACAGTAAAGAATAATTACTTTATTGAATAATCCTCCAGTACTGATAAATGCTAAATACATGTTGGAAACAAAAACTTTATGTACTTATAACCAACATATTCCTAGATCCAGAACCCTATAAGATCGATGTAAAGTATGAACAGTATAGAATAATTACTTTATTGAATAATCCTCCAGTACTGATAAATGCTAAATACTTGTTGGAAACATAAACTTTATATACTTATAACCAACAAATTCCTTGATCCAGAACCCTATAAGATCGATGTAAAGTATGAACAGTATTGAATAATTACTTTATTGAATAATCCTCCAGTACTGATAAATGCTAAATACTTGTTGGAAACATAAACTTTATGTACTTATAACTAACATATTCCTAGATCCAGAACCCTATAAGATCGATGTAAAGTATGAACAGTATAGAATAATTACTTTATGGAATAATCCTCCAGTACTGATAAATGCTAAATACTTGTTGGAAATATAAACTTTATGTACTTATAACCAACAAATTCCTTGATCCAGATGCTTATAAGATCGATGTAAATTATGAACAGTAAAGAATAATTACTTTATTGAATAATCCTCCAGTACTGATAAATGATAAATACGTGTTGGAAACAAAAACTTTATGTACTTATAACCAACAAATTCCTTGATCCAGAACCCTATAAGATCGATGTAAAGTATGAACAGTATAGAATAATTACTTTATTGAATAATCCTCCAGTACTGATAAATGCTAAATACGTGTTGGATACATAAACTTTATGTACTTATAACCAACAAATTCCTTGATCCAGAACCCTATAAGATCGATGTAAAGTATGAACAGTATAGAATAATTACTTTATTGAATAATCCTCCAGTACTGATAAATGCTAAATACTTGTTGGAAACATAAACTTTATGTACTTATAACCAACAAATTCCTAGATCCAGAACCCTATAAGATCAATGTAAAGTATGAACAGTAAAGAATAATTACTTTATGGAATAATCCTCCAGTACTGATAAATGCTAAATACATGTTGGAAACAAAAACTTTATGTACTTATAACCAACAAATTCCTAGATCCAGAACCCTATACGATCGATGTAAAGTATGAACAGTATAGAATAATTACTTTATTGAATAATCCTCCAGTACTGATAAATGCTAAATACTTGTAGGAAACATAAACTTTATGTACTTATAACCAACAAATTCCTAGATCCAGAACCCTATAAGATAGATGTAAAGTATGAACAGTATAGAATAATTACATTATTGAATAATCCTCCAGTACTGATAAATGCTAAATACTTGTTGGAAGCATAAACTTTAGGTACTTATAACCAACAAATTCCTAGATCCAGATCCCTATAAGATCGATGTAAAGTTTGAACAGTATAGAATAATTACTTTATTGAATAATCCTCCAGTACTGATAAATGCTAAATACTTGTTGGAAACATAAACTTTATGTACTTATAACCAACAAATACCTAGATTCAGAACCCTATAGGATCGATGTAAAGTATGAACAGTATAGAATAATTACATTATTGAATAATCCTCCAGTACTGATAAATGCTAAATACTTGTTGGAAGCATAATCTTTATGTACTTATAACCAACAAATTCCTTGATCCAGAACCCTATAAGATCGATATAAGTATGAACAGTATTGAATAATTACTTTATTGAATAATCCTCCAGTACTGATAAATGCTAAATACTTGTTGGAAACATAAACTTTATGTACTTATAACTAACATATTCCTAGATCCAGAACCCTATAAGATCGATGTAAAGTATGAACAGTATAGAATAATTACTTTATTGAATAATCCTCCAGTACTGATAAATGCTAAATACTTGTTGGAAACATAAACTTTATGTACTTATAACCAACAAATTCCTAGATCCAGAACCCTATAAGATCGATGTAAAGTATGAACAGTATAGAATAATTACTTTATTGAATAATCTTCCAGTACTGATAAATGCTAAATACTTGTTGGAAACATAAACTTTATGTACTTATAACCAACAAATTCCTAGATCCAGAACCCTATAAGATCGATGTTAAGTATGAACAGTATAGAATAATTACATTATTGAATAATCCTCCAGTACTGATAAATGCTAAATACTTGTTGGAAACATAAACTTTATGTACTTATAACCAACAAATTCCTTGATCCAGAACCCTATAAGATCGATGTAAAGTATGAACAGTATTGAATAATTACTTTATTGAATAATCCTCCAGTACTGATAAATGCTAAATACTTGTTGGAAACATAAACTTTATGTACTTATAACTAACATATTCCTAGATCCAGGTCCCTATAAGATCGATGTAAAGTATGAACAGTATAGAATAATTACTTTATTGAATAATCCTCCAGTACTGATAAATGCTAAATACTTGTTGGAAATATAAACTTTATGTACTTATAACCAACAAATTCCTAGATCCAGAACCCTATAAGATAGATGTAAAGTATGAACAGTATAGAATAATTACTTTATTGAATAATCCTCCAGTACTGATAAATGCTAAATACTTGTTGGAAACATAAACCTTATGTACTTATAACCAACAAATTCCTATATCCAGATCCCTATAAGATCGATGTAATGTTTGAACAGTATAGAATAATTACTTTATTGAATAATCCTCCAGTACTGATAAATGCTAAATACTTGTTGGAAACATAAACTTTATGTACTTATATCCAACAAATTCCTAGATCCAGAACCCTATAAGATCGATGTACAGTATTGAATAATTACTTTATTGAATAATCCTCCATTACTGATAAATGCTAAATACTTGTTGGAAACATAAACTTTATGTACTTATAACCAACAAAATCCTAGATCCAGAACCCTATAAGATCGATTTAAAGTATGAACAGTATAGAATAATTACTTTATTGAATAATCCTCCAGTACTGATAAATGCTAAATACGTGTTGGAAATATAAACTTTATGTACTTATAACCAACAAATTCCTTGATCCAGATGCCTATAAGATCGATGTAAATTATGAACAGTAAAGAATAATTACTTTATTGAATAATCCTCCAGTACTGATAAATGCTAAATACGTGTTGGAAACAAAAACTTTATGTACTTATAACCAACAAATTCCTTGATCCAGAACCCTATAAGATCGATGTAAAGTATGAACTGTATAGAATAATTACTTTATTGAATAATCCTCCAGTACTGATAAATGCTAAATACGTGTTGGATACATAAACTTTATGTACTTATAACCAACAAATTCCTTGATCCAGAACCCTATAAGATCGATGTAAAGTATGAACAGTATAGAATAATTACTTTATTGAATAATCCTCCAGTACTGATAAATGCTAAATACTTGTTGGAAACATAAACTTTATGTACTTATAACCAACAAATTCCTAGATCCAGAACCCTATAAGATCAATGTAAAGTATGAACAGTAAAGAATAATTACTTTATTGAATAATCCTCCAGTACTGATAAATGCTAAATACATGTTGGAAACAAAAACTTTATGTACTTATAACCAACAAATTCCTAGATCCAGAACCCTATAAGATCGATGTAAACTATGAACAGTATAGAATAATTACTTTATTGAATAATCCTCCAGTACTGATAAATGCTAAATACTTGTAGGAAACATAAACTTTATGTACTTATAACCAACAAATTCCTAGATCCAGAACCCTATAAGATAGATGTAAAGTATGAACAGTATAGAATAATTACATTATTGAATAATCTTCCAGTACTGATAAATGCTAAATACTTGTTGGAAACATAAACTTTATGTACTTATAACCAACAAATTCCTCGATCCAGATCCCTATAAGATCGATGTAAAGTATGAACAGTATAGAATAATTACATTATTGAATAATCCTCCAGTACTGATAAATGCTAAATACTTTTTGGAAACATAAACTTTATGTACTTATAACCAACAAATTCTTTGATCCAGAACCCTATAAGATCGATATAAGTATGAACAGTATTGAATAATTACTTTATTGAATAATCCTCCAGTACTGATAAATGCTAAATACTTGTTGGAAACATAAACTTTATGTACTTATAACTAACATATTCCTAGATCCAGAACCCTATAAGATCGATGTAAAGTATGAACAGTATAGAATAATTACTTTATTGAATAATCCTCCAGTACTGATAAATGCTAAATACTTGTTGGAAACATAAACTTTATGTACTTATAACCAACAAATTCCTAGATCCAGAACCCTATAAGATCGATGTAATGTATGAACAGTATAGAATAATTACTTTATTGAATAATCCTCCAGTACTGATAAATGCTAAATACTTGTTGGAAACATAAACTTTATGTACTTATAACCAACAAATTCCTAGATCCAGAACCCTATAAGATCGATGTAAAGTATGAACAGTATAGAATAATTACATTATTGAATATTCCTCCAGTACTGATAAATGCTAAATACTTGTTGGAAACATAAACTTTATGTACTTATAACCAACAAATTCCTTGATCCAGAACCCTATAAGATCGATGTAAAGTATGAACAGTATTGAATAATTACTTTATTGAATAATCCTCCAGTACTGATAAATGCTAAATACTTGTTGGAAACATAAACTTTATGTACTTATAACTAACATATTCCTAGATCCAGAACCCTATAAGATCGATGTAAAGTATGAACAGTATAGAATAATTACTTTATTGAATAATCCTCCAGTACTGATAAATGCTAAATACTTGTTGGAAATATAAACTTTATGTACTTATAACCAACAAATTCCTAGATCCAGAACCCTATAAGATAGATGTAAAGTATGAACAGTATAGAATAATTACTTTATTGAATAATCCTCCAGTACTGATAAATGCTAAATACTTGTTGGAAACATAAACCTTATGTACTTATAACCAACAAATTCCTATATCCAGATCCCTATAAGATCGATGTAATGTTTGAACAGTATAGATATAATTACTTTATTGAATAATCCTCCAGTACTGATAAATGCTAAATACTTGTTGGAAACATAAACTTTATGTACTTATAACCAACAAATTCCTAGATCCAGAACCCTATAAGATTGATGTAAAGTATGAACAGTATAGAATAATTACTTTATTGAATAATCCTCCAGTACTGATAAATGCTAAATACTTGTTGGAAACATAAACTTTATGTACTTATAACCAACAAATTCCTAGATCCAGAACCCTATAGGATCGATGTAAAGTATGAACAGTATAGAATAATTACATTATTGAATAATCCTCCATTACTGATAAATGCTAAATACTTGTTGGAAACATAAACTTTATATACTTATAACCAACAAATTCCTTGATCCAGAACCCTATAAGATCGATGTAAAGTATGAACAGTATTGAATAATTACTTTATTGAATAATCCTCCAGTACTGATAAATGCTAAATACTTGTTGGAAACATAAACTTTATGTACTTATAACTAACATATTCCTAGATCCAGAACCCTAAGGGATCGATGTAAATGATGAACAGTACAGAATAATTACTTTATTGAATAATCCTCCAGTACTGATAAGTGCTAAATACTTGTTGGAAACATAATCTTTGTGTACTTATAACCAACAAATTCCTAGATCCAGAACCCTATAAGATCGATGTAAAGTATGAACAGTATAGAATAATTACTTTATGGAATATTCCTCCAGTACTGATAAATGTTAAATACTTGTTGGAAACATAAACTTTATGTACTTATAACCAACAAATTCCTAGATCCAGAACCCTATAAGATCGATGTAAAGTATGAACAGTATAGAATAATTACTTTATTGAATAATCCTCCAGTACTGATAAATGCTAAATACGTGTTGGAAATATAAACTTTATGTACTTATAACCAACAAATTCCTTGATCCAGATGTCTATAAGATCGATGTAAATTATGAACAGTAAAGAATAATTACTTTATTGAATAATCCTCCAGTACTGATAAATGCTAAATACGTGTTGGAAACAAAAACTTTATGTACTTATAACCAACAAATTCCTTGATCCAGAACCCTATAAGATCGATGTAAAGTATGAACAGTATAGAATAATTACTTTATTGAATAATCCTCCAGTACTGATAAATGCTAAATACTTGTTGGAAACATAAACTTTATGTACTTATAACCAACAAATTCCTTGATCCAGAACCCTATAAGATCGATGTAAAGTATGAACAGTATTGAATAATTACTTTATTGAATAATCCTCCAGTACTGATAAATGCTAAATACTTGTTGGAAACATAAACTTTATGTACTTATAACCAACAAATTCCTAGATCCAGAACCCTATAAGATCGATGTAAAGTATGAACAGTATAGAATAATTACTTTATTGAATAATCCTCCAGTACTGATAAATGCTAAATACTTGTTGGAAACATAAACTTTATGTACTTATAACCAACAAATTCCTAGATCCAGAACCCTATAAGATCGATGTAAAGTATGAACAGTATAGAATAATTACATTATTGAATAATCCTCCAGTACTGATAAATGCTAAATACTTGTTGGAAACATAAACTTTATGTACTTATGACCAACAAATTCCTTGATCCAGAACCCTATAAGATCGATGTAAAGTATGAACAGTATTGAATAATTACTTTATTGAATAATCCTCCAGTACTGATAAATGCTAAATACTTGTTGGAAACATAAACTTTATGTACTTATAACTAACATATTCCTAGATCCAGAACCCTATAAGATCGATGTAAAGTATGAACAGTATAGAATAATTACTTTATTGAATAATCCTCCAGTACTGATAAATGCTAAATACTTGTTGGAAATATAAACTTTATGTACTTATAACCAACAAATTCCTAGATCCAGAACCCTATAAGATAGATGTAAAGTATGAACAGTATAGAATAATTACTTTATTGAATAATCCTCCAGTACTGATAAATGCTAAATACTTGTTGGAAACATAAACCTTATGTACTTATAACCAACAAATTCCTATATCCAGATCCCTATAAGATCGATGTAATGTTTGAACAGTATAGAATAATTACTTTATTGAATAATCCTCCAGTACTGATAAATGCTAAATACTTGTTGGAAACATAAACTTTATGTACTTATAACCAACAAATTCCTAGATCCAGAACCCTATAAGATTGATGTAAAGTATGAACAGTAAAGAATAATTACTTTATTGAATAATCCTCCAGTACTGATAAATGCTAAATACTTGTTGGAAACATAAACTTTATGTACTTATAACCAACAAATTCCTAGATCCAGAACCCTATAGGATCGATGTAAAGTATGAACAGTATAGAATAATTACATTATTGAATAATCCTCCAGTACTGATAAATGCTAAATACTTGATGGAAACATAAACTTTATGTACTTATAACCAACAAATTCCTTGATCCAGAACCCTATAAGATCGATATAAGTATGAACAGTATTGAATAATTACTTTATTGAATAATCCTCCAGTACTGATAAATGCTAAATACTTGTTGGAAACATAAACTTTATGTACTTATAACTAACATATTCCTAGATCCAGAACCCTATAAGATCGATGTAAAGTATGAACAGTATAGAATAATTACTTTATTGAATAATCCTCCAGTACTGATAAATGCTAAATACTTGTTGGAAACATAAACTTTATGTACTTATAACCAACAAATTCCTAGATCCAGAACCCTATAAGATCGATGTAAAGTATGAACAGTATAGAATAATTACTTTATTGAATAATCCTCCAGTACTGATAAATGCTAAATACTTGTTGGAAACATAATCTTTGTGTACTTATAACCAACAAATTCCTAGATCCAGAACCCTATAAGATCGATGTAAAGTATGAACAGTATAGAATAATTACTTTATGGAATATTACTCCAGTACTGATAAATGTTAAATACTTGTTGGAAACATAAACTTTATGTACTTATAACCAACAAATTCCTAGATCCAGAACCCTATAAGATCGAAGTAAAGTATGAACAGTATAGAATAATTACTTTATTGAATAATCCTCCAGTACTGATAAATGCTAAATACGTGTTGGAAATATAAACTTTATGTACTTATAACCAACAAATTCCTTGATCCAGATGCCTATAAGATCGATGTAAATTATGAACAGTAAAGAATAATTACTTTATTGAATAATCCTCCAGTACTGATAAATGCTAAATACGTGTTGGAAACAAAAACTTTATGTACTTATAACCAACAAATTCCTTGATCCAGAACCCTATAAGATCGATGTAAAGTATGAACAGTATAGAATAATTACTTTATTGAATAATCCTCCAGTACTGATAAATGCTAAATACGTGTTGAATACATAAACTTTATGTACTTATAACCAACAAATTCCTTGATCCAGAACCCTATAAGATCGATGTAAAGTATGAACAGTATAGAATAATTACTTTATTGAATAATCCTAAAGTACTGATAAATGCTAAATACTTGTTGGAAACATAAACTTTATGTACTTATAACCAACAAATTCCTAGATCCAGAACCCTATAAGATCAATGTAAAGTATGAACAGTAAAGAATAATTACTTTATTGAATAATCCTCCAGTACTGATAAATGCTAAATACGTGTTGGAAACAAAAACTTTATGTACTTATAACCAACAAATTCCTAGATCCAGAACCCTATAAGATCGATGTAAAGTATGAACAGTATAGAATAATTACTTTATTGAATAATCCTCCAGTACTGATAAATGCTAAATACTTGTAGGAAACATAAACTTTATGTACTTATAACCAACAAATTCCTAGATCCAGAACCCTATAAGATAGATGTAAAGTATGAACAGTATAGAATAATTACATTATTGAATAATCCTCCAGTACTGATAAATGCTAAATACTTGTTGGAAACATAAACTTTATGTACTTATAACCAACAAATTCCTAGATCCAGATCCCTATAAGATCGATGTAAAGTTTGAACAGTATAGAATAATTACTTTATTGAATAATCCTCCAGTACTGATAAATGCTAATTACTTGTTGGAAACATAAACTTTATGTACTTATAACCAACAAATTCCTAGATCCAGAACCCTATAGGATCGATGTAAAGTATGAACAGTATAGAATAATTACATTATTGAATAATCCTCCAGTACTGATAAATGCTAAATACTTGTTGGAAACATAAACTTTATGTACTTATAACCAACAAATTCCTTGATCCAGAACCCTATAAGATCGATATAAGTATGAACAATATTGAATAATTACTTTATTGAATAATCCTCCAGTACTGATAAATGCTAAATACTTGTTGGAAACATAAACTTTATGTACTTATAACTAACATATTCCTAGATCCAGAACCCTATAAGATCGATGTAAAGTATGAACAGTATAGAATAATTACTTTATTGAATAATCCTCCAGTACTGATAAATGCTAAATACTTGTTGGAAACATAAACTTTATGTACTTATAACCAACAAATTCCTAGATCCAGAACCCTAAAAGATCGATGTAAAGTATGAACAGTATAGAATAATTACTTTATTGAATAATCCTCCAGTACCGATAAATGCTAAATACTTGTTGGAAACATAAACTTTATGTACTTATAACCAACAAATTCCTAGATCCAGAACCCTATAAGATCGATGTAAAGTATGAACAGTATAGAATAATTACTTTATTGAATAATCCTCCAGTACTGATAAATGCTAAATACTTGTTGGAAACATAAACTTTATGTACTTATAACTAACATATTCCTAGATCCAGAACCCTATAAGATCGATGTAAAGTATGAACAGTATAGAATAATTACTTTATTGAATAATCCTCCAGTACTGATAAATGCTAAATACTTGTTGGAAATATAAACTTTATGTACTTATAACCAACAAATTCCTAGATCCAGAACCCTAAGGGATCGATGTAAAGGATGAACAGTACAGAATAATTACTTTATTGAATAATCCTCCAGTACTGATAAATGCTAAATACTTGTTGGAAACATAATCTATATGTACTTATAACCAACAAATTCCTAGATCCAGAACCCTATAAGATCGATGTAAAGTATGAACAGTATAGAATAATTACTTTATTGAATATTCCTCCAGTACTGATAAATGCTAAATACTTGTTGGAAACATAAACTTTATGTACTTATATCCAACAAATTCCTAGATCCAGAACCATATAAGATCGATGTACAGTATAGAATAATTACTTTATTGAATAATCCTCCATTACTGATAAATGCTAAATACTTGTTGGAAACATAAACTTTATGTACTTATAACCAACAAATTCCTAGAGCCAAAACCCTATAAGAACGATGTAAAGTATGAACATTATAGAATAATTACTTTATTGAATAATCCTCCAGTACTGATAAATGCTAAATACTTGTTGGAAACATAAACTTTATGTACTTATAACCAACAAATTCCTAGATCCAGAACTCTATAAGATCGATGTAAATTATGAACAGTATAGAATAATTACTTTATTGAATAATCCTCCAGTACCGATAAATGCTAAATGCTTGTTGGAAACATAAACTTTATGTACTTATAACCAAAAATTCCTAGATCCAGATCCCTATAAGATCGATGTAAAGTATGAACAGTACAGAATAATTACTTTATTGAATAATCCTCCAGTACTGATAAATGCTAAATACTTGTTGGAAACATAAACTTTATGTACTTATAACGAACAAATTCCTACATCCAGAACCCTTTAAGAACGATGTAAAGTATGAACAGTATAGAATAATTACTTTATTGAATAATCCTCCAGTACTGATAAATGCTAAATACTTGTTGGAAACATAAACTTTATGTACTTATAACCAACAAATTCCTAGATCCAGAACCCTGTAACATCGATGTAAAGTATGAACAGTATAGAATAATTACTTTATTGAATAATCCTCCAGTACTGATAAATGCTAAATACTTGTTGGAAACATAAACTTTATGTACTTATACCCAACAAATTCCTAGATCCAGAACCCTATAAGATCGATGTAAAGTATGAACAGTATAGAATAAATACTTTATTGAATAATACTCCAGTACTGATAAATGCTAAGTACTTGTTGGAAACATAAACTTTATGTACTTATAACGAACAAATTCCTACATCCAGAACCCTTTAAGAACGATGTAAAGTATGAACAGTATAGAATAATTACTTTATTGAATAATCCTCCAGTACTGATAAATGCTAAATACTTGTTGGAAACATAAACTTTATGTACTTATAACCAACAAATTCCTAGATCCAGATCCCTATAAGATCGATGTAAAGTATGAACAGTATAGAATAATTACTTTATTGAATATTCCTCCAGTACTGATAAATGCTAAATACGTGTTGGAAACATAAATTTTATGTACTTATAACCAACAATTTCCTTGATCCAGAACCCTATAAGATAGATGTAAAGTATGAACAGTATAGAATAATTACTTTATTGAATAATCCTCCAGTACTGATATATGCTAAATACGTGTTGGAAACATAAACTTTATGTACTTATAACCAACAAATTCCTAGATCCAGATCCCTATAAGATCGATGTAAAGTATGAACAGTATAGAATAATTACTTTATTGAATAATCCTCCAGTACTGATAAATGCTAAATACGTGTTGGAAACTTAAACTTCGTGTACTTATAACCAACAAATTCCTTGAACCAGAACCCTATAAGATCGATGTAAAGTATGAACAGTATAGAATAATTACTTTATTGAATAATGCTCCAGTACTGATAAATGCTAAATACTTGTTGGAAACATAAACTTTATGTACTTATAACCAACAAATTCCTTGATCCAGAACCCTATAAGATCGATGTAAAGTATGAACAGTATAGAATAATTACTTTATTGAATAATGCTCCAGTACTGATAAATGCTAAATACTTGTTGGAAACATAAACGTTATGTACTTATAACCAACAAATTCCTAGATCCAGAACCCTATAAGATCAATGTAAAGTATGAACAGTATAGAATAATTACTTTATTGAATAATCCTCCAGTACTGATAAATGCTAAATACATGTTGGAAACAAAAACTTTATGTACTTATAACCAACAAATTCCTTGATCCAGAACCCTATAAGATCGATGTAAAGTATGAACAGTATAGAATAATTACTTTATTGAATAATCCTCCAGTACTGATAAATGCTAAATACTTGTTGGAAACATAAACTTTATGTACTTATAACCAACAAATTCCTAGATCCAGAACCCTATAAGATCGATGTAAAGTATGAACAGTATAGAATAATTACTTTATTGAATAATCGTCCAGTACTGATAAATGCTAAATACGTGTTGGAAACATAAACTTTATGTACTTATAACCAACAAATTCCTAGATCCAGAACCCTATAAGATCGATGTAAAGTATGAACAGTATAGAATAATTACTTTATTGAATAATGCTCCAGTACTGATAAATGCTAAATACTTGTTGGAAACATAAACTTTATGTACTTATAACCAACAAATTCCTAGATCCAGAACCCTATAAGATCAATGTAAAGTATGAACAGTATAGAATAATTACTTTATTGAATAATCCTCCAGTACTGATAAATGCTAAATACATGTTGGAAACAAAAACTTTATGTACTTACAACCAACAAATTCCTTGATCCAGAACCCTATAAGATCGATGTAAAGTATGAACAGTATAGAATAATTACTTTATTGAATAATCCTCCAGTACTGATAAATGCTAAATACTTGTTGGAAACATAAACTTTATGTACTTATAACCAACAAATTCCTAGATCCAGAACCCTATAAGATCGATGTAAAGTATGAACCGTATAGAATAATTACTTTATTGAATAATCGTCCAGTACTGATAAATGCTAAATACGTGTTGGAAACATAAACTTTATGTACTTATAACCAACAAATTCCTAGATCCAGAACCCTATAAGATCGATGTAAAGTATGAACAGTATAGAATAATTACTTTATTGAATAATCCTCCAGTACTGATAAATGCTAAATACTTGTTGGAAACATAAACTTTATGTACTTATAACCAACAAATTCCTAGATCCAGAACCCTATAAGATCGATGTAAAGTATGAACAGTATAGAATAATTACTTTATTGAATAATCCTCCAGTACTGATAAATGCTAAATACTTGTTGGAAACATAAACTTTATGTACTTATAACCAACAAATTCCTAGATCCAGAACCCTATAAGATCGATGTAAAGTATGAACAGTATAGAATAATTACTGTATTGAATAATCCTCCAGTACTGATAAATGCTAAATACTTGTTGGAAACATAAACTTTATGTACTTATAACCAACAAATTCCTAGATCCAGAACCCTATAAGATCGATGTAAAGTATGAACAGTATAGAATAATTACTTTATTGAATAATCCTCCAGTACTGATAAATGCTAAGTACTTGTTGGAAACATAAACTTTATGTACTTATAACCAACAAATTCCTAGATCCAGAACCCTATACGATCGATGTAAAGTATGAACAGTATAGAATAATTACTTTATTGAATAATCCTCCAGTACTGATAAATGCTAAATACGTGTTGGAAACATAAACTTTATGTACTTATAACCAACAAATTCCTTGATCCAGAACCCTTAGGATCGATGTAAAGTATGAACAGTATAGAATAATTACTTTATTGAATAATCCTCCAGTACTGATAAATGCTAAATACTTGTTGGAAACATAAACTTTATGTACTTATAACCAACAAATTCCTAGATCCAGAACCCTATAAGATCGATGTAAAGTATGAACAGTGTAGAATAATTACTTTATTGAATAATCCTCCAGTACTGATAAATGCTAAATACTTGTTGGAAACATAAACTTTATGTACTTATAACCAACAAATTCCTAGATCCAGAACCCTATAAGATCGATGTAAAGTATGAACAGTATAGAATAATTACTTTATTGAATAATCCTCCAGTACCGATAAATGCTAAATGCTTGTTGGAAACATAAACTTTATGTACTTATAACCAAAAATTCCTAGATCCAGATCCCTATAAGATCGATGTAAAGTATGAACAGTACAGAATAATTACTTTATTGAATAATCCTCCAGTACTGATAAATGCTAAATACTTGTTGGAAACATAAACTTTATGTACTTATAACGAACAAATTCCTACATCCAGAACCCTTTAAGAACGATGTAAAGTATGAACAGTATAGAATAATTACTTTATTGAATAATCCTCCAGTACTGATAAATGCTAAATACTTGTTGGAAACATAAACTTTATGTACTTATAACCAAAAAATTCCTAGATTCAGAACCCTATAACATCGATGTAAAGTATGAACAGTATAGAATAATTACTTTATTGAATAATCCTCCAGTACTGATAAATGCTAAATACTTGTTGGAAACATAAACTTTATGTACTTATAACCAACAAATTCCTAGATCCAGAACCCTATAAGATCGATGTAAAGTATGAACAGTATAGAATAAATACTTTATTGAATAATACTCCAGTACTGATAAATGCTAAGTACTTGTTGGAAACATAAACTTTATGTACTTATAACCAACAAATTCCTAGATCCAGAACCCTATAAGATCGATGTAAAGTATGAACAGTATAGAATAATTACTTTATTGAATAATCCTCCAGTACTGATAAATGCTAAATACTTGTGGGAAACATAAACTTTATGTACTTATAACCAACAAATTCCTAGATCCAGATCCCTATAAGATCGATGTAAAGTATGAACAGTATAGAATAATTACTTTATTGAATATTCCTCCAGTACTGATAAATGCTAAATACGTGTTGGAAACATAAATTTTATGTACTTATAACCAACAAATTCCTTGATCCAGAACGCTATAAGATCGATGTAAAGTATGAACAGTATAGAATAATTACTTTATTGAATAATCCTCCAGTACTGATAAATGCTAAATACGTGTTGGAAACTTAAACTTTATGTACTTATAACCAACAAATTCCTTGATCCAGAACCCTATAAGATCGATGTAAAGTATGAACAGTATAGAATAATTACTTTATTGAATAATGCTCCAGTACTGATAAATGCAAAATACTTGTTGGAAACATAAACTTTATGTACTTATAACCAACAAATTCCTTGATCCAGAACCCTATAAGATCGATGTAATGTATGAACAGTATAGAATAATTACTTTATTGAATAATCCTCCAGTACTGATAAATGCTAAATACGTGTTGGAAACATAAACTTTATGTACTTATAACCAACAAATTCCTAGATCCAGATCCCTATAAGATCGATGTAAAGTATGAACAGTATAGAATAATTACCTTATTGAATAATCCTCCAGTACTGATAAATGCTAAATACGTGTTGGAAACAAAAACTTTATGTACTTATAACCAACAAATTCCTTGATCCAGAACCCTATAAGATCGATGTAAAGTATGAACAGTATAGAATAATTACTTTATTGAATAATGCTCCAGTAATGATAAATGCTAAATACTTGTTGGAAACATAAACTTTATGTACTTATAACCAACAAATTCCTAGATCCAGAACCCTATAAGATCAATGTAAAGTATGCACAGTATAGAATAATTACTTTATTGAATAATCCTCCAGTACTGATAAATGCTAAATACATGTTGGAAACAAAAACTTTATGTACTTATAACCAACAAATTCCTTGATCCAGAACCCTATAAGATCGATGTAAAGTATGAACAGTATAGAATAATTACTTTATTGAATAATCCTCCAGTACTGATAAATGCTAAATACTTGTTGGAAACATAAACTTTATGTACTTATAACCAACAAATTCCTAGATCCAGAACCCTATAAGATCGATGTAAAGTATGAACAGTATAGAATAATTACTTTATTGAATAATCGTCCAGTACTGATAAATGCTAAATACGTGTTGGAAACATAAACTTTATGTACTTATAACCAACAAATTCCTAGATCCAGAACCCTATAAGATCGATGTAAAGTATGAACAGTATAGAATAATTACTTTATTGAATAATGCTCCAGTACTGATAAATGCTAAATACTTGTTGGAAACATAAACTTTATGTACTTATAACCAACAAATTCCTTGATCCAGAACCCTATAAGATCGATGTAATGTATGAACAGTATAGAATAATTACTTTATTGAATAATCCTCCAGTACTGATAAATGCTAAATACGTGTTGGAAACATAAACTTTATGTACTTATAACCAACAAATTCCTAGATCCAGAACCCTATAAGATCGATGTAAAGTATGAACAGTGTAGAATAATTACTTTATTGAATAATCCTCCAGTACTGATAAATGCTAAATACTTGTTGGAAACATAAACTTTATGTACTTATAACCAACAAATTCCTAGATCCAGAACCCTATAAGATCGATGTAAATTATGAACAGTATAGAATAATTACTTTATTGAATAATCCTCCAGTACTGATAAATGCTAAATACTTGTTGGAAACATAAACTTTATGTACTTATAACCAACAAATTCCTAGATCCAGAACCCTATAAGATCGATGTAAAGTATGAACAGTATAGAATAAATACTTTATTGAATAATACTCCAGTACTGATAAATGCTAAGTACTTGTTGGAAACATAAACTTTATGTACTTATAACCAACAAATTCCTAGATCCAGAACCCTATAAGATCGATGTAAAGTATGAACAGTATAGAATAATTACTTTATTGACTAATCCTCCAGTACTGATAAATGCTAAATACTTGTGGGAAACATAAACTTTATGTACTTATAACCAACAAATTCCTAGATCCAGATCCCTATAAGATCGATGTAAAGTATGAACAGTATAGAATAATTACTTTATTGAATATTCCTCCAGTACTGATAAATGCTAAATACGTGTTGGAAACATAAATTTTATGTACTTATAACCAACAAATTCCTTGATCCAGATCCCTATAAGATCGATGTAAAGTATGAACAGTATAGAATAATTACCTTATTGAATAATCCTCCAGTACTGATAAATGCTAAATACGTGTTGGAAACAAAAACTTTATGTACTTATAACCAACAAATTCCTTGATCCAGAACCCTATAAGATCGATGTAAAGTATGAACAGTATAGAATAATTACTTTATTGAACAATGCTCCAGTAATGATAAATGCTAAATACTTGTTGGAAACATAAACTTTATGTACTTATAACCAACAAATTCCTAGATCCAGAACCCTATAAGATCAATGTAAAGTATGAACAGTATAGAATAATTACTTTATTGAATAATCCTCCAGTACTGATAAATGCTAAATACATGTTGGAAACAAAAACTTTATGTACTTATAACCAACAAATTCCTTGATCCAGAACCCTATAAGATCGATTAAAAGTATGAACAGTATAGAATAATTACTTTATTGAATAATCCTCCAGTACTGATAAATGCTAAATACTTGTTGGAAACATAAACTTTATGTACTTATAACCAACAAATTCCTAGATCCAGAACCCTATAAGATCGATGTAAAATATTAACAGTATAGAATAATTACTTTATTGAATAATCGTCCAGTACTGATAAATGCTAAATACGTGTTGGAAACATAAACTTTATGTACTTATAACCAACAAATTCCTAGATCCAGAACCCTATAAGATCGATGTAAAGTATGAACAGTATAGAATAATTACTTTATTGAATAATCCTCCAGTACTGATAAATGCTAAATACTTGTTGGAAACATAAACTTTATGTACTTATAACCAACAAATTCCTAGATCCAGATCCCTATAAGATCGATGTAAAGTATGAACAGTATAGAATAATTACTTTATTGAATAATCCTCCAGTACTGATAAATGCTAAATACGTGTTGGAAACTTAAACTTTATGTACTTATAACCAACAAATTCCTTGATCCAGAACCCTATAAGATCGATGTAAAGTATGAACAGTATAGAATAATTACTTTATTGAATAATGCTCCAGTACTGATAAATGCTAAATACTTGTTGGAAACATAAACTTTATGTACTTATAACCAACAAATTCCTTGATCCAGAACCCTATAAGATCGATGTAATGTATGAACAGTATAGAATAATTACTTTATTGAATAATCCTCCAGTACTGATAAATGCTAAATACGTGTTGGAAACATAAACTTTATGTACTTATAACCAACAAATTCCTAGATCCAGATCCCTATAAGATCGATGTAAAGTATGAACAGTATAGAATAATTACCTTATTGAATAATCCTCCAGTACTGATAAATGCTAAATACGTGTTGGAAACAAAAACTTTATGTACTTATAACCAACAAATTCCTTGATCCAGAACCCTATAAGATCGATGTAAAGTATGAACAGTATAGAATAATTACTTTATTGAATAATGCTCTAGTAATGATAAATGCTAAATACTTGTTGAAAACATAAACTTTATAAACTTATAACCAACAAATTCCTAGATCCAGAACCCTATAAGATCAATGTAAAGTATGAACAGTATAGAATAATTACTTTATTGAATAATCCTCCAGTACTGATAAATGCTAAATACATGTTGGAAACAAAAACTTTATGTACTTATAACCAACAAATTCCTTGATCCAGAACCCTATAAGATCGATGTAAAGTATGAACAGTATAGAATAATTACTTTATTGAATAATCCTCCAGTACTGATAAATGCTAAATACTTGTTGGAAACATAAACTTTATGTACTTATAACCAACAAATTCCTAGATCCAGAACCCTATAAGATCGATGTAAAGTATGAACAGTATAGAATAATTACTTTATTGAATAATCGTCCAGTACTGATAAATGCTAAATACGTGTTGGAAACATAAACTTCATGTACTTATAACCAACAAATTCCTAGATCCAGAACCCTATAAGATCGATGTAAAGTATGAACAGTATAGAATAATTACTTTATTGAATAATGCTCCAGTACTGATAAATGCTAAATACTTGTTGGAAACATAAACTTTATGTACTTATAACCAACAAATTCCTTGATCCAGAACCCTATAAGATCGATGTAATGTTTGAACAGTATAGAATAATTACTTTATTGAATAATCCTCCAGTACTGATAAATGCTAAATACGTGTTGGAAACATAAACTTTATGTACTTATAACCAACAAATTCCTAGATCCAGAACCCTATAAGATCGATGTAAAGTATGAACAGTGTAGAATAATTACTTTATTGAATAATCCTCCAGTACTGATAAATGCTAAATACTTGTTGGAAACATAAACTTTATGTACTTATAACCAACAAATTCCTAGATCCAGAACCCTATAAGATCGATGTAAAGTATGAACAGTATAGAATAATTACTTTATTGAATAATCCTCCAGTACCGATAAATGCTAAATGCTTGTTGGAAACATAAACTTTATGTACTTATAACCAAAAATTCCTAGATCCAGATCCCTATAAGATCGATGTAAAGTATGAACAGTATAGAATAATTACTTTATTGAATAATCCTCCAGTACTGATAAATGCTAAATACTTGTTGGAAACATAAACTTTATGTACTTATAACGAACAAATTCCTACATCCAGAACCCTTTAAGAACGATGTAAAGTATGAACAGTATAGAATAATTACTTTATTGAATAATCCTCCAGTACTGATAAATGCTAAATACTTGTTGGAAACATAAACTTTATGTACTTATAACCAACAAATTCCTAGATCCAGAACCCTATAACATCGATGTAAAGTATGAACAGTATAGAATAATTACTTTATTGAATAATCCTCCAGTACTGATAGATGCTAAATACTTGTTGGAAACATAAACTTTATGTACTTATAACCAACAAATTCCTAGATCCAGAACCCTATAAGATCGATGTAAAGTATGAACAGTATAGAATAAATACTTTATTGAATAATACTCCAGTACTGATAAATGCTAAGTACTTGTTGGAAACATAAACTTTATGTACTTATAACCAACAAATTCCTAGATCCAGAACCCTATAAGATCGATGTAAAGTATGAACAGTATAGAATAATTACTTTATTGAATAATCCTCCAGTACTGATAAATGCTAAATACTTGTGGGAAACATAAACTTTATGTACTTATAACCAACAAATTCCTAGATCCAGATCCCTATAAGATCGATGTAAAGTATGAACAGTATAGAATAATTACTTTATTGAATATTCCTCCAGTACTGATAAATGCTAAATACGTGTTGGAAACATAAATTTTATGTACTTATAACCAACAAATTCCTTGATCCAGAACCCTATAAGATAGATGTAAAGTATGAACAGTATAGAATAATTACTTTATTGAATAATCCTCCAGTACTGATAAATGCTAAATACTTGTTGGAAACATAAACTTTATGTACTTATAACCAACAAATTCCTTGATCCAGAACCCTATAAGATCGATGTAATGTATGAACAGTATAGAATAATTACTTTATTGAATAATCCTCCAGTACTGATAAATGCTAAATACGTGTTGGGAACATAAACTTTATGTACTTATAACCAACAAATTCCTAGATCCAGATCCCTATAAGATCGATGTAAAGTATGAACAGTATAGAATAATTACCTTATTGAATAATCCTCCAGTACTGATAAATGCTAAATACGTGTTGGAAACAAAAACTTTATGTACTTATAACCAACAAATTCCTTGATCCAGAACACTATAAGATCGATGTAAAGTATGAACAGTATAGAATAATTACTTTATTGAATAATGCTCCAGTAATGATAAATGCTAAATACTTGTTGGAAACATAAACTTTATGTTCTTATAACCAACAAATTCATAGATCCAGAACCCTATAAGATCAATGTAAAGTATGAACAGTATAGAATAATTACTTTATTGAATAATCCTCCAGTACTGATAAATGCTAAATACATGTTGGAAACAAAAACTTTATGTACTTATAACCAACAAATTCCTTGATCCAGAACCCTATAAGATCGATGTAAAGTATGAACAGTATAGAATAATTACTTTATTGAATAATCCTCCAGTACTGATAAATGCTAAATACTTGTTGGAAACATAAACTTTATGTACTTATAACCAACAAATTCCTAGATCCAGAACCCTATAAGATCGATGTAAAGTATTAACAGTATAGAATAATTACTTTATTGAATAATCGTCCAGTACTGATAAATGCTAAATACGTGTTGGAAACATAAACTTTATGTACTTATAACCAACAAATTCCTACATCCAGAACCCTATAAGATCGATGTAAAGTATGAACAGTATAGAATAATTACTTTATTGAATAATCCTCCAGTACTGATAAATGCTAAATACTTGTTGGAAACATAAACTTTATGTAATTATAACCAACAAATTCCTAGATCCAGAACCCTATAAGATCGATGTAAAGTATGAACAGTATAGAATAATTACTTTATTGAATAATCCTCCAGTACTGATAAATGCTAAATACTTGTTGGAAACATAAACTTTATGTACTTATAACCAACAAATTCCTAGATCCAGAACCCTATAAGATCGATATAAAGTATGAACAGTATAGAATATTTACTTTATTGAATAATCCTCCAGTACTGATAAATGCTAAATACTTGTTGGAAACATAAACTTTATGTACTTATAACCAACAAATTCCTAGATCCAGATCCCTATAAGATCGATGAAAAGTTTGAACAGTATAGAATAATTACTTTATTGAATAATCCTCCAGTACTGATAAATGCTAAATACTTGTTGGAAACATAAACTTTATGTACTTATAACCAACAAATTCCTAGATCCAGAACCCTATAAGATCGATGTAAAGTATGAACAGTATAGAATAATTACTTTATTGAATAATCCTCCAGTACTGATAAATGCTAAATACTTGTTGGAAACATAAACTTTATGTACTTATAACCAACAAATTCCTAGATCCAGAACCCTATAAGATCGATGTAAAGTATGAACAGTATAGAATAATTACTTTATTGAATAATCCTCCAGTACTGATAAATGCTAAGTACTTGTTGGAAACATAAACTTTATGTACTTATAACCATCAAATTCCTAGATCCAGAACCCTATAAGATCGATGTAAAGTATGAACAGTATAGAATAATTACTTTATTGAATAATCCTCCAGTACTGATAAATGCTAAATACTTGTGGGAAACATAAACTTAATGTACTTATAACCAACAAATTCCTAGATCCAGATCCCTATAAGATCGATGTAAAGTATGAACAGTATAGAATAATTACTTTATTGAATAATCCTCCAGTACTGATAAATGCTAAATACGTGTTGGAAACATAAACTTTATGTACTTATAACCAACAAATTCCTTGATCCAGAACCCTATAAGATCGATGTAAAGTATGAACAGTATAGAATAATTACTTTATTGAATAATCCTCCAGTACTGATAAATGCTAAATACATGTTGGAAACAAAAACTTTATGTACTTATAACCAACAAATTCCTTGATCCAGAACCCTATAAGATCGATGTAAAGTATGAACAGTATAGAATAATTACTTTATTGAATAATCCTCCAGTACTGATAAATGCTAAATACTTGTTGGAAACATAAACTTTATGTACTTATAACCAACAAATTCCTAGATCCAGAACCCTATAAGATCGATGTAAAGTATGAACAGTATAGAATAATTACTTTATTGAATAATCGTCCAGTACTGATAAATGCTAAATACGTGTTGGAAACATAAACTTCATGTACTTATAACCAACAAATTCCTAGATCCAGAACCCTATAAGATCGATGTAAAGTATGAACAGTATAGAATAATTACTTTATTGAATAATGCTCCAGTACTGATAAATGCTAAATACTTGTTGGAAACATAAACTTTATGTACTTATAACCAACAAATTCCTTGATCCAGAACCCTATAAGATCGATGTAATGTTTGAACAGTATAGAATAATTACTTTATTGAATAATCCTCCAGTACTGATAAATGCTAAATACGTGTTGGAAACATAAACTTTATGTACTTATAACCAACAAATTCCTAGATCCAGAACCCTATAAGATCGATGTAAAGTATGAACAGTGTAGAATAATTACTTTATTGAATAATCCTCCAGTACTGATAAATGCTAAATACTTGTTGGAAACATAAACTTTATGTACTTATAACCAACAAATTCCTAGATCCAGAACCCTATAAGATCGATGTAAAGTATGAACAGTATAGAATAATTACTTTATTGAATAATCCTCCAGTACCGATAAATGCTAAATGCTTGTTGGAAACATAAACTTTATGTACTTATAACCAAAAATTCCTAGATCCAGATCCCTATAAGATCGATGTAAAGTATGAACAGTACAGAATAATTACTTTATTGAATAATCCTCCAGTACTGATAAATGCTAAATACTTGTTGGAAACATAAACTTTATGTACTTATAACGAACAAATTCCTACATCCAGAACCCTTTAAGAACGATGTAAAGTATGAACAGTATAGAATAATTACTTTATTGAATAATCCTCCAGTACTGATAAATGCTAAATACTTGTTGGAAACATAAACTTTATGTACTTATAACCAACAAATTCCTAGATCCAGAACCCTATAACATCGATGTAAAGTATGAACAGTATAGAATAATTACTTTATTGAATAATCCTCCAGTACTGATAGATGCTAAATACTTGTTGGAAACATAAACTTTATGTACTTATAACCAACAAATTCCTAGATCCAGAACCCTATAAGATCGATGTAAAGTATGAACAGTATAGAATAAATACTTTATTGAATAATACTCCAGTACTGATAAATGCTAAGTACTTGTTGGAAACATAAACTTTATGTACTTATAACCAACAAATTCCTAGATCCAGAACCCTATAAGATCGATGTAAAGTATGAACAGTATAGAATAATTACTTTATTGAATAATCCTCCAGTACTGATAAATGCTAAATACTTGTGGGAAACATAAACTTTATGTACTTATAACCAACAAATTCCTAGATCCAGATCCCTATAAGATCGATGTAAAGTATGAACAGTATAGAATAATTACTTTATTGAATATTCCTCCAGTACTGATAAATGCTAAATACGTGTTGGAAACATAAATTTTATGTACTTATAACCAACAAATTCCTTGATCCAGAACCCTATAAGATAGATGTAAAGTATGAACAGTATAGAATAATTACTTTATTGAATAATCCTCCAGTACTGATAAATGCTAAATACTTGTTGGAAACATAAACTTTATGTACTTATAACCAACAAATTCCTTGATCCAGAACCCTATAAGATCGATGTAATGTATGAACAGTATAGAATAATTACTTTATTGAATAATCCTCCAGTACTGATAAATGCTAAATACGTGTTGGGAACATAAACTTTATGTACTTATAACCAACAAATTCCTAGATCCAGATCCCTATAAGATCGATGTAAAGTATGAACAGTATAGAATAATTACCTTATTGAATAATCCTCCAGTACTGATAAATGCTAAATACGTGTTGGAAACAAAAAATTTATGTACTTATAACCAACAAATTCCTTGATCCAGAACACTATAAGATCGATGTAAAGTATGAACAGTATAGAATAATTACTTTATTGAATAATGCTCCAGTAATGATAAATGCTAAATACTTGTTGGAAACATAAACTTTATGTTCTTATAACCAACAAATTCATAGATCCAGAACCCTATAAGATCAATGTAAAGTATGAACAGTATAGAATAATTACTTTATTGAATAATCCTCCAGTACTGATAAATGCTAAATACATGTTGGAAACAAAAACTTTATGTACTTATAACCAACAAATTCCTTGATCCAGAACCCTATAAGATCGATGTAAAGTATGAACAGTATAGAATAATTACTTTATTGAATAATCCTCCAGTACTGATAAATGCTAAATACTTGTTGGAAACATAAACTTTATGTACTTATAACCAACAAATTCCTAGATCCAGAACCCTATAAGATCGATGTAAAGTATTAACAGTATAGAATAATTACTTTATTGAATAATCGTCCAGTACTGATAAATGCTAAATACGTGTTGGAAACATAAACTTTATGTACTTATAACCAACAAATTCCTACATCCAGAACCCTATAAGATCGATGTAAAGTATGAACAGTATAGAATAATTACTTTTTTGAATAATCCTCCAGTACTGATAAATGCTAAATACTTGTTGGAAACATAAACTTTATGTAATTATAACCAACAAATTCCTAGATCCAGAACCCTATAAGATCGATGTAAAGTATGAACAGTATAGAATAATTACTTTATTGAATAATCCTCCAGTACTGATAAATGCTAAATACTTGTTGGAAACATAAACTTTATGTACTTATAACCAACAAATTCCTAGATCCAGAACCCTATAAGATCGATATAAAGTATGAACAGTATAGAATATTTACTTTATTGAATAATCCTCCAGTACTGATAAATGCTAAATACTTGTTGGAAACATAAACTTTATGTACTTATAACCAACAAATTCCTAGATCCAGATCCCTATAAGATCGATGAAAAGTTTGAACAGTATAGAATAATTACTTTATTGAATAATCCTCCAGTACTGATAAATGCTAAATACTTGTTGGAAACATAAACTTTATGTACTTATAACCAACAAATTCCTAGATCCAGAACCCTATAAGATCGATGTAAAGTATGAACAGTATAGAATAATTACTTTATTGAATAATCCTCCAGTACTGATAAATGCTAAATACTTGTTGGAAACATAAACTTTATGTACTTATAACCAACAAATTCCTAGATCCAGAACCCTATAAGATCGATGTAAAGTATGAACAGTATAGAATAATTACTTTATTGAATAATCCTCCAGTACTGATAAATGCTAAGTACTTGTTGGAAACATAAACTTTATGTACTTATAACCATCAAATTCCTAGATCCAGAACCCTATAAGATCGATGTAAAGTATGAACAGTATAGAATAATTACTTTATTGAATAATCCTCCAGTACTGATAAATGCTAAATACTTGTGGGAAACATAAACTTAATGTACTTATAACCAACAAATTCCTAGATCCAGATCCCTATAAGATCGATGTAAAGTATGAACAGTATAGAATAATTACTTTATTGAATAATCCTCCAGTACTGATAAATGCTAAATACGTGTTGGAAACATAAACTTTATGTACTTATAACCAACAAATTCCTTGATCCAGAACCCTATAAGATCGATGTAAAGTATGAACAGTATAGAATAATTACTTTATTGAATAATCCTCCAGTACTGATAAATGCTAAATACGTGTTGGAAACATAAACTTTATGTACTTATAACCAACAAATTCCTAGATCCAGATCCCTATAAGATCGATGTAAAGTATGAACAGTATAGAATAATTACTTTATTGAATAATCCTCCAGTACTGATAAATGCTAAATACGTGTTGGAAACATAAACTTTATGTACTTATAACCAACAAATTCCTTGATCCAGAACCCTATAAGATCTATGTAAAGTATGAACAGTATAGAATAATTACTTTATTGAATAATCCTCCAGTACTGATAAATGCTAAATACGTGTTGGAAACATAAACTTTATGTACTTATAACCAACAAATTCCTTGATACAGAACCCTATAAGATCGATGTAAAGTATGAACAGTATAGAATAATTACTTTATTGAATAATCCTCCAGTACTGATAAATGCTAAATACTTGTTGGAAACATAAACTTTATGTACTTATAACCAACAAATTCCTTGATCCAGAACCCTATAAGATCGATGTAAATTATGAACGGTATAGAATAATTACTTTATTGAATAATCCTCGAGTACTGATAAATGCTAAATACGTGTTGGAAACAAAAACTCTATGTACTTATAACCAACAAATTCCTTGATCCAGAACCCTATAAGATCGATGTAAAGTATGAACAGTATAGAATAATTACTTTATTGAATAATGCTCCAGTACTGATAAATGCTAAATACTTGTTGGAAACATAAACTTTATGTACTTATAACCAACAAATTCCTAGATCCAGAACCCTATAAGATCGATGTAAAGTATGAACAGTATAGAATAATTACTTTATTGAATAATCCTCCAGTACTGATAAATGCTAAATACTTGTTTTAAACTTAAACTTTATGTACTTATAACCAACAAATTCCTTGATCCAGAACCCTATAAGATCGATGTAAAGTATGAACAGTATAGAATAATTACTTAATTGAATAATCCTCCAGTACTGATAAATGCTAAATACTTGTTTTAAACATAAACTTTATGTACTTATAACCAACACATTCCTAGATCCAGAACCCTATAAGATCGATGTAAAGTATGAACAGTATAAAATAATTACTTTATTGAATAATCCTCCAGTACTGATAAATGCTAAATACTTGTTTTAAACATAAACTTTATGTACTTATAACCAACAAATTCCTAGATCCAGAACCCTATAAGTTCGATGTAAAGTATGAACAGTATAGAATAATTACTTTATTGAATAATCCTCCAGTACTGATAAATGCTAAATACTTGTTTTAAACATAAACTTTATGTACTTATAACCAACAAATTCCTAGATCCAGAACATTATAAGATCGATGTAAAGTATGAACAGTATAGAATAATTACTTTATTGAATAATCCTCCAGTACTGATAAACGCTAAATACTTATTTTAAACATAAACTTTATGTACTTATAACCAACAAATTCCTAGATCCAGAACCCTATAAGATCGAGGTAAAGTATGAACAGTATAGAATAATTACTTTATTGAATAATCCTCCAGTACTGATAAATGCTAAATACGTGTTGGAAACATAAACTTTATGTACTTATAACCAACAAATTCCTTGATCCAGAACCCTATAAGATCGATGTAAAGTATGAACAGTATAGAATAATTACTTTATTGAATAATCCTCCAGTACTGATAAATGCTAAATACTTGTTGGAAACATAAACTTTATGTACTTATAACCAACAAATTCCTAGATCCAGAACCCTATAAGATCAATGTAAAGTATGAACAGTATAGAATAATTACTTTATTGAATAATCCTCCAGTACTGATAAATGCTAAATACATGTTGGAAACAAAAACTTTATGTACTTATAACCAACAAATTCCTAGATCCAGAACCCTATAAGATCGATGTAAAGTATGAACAGTATAGAATAATTACTTTATTGAATAATCCTCCAGTACTGATAAATGCTAAATACTTGTAGGAAACATAAACTTTATGTACTTATAACCAACAAATTCCTAGATCCAGAACCCTATAAGATAGATGTAAAGTATGAACAGTATAGAATAATTACTTTATTGAATAATCCTCCAGTACTGATAAATGCTAAATACTTGTTGGAAACATAAACTTTATGTACTTATAACCAACATATTCCTAGATCCAGATCCCTATAAGATCGATGTAAAGTTTGAACAGTATAGAATAATTACTTTATTGAATAATCCTCCAGTACTGATAAATGCTAAATACTTGTTGGAAACATAAACTTTATGTACTTATAACCAACAAATTCCTAGATCCAGAACCCTATAGGATCGATGTAAAGTATGAACAGTATAGAATAATTACATTCTTGAATAATACTCCAGTACTGATAAATGCTAAATACTTGTTGGAAACATAAACTTTATGTACTTATAACCAACAAATTCCTTGATCCAGAACCCTATAAGATCGATATAAGTATGAACAGTATTGAATAATTACTTTATTGAATAATCCTCCAGTACTGATAAATGCTAAATACTTGTTGGAAACATAAACTTTATGTACTTATAACTAACATTATCCTAGATCCAGAACCCTATAAGATCGATGTAAAGTATGAACAGTATAGAATAATTACTTTATTGAATAATCCTCCAGTACTGATAAATGCTAAATACTTGTTGGAAACATAAACTTTATGTACTTACAACCAACAAATTCCTAGATCCAGAACCCTTTAAGATCGATGTAAAGTATGAACAGTATAGAATAATTACTTTATTGAATAATCCTCCAGTACTGATAAATGCTAAATACTTGTTGGAAACATAAACTTTATGTACTTATAACCAACAAATTCCTAGATCAAGAACCCTATAAGATCGATGTAAAGTATGAACAGTATAGAATAATTACATTATTGAATAATCCTCCAGTACTGATAAATGCTAAATACTTGTTGGAAACATAAACTTTATGTACTTATAACCAACAAATTCCTTGATCCAGAACACTATAAGATCGATGTAAAGTATGTACAGTATTGAATAATTACTTTATTGAATAATCCTCCAGTACTGATAAATGCTAAATACTTGTTGGAAACATAAACTTTATGTACTTATAACCAACAAATTCCTTGATCCAGAACCCTATAAGATCGATGTAAAGTATGAACAGTATAGAATAATTACTTTATTGAATAATCCTCCAGTACTGATAAATGCTAAATACTTGTTGGAAACATAAACTTTATGTACTTATAACCAACAAATTCCTAGATCCAGAACCCTATAAGATCAATGTAAAGTATGAACAGTATAGAATAATTACTTTATTGAATAATCCTCCAGTACTGATAAATGCTAAATACTTGTTGGAAACTTAAACTTTATGTACTTATAACCAACAAATTCCTAGATCCAGAACCCTATAGGATCGATGTAAAGTATGAACAGTATAGAATAATTACATTCTTGAATAATACTCCAGTACTGATAAATGCTAAATACTTGTTGGAAACATAAACTTTATGTACTTATAACCAACAAATTCCTTGATCCAGAACCCTATAAGATCGATATAAGTATGAACAGTATTGAATAATTACTTTATTGAATAATCCTCCAGTACTGATAAATGCTAAATACTTGTCGGAAACATAAACTTTATGTACTTATAACTAACATTATCCTAGATCCAGAACCCTATAAGATCGATGTAAAGTATGAACAGTATAGAATAATTACTTTATTGAATAATCCTCCAGTACTGATAAATGCTAAATACTTGTTGGAAACATAAACTTTATGTACTTACAACCAACAAATTCCTTGATCCAGAACCCTATAAGATCGATGTAAAGTATGAACAGTATAGAATAATTACTTTATTGAATAATCCTCCAGTACTGATAAATGCTAAATACTTGTTGGAAACATAAACTTTATGTACTTATAACCAACAAATTCCTAGATCAAGAACCCTATAAGATCGATGTAAAGTATGAACAGTATAGAATAATTACATTATTGAATAATCCTCCAGTACTGATAAATGCTAAATACTTGTTGGAAACATAAACTTTATGTACTTATAACCAACAAATTCCTTGATCCAGAACCCTATAAGATCGATGTAAAGTATGTACAGTATTGAATAATTACTTTATTGAATAATCCTCCAGTACTGATAAATGCTAAATACTTGTTGGAAACATAAACTTTATGTACTTATAACCAACAAATTCCTTGATCCAGAACCCTATAAGATCGATGTAAAGTATAAACAGTATAGAATAATTACTTTATTGAATAATCCTCCAGTACTGATAAATGCTAAATACTTGTTGGAAACATAAACTTTATGTACTTAAAACCAACAAATTCCTAGATCCAGAACCCTATAAGATCAATGTAAAGTATGAACAGTATAGAATAATTACTTTATTGAATAATCCTCCAGTACTGATAAATGCTAAATACATGTTGGAAACAAAAACTTTATGTACTTATAACCAACAAATTCCTAGATCCAGAACCCTATAAGATCGATGTAAAGTATGAACAGTATAGAATAATTACTTTATTGAATAATCCTCCAGTACTGATAAATGCTAAATACTTGTAGGAAACATAAACTTTATGTACTTATAACCAACAAATTCCTAGATCCAGAACCCTATAAGATAGATGTAAAGTATGAACAGTATAGAATAATTACTTTATTGAATAATCCTCCAGTACTGATAAATGCTAAATACTTGTTGGAAACATAAACTTTATGTACTTATAACCAACATATTCCTAGATCCAGATCCCTATAAGATCGATGTAAAGTTTGAACAGTATAGAATAATTACTTTATTGAATAATCCTCCAGTACTGATAAATGCTAAATACTTGTTGGAAACATAAACTTTATGTACTTATAACCAACAAATTCCTAGATCCAGAACCCTATAGGATCGATGTAAAGTATGAACAGTATAGAATAATTACATTCTTGAATAATACTCCAGTACTGATAAATGCTAAATACTTGTTGGAAACATAAACTTTATGTACTTATAACCAACAAATTCCTTGATCCAGAACCCTATAAGATCGATATAAGTATGAACAGTATTGAATAATTACTTTATTGAATAATCCTCCAGTACTGATAAATGCTAAATACTTGTTGGAAACATAAACTTTATGTACTTATAACTAACATTATCCTAGATCCAGAACCCTATAAGATCGATGTAAAGTATGAACAGTATAGAATAATTACTTTATTGAATAATCCTCCAGTACTGATAAATGCTAAATACTTGTTGGAAACATAAACTTTATGTACTTACAACCAACAAATTCCTAGATCCAGAACCCTATAAGATCGATGTAAAGTATGAACAGTATAGAATAATTACTTTATTGAATAATCCTCCAGTACTGATAAATGCTAAATACTTGTTGGAAACATAAACTTTATGTACTTATAACCAACAAATTCCTAGATCAAGAACCCTATAAGATCGATGTAAAGTATGAACAGTATAGAATAATTACATTATTGAATAATCCTCCAGTACTGATAAATGCTAAATACTTGTTGGAAACATAAACTTTATGTACTTATAACCAACAAATTCCTTGATCCAGAACCCTATAAGATCGATGGAAAGTATGTACAGTATTGAATAATTACTTTATTGAATAATCCTCCAGTACTGATAAATGCTAAATACTTGTTGGAAACATAAACTTTATGTACTTATAACTAACATATTCCTAGATCCAGAACCCTATAAGATCGATGTAAAGTATGAACAGTATAGAATAATTACTTTATTGAATAATCCTCCAGTACTGATAAATGCTAAATACTTGTTGGAAATATAAACTTTATGTACTTATAACCAACAAATTCCTAGATCCAGAACCCTAAGGGATCGATGTAAAGGATGAACAGTACAGAATAATTACTTTATTGAATAATCCTCCAGTACTGATAAATGCTAAATACTTGTTGGAAACATAATCTATATGTACTTATAACCAACAAATTCCTAGATCCAGAACCCTATAAGATCGATGTAAAGTATGAACAGTATAGAATAATTACTTTATTGAATATTCCTCCAGTACTGATAAATGCTAAATACTTGTTTTAAACATAAACTTTATGTACTTATAACCAACAAATTCCTAGATCCAGAACCCTATAAGATCGATGTAAAGTATGAACAGTATAGAATAATTACTTTATTGAATAATCCTCCAGTACTGATAAATGCTAAATACTTGTTTTAAATATAAACTTTATGTACTTATAACCAACAAATTCCTAGATCCAGAACCCTATAAGATCGATGTAAAGTATGAACAGTATAGAATAATTACTTTATTGAATAATCCTCCAGTACTGATAAACGCTAAATACTTATTTTAAACATAAACTTTATGTACTTATAACCAACAAATTCCTAGATCCAGAACCCTATAAGATCGAGGTAAAGTATGAACAGTATAGAATAATTACTTTATTGAATAATCCTCCAGTACTGATAAATGCTAAATACGTGTTGGAAACATAAACTTTATGTACTTATAACCAACAAATTCCTTGATCCAGAACCCTATATGATCGATGTAAAGTATGAACAGTATAGAATAATTACTTTATTGAATAATCCTCCAGTACTGATAAATGCTAAATACTTGTTGGAAACATAAACTTTATGTACTTATAACCAACAAATTCCTAGATCCAGAACCCTATAAGATCAATGTAAAGTATGAACAGTATAGAATAATTACTTTATTGAATAATCCTCCAGTACTGATAAATGCTAAATACATGTTGGAAACAAAAACTTTATGTACTTATAACCAACAAATTCCTAGATCCAGAACCCTATAAGATCGATGTAAAGTATGAACAGTATAGAATAATTACTTTATTGAATAATCCTCCAGTACTGATAAATGCTAAATACTTGTAGGAAACATAAACTTTATGTACTTATAACCAACAAATTCCTAGATCCAGAACCCTATAAGATAGATGTAAAGTATGAACAGTATAGAATAATTACTTTATTGAATAATCCTCCAGTACTGATAAATGCTAAATACTTGTTGGAAACATAAACTTTATGTACTTATAACCAACATATTCCTAGATCCAGATCCCTATAAGATCGATGTAAAGTTTGAACAGTATAGAATAATTACTTTATTGAATAATCCTCCAGTACTGATAAATGCTAAATACTTGTTGGAAACATAAACTTTATGTACTTATAACCAACAAATTCCTAGATCCAGAACCCTATAGGATCGATGTAAAGTATGAACAGTATAGAATAATTACATTCTTGAATAATACTCCAGTACTGATAAATGCTAAATACTTGTTGGAAACATAAACTTTATGTACTTATAACCAACAAATTCCTTGATCCAGAACCCTATAAGATCGATATAAGTATGAACAGTATTGAATAATTACTTTATTGAATAATCCTCCAGTACTGATAAATGCTAAATACTTGTTGGAAACATAAACTTTATGTTCTTATAACTAACATTATCCTAGATCCAGAACCTATAAGATCGATGTAAAGTATGAACAGTATAGAATAATTACTTTATTGAATAATCCTCCAGTACTGATAAATGCTAAATACTTGTTGGAAACATAAACTTTATGTACTTACAACCAACAAATTCCTAGATCCAGAACCCTATAAGATCGATGTAAAGTATGAACAGTATAGAATAATTACTTTATTGAATAATCCTCCAGTACTGATAAATGCTAAATACTTGTTGGAAACATAAACTTTATGTACTTATAACCAACAAATTCCTAGATCAAGAACCCTATAAGATCGATGTAAAGTATGAACAGTATAGAATAATTACATTATTGAATAATCCTCCAGTACTGATAAATGCTAAATACTTGTTGGAAACATAAACTTTATGTACTTATAACCAACAAATTCCTTGATCCAGAACCCTATAAGATCGATGTAAAGTATGTACATTATTGAATAATTACTTTATTGAATAATCCTCCAGTACTGATAAATGCTAAATACTTGTTGGAAACATAAACTTTATGTACTTATAACCAACAAATTCCTTGATCCAGAACCCTATAAGATCGATGTAAAGTATGAACAGTATAGAATAATTACTTTATTGAATAATCCTCCAGTACTGATAAATGCTAAATACTTGTTGGAAACATAAACTTTATGTACTTATAACCAACAAATTCCTAGATCCAGAACCCTATAAGATCAATGTAAAGTATGAACAGTATAGAATAATTACTTTATTGAATAATCCTCCAGTACTGATAAATGCTAAATACATGTTGGAAACAAAAACTTTATGTACTTATAACCAACAAATTCCTAGATCCAGAACCCTATAAGATCGATGTAAAGTATGAACAGTATAGAATAATTACTTTATTGAATAATCCTCCAGTACTGATAAATGCTAAATACTTGTAGGAAACATAAACTTTATGTACTTATAACCAACAAATTCCTAGATCCAGAACCCTATAAGATAGATGTAAAGTATGAACAGTATAGAATAATTACTTTATTGAATAATCCTCCAGTACTGATAAATGCTAAATACTTGTTGGAAACATAAACTTTATGTACTTATAACCAACATATTCCTAGATCCAGATCCCTATAAGATCGATGTAAAGTTTGAACAGTATAGAATAATTACTTTATTGAATAATCCTCCAGTACTGATAAATGCTAAATACTTGTTGGAAACATAAACTTTATGTACTTATAACCAACAAATTCCTAGATCCAGAACCCTATAGGATCGATGTAAAGTATGAACAGTATAGAATAATTACATTCTTGAATAATACTCCAGTACTGATAAATGCTAAATACTTGTTGGAAACATAAACTTTATGTACTTATAACCAACAAATTCCTTGATCCAGAACCCTATAAGATCGATATAAGTATGAACAGTATTGAATAATTACTTTATTGAATAATCCTCCAGTACTGATAAATGCTAAATACTTGTTGGAAACATAAACTTTATGTACTTATAACTAACATTATCCTAGATCCAGAACCCTATAAGATCGATGTAAAGTATGAACAGTATAGAATAATTACTTTATTGAATAATCCTCCAGTACTGATAAATGCTAAATACTTGTTGGAAACATAAACTTTATGTACTTACAACCAACAAATTCCTAGATCCAGAACCCTATAAGATCGATGTAAAGTATGAACAGTATAGAATAATTACTTTATTGAATAATCCTCCAGTACTGATAAATGCTAAATACTTGTTGGAAACATAAACTTTATGTACTTATAACCAACAAATTCCTAGATCAAGAACCCTATAAGATCGATGTAAAGTATGAACAGTATAGAATAATTACATTATTGAATAATCCTCCAGTACTGATAAATGCTAAATACTTGTTGGAAACATAAACTTTATGTACTTATAACCAACAAATTCCTTGATCCAGAACCCTATAAGATCGATGTAAAGTATGTACAGTATTGAATAATTACTTTATTGAATAATCCTCCAGTACTGATAAATGCTAAATACTTGTTGGAAACATAAACTTTATGTACTTATAACTAACATATTCCTAGATCCAGAACCCTATAAGATCGATGTAAAGTATGAACAGTATAGAATAATTACTTTATTGAATAATCCTCCAGTACTGATAAATGCTAAATACTTGTTGGAAATATAAACTTTATGTACTTATAACAAACAAATTCCTAGATCCAGAACCCTAAGGGATCGATGTAAAGGATGAACAGTACAGAATAATTACTTTATTGAATAATCCTCCAGTACTGATAAATGCTAAATACTTGTTGGAAACATAATCTATATGTACTTATAACCAACAAATTCCTAGATCCAGAACCCTATAAGATCGATGTAAAGTATGAACAGTATAGAATAATTACTTTATTGAATATTCCTCCAGTACTGATAAATGCTAAATACTTGTTGGAAACATAAACTTTATGTACTTATATCCAACAAATTCCTAGATCCAGAACCCTATAAGATCGATGTACAGTATAGAATAATTACTTTATTGAATAATCCTCCATTACTGATAAATGCTAAATACTTGTTGGAAACATAAACTTTATGTACTTATAACCAACAAATTCCTAGATCCAGAACCCTATAAGATCGATGTAAAGTATGAACAGTATAGAATAATTACTTTATTGAATTATCCTCCAGTACTGATAAATGCTAAATACGTGTTGGAAACATAAACTTTATGTACTTATAACCAACAAATTCCTAGAGCCAAAACCCTATAAGATCGATGTAAAGTATGAACATTATAGAATAATTACTTTATTGAATAATCCTCCAGTACTGATAAATGCTAAATACTTGTTGGAAACATAAACTTTATGTACTTATAACCAACAAATCCCTAGATCCAGAACCCTATAAGATCGATGTAAAGTATGAACAGTGTAGAATAATTACTTTATTGAATAATCCTCCAGTACTGATAAATGCTAAATACTTGTTGGAAACATAAACTTTATGTACTTATAACCAACAAATTCCTAGATCCAGAACCCTATAAGATCGATGTAAAGTATGAACAGTATAGAATAATTACTTTATTGAATAATCCTCCAGTACTGATAAATGCTAAATGCTTGTTGGAAACATAAACTTTATGTACTTATAACCAAAAATTCCTAGATCCAGATCCCTATAAGATCGATGTAAAGTATGAACAGTACAGAATAATTACTTTATTGAATAATCCTCCAGTACTGATAAATGCTAAATACTTGTTGGAAACATAAACTTTATGTACTTATAACGAACAAATTCCTACATCCAGAACCCTTTAAGAACGATGTAAAGTATGAACAGTATAGAATAATTAATTTATTGAATAATCCTCCAGTACTGATAAATGCTAAATACTTGTTGGAAACATAAACTTTATGTACTTATAACCAACAAATTCCTTGATCCAGAACCCTATAAGATCGATGTAAATTATGAACAGTATAGAATAATTACTTTATTGAATAATCCTCCAGTACTGATAAATGCTAAATACTTGTTTTAAACATAAACTTTATGTACTTATAACCAACACATTCCTAGGTCCAGAACCCTATAAGATCGATGTAAAGTATGAACAGTATAGAATAATTACTTTATTGAATAATCCTCCAGTACTGATAAATGCTAAATACTTGTTTTAAACATTAACTTTATGTACTTATAACCAACAAATTCCTAGATCCAGAACCCTATAAGATCGATGTAAAGTATGAACAGTATAGAATAATTACTTTATTGAATAATCCTCCAGTACTGATAAATGCTAAATACTTGTTGGAAACATAAACTTTATGTACTTATAACCAACAAATTCCTAGATCCAGAACCCTATAAGATCAATGTAAAGTATGAACAGTATAGAATAATTACTTTATTGAATAATCCTCCAGTACTGATAAATGCTAAATACTTGTTGGAAACATAAACTTTATGTACTTATAACCAACAAATTCCTTGATCCAGAACCCTATAGGATCGATGTAAAGTATGAACAGTATAGAATAATTACTTTATTGAATAATCCTCCAGTACTGATAAATGCTAAATACTTGTTGGAAACATAAACTTTATGTACTTATAACCAACAAATTCCTAGATCCAGAACCCTATAAGATCGATGTAAAGTATGAACAGTATAGAATAATTACTTTACTGAATAATCCTCCAGTACTGATAAATGCTAAATACTTGTTGGAAACATAAACTTTATGTACTTATAACCAACAAATTCCTAGATCCAGAACCCTATAAGATCGATGTAAAGTATGAACAGTATAGAATAATTACTTTATTGAATAATCCTCCAGTACTGATAAATGCTAAATACTTGTTGGAAATATAAACTTTATGTACTTATAACCAACAAATTCCTAGATCCAGAACCCTAAGGGATCGATGTAAAGGATGAACAGTACAGAATAATTACTTTATTGAATAATCCTCCAGTACTGATAAATGCTAAATACTTGTTGGAAACATAATCTATATGTACTTATAACCAACAAATTCCTAGAGCCAAAACCCTATAAGATCGATGTAAAGTATGAACATTATAGAATAATTACTTTATTGAATAATCCTCCAGTACTGATAAATGCTAAATACTTGTTGGAAACATAAACTTTATGTACTGATAACCAACAAATTCCTAGATCCAGAACCCTATAAGATCGATGTAAAGTATGAACAGTGTAGAATAATTACTTTATTGAATAATCCTCCAGTACTGATAAATGCTAAATACTTGTTGGAAACATAAACTTTATGTACTTATAACCAACAAATTCCTAGATCCAGAACCCTATAAGATCGATGTAAAGTATGAACAGTATAGAATAATTACTTTATTGAATAATCCTCCAGTACTGATAAATGCTAAATGCTTGTTGGAAACATAAACTTTATGTACTTATAACCAAAAATTCTTAGATCCAGATCCCTATAAGATCGATGTAAAGTATGAACAGTATAGAATAATTACTTTATTGAATAATCCTCCAGTACTGATAAATGCTAAATACTTGTTGGAAACATAAACTTTATGTACTTATAACCAACAAATTCCTAGATCCAGAACCCTATAAGATCAATGTAAAGTATGAACAGTATAGAATAATTACTTTATTGAATAATCCTCCAGTACTGATAAATGCTAAATACATGTTGGAAACAAAAACTTTATGTACTTATAACCAACAAATTCCTAGATCCAGAACCCTATAAGATCGATGTAAAGTATGAACAGTATAGAATAATTACTTTATTGAATAATCCTCCAGTACTGATAAATGCTAAATACTTGTAGGAAACGTAAACTTTATGTACTTATAACCAACAAATTCCTAGATCCAGAACCCCATAAGATAGATGTAAAGTATGAACAGTATAGAATAATTACTTTATTGAATAATCCTCCAGTACTGATAAATGCTAAATACTTGTTGGAAACATAAACTTTATGTACTTATAACCAACAAATTCCTAGATCCAGATCCCTATAAGATCGATGTAAAGTTTGAACAGTATAGAATAATTACTTTATTGAATAATCCTCCAGCACTGATAAATGCTAAATACTTGTTGGAAACATAAACTTTATGTACTTATAACCAACAAATTCCTTGATCCAGAACCCTATAAGATCGATATAAGTATGAACAGTATTGAATAATTACTTTATTGAATAATCCTCCAGTACTGATAAATGCTAAATACTTGTTGGAAACATAATCTATATGTACTTATAACCAACAAATTCCTAGATCCAGAACCCTATAAGATCGATGTAAAGTATGAACAGTATAGAATAATTACTTTATTGAATATTCCTCCAGTACTGATAAATGCTAAATACTTGTTGGAAACATAAACTTTATGTACTTATATCCAACAAATTCCTAGATCCAGAACCCTATAAGATCGATGTACAGTATAGAATAATTACTTTATTGAATAATCCTCCATTACTGATAAATGCTAAATACTTGTTGGAAACATAAACTTTATGTACTTATAACCAACAAATTCCTAGATCCAGAACCCTATAAGATCGATGTAAAGTATGAACAGTATAGAATAATTACTTTATTGAATTATCCTCCAGTACTGATAAATGCTAAAAACGTGTTGGAAACATAAACTTTATGTACTTATAACCAACAAATTCCTAGAGGCAAAACCCTATAAGATCGATGTAAAGTATGAACATTATAGAATAATTACTTTATTGAATAATCCTCCAGTACTGATAAATGCTAAATACTTGTTGGAAACATAAACTTTATGTACTTATAACCAACAAATTCCTAGATCCAGAACCGTATAAGATCGATGTAAAGTATGAACAGTGTAGAATAATTACTTTATTGAATAATCCTCCAGTACTGATAAATGCTAAATACTTGTTGGAAACATAAACTTTATGTACTTATAACCAACAAATTCCTAGATCCAGAACCCTAAGGGATCGATGTAAAGGATGAACAGTACAGAATAATTACTTTATTGAATAATCCTCCAGTACTGATAAATGCTAAATACTTGTTGGAAACATAATCTATATGTACTTATAACCAACAAATTCCTAGAGCCAAAACCCTATAAGATCGATGTAAAGTATGAACATTATAGAATAATTACTTTATTGAATAATCCTCCAGTACTGATAAATGCTAAATACTTGTTGGAAACATAAACTTTATGTACTGATAACCAACAAATTCCTAGATCCAGAACCCTATAAGATCGATGTAAAGTATGAACAGTGTAGAATAATTACTTTATTGAATAATCCTCCAGTACTGATAAATGCTAAATACTTGTTGGAAACATAAACTTTATGTACTTATAACCAACAAATTCCTAGATCCAGAACCCTATAAGATCGATGTAAAGTATGAACAGTATAGAATAATTACTTTATTGAATAATCCTCCAGTACTGATAAATGCTAAATGCTTGTTGGAAACATAAACTTTATGTACTTATAACCAAAAATTCTTAGATCCAGATCCCTATAAGATCGATGTAAAGTATGAACAGTATAGAATAATTACTTTATTGAATAATCCTCCAGTACTGATAAATGCTAAATACTTGTTGGAAACATAAACGTTATGTACTTATAACCAACAAATTCCTAGATCCAGAACCCTATAAGATCAATGTAAAGTATGAACAGTATAGAATAATTACTTTATTGAATAATCCTCCAGTACTGATAAATGCTAAATACATGTTGGAAACAAAAACTTTATGTACTTATAACCAACAAATTCCTAGATCCAGAACCCTATAAGATCGATGTAAAGTATGAACAGTATAGAATAATTACTTTATTGAATAATCCTCCAGTACTGATAAATGCTAAATACTTGTAGGAAACATAAACTTCTTGTACTTATAACCAACAAATTCCTAGATCCAGAACCCCATAAGATAGATGTAAAGTATGAACAGTATAGAATAATTACTTTATTGAATAATCCTCCAGTACTGATAAATGCTAAATACTTGTTGGAAACATAAACTTTATGTACTTATAACCAACAAATTCCTAGATCCAGATCCCTATAAGATCGATGTAAAGTTTGAACAGTATAGAATAATTACTTTATTGAATAATCCTCCAGCACTGATAAATGCTAAATACTTGTTGGAAACATAAACTTTATGTACTTATAACCAACAAATTCCTAGATCCAGAACCCTATAGGATCGATGTAAAGTATGAACAGTATTGAATAATTACATTATTGAATAATCCTCCAGTACTGATAAATGCTAAATACTTGTTGGAAACATAAACTTTATGTACTTATAACCAACAAATTCCTTGATCCAGAACCCTATAAGATCGATATAAGTATGAACAGTATTGAATAATTACTTTATTGAATAATCCTCCAGTACTGATAAATGCTAAATACTTGTTGGAAACATAATCTATATGTACTTATAACCAACAAATTCCTAGATCCAGAACCCTATAAGATCGATGTAAAGTATGAACAGTATAGAATAATTACTTTATTGAATATTCCTCCAGTACTGATAAATGCTAAATACTTGTTGGAAACATAAACTTTATGTACTTATATCCAACAAATTCCTAGATCCAGAACCGTATAAGATCGATGTAAAGTATGAACAGTGTAGAATAATTACTTTATTGAATAATCCTCCAGTACTGATAAATGCTAAATACTTGTTGGAAACATAAACTTTATGTACTTATAACCAACAAATTCCTAGATCCAGAACCCTATAAGATCGATGTAAAGTATGAACAGTATAGAATAATTACTTTATTGAATAATCCTCCAGTACTGATAAATGCTAAATGCTTGTTGGAAACATAAACTTTATGTACTTATAACCAAAAATTCTTAGATCCAGATCCCTATAAGATCGATGTAAAGTATGAACAGTATAGAATAATTACTTTATTGAATAATCCTCCAGTACTGATAAATGCTAAATACTTGTTGGAAACATAAACTTTATGTACTTATAACCAACAAATTCCTAGATCCAGAACCCTATAAGATCAATGTAAAGTATGAACAGTATAGAATAATTACTTTATTGAATAATCCTCCAGTACTGATAAATGCTAAATACATGTTGGAAACAAAAACTTTATGTACTTATAACCAACAAATTCCTAGATCCAGAACCCTATAAGATCGATGTAAAGTATGAACAGTATAGAATAATTACTTTATTGAATAATCCTCCAGCACTGATAAATGCTAAATACTTGTTGGAAACATAAACTTTATGTACTTATAACCAACAAATTCCTAGATCCAGAACCCTATAGGATCGATGTAAAGTATGAACAGTATTGAATAATTACATTATTGAATAATCCTCCAGTACTGATAAATGCTAAATACTTGTTGGAAACATAAACTTTATGTACTTATAACCAACAAATTCCTTGATCCAGAACCCTATAAGATCGATATAAGTATGAACAGTATTGAATAATTACTTTATTGAATAATCCTCCAGTACTGATAAATGCTAAATACTTGTTGGAAACATAATCTATATGTACTTATAACCAACAAATTCCTAGATCCAGAACCCTATAAGATCGATGTAAAGTATGAACAGTATAGAATAATTACTTTATTGAATATTCCTCCAGTACTGATAAATGCTAAATACTTGTTGGAAACATAAACTTTATGTACTTATATCCAACAAATTCCTAGATCCAGAACCGTATAAGATCGATGTAAAGTATGAACAGTGTAGAATAATTACTTTATTGAATAATCCTCCAGTACTGATAAATGCTAAATACTTGTTGGAAACATAAACTTTATGTACTTATAACCAACAAATTCCTAGATCCAGAACCCTATAAGATCGATGTAAAGTATGAACAGTATAGAATAATTACTTTATTGAATAATCCTCCAGTACTGATAAATGCTAAATGCTTGTTGGAAACATAAACTTTATGTACTTATAACCAAAAATTCTTAGATCCAGATCCCTATAAGATCGATGTAAAGTATGAACAGTATAGAATAATTACTTTATTGAATAATCCTCCAGTACTGATAAATGCTAAATACTTGTTGGAAACATAAACTTTATGTACTTATAACCAACAAATTCCTAGATCCAGAACCCTATAAGATCAATGTAAAGTATGAACAGTATAGAATAATTACTTTATTGAATAATCCTCCAGTACTGATAAATGCTAAATACATGTTGGAAACAAAAACTTTATGTACTTATAACCAACAAATTCCTAGATCCAGAACCCTATAAGATCGATGTAAAGTATGAACAGTATAGAATAATTACTTTATTGAATAATCCTCCAGTACTGATAAATGCTAAATACTTGTAGGAAACATAAACTTTATGTACTTATAACCAACAAATTCCTAGATCCAGAACCCTATAAGATAGATGTAAAGTATGAACAGTATAGAATAATTACTTTATTGAATAATCCTCCAGTACTGATAAATGCTAAATACTTGTTGGAAACATAAACTTTATGTACTTATAACCAACAAATTCCTAGATCCAGATCCCTATAAGATCGATGTAAAGTTTGAACAGTATAGAATAATTACTTTATTGAATAATCCTCCAGCACTGATAAATGCTAAATACTTGTTGGAAACATAAACTTTATGTACTTATAACCAACAAATTCCTAGATCCAGAACCCTATAGGATCGATGTAAAGTATGAACAGTATAGAATAATTACATTATTGAATAATCCTCCAGTACTGATAAATGCTAAATACTTGTTGGAAACATAAACTTTATGTACTTATAACCAACAAATTCCTTGATCCAGAACCCTATAAGATCGATATAAGTATGAACAGTATTGAATAATTACTTTATTGAATAATCCTCCAGTACTGATAAATGCTAAATACTTGTTGGAAACATAAACTTTATGTACTTATAACTAACATATTCCTAGATCCAGAACCCTATAAGATCGATGTAAAGTATGAACAGTATAGAATAATTACTTTATTGAATAATCCTCCAGTACTGATAAATGCTAAATACTTGTTGGAAACATAAACTTTATGTACTTATAACCAACAAATTCCTAGATCCAGAACCCTATAAGATCGATGTAAAGTATGAACAGTATAGAATAATTACTTTACTGAATAATCCTCCAGTACTGATAAATGCTAAATACTTGTTGGAAACATAAACTTTATGTACTTATAACCAACAAATTCCTAGATCCAGAACCCTATAAGATCGATGTAAAGTATGAACAATATAGAATAATTACTTTATTGAATAATCCTCCAGTACTGATAAATGCTAAATACTTGTTGGAAATATAAACTTTATGTACTTATAACCAACAAATACCTAGATCCAGAACCCTAAGGGATCGATGTAAAGGATGAACAGTACAGAATAATTACTTTATTGAATAATCCTCCAGTACTGATAAATGCTAAATACTTGTTGGAAACATAATCTATATGTACTTATAACCAACAAATTCCTAGATCCAGAACCCTATAAGATCGATGTAATGTATGAACAGTATAGAATAATTACTTTATTGAATATTCCTCCAGTACTGATAAATGCTAAATACTTGTTGGAAACATAAACTTTATGTACTTATATCCAACAAATTCCTAGATCCAGAACCCTATAAGATCGATGTACAGTATAGAATAATTACTTTATTGAATAATCCTCCATTACTGATAAATGCTAAATACTTGTTGGAAACATAAACTTTATGTACTTATAACCAACAAATTCCTAGATCCAGAACCCTATAAGATCGATGTAAAGTATGAACAGTATAGAATAATTACTTTATTGAATTATCCTCCAGTACTGATAAATGCTAAATACGTGTTGGAAACATAAACTTTATGTACTTATAACCATCAAATTCCTAGAGCCAAAACCCTATAAGATCGATGTAAAGTATGAACATTATAGAATAATTACTTTATTGAATAATCCTCCAGTACTGATAAATGCTAAATACTTGTTGGAAACAATAACTTTATGTACTTATAACCAACAAATTCCTAGATCCAGAACCCTATAAGATCGATGTAAAGTATGAACAGTGTAGAATAATTACTTTATTGAATAATCCTCCAGTACTGATAAATGCTAAATACTTGTTGGAAACATAAACTTTATGTACTTATAACCAACAAATTCCTAGATCCAGAACCCTATAAGATCGATGTAAAGTATGAACAGTATAGAATAATTACTTTATTGAATAATCCTCCAGTACTGATAAATGCTAAATGCTTGTTGGAAACATAAACTTTATGTACTTATAACCAAAAATTCTTAGATCCAGATCCCTATAAGATCGATGTAAAGTATGAACAGTACAGAATAATTACTTTATTGAATAATCCTCCAGTACTGATAAATGCTAAATACTTGTTCGAAACATAAACTTTATGTACTTATAACGAACAAATTCCTACATCCAGAACCCTTTAAGAACGATGTAAAGTATGAACAGTATAGAATAATTAATTTATTGAATAATCCTCCAGTACTGATAAATGCTAAATACTTGTTGGAAACATAAACTTTATGTACTAATAACCAACAAATTCCTAGATCCAGAACCCTATAACATCGATGTAAAGTATGAACAGTATAGAATAATTACTTTATTGAATAATCCTCCAGTACTGATAAATGCTAAATACTTGTTGGAAACATAAACTTTATGTACTTATAACCAACAAATTCCTAGATCCAGAACCCTATAAAATCGATGTAAAGTATGAACAGTATAGAATAAATACTTTATTGAATAATACTCCAGTACTGATAAATGCTAAGTACTTGTTGGAAACATAAACTTTATGTACTTATAACCAACAAATTCCTTGATCCAGAACCCTATAAGATCGATGTAAAGTATGAACAGTATAGAATAATTACTTTATTGAATAATCCTCCAGTACTGATAAATGCTAAATACTTGTGGGAAACATAAACTTTATGTACTTATAACCAACAAATTCCTAGATCCAGATTCCTATAAGATCGATGTAAAGTATGAACAGTATAGAATAATTACTTTATTGAATATTCCTCCAGTACTGATAAATGCTAAATACGTGTTGGAAACATAAATTTTATGTACTTATAACCAACAAATTCCTTGATCCAGAACCCTATAAGATAGATGTAAAGTATGAACAGTATAGAATAATTACTTTATTGAATAATCCTCCAGTACTGACAAATGCTAAATACGTGTTGGAAACATAAACTTTATGTACTTATAACCAACAAATTCCTAGATCCAGATCCCTATAAGATCGATGTAAAGTATGAACAGTATAGAATAATTACCTTATTGAATAATCCTCCAGTACTGACAAATGCTAAATACGTGTTGGAAACATAAACTTTATGTACTTATAACCAACAAATTCCTTGATCCAGAACCCTATAAGATCGATGTAAATTATGAACAGTATAGAATAATTAATTTATTGAATAATCCTCCAGTACTGATAAATGCTAAATACTTGTTGGAAACATAAACTTTATGTACTAATAACCAACAAATTCCTAGATCCAGAACCCTATAACATCGATGTAAAGTATGAACAGTATAGAATAATTACTTTATTGAATAATCCTCCAGTACTGATAAATGCTAAATACTTGTTGGAAACATAAACTTTATGTACTTATAACCAACAAATTCCTAGATCCAGAACCCTATAAAATCGATGTAAAGTATGAACAGTATAGAATAAATACTTTATTGAATAATACTCCAGTACTGATAAATGCTAAGTACTTGTTGGAAACATAAACTTTATGTACTTATAACCAACAAATTCCTTGATCCAGAACCCTATAAGATCGATGTAAAGTATGAACAGTATAGAATAATTACTTTATTGAATAATCCTCCAGTACTGATAAATGCTAAATACTTGTGGGAAACATAAACTTTATGTACTTATAACCAACAAATTCCTAGATCCAGATTCCTATAAGATCGATGTAAAGTATGAACAGTATAGAATAATTACTTTATTGAATATTCCTCCAGTACTGATAAATGCTAAATACGTGTTGGAAACATAAATTTTATGTACTTATAACCAACAAATTCCTTGATCCAGAACCCTATAAGATAGATGTAAAGTATGAACAGTATAGAATAATTACTTTATTGAATAATCCTCCAGTACTGATAAATGCTAAATACGTGTTGGAAACATAAACTTTATGTACTTATAACCAACAAATTCCTAGATCCAGATCCCTATAAGATCGATGTAAAGTATGAACAGTATAGAATAATTACTTTATTGAATAATCCTCCAGTACTGATAAATGCTAAATACGTGTTGGAAACATAAACTTTATGTATTTATAACCAACAAATTCCTAGATCCAGATCCCTATAAGATCGATGTAAAGTATGAACAGTATAGAATAATTACCTTATTGAATAATCCTCCAGTACTGACAAATGCTAAATACGTGTTGGAAACATAAACTTTATGTACTTATAACCAACAAATTCCTTGATCCAGAACCCTATAAGATCGATGTAAATTATGAACAGTATAGAATAATTACTTTATTGAATAATCCTCCAGTACTGATAAATGCTAAAAACGTGTTGGAAACAAAAACTTTATGTACTTATAACCAACAAATTCCTTGATCCAGAACCCTATAAGATCGATGTAAAGTATGAACAGTATAGAATAATTACTTTATTGAATAATCCTCCAGTACTGATAAATGCTAAATACGTGTTGGAAACATAAACTTTATGTACTTATAACCAACAAATTCCTAGATCCAGATCCCTATAAGATCGATGTAAAGTATGAACAGTATAGAATAATTACTTTATTGAATAATCCTCCAGTACTGATAAATGCTAAATACTTGTTGGAAACATAAACTTTATGTACTTATAACCAACAAATTCCTAGATCCAGAACCCTATAAGATCGATGTAAAGTATGAACAGTATAGAATAATTACTTTACTGAATAATCCTCCAGTACTGATAAATGCTAAATACTTGTTGGAAACATAAACTTTATGTACTTATAACCAACAAATTCCTAGATCCAGAACCCTATAAGATCGATGTAAAGTATGAACAATATAGAATAATTACTTTATTGAATAATCCTCCAGTACTGATAAATGCTAAATACTTGTTGGAAATATAAACTTTATGTACTTATAACCAACAAATACCTAGATCCAGAACCCTAAGGGATCGATGTAAAGGATGAACAGTACAGAATAATTACTTTATTGAATAATCCTCCAGTACTGATAAATGCTAAATACTTGTTGGAAACATAATCTATATGTACTTATAACCAACAAATTCCTAGATCCAGAACCCTATAAGATCGATGTAATGTATGAACAGTATAGAATAATTACTTTATTGAATATTCCTCCAGTACTGATAAATGCTAAATACTTGTTGGAAACATAAACTTTATGTACTTATATCCAACAAATTCCTAGATCCAGAACCCTATAAGATCGATGTACAGTATAGAATAATTACTTTATTGAATAATCCTCCATTACTGATAAATGCTAAATACTTGTTGGAAACATAAACTTTATGTACTTATAACCAACAAATTCCTAGATCCAGAACCCTATAAGATCGATGTAAAGTATGAACAGTATAGAATAATTACTTTATTGAATTATCCTCCAGTACTGATAAATGCTAAATACGTGTTGGAAACATAAACTTTATGTACTTATAACCAACAAATTCCTAGAGCCAAAACCCTATAAGATCGATGTAAAGTATGAACATTATAGAATAATTACTTTATTGAATAATCCTCCAGTACTGATAAATGCTAAATACTTGTTGGAAACAATAACTTTATGTACTTATAACCAACAAATTCCTAGATCCAGAACCCTATAAGATCGATGTAAAGTATGAACAGTGTAGAATAATTACTTTATTGAATAATCCTCCAGTACTGATAAATGCTAAATACTTGTTGGAAACATAAACTTTATGTACTTATAACCAACAAATTCCTAGATCCAGAACCCTATAAGATCGATGTAAAGTATGAACAGTATAGAATAATTACTTTATTGAATAATCCTCCAGTACTGATAAATGCTAAATGCTTGTTGGAAACATAAACTTTATGTACTTATAACCAAAAATTCTTAGATCCAGATCCCTATAAGATCGATGTAAAGTATGAACAGTACAGAATAATTACTTTATTGAATAATCCTCCAGTACTGATAAATGCTAAATACTTGTTCGAAACATAAACTTTATGTACTTATAACGAACAAATTCCTACATCCAGAACCCTTTAAGAACGATGTAAAGTATGAACAGTATAGAATAATTAATTTATTGAATAATCCTCCAGTACTGATAAATGCTAAATACTTGTTGGAAACATAAACTTTATGTACTAATAACCAACAAATTCCTAGATCCAGAACCCTATAACATCGATGTAAAGTATGAACAGTATAGAATAATTACTTTATTGAATAATCCTCCAGTACTGATAAATGCTAAATACTTGTTGGAAACATAAACTTTATGTACTTATAACCAACAAATTCCTAGATCCAGAACCCTATAAAATCGATGTAAAGTATGAACAGTATAGAATAAATACTTTATTGAATAATACTCCAGTACTGATAAATGCTAAGTACTTGTTGGAAACATAAACTTTATGTACTTATAACCAACAAATTCCTTGATCCAGAACCCTATAAGATCGATGTAAAGTATGAACAGTATAGAATAATTACTTTATTGAATAATCCTCCAGTACTGATAAATGCTAAATACTTGTGGGAAACATAAACTTTATGTACTTATAACCAACAAATTCCTAGATCCAGATTCCTATAAGATCGATGTAAAGTATGAACAGTATAGAATAATTACTTTATTGAATATTCCTCCAGTACTGATAAATGCTAAATACGTGTTGGAAACATAAATTTTATGTACTTATAACCAACAAATTCCTTGATCCAGAACCCTATAAGATAGATGTAAAGTATGAACAGTATAGAATAATTACTTTATTGAATAATCCTCCAGTACTGACAAATGCTAAATACGTGTTGGAAACATAAACTTTATGTACTTATAACCAACAAATTCCTAGATCCAGATCCCTATAAGATCGATGTAAAGTATGAACAGTATAGAATAATTACCTTATTGAATAATCCTCCAGTACTGACAAATGCTAAATACGTGTTGGAAACATAAACTTTATGTACTTATAACCAACAAATTCCTTGATCCAGAACCCTATAAGATCGATGTAAATTATGAACAGTATAGAATAATTAATTTATTGAATAATCCTCCAGTACTGATAAATGCTAAATACTTGTTGGAAACATAAACTTTATGTACTAATAACCAACAAATTCCTAGATCCAGAACCCTATAACATCGATGTAAAGTATGAACAGTATAGAATAATTACTTTATTGAATAATCCTCCAGTACTGATAAATGCTAAATACTTGTTGGAAACATAAACTTTATGTACTTATAACCAACAAATTCCTAGATCCAGAACCCTATAAAATCGATGTAAAGTATGAACAGTATAGAATAAATACTTTATTGAATAATACTCCAGTACTGATAAATGCTAAGTACTTGTTGGAAACATAAACTTTATGTACTTATAACCAACAAATTCCTTGATCCAGAACCCTATAAGATCGATGTAAAGTATGAACAGTATAGAATAATTACTTTATTGAATAATCCTCCAGTACTGATAAATGCTAAATACTTGTGGGAAACATAAACTTTATGTACTTATAACCAACAAATTCCTAGATCCAGATTCCTATAAGATCGATGTAAAGTATGAACAGTATAGAATAATTACTTTATTGAATATTCCTCCAGTACTGATAAATGCTAAATACGTGTTGGAAACATAAATTTTATGTACTTATAACCAACAAATTCCTTGATCCAGAACCCTATAAGATAGATGTAAAGTATGAACAGTATAGAATAATTACTTTATTGAATAATCCTCCAGTACTGATAAATGCTAAATACGTGTTGGAAACATAAACTTTATGTACTTATAACCAACAAATTCCTAGATCCAGATCCCTATAAGATCGATGTAAAGTATGAACAGTATAGAATAATTACTTTATTGAATAATCCTCCAGTACTGATAAATGCTAAATACGTGTTGGAAACATAAACTTTATGTATTTATAACCAACAAATTCCTAGATCCAGATCCCTATAAGATCGATGTAAAGTATGAACAGTATAGAATAATTACCTTATTGAATAATCCTCCAGTACTGACAAATGCTAAATACGTGTTGGAAACATAAACTTTATGTACTTATAACCAACAAATTCCTTGATCCAGAACCCTATAAGATCGATGTAAATTATGAACAGTATAGAATAATTACTTTATTGAATTATCCTCCAGTACTGATAAATGCTAAAAACGTGTTGGAAACAAAAACTTTATGTACTTATAACCAACAAATTCCTTGATCCAGAACCCTATAAGATCGATGTAAAGTATGAACAGTATAGAATAATTACTTTATTGAATAATCCTCCAGTACTGATAAATGATAAATACGTGTTGGAAACATAAACTTTATGTACTTATAACCAACAAATTACTTGATCCAGAACCCTATAATATCGATGTAGAGTATGAACAGTATAGAATAATTACTTTATTGAATAATGCTCCAGTACTGATAAATGCTAAATACTTGTTGGAAACATAAACTTTATGTACTTATAACCAACAAATTCCTAGATCCAGAACCCTATAAGATCAATGTAAAGTATGAACAGTATAGAATAATTACTTTATTGAATAATCCTCCAGTACTGATAAATGCTAAATACATGTTGGAAACAAAAACTTTATGTACTTATAACCAACAAATTCCTTGATCCAGAACCCTATAAGATCGATGTAAAGTATGAACAGTATAGAATAATTACTTTATTGAATAATCCTCCAGTACTGATAAATGCTAAATACTTGTTGGAAACATAAACTTTATGTACTTATAACCAACAAATTCCTAGATCCAGAACCCTATAAGATCGATGTAAAGTATGAACAGTATAGAATAATTACTTTATTGAATAATCCTCCAGTACTGATAAATGCTAAATACGTGTTGGAAACATAAACTTTATGTACTTATAACCAACAAATTCCTAGATCCAGAGCCCTATAAGATCGATGTAAAGTATGAACAGTATAGAATAATTACTTTATTGAATAATCCTCCAGTACTGATAAATGCTAAATACTTGTTGGAAACATAAACTTTATGTACTTATAACCAACAAATTCCTAGATCCAGAACCCTATAAGATCGATGTAAAGTATGAACAGTATAGAATAATTACTTTATTGAATAATCCTCCAGTACTGATAAATGCTAAATACTTGTTGGAAACATAAACTTTATGTACTTATAACCAACAAATTCCTAGATCCAGAACCCTATAAGATCGATGTAAAGTATGAACAGTATAGAATAATTACTTTATTGAATAATCCTCCAGTACTGATAAATGCTAAATACTTGTTGGAAACATAAACTTTATGTACTTATAACCAACAAATTCCTAGATCCAGATCCCTATAAGATCGATGTAAAGTTTGAACAGTATAGAATAATTACTTTATTGAATAATCCTCCAGTACCGATAAATGCTAAATACTTGTTGGAAACATAAACTTTATGTACTTATAACCAACAAATTCCTAGATCCAGAACCCTATAAGATCGATGTAAAGTATGAACAGTATAGAATAATTACTTTATTGAATAATCCTCCAGTACTGATAAATGCTAAATACTTGTTGGAAACATAAACTTTATGTACTTATAACCAACAAATTCCTAGATCCAGAACCCTATAAGATCGATGTAAAGTATGAACAGTATAGAATAATTACTTTATTGAATAATCCTCCAGTACTGATAAATGCTAAATACTTGTTGGAAACATAAACTTTATGTACTTATAACCAACAAATTCCTAGATCCAGAACCCTATAAGATCGATGTAAAGTATGAACAGTATAGAATAATTACTTTATTGAATAATCCTTCAGTACTGATAAATGCTAAGTACTTGTTGGAAACATAAACTTTATGTACTTATAACCAACAAATTCCTAGATCCAGAACCCTATAGGATCGATGTAAAGTATGAACAGTATAGAATAATTACTTTATTGATTAATCCTCCAGTACTGATAAATGCTAAATACTTGTGGGAAACATAAACTTTATGTACTTATAACCAACAAATTCCTAGATCCAGATCCCTATAAGATCGATGTAAAGTATGAACAGTATAGAATAATTACTTTATTGAATAATCCTCCAGTACTGATAAATGCTAAATAAGTGTTGGAAACATAAACTTTATGTACTTATAACCAACAAATTCCTTGATCCAGAACCCTATAAGATCGATGTAAAGTATGAACAGTATAGAATAATTACTTTATTGAATAATCCTCCAGTACTGATAAATGCTAAATACGTGTTGGAAACATAAACTTTATGTACTTATAACCAACAAATTCCTAGATCTAGATCCCTATAAGATCGATGTAAAGTATGAACAGTATAGAATAATTACTTTATTGAATAATCCTCCAGTACTGATAAATGCTAAATACGTGTTGGAAACATAAACTTTATGTACTTATAACCAACAAATTCCTTGATCCAGAACCCTATAAGATCGATGTAAAGTATGAACAGTATAGAATAATTACTTTATTGAATAATCCTCCAGTACTGATAAATGCTAAATACGTGTTGGAAACATAAACTTTATGTACTTATAACCAACAAATTCCTTGATACAGAACCCTATAAGATCGATGTAAAGTATGAACAGTATAGAATAATTACTTTATTGAATAATCCTCCAGTACTGATAAATGCTAAATACGTGTTGGAAACATAAACTTTATGTACTTATAACCAACAAATTCCTTGATACAGAACCCTTAGGATTGATGTAAAGTATGAACAGTATAGAATAATTACTTTATTGAATAATCCTCCAGTACTGATAAATGCTAAATACTTGTTGGAAACATAAACTTTATGTACTTATAACCAACAAATTCCTAGATCCAGAACCCTATAAGATCGATGTAAAGTATGAACAGTATAGAATAATTACTTTATTGAATAATCCTCCAGTACTGATAAATGCTAAGTACTTGTTGGAAACATAAACTTTATGTACTTATAACCAACAAATTCCTAGATCCAGAACCCTATAAGATCGATGTAAAGTATGAACCGTATAGAATAATTACTTTATTGAATAATCCTCCAGTACTGATAAATGCTAAATACTTGTGGGAAACATAAACTTTATGTACTTATAACCAACAAATTCCTAGATCCAGATCCCTATAAGATCGATGTAAAGTATGAACAGTATAGAATAATTACTTTACTGAATAATCCTCCAGTACTGATAAATGCTAAATACGTGTTGGAAACATAAACTTTATGTACTTATAACCAACAAATTCCTTGATCCAGAACCCTATAAGATCGATGTAAAGTATGAACAGTATAGAATAATTACTTTATTGAATAATCCTCCAGTACTGATAAATGCTAAATACGTGTTGGAAACATAAACTTTATGTACTTATAACCAACAAATTCCTAGATCCAGATCCCTATAAGATCGATGTAAAGTATGAACAGTATAGAATAATTACTTTATTGAATAATCCTCCAGTACAGATAAATGCTAAATACGTGTTGGAAACATAAACTTTATGTACTTATAACCAACAAATTCCTTGATCCAGAACCCTATAAGATCGATGTAAAGTATGAACAGTATAGAATAATTACTTTATTGAATAATCCTCCAGTACTGATAAATGCTAAGTACTTGTTGGAAACATAAACTTTATGTACTTATAACCAACAAATTCCTAGATCCAGAACCCTATAGGATCGATGTAAAGTATGAACAGTATAGAATAATTACTTTATTGAATAATCCTCCAGTACTGATAAATGCTAAATACGTGTTGGAAACATAAACTTTATGTACTTATAACCAACAAATTCCTTGATCCAGAACCCTTAGGATCGATGTAAAGTATGAACAGTATAGAATAATTACTTTATTGAATAATCCTCCAGTACTGATAAATGCTAAATACGTGTTGGAAACATAAACTTTATGTACTTATAACCAACAAATTCCTAGATCCAGATCCCTATAAGATCGATGTAACGTATGAACAGTATAGAATAATTACTTTATTGAATAATCCTCGAGTACTGATAAATGCTAAATACGTGTTGGAAACAAAAACTGTATGTACTTATAACCAACAAATTCCTTGATCCAGAACCCTATAAGATCGATGTAAAGTATGAACAGTATAGAATAATTACTTTATTGAATAATGCTCCAGTACTGATAAATGCTAAATACTTGTTGAAACATAAACTTTATGTACTTATAACCAACAAATTCCTAGATCCAGAACCCTATAAGATCGATGTAAAGTATGAACAGTATAGAATAATTACTTTATTGAATAATCCTCCAGTACTGATAAATGCTAAATACTTGTTTTAAACATAAAATTTATGTACTTATAACCAACAAATTCCTTGATCCAGAACCCTATAAGATCGATGTAAAGTATGAACAGTATAGAATAATTACTTTATTGAATAATCCTCCAGTACTGATAAATGCTAAATACTTGTTTTAAACATAAACTTTATGTACTTATAACCAACACATTCCTAGATCCAGAACCCTATAAGATCGATGTAAAGTATGAACAGTGTAGAATAATTACTTTATTGAATAATCCTCCAGTACTGATAAATGCTAAATACTTGTTGGAAACATAAACTTTAAGTACTTATAACCAACAAATTCCTAGATCCAGAACCCTATAAGATCGATGTAAAGTATGAACAGTATAGAATAATTTCTTTTTTGAATAATCATCCAGTACTGATAAATGCTAAATACGTGTTGGAAACATAAACTTTATGTACTTATAACCAACAACTTCCTTGATCCAGAACCCTATAAGATCGATTTAAAGTATGAACAGTATAGAATAATTACTTTATTGAATAATGCTCCAGTACTGATAAATGCTAAATACTTGTTGAAACATAAACTTTATGTACTTATAACCAACAAATTCCTAGATCCAGAACCCTATAAGAAAGATGTAAAGTATGAACAGTATAGAATAATTACTTTATTGAATAATCCTCCAGTACTGATAAATGCTAAATACTTGTTTTAAACATAAACTTTATGTACTTATAACCAATAAATTCCTAGATCCAGAACCCTATAGGATCGATGTAAAGTATGAACAGTATAGAATAATTACTTTATTGAATAATCCTCCAGTACTGATAAATGCTAAATACGTGTTGGAAACATAAACTTTATGTACTTATAACCAACAAATTCCTTGATCCAGAACCCTTAGGATCGATGTAAAGTATGAACAGTATAGAATAATTACTTTATTGAATAATCCTCCAGTACTGATAAATGCTAAATACGTGTTGGAAACATAAACTTTATGTACTTATAACCAACAAATTCCTAGATCCAGATCCCTATAAGATCGATGTAACGTATGAACAGTATAGAATAATTACTTTATTGAATAATCCTCGAGTACTGATAAATGCTAAATACGTGTTGGAAACAAAAACTGTATGTACTTATAACCAACAAATTCCTTGATCCAGAACCCTATAAGATCGATGTAAAGTATGAACAGTATAGAATAATTTCTTTATTGAATAATCCTCCAGTACTGATAAATGCTAAATACGTGTTGGAAACATAAACTTTATGTACTTATAACCAACAACTTCCTTGATCCAGAACCCTATAAGATCGATGTAAAGTATGAACAGTATAGAATAATTACTTTATTGAATAATGCTCCAGTACTGATAAATGCTAAATACTTGTTGAAACATAAACTTTATGTACTTATAACCAACAAATTCCTAGATCCAGAACCCTATAAGATCGATGTAAAGTATGAACAGTATAGAATAATTACTTTATTGAATAATCCTCCAGTACTGATAAATGCTAAATACTTGTTTTAAACATAAAATTTATGTACTTATAACCAACAAATTCCTTGATCCAGAACCCTATAAGATCGATGTAAAGTATGAACAGTATAGAATAATTACTTTATTGAATAATCCTCCAGTACTGATAAATGCTAAATACTTGTTTTAAACATAAAATTTATGTACTTATAACCAACACATTCCTAGATCCAGAACCCTATAAGATCGATGTAAAGTATGAACAGTATAGAATAATTACTTTATTGAATAATCCTCCAGTACTGATAAATGCTAAATACTTGTTTTAAACATAAACTTTATGTACTTATAACCAACAAATTCCTAGATCCAGAACCCTATAAGATCGATGTAAAGTATGAACAGTATAGAATAATTACTTTATTGAATAATCCTCCAGTACTGATAAATGCTAAATACTTGTTTTAAACATAAACTTTATGTACTTATAACCAACAAATTCCTAGATCCAGAACCCTATAAGATCGATGTAAAGTATGAACAGTATAGAATAATTACTTTATTGAATAATCCTCCAGTACTGATAAATGCTAAATACGTGTTGGAAACATAAACTTTATGTACTTATAACCAACAAATTCCTTGATCCAGAACCCTATAAGATCGATGTAAATTATGAACAGTATAGAATAATTACTTTATTGAATAATCCTCCAGTACTGATAAATGCTAAATACTTGTTGGAAACATAAACTTTATGTACTTATAACCAACAAATTCCTAGATCCAGAACCCTATAAGATCAATGTAAAGTATGAACAGTATAGAATAATTACTTTATTGAATAATCCTCCAGTACTGATAAATGCTAAATACATGTTGGAAACAAAAACTTTATGTACTTATAACCAACAAATTCCTAGATCCAGAACCCTATAAGATCGATGTAAAGTATGAACAGTATAGAATAATTACTTTATTGAATATTCCTCCAGTACTGATAAATGCTAAATACTTGTAGGAAACATAAACTTTATGTACTTATAACCAACAAATTCCTAGATCCAGAACCCTATAAGATAGATGTAAAGTATGAACAGTATAGAATAATTACTTTATTGAATAATCCTCCAGTACTGATAAATGCTTAATACTTGTTGGAAACATAAACTTTATGTACTTATAACCAACAAATTCCTAGATCCAGATCCCTATAGGATCGATGTAAAGTATGAACAGTATAGAATAATTACATTATTGAATAATCCTCCAGTACTGATAAATGCTAAATACTTGTTGGAAACATAAACTTTATGTACTTATAACCAACAAATTCCTTGATCCAGAACCCTATAAGATCAATATAAGTATGAACAGTATTGAATTATTACTTTATTGAATAATCCTCCAGTACTGATAAATGCTAAATACTTGTTGGAAACATAAACTTTATGTACTTATAACTAACATATTCCTAGATCCAGAACCCTATAAGATCGATGTAAAGTATGAACAGTATAGAATAATTACTTTATTGAATAATCCTCCAGTACTGATAAATGCTAAATACTTGTTGGAAACATAAACTTTATGTACTTATAACCAACAAATTCCTAGATCCAGAACCCTATAAGATCGATGTAAAGTATGAACAGTATAGAATAATTACTTTATTGAATAATCCTCCAGTACTGGTAAATGCTAAATACTTGTTGGAAACATAAACTTTATATACTTATAACCAACAAATTCCTAGATCCAGAACCCTATAAGATCGATGTAAAGTATGAACAGTATAGAATAATTACATTATTGAATAATCCTCCAGTACTGATAAATGCTAAATACTTGTTGGAAACATAAACTTTATGTACTTATAACCAACAAATTCCTTGATCCAGAACCCTATAAGATCGATGTAAAGTATGAAAAGTATTGAATAATTACTTTATTGAATAATCCTCCAGTACTGATAAATGCTAAATACTTGTTGGAAACATAAACTTTATGTACTTATAACTAACATATTCCTAGATCCAGAACCCTATAAGATCGATGTAAAGTATGAACAGTATAGAATAATTACTTTATTGAATAATCCTCCAGTACTGATAAATGCTAAATACTTGTTGGAAATATAAACTTTATGTACTTATAACCAACAAATTCCTAGATCCAGAACCCTAAGGGATCGATGTAAAGGATGAACAGTACAGAATAATTACTTTATTGAATAGTCCTCCAGTACTGATAAATGCTAAATACTTGTTGGAAACATAATCTATATGTACTTATAACCAACAAATTCCTAGATCCAGAACCCTATAAGATCGATGTAAAGTATGAACAGTATAGAATAATTACTTTATTGAATATTCCTCCAGTACTGATAAATGCTAAATACTTGTTGGAAACATAAACTTTATGTACTTATATCCAACAAATTCCTAGATCCAGAACCCTATAAGATCGATGTACAGTATAGAATAATTACTTTATTGAATAATCCTCCATTACTGATAAATGCTAAATACTTGTTGGAAACATAAACTTTATGTACTTATAACCAACAAATTCCTAGATCCAGAACCCTATAAGATCGATGTAAAGTATGAACAGTATAGAATAATTACTTTATTGAATTAACCTCCAGTACTGATAAATGCTAAATACGTGTTGGAAACATAAACTTTATGTACTTATAACCAACAAATTCCTAGAGCCAAAACCCTATAAGATCGATGTAAAGTATGAACATTATAGAATAATTACTTTATTGAATAATCCTCCAGTACTGATAAATGCTAAATACTTGTTGGAAACATAAACTTTATGTACTTATAACCAACAAATTCCTAGATCCAGAACCCTATAAGATCGATGTAAAGTATGAACAGTGTAGAATAATTACTTTATTGAATAATCCTCCAGTACTGATAAATGCTAAATACTTGTTGGAAACATAAACTTTATGTACTTATAACCAACAAATTCCTAGATCCAGAACCCTATAAGATCGATGTAAAGTATGAACAGTATAGAATAATTACTTTATTGAATAATCCTCCAGTACTGATAAATGCTAAATGCTTGTTGGAAACATAAACTTTATGTACTTATAACCAAAAATTCCTAGATCCAGATCCCTATAAGATCGATGTAAAGTATGAACAGTACAGAATAATTACTTTATTGAATAATCCTCCAGTACTGATAAATGCTAAATACTTGTTGGAAACATAAACTTTATGTACTTATAACGAACAAATTCCTACATCCAGAACCCTTTAAGAACGATGTAAAGTATGAACAGTATAGAATAATTAATTTATTGAATAATCCTCCAGTACTGATAAATGCTAAATACTTGTTGGAAACATAAACTTTATGTACTTATAACCAACAAATTCCTAGATCCAGAACCCTATAACATCGATGTAAAGTATGAACAGTATAGAATAATTACTTTATTGAATAATCCTCCAGTACTGATAAATGCTAAATGCTTGTTGGAAACATAAACTTTATGTACTTATAACCAAAAATTCCTAGATCCAGATCCCTATAAGATCGATGTAAAGTATGAACAGTACAGAATAATTACTTTATTGAATAATCCACCAGTACTGATAAATGCTAAATACTTGTTGGAAACATAAACTTTATGTACTTATAACGAACAAATTCCTACATCCAGAACCCTTTAAGAACGATGTAAAGTATGAACAGTATAGAATAATTAATTTATTGAATAATCCTCCAGTACTGATAAATGCTAAATACTTGTTGGAAACATAAACTTTATGTACTTATAACCAACAAATTCCTAGATCCAGAACCCTATAACATCGATGTAAAGTATGAACAGTATAGAATAATTACTTTATTGAATAATTCTCCAGTACTGATAAATGCTAAATACTTGTTGGAAACATAAACTTTATGTACTTATAACCAACAAATTCCTAGATCCAGAACCCTATAAGATCGATGTAAAGTATGAACAGTATAGAATAAATACTTTATTGAATAATACTCCAGTACTGATAAATGCTAAGTACTTGTTGGAAACATAAACTTTATGTACTTATAACCAACAAATTCCTAAATCCAGAACCCTATAAGATCGATGTAAAGTATGAACAGTATAGAATAATTACTTTATTGAATTAACCTCCAGTACTGATAAATGCTAAATACGTGTTGGAAACATAAACTTTATGTACTTATAACCAACAAATTCCTAGAGCCAAAACCCTATAAGATCCATGTAAAGTATGAACAGTATAGAATAATTAATTTATTGAATAATCCTCCAGTACTGATAAATGCTAAATACTTGTTGGAAACATAAACTTTATGTACTTATAACCAACAAATTCCTAGATCCAGAACCCTATAACATCGATGTAAAGTATGAACAGTATAGAATAATTACTTTATTGAATAATCCTCCAGTACTGATAAATGCTAAATGCTTGTTGGAAACATAAACTTTATGTACTTATAACCAAAAATTCCTAGATCCAGATCCCTATAAGATCGATGTAAAGTATGAACAGTACAGAATAATTACTTTATTGAATAATCCTCCAGTACTGATAAATGCTAAATACTTGTTGGAAACATAAACTTTATGTACTTATAACGAACAAATTCCTACATCCAGAACCCTTTGAGAACGATGTAAAGTATGAACAGTATAGAATAATTAATTTATTGAATAATCCTCCAGTACTGATAAATGCTAAATACTTGTTGGAATCATAAACTTTATGTACTTATAACCAACAAATTCCTAGATCCAGAACCCTATAACATCGATGTAAAGTATGAACAGTATAGAATAATTACTTTATTGAATAATCCTCCAGTACTGATAAATGCTAAATACTTGTTGGAAACATAAACTTTATGTACTTATAACCAACAAATTCCTAGATCCAGAACCCTATAAGATCGATGTAAAGTATGAACAGTATAGAATAAATACTTTATTGAATAATACTCCAGTACTGATAAATGCTAAGTACTTGTTGGAAACATAAACTTTATGTACTTATAACCAACAAATTCCTAGATCCAGAACCCTATAAGATCGATGTAAAGTATGAACAGTATATAATAATTACTTTATTGAATTAACCTCCAGTACTGATAAATGCTAAATACGTGTTGGAAACATAAACTTTATGTACTTATAACCAACAAATTCCTAGAGCCAAAACCCTATAAGATCGATGTAAAGTATGAACATTATAGAATAATTACTTTATTGAATAATCCTCCAGTACTGATAAATGCTAAATACTTGTTGGAAACATAAACTTTATGTACTTATAACCAACAAATTCCTAGATCCAGAACCCTATAAGATCGATGTAAAGTATGAACAGTGTAGAATAATTACTTTATTGAATAATCCTCCAGTACTGATAAATGCTAAATACTTGTTGGAAACATAAACTTTATGTACTTATAACCAACAAATTCCTAGATCCAGAACCCTATAAGATCGATGTAAAGTATGAACAGTATAGAATAATTACTTTATTGAATAATCCTCCAGTACTGATAAATGCTAAATGCTTGTTGGAAACATAAACTTTATGTACTTATAACCAAAAATTCATAGATCCAGATCCCTATAAGATCGATGTAAAGTATGAACAGTACAGAATAATTACTTTATTGAATAATCCTCCAGTACTGATAAATGCTAAATACTTGTTGGAAACATAAAATTTATGTACTTATAACGAACAAATTCCTACATCCAGAACCCTTTAAGAACGATGTAAAGTATGAACAGTATAGAATAATTAATTTATTGAATAATCCTCCAGTACTGATAAATGCTAAATACTTGTTGGAAACATAAACTTTATGTACTTATAACCAACAAATTCCTAGATCCAGAACCCTATAACATCGATGTAAAGTATGAACAGTATAGAATAATTACTTTATTGAATAATCCTCCAGTACTGATAAATGCTAAATACTTGTTGGAAACATAAACTTTATGTACTTATAACCAACAAATTCCTAGATCCAGAACCCTATAAGATCGATGTAAAGTATGAACAGTATAGAATAAATACTTTATTGAATAATACTCCAGTACTGATAAATGCTAAGTACTTGTTGGAAACATAAACTTTATGTACTTATAACCAACAAATTCCTAGATCCAGAACCCTATAAGATCGATGTAAAGTATGAACAGTATAGAATAATTACTTTATTGAATAATCCTCCAGTACTGATAAATGCTAAATACTTGTGGGAAACATAAACTTTATGTACTTATAACCAACAAATTCCTAGATCCAGATCCCTATAAGATCGATGTAAAGTATGAACAGTATAGAATAATTACTTAATTGAATAATCCTACAGTACTGATAAATGCTAAATACGTGTTGGAAACTTAAACTTTAAGTACTTATAACCAACAAATTCCTTGATCCAGAACCCTATAAGATCGATGTAAAGTATGAACAGTATAGAATAATTACTTTATTGAATATTGCTCCAGTTCTGATAAATGCTAAATACTTGTTGGAAACATAAACTTTATGTACTTATAACCAACAAAATCCTTGATCCAGAACCCTATAAGATCGATGTAAAGTATGAACAGTATAGAATAATTACTTTATTGAATAATCCTCCAGTACTGATAAATGCTAAATACGTGTTGGAAACATAAACTTTATGTACTTATAACCAACAAATTCCTAGATCCAGATCCCTATATGATCGATGTAAAGTATGAACAGTATAGAATAATTACCTTATTGAATAATCCTCCAGTACTGATAAATGCTAAATACGTGTTGGAAACATAAACTTTATGTACTTATAACCAACAAATTCCTTGATCCAGAACCCTATAAGATCGATGTAAATTATGAACAGTATAGAATAATTACTTTATTGAATAATCCTCCAGTACTGATAAATGATAAATACGTGTTGGAAACATGAACTTTATGTACTTATAACCAACAAATTCCTAGATCCAGAACCCTATAAGATCAATGTAAAGTATGAACAGTATAGAATAATTACTTTATTGAATAATCCTCCAGTACTGATAAATGCTAAATACATGTTGGAAACAAAAACTTTATGTACTTATAACCAACAAATTCCTTGATCCAGAACCCTATAAGATCGATGTAAAGTATGAACAGTATAGAATAATTACTTTATTGAATAATCCTCCAGTACTGATAAATGCTAAATACTTGTTGGAAACATAAACTTTATGTACTTATAACCAACAAATTCCTAGATCCAGAACCCTATAAGATCGATGTAAAGTATGAACAGTATAGAATAATTACTTTATTGAATAATCCTCCAGTACTGATAAATGCTAAATACGTGTTGGAAACATAAACTTTATGTACTTATAACCAACAAATTCCTAGATCCAGAACCCTATAAGATCGATGTAAAGTATGAACAGTATAGAATAATTACTTTATTGAATAATCCTCCAGTACTGATAAATGCTAAATACTTGTTGGAAACATAAACTTTATGTACTTATAACCAACAAATTCCTAGATCCAGAACCCTATAAGATCGATGTAAAGTATGAACAGTATAGAATAATTACTTTATTGAATAATCCTCCAGTACTGATAAATGCTAAATACTTGTTGGAAACATAAACTTTATGTACTTATAACCAACAAATTCCTAGATCCAGAACCCTATAAGATCGATGTAAATTATGAACAGTATAGAATAATTACTTTATTGAATAATCCTCCAGTACTAATAAATGATAAATACTTGTTGGAAACATAAACTTTATGTACTTATAACCAACAAATTCCTAGATCCAGAACCCTATAAGATCGATGTAAAGTATGAACAGTATAGAATAATTACTTTATTGAATAATCCTCCAGTACTGATAAATGCTAAATACTTGTTGGAAACATAAACTTTATGTACTTATAACCAACAAATTCCTAGATCCAGAACCCTATAAGATCGATGTAAAGTATGAACAGTATAGAATAATTACTTTATTGAATAATCCTCCAGTACTGATAAATGCTAAATACTTGTTGGAAACATAAACTTTATGTACCTATAACCAACAAATTCCTTGATCCAGAACCCTATAAGATCGATGTAAATTATGAACAGTATAGAATAATTACTTTATTGAATAATCCTCCAGTACTGATAAATGATAAATACGTGTTGGAAACATAAACTTTATGTACTTATAACCAACAAATTCCTTGATCCAGAACCCTATAAGATCGATGTAAAGTATGAACAGTATAGAATAATTACTTTATTGAATAATCCTCCAGTACTGATAAATGCTAAATACTTGTTGGAAACATAAACTTTATGTACTTATAACCAACAAATTCCTAGATCCAGAACCCTATAAAATCGATGTAAATTATGAACAGTATAGAATAATTACTTTATTGAATAATCCTCCAGTACTGATAAATGCTAAATACTTGTTGGAAACATAAACTTTATGTACTTATAACCAACAAATTCCTAGATCCAGAACCCTATAAGATCGATGTAAAGTATGAACAGTATAGAATAATTACTTTATTGAATAATCCTCCAGTACTGATAAATGCTAAATACTTGTTGGAAACATAAACTTTATGTACTTATAACCAACAAATTCCTAGATCCAGAACCCTATAAGATCGATGTAAAGTATGAACAGTATAGAATAATTACTTTATTGAATAATCCTCCAGTACTGATAAATGCTAAATACTTGTTGGAAACATAAACTTTATGTACTTATAACCAACAAATTCCTAGATCCAGATCCCTATAAGATCGATGTAAAGTTTGAACAGTATAGAATAATTACTTTATTGAATAATCCTCCAGTACCGATAAATGCTAAATACTTGTTGGAAACATAAACTTTATGTACTTATAACCAACAAATTCCTAGATCCAGAACCCTATAAGATCGATGTAAAGTATGAACAGTATAGAATAATTACTTTATTGAATAATCCTCCAGTACTGATAAATGCTAAATACTTGTTGGAAACATAAACTTTATGTACTTATAACCAACAAATTCCTAGATCCAGAACCCTATAAGATCGATGTAAAGTATGAACAGTATAGAATAATTACTTTATTGAATAATCCTCAGGTACTGATAAATGCTAAGTACTTGTTGGAAACATAAACTTTATGTACTTATAACCAACAAATTCCTAGATCCAGAACCCTATAAGATCGATGTAAAGTATGAACAGTATAGAATAATTACTTTATTGAATAATCCTCCAGTACTGATAAATGCTAAATACTTGTGGGAAACATAAACTTTATGTACTTATAACCAACAAATTCCTAGATCCAGATCCCTATAAGATCGATGTAAAGTATGAACAGTATAGAATAATTACTTTATTGAATAATCCTCCAGTACTGATAAATGCTAAATACGTGTTGGAAACATAAACTTTATGTACTTATAACCAACAAATTCCTTGATCCAGAACCCTATAAGATCGATGTAAAGTATGAACAGTATAGAATAATTACTTTATTGAATAATCCTCCAGTACTGATAAATGCTAAATACGTGTTGGAAACATAAACTTTATGTACTTATAACCAACAAATTCCTAGATCCAGATCCCTATAAGATCGATGTAAAGTATGAACAGTATAGAATAATTACTTTATTGAATAATCCTCCAGTACTGATAAATGCTAAATACGTGTTGGAAACATAAACTTTATGTACTTATAACCAACAAATTCCTTGATCCAGAACCCTATAAGATCGATGTAAAGTATGAACAGTATAGAATAATTACTTTATTGAATAATCCTCCAGTACTGATAAATGCTAAATACGTGTTGGAAACATAAACTTTATGTACTTATAACCAACAAATTCCTTGATACAGAACCCTATAAGATCGATGTAAAGTATGAACAGTATAGAATAATTACTTTATTGAATAATCCTCCAGTACTGATAAATGCTAAATACGTGTTGGAAACATAAACCTTATGTACTTATAACCAACAAATTCCTAGATCCAGATCCCTATAAGATCGATGTAAAGTATGAACAGTATAGAATAATTACTTTATTGAATAATCCTCGAGTACTGATAAATGCTAAATACGTGTTGGAAACAAAAACTGTATGTACTTATAACCAACAAATTCCTTGATCCAGAACCCTATAAGATCGATGTAAAGTATGAACAGTATAGAATAATTTCTTTATTGAATAATCCTCCAGTACTGATAAATGCTAAATACGTTTTGGAAACATAAACTTTATGTACTTATAACAACAACTTCCTTGATCCAGAACCCTATAAGATCGCTGTAAAGTATGAACAGTATAGAATAATTACTTTATTGAATAATGTTCCAGTACTGATTAATGCTAAATACTTGTTGGAAACATAAACTTTATGTACTTATAACCAACAAATTCCTAGATCCAGAACCCTATAAGATCGATGTAAAGTATGAACAGTATAGAATAATTACTTTATTGAATAATCCTCCAGTACTGATAAATGCTAAATACTTGTTTTAAACATAAACTTTATGTACTTATAACCAACAAATTCCTTGATCCAGAACCCTATAAGATCGATGTAAAGTATGAACAGTATAGAATAATTACTTTATTGAATAATCCTCCAGTACTGATAAATGCTAAATACTTGTTTTAAACATAAACTTTATGTACTTATAACCAACACATTCCTAGATCCAGAACCCTATAAGATCGATGTAAAGTATGAACAGTATAGAATAATTACTTTATTGAATAATCCTCCAGTACTGATAAATGCTAAATACTAGTTTTAAACATAAACTTTATGTACTTATAACCAACAAATTCCTAGATCCAGAACCCTATAAGATCGATGTAAAGTATGAACAGTATAGAATAATTACTTTATTGAATAATCCTCCAGTACTGATAAATACTAAATACTTGTTTTAAACATAAACTTTATGTACTTATAACCAACAAATTCCTAGATCCAGAACCCTATAAGATCGATGTAAAGTATGAACAGTATAGAATAATTACTTTATTGAATAATCCTCCAGTACTGATAAATGCTAAATACTTGTTGGAAACATAAACTTTATGTACTTATAACCAACAAATTCCTAGATCCAGAACCCTATAAGATCGATGTAAAGTATGAACAGTATAGAATAAATACTTTATTGAATAATACTCCAGTACTGATAAATGCTAAGTACTTGTTGGAAACATAAACTTTATGTACTTATAACCAACAAATTCCTAGATCCAGAACCCTATAAGATCGATGTAAAGTATGAACAGTATATAATAATTACTTTATTGAATTAACCTCCAGTACTGATAAATGCTAAATACGTGTTGGAAACATAAACTTTATGTACTTATAACCAACAAATTCCTAGAGCCAAAACCCTATAAGATCGATGTAAAGTATGAACATTATAGAATAATTACTTTATTGAATAATCCTCCAGTACTGATAAATGCTAAATACTTGTTGGAAACATAAACTTTACGTACTTATAACCAATAAATTCCTAGATCCAGAACCCTATAAGATCGATGTAAAGTAAGAAAAGTTTAAAATTTTTATTCTAATAAAATTTTGTATTAGTTGAGATAATAACTAAATATTTGATAAAAACTTGAAATTTATGTATTTATAACAAAATGGTTTCCTAATACTGCCGTCACATTCCGTATGTAATAATTTTTTTTATTATGGTTTTATATCTTACTAAAATAAATTGGAAAACAAGGGTTTTTGAAACAATCACACAACTTTAGACATAACGTCACACAATTGCTATTATTTCTAACGAATGGCATATGCACTCGAAACTAACAAAGCCTTGCAATTTAATTTTATATCCTACTTACGTAAATTGATTAAGAAGGAATTTTACACAATATTAGATATAATAATATTATAGATATTTCCACTGCACTGTTATTGATATCTCTCACGAATGGCATACATACTCAGAATCACAGGATTTGGTAGAGTAGGCAGGCGTAGATGGGTCTCCGGTACATCTCCTCATCTCGCAAGTAGGTCCGTAGAAGTCTTTTGGACAGTTACATGTGTTACCAGAGTCACAGGTCCCACCGTTTTGGCAAGGAGAGGTGCAAGTAGCTGTAAAACCTAACGCAAATGGATTAAATAATGTATTTAATCAAATAAATAATTTAATAGTATTTTTTTAGCCACACTTTCTTTTTTAAAAAAATATCCTAGAATATATGAATCAAAGAAGTGACTAATAAATAAAATTTCTTCAGTTGAAATAAAGGATATGTTTTGTTGGCATTGTTAATAATGAATAACAATTTATAATAATTAAAATAATTTTTTTAACTGTATAACATTTGACAACGCTGTAAATACAAATATATATATAATAAACTAATTGTGAGCCGCACAAAGAGGGCAGTATGATCTTTTGGTGTTGTGCAACAGATGGAGGCACGTTTGTGTTAGGTAGATTGGTATAAGCTTCGTGGCTACAGTTGAGCAACTACTTTGTGTAACAATATATTGAGTGTAGCTCTCACTACTTTGTAACTTCCTGATTATATATGTATATATTTTTATCATCAGTACTAACAAGTACATTTTTTGCGTTTCCACATTAAGCATGAAGACGTTTTAGAAATAATATATTTGTCGAAGGCAATAATACAAAGAGCCTAATTTACTAAGAGAACAAAGTTATGTTGAGTAGCAGGAACGGTATTTATTGGAGGGTAACAACGGACGCAAACCCATAACGGGTAGAACCTGACAGTGTATTGCAGGATTTGAAAAGACGTATCATGAAACAGCAGACATTGAGTTGAATGGAAGTGGTGGACACATGGTCGTGTTGGGTAGCTACGACATTATATTGGACGTCGCAACGGACACAATAACCTGTCGAGTGGTAGCCGACAGAATATTAGACAGTAGCGGTGGACACAAAGTCACGACGGGTAGCCCTGGACCGCGTATTGGAAGCTAATAGTGAGTACAAAGTGAGGTCTAGTAGCACCGGACAGTGTATAGGAGGGTAACGGCCTACACAAAGTCTTGTCGTATAGCACTAAACAGTGTATAGAAGGGAAAAATCGACACAAATTCATGTCGTATAGCACCAAACTGTGTATAGGAAGGTAGGAGCGACACAAAGTCTTGTCGTATAGCACCAAACAGTGTATAGGAGGCTAAGGGCTGGCACAATGTCTTGTCATATAGCACCAAATAGTTTATAGGAGGGTAGGGCCATCAAACATCATTTCGTGTAGCACCAAACATAGTATATGAGGGTAGCAAAAGATACTAAGTCATGCCGTATAGCGCCATACAGTATATAAGAGGGTAGCAGCTGACACAACGTCATATCGTATAGCACCAAACAGTGTGTAGCAGGCTAGAGGCAGACACAAAGTCTTGTCTTATAGCACCAAACAGTGTATAGGAGGGTAGGAGCGACACAAAGTCTTGTCGTATAGCACCAAACCGTGTGTAGGAGGCTAGAGGCAGACACAAAGTCTTGTCTTATAGCACCAAACAGTGTATAGGAGGGTAGGAGCGACACAAAGTCTTGTCGTATAGCACCAAACAGTGTGTAGCAGGCTAGAGGCAGACACAAAGTCTTGTCTTATAGCACCAAACAGTGTATAGGAGGGTAGGAGCGACACAAAGTCTTGTCGTATAGCACCAAACAGTGTGTAGGAGGCTAGAGGCAGACACAAAGTCTTGTCCTATAGCACCAAACAGTGTATAGGAGGTTAGGAGCGACACAAAGTATTGTCGTATAGCAACAAACAGTTTATAGGAGGGTAGGGGTGACACAAAGTCTGGTCCTATAGCACCAAACAGTTTATAGGAGGGTAAGGCCATCAAACGTCATGTCGTATAGAAAACAACAGTGAATAGGGGGTAAGAGCAACACAAAGTCTTATCGTATAGCATCAAACAGTTTGTAGTTGGTAGAGCCATCACTCGTCCTGTTGTATAGCACCAAACAAATTATAGGAGGGTAGGAGGGACACAAAGTCTTGTTGTATATCACCAAACAGTGTATAGCGGGGGTAAGAGCGACACAAAGTCTTGTGGTATAGCATCAAATAGTTTATACAGGGGTCGACAAATAGTCTTAGCGTATAGCACCCATTGGCGGACATAAATTGATGTCGGTTAGCACCAGGCAGTGAATTGGACGATAACGGCGTACTAATGTCATAACTGAAATCACTGTTTATTGGGTTCGATGTTGACAAAGAGATATATTATTCTTGATTTACTTTACTCATTTGGTAATTTAGTTTGATGTTATGTAATATAAGTTACTTAGTAAAATATCCCAGATGTAGAAGTGTGAAAACAACATAATTTAGTGAAAAATGTTTTATAAGACGAAATCGCTAAACGAACACGAACATAGTAGACTTCTTTGATGATACAAAAAGATGTCAAGGAATAGCTACAAACTTCCGATAAATTTAGAAGACCTGGTTCCCCACCTTAAATGCTGTCTACATTTAGGTATATTGATGAACATAAAAGTGTACGAAGACTTCTTAAGAGCGACAAAAATGATTTCTTATACATTAGGTATCCCTGTTAGTTACAAAAAAATGGGTTTTAATTTTCATTATCATATATTATAAAAATTATATTATCTATATTTGTGAAAACCGATGGTATTATGTTCATCACCGTAATTATTGCCTTATCTTAGATATACTTTTAGTGTAGATGGTAAACAATTACTTGACATAGTGATTCACACTATTTCCTTCACCAAGGTGATATATCTCCCTACCTCAGCCATCACTAAATTCAACGTTTTGACAATATAAATATTAAGAAACATTAGAGTCACCCTCTAAAATGCAAAACAAATAGTGACTATCATCAAAATATATTAGTGAAAGCTGTTAAAGGTCGTCAATAAAATCATATAAACCAGTGAAACCTGCACCAATAAAGCGAAAACTTTCTAAACTGAAAATCTATTTAGCACAGTACTTGTAAGAAACCATAAGTGGACGTAGGTAAGTAATCGCCACAATACTTATACTGACACAATGTTCCTTATAGGTTTTCTGCGCTGACACAGATGTAATTATAGACGCAGGACCCGGCATGGAGAGGTGCACCCACCTGTTGGATAATTATAGACTAAAACTTCTGGTTTGTTCCCTATTTACGTGAAATGCTTCCAATATAAGCACAGCCTTGATTACGTCAACATCGATGCCGAAACTATTCTGTAATTAGTATTGATTGTGGTTAGTGAGAGTCTAATTTGTATTATTAATTTTAGCAAAATCCCCCCAATTGAATAAAGAGTTTGAACGTACTTAATAGTTAAATAAATAGGCTTAATTATAAAGTTTTATCTCTATAAACTCACATAGTTACCTATATTGATCACACAGCTACCATAGATGCATTGGTAAATAATATTATTTATCTTATTACCTTTTTTATGTTATACATATTTTTATCATATTATATGACATTCCCTTTACTTTTTTTAACCATAGACATCTTCTTGAACCAAATAATTTGTTATTACTAATTTACAGATAAGAACTACTTTGGAAGTTCTAAAACATTGAGAAAATATGCTGGTTACCATTACAGGTGATAAATGTAAGGAAGTGAGTTAACTTAGCAATGCTGTATTATAATAAGGGAATATATAGGTCAGACGATTATGCTTCAATTTTAAATCGTCTCTAAACTCTTAGCCTACTGATAAAACGAAGCTGTATAACGTTATTGGCTATATATCTGGTTACAAATTCTTGTCATCACTACAAACAAAATTTCAAGTGTTTCAATGTCTGTAGGCATATTTTAAAGGTTATGCGGAAGAAAGTTTTTTAGATGACAACAGTTTTATCAATATTTTACTCCTCAAATTTCTGCCATTCCAATATTTTACCTATTCAATTAACATTAATGGAAAATTTAATTACCGGTGCGTTACCCCAAAATTAACCATTTTACAAGCTGAGTATTAATATAATTTGTTTTTTTGCTATTTCAAAATATTATACCATTTACCACACAAATAATCCAAATCATAATAAATATGACGGCTTACCAATATGATATATGGAGTTCCTCCATCCTCCACCGCACATATTTTGCGAATCTCCTGAGCAACGGGAACTACATTCTGAATCTCCTACTCTCTCATGACTTGGCTGTAACTGGTTTCCGCAAAAACACCAAGAACTAAATGTAACCATGAAACAGTGTTACCATTAGGTTTTGTTACTTATTGTCACATTTCAACATAGACATGACTAAGTATTACGGATTATGTAACAGGTTTTATCTTTAAAATTGGAACATAGGTAGGAAACGTACAAATATTGTTTTAAACTATACTACAAAATGTACTTTTTACTTACTTTCATGTACAGTAAATACCTTATAATGCAAGAAAAGTTAATGGTTCGTTTACTAAGACCAGTTTCATTATTAATAATAAAAAATAATTAACAAAATGTACAGTAAATACTAAACAATATTTTGAACTCTATAGTGAAATAGTAAAATAGTTTAGGTCTTATTATAGCATGGCATGGTTTTATTGTATTATGAACTGTATAAAGCCCAAATATTTCTACTTTATGGTATATTTTGCATTTAACATCCATCTAGGATATATTTTGTATCATTGTGATACTTACACCAATAAGATTCTCTAGGTATGGTTTATGAAGACAGTATCAAATGGTATTCGGTGAAGGTGACATTTTGCATAAAAATGAAAACATTCGAGTTAGGTATAATTTCTTATTCTTTTAATTCAAATTATAGCAATAACAATTCCTCTTGTAGCTTGCATCACTAACAGTTAGTATAGAAAAAGGCAGAGCTTTATATAAGTCCATACTATAAACATAACTGTCTTTGTCATTGTTTCCCGATTCTCTATTTTTATTATGTCAACCGTAATTATGTTTTTATGTGCATTTCATGTTTATTAGTCAACTGCGGTTTTCTGCATCATTAAGGTCTCCGTTAGTGTAATCACATTTTTAGTTAGATATATATTAATGTAGATTGAATTTGGTATTAAAAATTTATCAGCAGACTTTTTTATATTGTAGTTTTGTGAATGTAGTTAAAATAAAATAATTTTCACCGTTTAAAATCAATACATTTAAACTACTCACCCTGCTTGAAGACCTGCATATGCATAACCCAGAGTTTTACAGAAAGTAATGCACTGGAAAGGTGGGAGGTTGTTAAAAGAATTGTAGAAACCCGAAAGTGCGCGAGGTTGATGTTGATCTTTGTAACAACCCAGGTACTCATAACCTAAAACCAAATTCTCATTGAAATTGGTATATATAGGACTACTCGTATCTCCCTCTATGTAGTATATTATTTATTTAATTAATTAAATTTAATGAATTTTTATTGTTTAAATAACGTGTACAAAATTTCAAAATCTGTTTTGAAATATAATTCCGTATATATATATATATATATATATATATATATATTTATATACATGTATAAGTTATATATATATATATATATATATATATATATATATATATATATGTATATATATATATATATATATATATATATATATATAAATATATATATATATATATATATATATATATATATATATATATATATATATATATATATATATATATATATATATATATATAACGCATTCAGGAGACTTGTTAGGAATATCTACAATATTATAATTTACATAGAATTTCTCTATTGAGTAGGCTATATAGAACGTTATGATTAATGTATGCTTCAACAAGAAGAAATATGAAAATGCCAGGACAGACGAAAACTTGCTCTAAGAGATATCAAAAACCTTACATACCAAAATGCTTGATCAAGCATGAAAATGGTTTCAAGCAGGAAATACGTTATACTCAATATTTTAATATTTCGCCAAATTTAAAAACTTTAATATATGAAGCATGCTACTTTTTTCACTTTTATTATTATTAACTTGATATGAAAAATCACACAGTAATATCTTTGCATAAAACTATGTAACGTACCTTTCTTTGGGTTTTTAATTTTATAGACAGAATTTCTCCAAGTCCCACCACATTTTTCAGAAGCGTCACCTGGACACACTGCGCTACAATCGCTATCGCTTGTTTTCAGGTTGTCTGGTGCTTCTACGCCACAGAAACAAAAGGTCCTATTAAGAAAAACATGAAATTGTAGTTGTTATTTGTGGCCTGTTTTTTTAAATTACTTTCCGAAGAATATAACACGTATATATATATATATATATATATATATATATATATATATATATATATATATATAGAGAGAGAGAGAGAGAGAGAGAGAGAGAGAGAGAGAGTAGCATGAAAGTATTCATTTGAAACCATTTTAATCTTTCTTTCATGCATATTCACAAGCACATACACCCCCCCCCCCCCACACACACACACACACTGAAACGGACAGATCCTACGACGCTCATCAGCGAGACTCCAAAAAAACAGGCATTTAAGAAACATATTGTTTTTAACAAACATTTTTGAAGACTTTATATCTTTCTTAAAATTATACAAAAATTCAGTTTAAAACAACATGAGAACGACTACAATTCATTAAAGTTTTCTCATCAAACATAACTTATCTCTAAACACGAAATTTTTTTAACCCTATTTAAAACCTAAAATTAATGCTTAGGACCCACATATCTGTTTTCTAAAATTTTACTTTCTATTTATAAATTGTTCTGCCAAAACGCAACATAATTTAATATTTACTTTATGTAACGGAGATTTCACGGTCATTTTTCTACGCATTGTGTCTGCTTTAAAAACCTTTATAAAATTTTAAAATTATTTTTTTACCTTATTTTCTTTCAATTAATCTTCTCTCCGGTTAAATATATATTCTAAACAATGTTACGTTAAAAGCGGCCATGTCTTAAGGCTGCTCTAAATTAATTCAATTTTAATTTATTTTCCAAAAATATAAAATCTCTTCTACCAATTACTTATTCACATTTGCCTACTTTTAAATTTTTGTTTCAAAATATTTATTTTATGTTTAAAACTGTCTAATTAGTATTTTAATTCCCAAAATTATTTTAAAATATTTTAATATTATCTGTTAACTCTGAAAGAGGGGAGTTCGCCATTTTGAAGTCGGTAGCTACTGCAAACTAACGCTACCCCCACCACATTCTTCCTGAACAAAACCACGTATCAAAACGCATTTACATCTTTTGCAAATTTATTTAAATTTAAACTTTAAAAACTTCAACGTTTTCAAAAAAATTCAACACAAAATTTTAATCTATTTGAGAAAGAGAATTTAAAGTCTTGCCTTATCGGAGTTACTTTTTTCCTGGTCCCATGGTTTTCCAACCCATCTTGTTTCAGACTCATCCAAAATCTGCATCATCCCTGCTCTTTTGGTGTCTTTCCGAAACAAAACTATCGCGCGAAATTAGGCTTCTTGATTTTTGTTTTAATTTTAAATTTCTTGATCTATTTTTTTTTTAAATTTGTTTAATACTCTTTCTATCTTTTTTAAACTAATTTCACTCTCGCTTTTATTCTATTCTTTGTTTTGACTACTATACTCTGAACAAAATTAAATTTTAAAATTGAATTTAGGTAACTTTGACTCTAATTGTTGAAACACTTTTATTTGAGGCACTGTTCATTATCTACTTTCGCCCTGACTTTAATTTTAATTTTTAATTTCTTCTCTGCTACAACAATCTCGAGGACGCCACGACATAATGTTACTTCGACGAAAACCAATTTTGGAGAGATACCCCTCCCCCCGAAAGGGTTACAAAACACACGATACTACATCCTACCGAAAGCACTACCGCCTTTAGCCCTGCATTGTCTTGAAGATATACATTTCTCATGTTAACAATTTAGAGCACTTCTAACACAACTTTCTTCTTTGCCATCTTGAACGACGCTAAAGACTTTTGTGCATCCCCAGGCATATTCCCCCCCCTTCAGTCGTCTATCGGTCAATCTCCAATCTTCAAAATGACTACTTCCAAACGCTTAGTATTGAGTCACTTCCAGTGTGCAAATCCTACACATATTCGCTTTTGATTGATTATTTCCATACATTTCTTAATTATCTTCTAACTCTTTCAATTTGCATTTTGTCGTGTTCTTCGTCGCGTTGTGTTTTCTTTCCCTCTTTCAGTACTGCGTTCTCTCGAATGTCGATGGAGACATTCTACTTTCTAGGTAGATTTTAACCTTTCTTTCCTCTTTCAAATTTGTAACAAACCCCTTCTCCTTGCTAATGGCTTTAATCGTACGCCTTTAATCCCATGCTACCTTATGTCTAATGCATTTCTATTATGTTTTAGTTTCGCTACTCTGACTACACAACCTTAATAAATTTATAAAATTTGAAATTTCATTTGCTACGTTGAATGTGACATTTTAGCCCCTTTGCAAAATCCCCCCTTAAAAATAAATATTCAATTTTTTTCTTTCGGTCTTGCATTAATTTCAACCCTTTAAACAAATTGTGATTTTTCGAATATGTGGTCCATAATATTACTTATTGGCTACATTACATCCTAATCTCTATAGCTAGTTTCTGTATGTCTTTGGTCCCCTGGACTGGTGTATCTTTCCGTAGACCAATTGTCCTCCTCAACTGTCTGCCTTAAATGCGTTATCCTACATGCTGCGTTAACACAGTTCTTGCTATTTCAGCCGGAAGTGCATCATAACACCGAGTCTGTTTTCATTTTTAGTTCTTCCGCATTCTTCCCTTTAGCTGTTTAGTCTACAGTTCTGATTGTATTGATCCCTCTCGTAGGCTTGGTATCGTGCATTTAAATTCTTGCTATTTACCACTTTATGGACTTAGGTCAGTTATCAGGGTTATTACATTTTCTGTTTTAATTTTTCAATTTTATTCTAAAGATCTATTTTACATCCGTTATGTCATATTTATCACGCACGTTTGTTAGAACGTTCGCCACCTAATACGTTTTGCGACCAACCTTTCTAGAAGTTTTAAACATATAGTCCCTCATATAGCAATAATAATTCCTCAGCCTCGTTTCTATTTATGTTGGATCTATTGTGACTTGTCATAAGCACTAGGGCATTTACGCTGAAGCTGGTCTCCTTACAAGCTCTGTTCTGTTTTGCCGTTCAATTTTCTCCTGTTGTACTAATTTGCTGAAATACTTTCTGGAGCATCGTCCTCCTAGTTTCTATGATCACATTTTTACAATCCTCTGGAATATATCCTTGCCATACATAGTTTAGTTCCACTCCCCTGTGGACTTTTGCCGGCGTGTAGCCTGTGATTGCATGTGGCATGTTTCTATGTGTATCGTCTATGTATCGAAAGTATGTTTGCCAAGAGCACGGCACTCTATTTCAATAGTTCCACAAATTTCTTCCCAGTTCTCGGTTTATGCTCTCGGCTAAGTTTACCTGGGGATGACGCACAGGGATAAGAATGTGTCTAACACCTAATTCTCAACTTATTCTTTCCACGGTTTTGAGGTAAACGCCGCGCCGAAATCTGTAAGAAATTTAACCGGTTTGCCTACCGTATTAAAATAGTGTGTCATGCTATCATAGAAGTCTTGGAGTTTGGGCTCTTCACAGCGTTTAACTTTAGGAACATATCAAAGATCACTAGTATGTGTCTCACCCCTCCCACGCTCCTTGGAAGGGGCCCTAAGAAATCGAAAGCGACCATTTCTCCTGGTTCCTGTATTAGTATCGGTTTTGATAGAGCTTGTAAGTACCGATTTGTATGTTTTGTGTATTGGCATATATTACATCTCCTTATTACATCCATGACCTTATTATACATATTCTTTATATAGAAACTTTGATGTAATATTTTTGCTAGTTTATTCGCCCTATATGTAAGTACACTTGATGCACTTCATTTATTAGGGGCTTTATGTTTATTTTAGGGATTATAATTTCATTTTTACCCCTGTTTTTATTCACAAAAATCCAGCTATTATTTTTTGTCTTGGGTACTTTTGTATAGTGTTTTAATGTAGTTTAGATTTGGCTGTGCATTTTGCTTATCTTCTAAATAACGAATAGTTTTCTTAGGGGCACTTCCCTTTTAATCTGGTTTATCCTGATAACCGCATGTTAATTTTTCTAACTACCGATCTCATATTTCACTTGGTACATTCGGCTGATCGTGTCGCAAGCTATATACTCTTTGTCGGAGCAGTGAATAACGGTCGGTTGGTATTCTTGGATCGCTAGTGTCCATATCGTAAAGCGTGAGTTAGTAAAATTGCAAGTGCTCAGGAATTTCAAAGCTTTGTTGTCCGGTATGATGTTCAACGGGGCCGGTAGGATTAACGGCCGAAAATACTTTAAGCCATTAACAATAGCTAAAAATTCCTTCTCGCAAAAACTATACGACAATTTTGCCTTTTGAGTGTCCTACTAAAGAGTCCAATTACCCTCAACTCGCCGTTATCGTCCTCTTGATATAGCTGGCTGTCTATAGCAGTGTGCCTGGCATTCGTTTGCAAGTATGCATCCTGTCGTATTTTTGGGTGCGTGTTTGTTACGACCTCGAGAAATAACCCTTTGACGCGATCGAATGTCTAATGCATCTCTTTTTTCCCAAATCAAGGGTTGTTGTTTTCTAAGGAGTTTTAATATAGGTGAGGTTTCATTGGAATATTTGTTGGTAGCCTAGCATATTAATTTACAAATCCCAGAAAAGACTGCAACTGTTTTTTTCCTAGGAACAGGGAAATTATGTATGGCTTGAAATGTTTTTGGGTCTGTCTTAAGCCCTTGTTGGCAAACTGTTACACTCCAACAAAAACTTTAAAATAATATACTGTGGTTAGTAGAAAAGACACGAGGAGGTATAGAACGCCGGATATCAGTAGGGAAAGGAAACTAGGTTATCAACCTCGATAGCGTACATACCTGTTTGGGAGATCTGTTAGGGGTCAAGAAATGACCTAACTAACGGATATTGATACAGTAATATGAATAGAAATATGGGTTTTGTATGTAGTTAATTATTTAGTGGTATTATATTAGGACGAATTTTAGTTAACATTATTGAAGAAAAAGGGAATTAGTAGAAAATTTTAAAAAAAAGTGTAGTTCATTAAGTCATAGATTTACGTAAGTTACTTGTAGCTAAATATCATCTTACGAAAACGACAAGAATACTTTGAAACTGTCAAAAACAAAAATATTAACATTTAAAAATTTCGATTTTCTCAGCCAAACAGGAAGGTGTAGATAAACTAACAAATTATGTCAATTAATTTCAATATTCACTTCAATCTTATTCAAGTTCTTATTATATTGCACCACCATTCAAGAGAGAAGAATCCCAATGAACGACCTGTAAGGATATATAAGTGATAATTAGTTGTTTAATGGTATATAATGTTAGTATGTAAAGAATATAAAAACCTCGAAAATTAATTAAAAATGTGGTATTTGTCATCATAGGTTAAATAGTGGCATTGAGTGATTATAAATTTATTTCCAAGAATAATTTGTAAATCACAACATATTACGCTGGAATAAAAAAACGTCCTTTGTAAAATAGGCTTCATTAAATTACTTAGCGATGTAAATCCATTCGAAGGTTAATATCATTTATAACTTATTTTAAGACTTTATTTTATATAGAGTAAATGCAATTATAATACACACACACACACACACACACACACTGCAATAAGCCCACTCACCACCTCACCAACAATCAACAACATCATATACTCTCACTTACCCAGCCGTCAACCTTTTCGTTGACCAACTCTCGCATAACCAGCACACGCGCCCGCTGCAGAGCAAGAATTTTGAAACGAGCCGTTCGTAGCCAAAGCTACGAACGCTGTGCAGTGCTCGCCAAAATCTGCCAGAGAACAAGTCACTGGACTTAAATATGGTGATATGTTTTCTTGTAATATAGTTAATAAATTAAAAATATTTCAAAAACAAAAATACTTTTAATGAATATATTTGTTCAAAGCTTTTCGCCGATAAATTTAGCTACACATTGTATTAATAATGGACACGAGTTTCCGGAAATAAAACATATGAAATTAATAAAAGAATTAAATAAAGGATTAAAAATGAATATATTTGAAATATTAGAAATTTATAAGCATAAATTTAAAGACAAATAATTTGATGAACAATTTCAAGTGAGATCAAGGCACCAAACTATTAATAAGGTCATTGATGTTATAGAAAAAATTACACAAAGTGCAATACTTATAAACATATGGTCGTTTGTAGCACATATGATTAAATTTAGTAAAAATATTTTATTAGATAATTATTTTCCTGAAGATTCTGGTACTATTTTATCGGTGAAAAGCTTTGAATAAATATATTCATTAAAAGTATTCTTGTTTTTGAAATATTTTTAATTTATTAAATATATATATATATATATATATATATATATATATATATATATATATATATGGCGTCATTTAATGTGATATTTACCTTCATCTCCTTAAAGTCAAGTTTAGTTGTAATAGAATAGACTTCTTATACTCTACTAAAAAATAGAATAGAAACAATAGCCTATTCCAGTATCTACCAAGGAAGTTAAAAACGCAATTTTACTAGAACTGAATAGAGCTCACTAAATTACAGGACTAGACTAAAGGATATATATAATTATAAAATGTTATATTTCATACATTTAAACTTCTGATGGTTACAGAACTACAGTAGTTTGAAAAACAATTTGCATTATTTAATTATTCGAAAACATTTCTGAAAATATATATGAATTTATTCAGATTATCTTTTGCCTATTTATTTCGTAATAGCCAAGTTCTCGTTTATAAATTTGTACATATAAATGTGTACATAAATTTGTAAATTAAGAGGAAGTAATATAATTTTAATAGAGAAAAATTAAAAATAAGTAAAATATAATAGTATATATATATATATATATATATATATATATATATATATATATATATATAAATATATATATATATATATATATATATATATATATACGCTAGTCGAAATATATTTTTTACTCACCAGAACTGTAAGCCAGCAAACTTATAGCCAAGCTTATAGCAGTAGTCAATGCACATATCGGGTGTCTGAGCTGTAAATGTAGTATAATGGCCGAGCATCCGATTACCGGAATCCACGTAGCAGCCCAGGTACTCCTCATACATTACTGAAGTAACAAAACACTTGTCTTAACTAAAGCCCAGAGGGGTTGTCATAATATTCTTATTAATTATGTGAACGATCCATGTGACCTATCCTTTTAATCAATATATAATTGTACACAATCTCCATTGTAAATAATATATTCTCATACGCTTTACAAAGACTAAATCATCCTCAGATTACTATTTAATCACAGCAGAAGAAACGCTTTTTTAGTTGCAGTTATAGTTGTGTCTGACTGACGATTACGACATAAGCCATTGAAACCCTCATGAGAATAAAGTGCTTACAATTTATTGTCCATTTGTGTGCATGTGAAGTTATATTTTAATAACCATAACCTACAAAACATGTAACTTACTAGTTATGTAAATATTTTTCATTCATTTTCCATGTAAAGCTGAAGTTCACTTAACTATCGTTTCTTGTTCCAGCGTTGTTATTTTTTAGTTTGAGTAGCATTATTTCTATAGGTAGAATTAAATATATGTGTATATAGATAGTAGAATGTAAATACATGAAGGTCTACGAAGAACTGGTTTAGCAATTTAGTAAACTGTTTGGTGTTCTCCCTACACGAAATTTCGGTCGTAGACTCATAGAACATAGCTCATGGCTAGTTATTTATAATGCTAAATTGTCAAACATGTAGAAGCAAATGCTTAAGCTTTTGTATTATAAGAAATTGTTTTACGGGGGGATGTAAACATATTTTTTTTAAAATAATTTTTAAATATTTGAGTTATGTTAAAAACCTGTTATAATGAAATAGGAGAATAAAATAAGGAGTGAAATAGGTAAAAGTATCTCATTCAATCGTCATAAAGGGACATTAATTTATAATATTGTGAAAAATTAATAAAATGTTGTCATCACAAATTGAACAATTAGTGTGATTTATTAAATATCCTGTAACAGAAAGAATCCTTGAAACAGGTTTGTTGAAATAAAAATTAATATAGTTTTAAGTTTTCAATTAACGTTGTTGGTTTTAACTAAACTATTCACATATAGCTTGACATATTGCTTGATCAAAAGCTAATCAAGTATATAAACTCTATAATACAATATTTCCCCCACCCAGAGCATCTTGCTGGTTGAGGGAAATTCGACGGTAATTAGCTTCTATAGAAATCTAGGAATTTATATAAATTTTCAGTTTTTCGAGTTTACATATTTCTGTTTTTATTTTGAAGTTTTACCTTCCGCCACTAAAATATATATAAAAGCGGGTTGGTTTTCAAGTCAGGTACAAATATATATGTAAACAGAAAACGTTAAACATCGGAGCTACAACGCTTAAGTACATAATTAAAACTACCAACAATAATAACAATAGTTCAGAAATAAACAGAGCTACAATGAAATTTCTTCAATTATAAAGCATTACAATAACGATTAAAATTAATAACGTCGAATTTTTTAAAAATATTATTAACAGAAAAATTACAACCTATTACGTATTTAATTTTAACAAAAACATAAACAACTACCACAGTTATAATATCTCACAATTTAGGAATAAAATATATTTACAGTTATAAAACACCAATATTAAATACACATTCCAAAACAAACTATCAAATAACCATATCCATGTTTTTGTGAAAAAGGATGATAAAATTAAAATTATGAAATCTAGCCGAAAATGTTGCTTTAAGATGCGAATCAGTAACTACATCACCATTATGTCTAACCAATACAACCTCCAAGATTCTAAGCCTGATATTTTCTCCACCTCATACGTAAAATCAAGTCTTTCATCATGAATATTCATTTCATACAACTGTTGTACCTTGTTCTTAGGAACAACAGCTAGCACATCATGAACATATCTAACATAATATAACGGTTGGAAACTCAATTTACTAACACATTCCTGTTCGAAATGTTCTAAAACCATATTTTTCATATTGGATCATTTCAAGTGTTTAAATATAAATTTGATTTAAAAAATCACAGTGTTTGGAACTAAGAAATTCCCAATGACGTATATTGTCTGAGGTGATGCATATTAGGTTACAGCCAAATGGTATTAATATTAGGGAGGGCAATACGAAAATTAAATACGTGTATACACCAATCATTAAAACTTACAAATACTTAGTCGTTATTAATTTAATTATGTAATATTTGGCAGGTTGTTTTGCAAAGTGAATATAATAAGGGTATTTTATAACTTTAAATTTAATTTATTCCTGACTTATAAGTGATTGTAACTGGGGTTGGGGTTTCCATGTGTTTGTTAAATTAAATATATAATAGGTTGTAATTGTTATAATATATTATTTGTTTAAAATTGACGTCAATAGTTTCAATGGTTTTTTACTTGTTTTATAATTATAGAAATTTATTTGTAGTTGTGTTTACATGTGAATTATTGTTGTTGCTGTTGTTGGAAATTTAAATTGTTTACTTTTTATTTTATGTACTGATGACTATAACGTATTCGTTTTTATAACGCCACCTGCTTAAATAAGTATTTGCATCAACATCTGACTGGCAAATCAACCGCATTTATTTAAATGATATTCTCTGCAAGTGTAAACATGATTTTTGAGTAACTACTTTGGTGCTGCCGACAGGTAAGTATATAGGAAGCTAAGGAAGGTAGCTATCATGGTTACAGCAGAGGAATAATAATAATTGTATGGGGTAGTAGAGTTAAAATATTTTAGTGTTTGCAGGTATCAAGAGGGCGAAAAATAGCTGGAAATAGAAGTAAAATTACAGGAGATATTATAGTGGTCATAGCAGACGAATAATAATAAAGGTACTATGTAGTAGACATTAAACATTTTAGTGTTTGTAGATATCAAGAGAGACAAAAATAGCAGAAAATAGAAGTAAAATTACAGGAGATAATATAGTGGCCACCGCAGAGGAATAATAATAAAGGTATGGAGTAGTAGAGTTTAAACATTTTAGTAATTGTAGGTAACAAGAGAGCAGAAAATAGAAGTAAAATTACAGGAGATAATATAGTGGTCACCGCAGAGGAATAATAATAAAGGTATGGAGTAGTAGAGTTTAAACATTATAGTAATTGTAGGTAACAAGAGAGCAAAAAACAGAAGTAAAATTACAGGAGATAATATTGTGGCCACAGCAAAGGAATAATAATAAAGGCATGTGCTGGTAGAATTTAAACAAATTAGTGTTTGTAGGTATCAAGAAAACAAAAAATAGCAGAAAATAGAAGTAAAATAGCAGGTGATAATATTGTGGCCACAGCAAAGGAATAATAACAAAGGTATGTGGTAGTAAAATTTAAACATTTTAGTGTTTGTAGGTATCAAGAGAGCAAAATATAGAAAATAGAATTAAAATTAAAGGAGGTAGTGTAGTAGGCATAGATACATATTTAAATGCAACCAAAATAATTAACTTATAGAATTTTTATCATAAAATTTAAATAGTAATATACAACGTAGTTACGATAGTGTAAGTCTGGAAAAATTCACCGTAGAAACGTTGTTAAGCATACACCCGTAACCCTCTAATAAGAAACTGGTTTTTCTTTCCATCACGAGGGAAACAAAAATGCCCCTCTCTTATGATTCGTTGCGTATTTCTTATTTAAGCCTAAAGCACAAATATAGCTATTGAGTCTCTCTTTAATGAGATCGTTTTATTTTCCATACAATGAGATTTACTCTGTTTCTTAAGAAAATGAGACTTTTACAAAATAAAATCTTGTTTTTATTTCACTTGTTTTTATGTTGTACAATGTTTCTTTGACACTACACCCACTGTATTTGTATCAATATTAGGAAGTATATAAATATTTTCTGAATGATATATATATTTAGGTAAACTTTTATTATATCGAAATATGTATTAATTTGTTCGATATTATTAAGAAAAAAGTAATGATATAAGTTAAACAAATCATATGACACCATGTCACGATTATCGATAACATTGATTTAAGTAACATTGACAATCACTGTCGATATTGTATGTATTGTTTTTATTACTATTTTTAAGACTATTGTGGCCTATTAAAGAAAGGGAAAGTATTGGAAACTCAGTTAGGATTAAAATAGGATCATAAACCTCCTGACGCTGTAGAAGATAAAGGGAACAATATGTAATCAGATGTATCTGAAATAGATTTACTTATATTGTTTTCAGAAAGCGCTGTTTAGTTTCCTCATGTCGATCTTAAGATTTTGCAAACTGTTGACTATCGACTGTATCCCGTTGTGTTATGTTGCAAGTTTAGATAATGTTGAAAGGAGGCAGCAATTACGTCTCCATAGTGGAACTTTAAAGTGACTGCGTCGCCACAATGAAGACGTCTTTCGATTTCTCCCAATATTTGTTACTTTAAATCTCCTCCTATGCTTGACCTACATCTGGGAGATACTGAGATATTAACAGCTGCAATTATCAATAATAATCATTTATGAAACAACTTCATTGAAACAGTTAAAAAAACTAGCTGATATTTAAGTGTATCGTTATAAGATATAATAGAATTGTTGGACATAACATTTATTTTAATTTGTAGTTTTGTGTCAATGCAGTTAAATAGCTGTCAAATTGTTTTAAAAACTAGTAAATACTAAAAACCAACTAAAATAAGAGAGAACTATTGAAATTGCTGTGCTACCTTTACAATCAGGAACCCTGGTCCAGCCAGATCTAGTAGGCGTCCAACGACCACTTACACAGGATATATTGACAGTGGTAGAGCCATCTGGGAACGCATAGTCTTCCAAACATGTAATGGTGCATGTCCTGCAAATTAACACGTTACCATCTCCCCTTTTATTCTAAAGTGCTTAGCATATTTAATAAATATAATTAATCAATATATCTCATTGATTGAATTTTCTAATAATAGAAAATTATTACTCCGTATATCTACGTTAGGAGATTCAATTTTTTTACGAAAATATATAATATCTTTCACTTTATAAAAATATAAAATTTACTTACTCAGAACTGCACGATTTAACTCCATTGAGAGGAGCAGAGGGTTTTTTACAACTCGTACCTTCATACTCAGAAGTCGGTCTGGAGTAAGCTCCTGTACAGTTACAAAAGTTAGCAATATTTACATTTACAGTAATACAGATATAGGAGGAGGGTATTTAGAAGGAGGCAGTTAACTCCCTTTGTTTATCACCTAGCGGTAGCAAATGTTTGTTAGAACTGTTAATATTTACACTGAGATATATTACGTCAATTCATATACAGCAAATTTATGGTTTAAACTTACACGTCTTATTCATTCGTTCTCATCCACTAATTATATATCACGTGCGCACTCACACATACGCGGACGCTTGTGCTTCAATCATAAAAAAGTTACATCAGTTTAAAAAAACAACATATCCTATGTAAATGAAACAAAAAAATAATTTGATTCGTACAAAAAAATTGGTTATGTTATAAAACCAAAACTATATATTAAAGAAAAAATACTACTAGGTTTTTCGCTTTTGTAACGATTGACGACAGGGGAGTATCTCCATCATGTAAATATCGCAGCATTCCCTGAAGTTATCCACAATGAAGGAGATCTGTACGCGTCTATAGCACCATAAGGGTTGGTATCAGGAGTCAGATGTTTCAATGTAAGGACGTAATAGTTGCAATGATTGCATTTTCATCCCACAATTTCAATTTAATAAATTTATATTATGGTAGAAACGTAATAGTTTAGGTTGTAAAATTTTAAAAAAATAATATTTAAAGCAATCCAAACATCCATGAAGAAGAATACCTAGCTACTGCCACAGAACATATCTAATATATTTGGAAAGTAACTATATATATACCTTATTGAAAACTAAAAAAAAGCAATCCCAACACCCAGGACGAAGAATACCTAGCTAACGACACCACTGAACCTATCTAATATTCTTGGAAAGTAGCTATATATAATTTATTGAAAACTAAAATAAAGCAATCCCAACACCCAGGAAGATGAATACCTAGCTACTGAGACCACAGAACCTATCTAATATTCTTGGAAAGTAGCTATATATAGTTTATTGAAAACTAAAATAAAGCAATCGCAACAAACAGGAAGAAGAATACCTACCTACTGATACCACAGAACCTATCTAATAGTCTTGAAAAGTAGCTATATATAGTTTATTTAAAACTAAAATAAAGCAATCGCAATACCCAGGACGAAGAGTACCTAGCTACTGACACCACAGAACCTATCTAATATTCTTGGAAAGTAGCTATATATAGTTTATTGAAAACTAAAACTGAAGCATTCCCAACATCCATGAAGAGCAATACCTAGATACTGACACCAAAGAACCCATCTATTATACTTGGATTGTAACTATATAAATCTTATTTAAAACTAAAATTAGGAAATTAGAATAGGAAACAAGAATCATTCTCACATGTTTCATTCTATTTTGGAATCTATGATGGCAATTCCAAATGATAATGAAACATTATATATTTACCCATTTAGAATATTATTAGAAAATTGGTAAATGGTCTATTTTATTCTCCATATAAGATCTTTAAATATATGTCAAAGAAGATTTTTAACATGACACCCCTAGTGATGATGAGTTATGAGAGGGGAAATGATTTGAGCATATATAACTTGAATCTTACAAAAAAGATTTTGATTTGTAAAAATCAGGTTTTAAGTTGTTTGATGAGATTAGAGTAAAAATTTACAAAATTTTTGTACTAAATTTACGAGACAAAGAGAAAAATAAAATAGAAAGAATAACAAGAAAATGAGCAACAGATAGTAAGATAGAGTTTAAAGGAAAGAGAACGGTGTAGAAATATATAAAGAGAGAGAGAGATGGATCGAATGTGTATGAGAATCAGAGGTAGATGAAGAACTCATAATAAAGAGAAAAGTTTCAATGTAATTAAAAAACATTGAATTTTTATGATATAACCTAAGAATAAACATTAGTATATCCTAATGAATGATAACTATAATCTTATTACAACGATCCAACCTGTGAAATAGATCGAGTTTCTCAATCCTCCACCACACATCCTTTGGGAATCACCTGTACAACGTGAACTGCATTCTGACTTTGGTCTCTCGTTTGTCAAATCTAATTCATTTCCGCAAAAACACCAATTACTAAAACATTTAAACCATATTATTAATTTAAATATTTCATTCTCTCTACCATTATTTAACATACAATATCGTATCAAAGGAATGTTATTTTCAAACGCTTGTTTTCATGTGGAATATCGATAATCAATGAAACAATCTTCTTAGCATAACAATTAGACTTACTTCTTGGTAGATCTAGTTTAAAATTATAGTAAAATCGTATCATTTATGAGCACGAAACAAAATTCAATGATATATGGGAAAAAAGTCAATTACTTCATGCTACTAAAATAAGTTAATTTATTAAATGCACGGAAAATAGCCTTTTTACATGTTTCGGAACGCTTCATACAAATATAGGCCCGGTTTAGAAATGTCAACATTTACCATAATTTCTTTTATTTGATAAGTTTTTTTCCTATATCGTTTCCTTGTCTGTAGAAATTGCGATAAAAATTTTGTGTTCAAATTGGGTTAATGAGTTGGGTAAAATTGCAGCCTTAAATGATTGTGTTAAACAGTTATTTTGCATTCGGCATGAGGTTTCTAACTGATTTTCTACTTACTTAAAGTGAGCTGGATACTAGAAACTTCTGTAATAGCTAAGGTACAGATGGTAAAGTAAAAATATTTGCATTTTAGTAAATGGGCCATTAGGTGTTTAGATGTTCAGTACGAATGTTTCAATTTGAATTTGGATTTAAACATCCCCACAAGCTGGATATTTAAGACATATCTCAAACTTGGCTGACAGTGAAGTAATATTGAGATAAATGGCTCCTAGAAAATCACGAACATGATGAAAAGCTGAGATGTTAAGATGCAAACCTGCAATCAACAGGTGTCTGTAAGGTATCTGTAAGTATAAAATAATCTCTTCTACATTTACACAGATTATTCACCCTATATACATAAACTCACATAATTTTCAAATATTTTGTGGTACTTAATTTTAAAATGATGAACACAATAATAATTTAAAATATAGTATACTAAAGACTTAGACGTAGAAATAAATAACTGATACCATGCATATTCACCAAATATTAAATTTTAATTTATTAGATGTGTTTTGTGGGGCTTCTCACCTACTAATATCTCAAATCTCAATTCACTCTATATTGTCTATTGTTCGGTACCGAAGATTTTAATTTGAAGTGTACAATTGCAAGAATAATGTTTTAGTATGGCTTATTATTTTTTCCATATTTATAATTACCAAATTTATTAAAATTTACTACAAAAATTTTAGGAACAATCAGCGAGTTGTGAATCTCTATGCTGTGATTAATCAGTTTAATGTAGGATAAATTGTTATTATTTTTAGTTCCCAAAATTTATTTTTATAAGTTTAAAAATATTATTTTCTTTATTGTTTAAAATCATTACTTTTAACTGTACACCAATAGAGTCTTTTCTATTTTAATAGCATATAGCAAATTACAAATTTTGAAGAATCACTGTTGATAGTGACATTACTTGTTACCGTGAAAGAGAATAGGTATATATATATATATATATATATATATATATATATATATATATATATATATATATATATATATATATTAACATGCCTTCTCTAATCGTCCTTCAGGATATTTTGACTCTTAGGAAATCAATTAATTGCGTATAGATTGATTTAGCAACTACTTGCTTTTACAATAACTGGTTTATTTTAATCCTGACTTCCAACGCTAGCATTTATAGGTAGTTACATAAGATTAGTTTTAACTAACTCTACATTTGCCGGTATGCATTTTGACCCTTATAATTATTACTAAATTAACAATTCTATTTAAACTGTCCTAACTTAGGGCTTTTATAGGTTACTGCACCTAGTTTGATAAATGTTATAATTTAATGTATTATTACTTTTTAATGAATCAATAAAGTTTAAAAGATTCTTAATGGTTGTTACATTAAAGAGTTTGATTTAAATTTAAGATAAATTATTACCTATTATTTGCGTGGTTTCTTGTTTCACTTACTTGAGACAATTTCATTTATTAATTTTTTCCTTTCAGTTTCTCTTTTGTTAATCACTCGAAATGCTTCTATGCCGTAACTCAATTTATTAAATCACTCCCTTATTATATACACTTATTATTTAGGTATCTCTCTTATTAATTTCTCTTACTACTTTTCTATCTCCCTCACGTAATAACCCTCATTATTAATAATCTTCCTTACTAAAACTCACTTATTACCCTTTAATCTCCCTCTTTTCCTCCACTTTCTATTTATTATTCTCACTTATTATTCTCATTTGGTACTTACATTGCGACGTTACTTTGTTTGATTTTAATATTTCTCACTAAATACTACACAGATTTCTCCCTCGAGTCTTGCATTTAGACTCCTTCGAGTACTACCACTTGCCCCTTTCGAGTCCTAAAAATTGACTGACTTTCGTGTTTCGTTCTGGTACATTTCCGTATGATTTTCAGCCCCTCTTTAAATTTGATTGGCTTCCTATGGCGCTCGAATCTGTTCCAGTCTATCAGAATGACATTCCTCTTGGCTTGGGAGGCAATTTCTAGAACTTTCCTACATGCTTTTCCTACATTTTAAGAGATTCCTCGCCATAAATCTGCGTGGTCCTTCGATCTCCATTTAAAGCGCCTCTCCAGTGATCGAGTCACGTCTTGCTTTGCCTACAATGAAACTTTTTGACGTTTATTATTATTTATGGTTTATATGGTTCAAATAAACAAATTGAAACAAAAACTATTTAAAAATGAAATAATTGTAACAAAAGCAGACAAAAGCAACGCTACAGTAAACATATCAAAAACATAATATAACAAAAAAAACAGAAGAATTCATAAAACCCAACCATTGCATAGAATTAAAAAAAGACCACAGTAAAAAAATACCAAAACGAAATCATACAATTAGCAAAAAGCAATTACAATTTATTCAGCCAACAAACCCTTACCAATACACAATTGACAATCAAAATCCCTCCAAAAATAACACCCTCATTAAAATACATAAAATCAACAATCCAACAAGACCCCTACTGAATTTTAAAAATGCACCTGCCTATAAAATATCTCAAATAATAGCCAACAACCTAAAACACAAACTCAAATTGGAAAATAAATACACCATAAAACTCAATTAAATTAACGGAAATACTAAAAACAATAAATATAACCAAAAACTCCAAATTTATATCATTTGATATCACAAACATGTATTCTAATACACCAATAAACGAAACCATCCAAATAATAAAAAAAACAATTAACTGATCATAAAACCAACCCCAAGTACACAAACCAAATTACAAAATTCCTAAAGACCATACTAAACCAAAAATATTTCAAAATTAATAATAAGATATATAAACAAATAAAGGGCTTAGCAATGGGATCGCCTCTCTCAAGTGTAATATCAGACATTTACCTTCAAAACCTTGACAAACCTTAATCACACAAACCATAAAAACAAACGACCCCAACAAACATTGGATACGATATGTTGACGATGGATTATACATCTCACAAAATAAAGCAATAAATAATAATATCATCCTAAATGAAATCAACAACTTACACCCTAACATAAAGTTCACCATGGTAGAAGAAGTAAACAATAAAATAAACTATCTAGACCTAACAATAACCAGAAATACAAGTAATATTGAATACTCAATTTATAGGAAACCCACACAAATCAATAATACAATACTAAACTACTCTAACCATCCCCCACAACATAAAATCGCTGCTTACACTCACTATTATACAGAATGCTAAAACTGCCTCTAAAAAATGAAGAAAAAGCCAAAAAAACAAATAATATATCAAATAGCCCAAAAAATGGACACAATAAAAAAACTGTAGATGAATTAGAATTTTAAATATTAAATAAATTAAAACAAACTAAAATCGAACTACAAAACACAACAAAATGGGCTACATTCACATATACAGGGTACAACATAAAAAGAATAACTAAAACACTAAAAATTAATAATAATAACATAGCTTACAAAAACACAGGAAACATGATCAATAAAATGAACCAACCGGAAAAAATATCTCCTTAATAACGAAATATACAAAATCGAATGGCCAGACTGTAATAAAATATACATAGGCCAAACAAAAAGGAAATTAAAAGACAGATATCAAGAACACCTCAAAGTTTACATCAAACCTGATACTAATAACTCAAAATTAGCTACTAACACATATTCCCCACATTAGAAAAGGTACAACTAATGAAAAAAAGTACAAAAAGGCCTCAAAATGACAATCTGGGAGCAACTACAAATTTATAAACATAAAAATATTATCATAAACGAACAAATACAAATAAAATCAAAAAACGATAAATTATCCAACCTAATAGACAAAATTAACCCCAAGACAAACTTAAAAGGCTCGCACAGAGCAGTGAATCCGAAAATAGAACATCACGGTACACCACACCTAGTGACAACGGAAATTCGCCACAGCTCGCAGTCTACTACAAACCCCGGTCAGTGATGCCCAATGATAGAGATACTGCCAATCTTTGAAAGTTAACTCGCATAAATACCAAGTATGATTCTTTTTCAAGTACATATAGTGAAAGTGATATATATATGTGTGTGTGTGTGTGTGTGTGTGTGTGTGTGCAGTAACACAAAAACTGTTACAAAAGCATATAAATCAACAAATTTAACTGTCTAAGATCATCTGGTGTTCACAAAAAAGTATAACGCTGAACAAATAGCATATTACTCAAGTGTAATGGTACTCAAGTATTTATACTCCAGATGTAAAATAATAATAGGCAAAATTTTATCCAAGTGAAAGCGTCTTTTAGAACACCTGACACCTTTTGGCATGAAGACAACAAAACATCAATTCAAAACATCAGAGGTTTCAGTGTGTTACATTAACTTAATCTAAGACATAAATGGCCACTCATTTCATACATTATCTTTTTTTTAATTCCTAATGATAGAATACAGTTATGGCAGTTTGTTAATTTTTTAGACCTAGTTAGTTAATAAATTACCTTTAAGTAATACTATCACTTATTAAATATATAAAATAGAAGTTTGATAAATCTTAATATAATTAGTTAAATATATTATTATTAACATAATATGTAACTCATAGACATTTTTTTAATGAAAACTTTCTTAGGTTTGTCTATCAGTACGTAAATATCGAGCTCAATTGAATTTGATTGATACATATTTTCGATACATAAAGAAGCCTAAATAATATAAGAAATTTCAAGGTTGCCTGGTAGAAGGGAGGAGTTACTGGCTCGTGATTGGTCAGATAAAGGTGTTGCGAGAGTTAACGATGTATATGTTAAATGTACTTTCCCCCGCATACATATACACATAAATTCACAACACACAAACACACACACACACACAAATGTAGTTATTTTGTAATTATTTCATCTGAAGATTATTTATTTGCAATCGCAATGTATAAAGATGATTATAATACACATCTTAAGTATTATTCGTGGGACGATTTCTAATTTATTTAAAACTAACTATAAAATATATATTCTGTATGTTCTTCTTTAGTTATACCTGTTATAATTCTGTATTACTCACCCTGCTTGAAGTCCTGCATACAAGTAGCCTAATCCTTTGCACAACTCAATGCACTCGTTCGGAGACATATTGTTAAAATAATTGTAGAAACCTGAAAGCGCTCGAGGTAAGAGTTCATCTTTGTAACAGCCCAAGTAGTCATAAGCTGGAAACACAATATGCTATAGGTTTCATAATCTATTTATTTTACACTCAATTCATGTTCTTCTAATATAAATATATTTTGGAAGTTATAAAATAATGAAGAGAACACGGACAAAATTACCTGTTTCAGTCTTGGATAATGACATCTTTATTCAGAGAAACGCTGTCGGTTTACCAAACTTACTTAATGTAATATCTATTACTGTTGTTTTTAATTATATAAAAAACTTGCCTACCAAAATTGTTTAGTGTACCTAAGAAAAGTTTGTCATAGCTTAAATTTAAAAATACGATGTTTTTTGATTTTTTGACAAATATTTCATAAATGGAGATTAGTTTCCTAATGTCATCGTCTAAACCTACAGTAATTTGCAAAAATGGAAAATGTTGGTTGCTTAGTAAGACCTATTAACAATCTCTCTCTCTCTCTCTCTCTCTCTTTCTCTCTCTCTCTCTCTCTCTCTTCCTTTCCCTCTCACACTCCCTCTCGCCCTATCTCTCTTCCTCTCTCTCTTGTGGTTAAATAATGATATGTCAGTTGACCATCTCAAAATGATTGTTTTATATTAATAATTGTGTTAACAACTATGTTAAAAATTGAAACTTTTTCCCTTGAAAATTTAGAAGTTTTAATTTATTTACTTTAATATATTATAAAAATGTTGCTGAAAATGCAAATATTGTTTATGAAACTTTCTGTTACTTTCTGAAACAAGTATTTCTTCATGGATTTTGATGTTTATTGTTTTATAACATAAATGGAAAAATATGTTTTAAAATACCACTACGTAAATATTTGTCAATTAAGGTTATTATATTTCAAAAATCGAAAAGACTTTAATACGTAAATCGTTTACTACAAGTGTTAAAAAATAATATTATAATTTATTCACTGAACAAATATTTCCTAATATAATAAATAAATTTTCGTACTCATTCGGAGTATGGCCGGATTAACAATTGTAAGAGAATGTATAACATCAATTGTCATTCACTACACTTAAACAAACGTTTTTGAGCTAGATTGAATGAATAAAGCCCTATTTAATTACAGATTGAAAATCTCGCTATATATATATATATATATATATATATATATAGAATTGTAAATTCAATTATAATTCTTGTATTTGTATTTTGGCTTATGTTCTTTATATATATATATATATATATATATATATATATATAAGAGCGTGTGAGGTAATAGATAGAATTGGAACCCGCAAATTTTTAAAAGTGAGAAAAAATAGTAAGACCAAAAGAAGCTAGCAAAAACTTTTTTGTGTTTTTATAAATATTAAATACAAAATTTAATTATAGTTTTTACTTTTATTTATTAATATGTATGTTATCATGTAGCTGAAATCAGTGCATATCGTACCATTTGTCAAACCCGTAACTGACACATATCCCTTTCTGACTGCAGACCCTCCAGATACACAAAGGATAGTTTACGAACGAAGACCTAGTTTGCCTATCTGGGTGTTACAATTGTAAACAGTTTGTGCCCCGATTCATTGCTAGGCGTGATTTGCCACTCTCTCAGAGTTTAGTTAAGCAAGAACCATAACAGTGACTAAATCAACGGTTTGCAAATTACTTCCCATCACTGGCACCTAGTCTTAAAATTAATTGTAAATCTTAAAATAATGCGTTGGTCCAGCTCATAAATACACATTTATATGCCTACAGTTGGTCGTAATTAAAACCAAATTGTTTAATATTGTTACAAGTGAAAATATATGTACAAACGCTTCTTTAAACTAATAAAACATTCAATGTGATCATTAAAAATTGTCCAACAAACTTCTTCTTGTACCTTGAATAATTGAAAATCGTGGTGTTTGATCATAGATTTCAATATGAAACACTACTGAAACTTATTACGGATATAATCATTGTAACTTAAATCTCTGTCTGACGAAAACTTCAACCATTCGTTCTCCTTTTGTAAATTTTATTCAAACAGCCTTACTTATATAAAAATGTTTTAAAAAATGTATAGATCGAGGTTGCTTGTAAATCTAGAATCACCAGCTCTTTTATGATTAGTTATATTATTAAATAACACTGTATACGCAAGCTGTATATACACTTACACTCGTCTAAAACTCACGAATATTAGGTAAAACGTTTTATTATAGAGGAACATAATGTTCTTCACTTTCTCTACTCCGTGAAACCTTTTTCCTATATTATATGATGATAGCTCCTAGTCAACCATTCGTTCTCCTTTTGTACATTTGATTGATACAGCCTTACTCAAATAGAAATGTGCAATATATATATTTAGTTCTATTATGAAATAAAACTATATACGCGAGCGGATCAATCCATTCAATATTACTACTAGTGATACTTGACCGCGGTTGTCGTTATAAAAGGTTCGGACGTAGACTGATCTAGCGATAATCCCAGATCTAGCGTCCTTGCTTATGCTTTTTCCTTCGAAGATTTTTTTGTTCCTTTTTCGATGCTATCGCCTGGACATTCTCGTTTTCATAAACAGAAGTGTCGCTATCTATTAGAAACAGGTGGTTGGCTAATACTATTTTTTTACGTTTGAGGTTAATATTGTCTTTCCTCTGTTTCTTTAAACTTATATATTGTTTCCCGTATATCTCTAAGATGTTAACTTGGATATCGTATTCTGTTATTACATATAGAATAGGAATAAAACCTGTTATTACATAAAACTCTGTCCCCGTTAACATTAGCTTTCCTCTGTTCCTTTAAACGTATATACTGTTTCCCGTATATATCTAAGATGTCAACTTGGATATCGTGTTCTGTTATTACATATAGAATATAAATAAAACCTGTTATTAGATAAAAGTCTCTCACCGTTAACATTAGCTTTATATTTTTTTAGGAAATGTAATAGCTTTACTTTTTTGTCCGTTGTAGTTGGATGCTGTAGAGCATATTTATGGTGCAGAAGTGACTTAAGAATTTCCTGTTTATTAGGCACTTATTCTAAATTTTTATAGTTGCGACCTTCTTTCACTATAACAGCTCCTGACGATTTTTCGAGAGAGATCATTCTGCTATTTTCAAACACTCTACAGGCAACGTGGTTAAAGTGTTTTTACGTCTGGCCAATTAGAGAGGCTTGAAATAATCGATTTTATTTATTCAGTATAGGCTTTACGGCATATGGCCGAGTAAACGGATACCTGTCTCGTCCAACGTTGCCCAACTTACCTGACGCAGCGGCATCCACGTTTCACTTTTATACAATGTATTCACTCCTTTTTATGGTTGGGGGAAATGTCTTTTTACTCGTTTAGGAAGTTACTAATATTTGTTTACAGGGTAAAACGGTGAGTTAATCCTAGTGGCCCGATTTTGTTTCTTCAATTATCAGAGTATAGAATAACAATGTTCCCTATATACAACCACTTGGTTACTAGACAATAGCACTAAATCTGCAACAGTCCCTATGAGATAAATTTCGTACGGCTTTTAAAATATTCATTTTGAAAAGAATTTATCAAAAACTACTGTTCGGTCGAAATAAGATGGAACCTAACTTTGGGTATAATATGCAGGCCTAATAGACACATCGCTTTTAGTAGTAGTGGCTCTTGGGCAAAAATGGTGTTCTCAGCTCAACTGAGGAAAAGCAAACAGAACTTTATAGATAGGTTTGCACGTTAAGATAGAAAATAAAGACCGATAAAAACTGTAATTTATGTCCCGTTAAGCAGTATATTCCGGAAAAATCATTAACTCACATTTTTCGGTACAATCCCATTAATCTTAGTAAAGATTTTTTGCAAATCAGTTTTGCCTCCTTAATATTGAACATTGAGAGTAAATAGTTTAGGCTAAATTAGAATTTCGAAAAATATAATGCAAGGATAACATAGGGTGATTGCCAACTTTTTGGATAAGGTACAACTTGAACTTTATTTAGGTATGAAGTGTTTAAGCTTACAATAGGCTACAATTGAAAACTTTAAATAATAGAAACACGTACAGTACCTTTTATAACGTTGTTTATTTTGTAAACAGAATTTCTCCAAGTTCCACCACATTTTTCAGACTTATCACCAGGACAATCTGTACTACAGTCGGAATCAGATCTCTTCAAATTGGCAGGGGCTTCAACGCCACAGAAACAATAAGTTCTGTTTAAAACGAAAAGAAATATTAGAAATACACTAATTATCACCTTTAGTTAGGCTGCATAGTAATTGTAGTTAGGCATGAACTACATAAATCAAATAAAGCCAAATCTGATATTTTTTTTATTATAAAAAGCAAGTAAACTATTTAAACGAGACAGATATCCGAAATAATTTGGCATTATTTAAAATAATTAAGTAGTTTTTTACCATTTCCAAAATGGTACTATACATCGGGCGTCATCTAAAACACGGGAAATTTTATATAATGTTAATTAAACCTGCTCTATTGAACAATTTTTGGTGAACACATTCACGGATTCAAAATTGCTACAAAAACCTGATCTGTGTATTACATTATGGTTCATTCCGATTATCAAATAGACGGCTTCAAAAGGGTTACGTAAACTGGTGCTATGCAAAACTTTGTAGTTCATTACGATAGCCATACTGACAGCTTTAAATGGTGTTTCGTAAACTTGCTTTATGAAATATTTTATGGATCATCACGATGAACACATTGATAGCTTCACAAAGTGTTTCGTAAACCTGCTCTATGAACACTGTACGGTTCATCACGATTACCACATTAATACCTTCAAAAAATGTTTCGTAAACCTGCTTTATGAGAAATTAAATGGTTCTTCACGATGAACACAACGACAGCTTCACAAAGTGTTTCGTAAACATGGTCTTTGAAACACTACATGGTTCATCACGATGAACACATTGATAGCTTCACAAAATGTTTCTTAAACCTGCTCTATGAAACACTTTATGGTTTATCACGATTACCACATTAATACCTTCGAAAAACGTTTCGGAAACCTGCTCTACGAGAAATGTTATAGTTCATCACGATGAACACATTGACAGCTTCAAAAAGTTTTTTGTAAACCTGCTCTATGAAACATTTTATGGTTCATCAAGATTACCATATAAAAACCTTCAAAATATAATTCGTAAACCTGCTCTATGAAACATTTTATGGTTCATCACGATGTACAAATTGACAGCTTCACAAAGAATTACGTTAGGCTGCCATGGCCAAGATATTTTGGTATACACGATAACCACATTGACAAGGTCATAACGTGTTACGTGAACCTGCTCTATGCAACACTTTATGGTTCATCGCGGTGATCAAGTTGACGGCTTTAAAAAGGTTTTTTGTAAACTAGCTTAATGCATCTCATTATGGCTCATCTCATCGACCACACTGATAAGACCATATAATGGTACCTAAACCTGCTCTATGCAAGAATCTATTATTCATCACGATCATCAAATTGACGGTTTCATAAGGTTTTAAGTAAAGCTGCTCTATGCAACACTTTATAATTCATCTCAATGACCTCATTAACGTTGTCATAAAGGGTTATATAAACCTGGGCTCGCAAAAATTCATGATTCTTCATGATAACCACTTTTAAGGCTTTTTTAAGTGTTACGTTAAACTGGTCCATGCAGCACTTTATAATTCAAAACTGTTGACGGTTTTATGATGTGCTACATAAATCTATTCTATGCAATACTTTATTATGGATCCAGTTGACCACTGTTACGGCTCTATATAATGTTACGTATTCCCCACTATGCAACACTTAAATATTTGTCACGAACAACTCATTGACGTCTTCATAACGTAATACGTAAATCTGCCATATGCAAAATTTTATAGTTTATCACGATGGCCACATTGACGGTTTCATAATGTGTTACGTAATCGTGCTCTATGTAACAATGTAGGGTTCATCAGCAACAATGTAACCACATTGAGAGCTTCGAAAAGCGTTACGTGAAACTGATCTACGCAAAACCATATGGGTCATCACGGAGACCACGTTTACGGCTTCAAAAAGAGGTACGTAAACGTGCTCTATGCAACAATGTATGTATCATTACAGTAACCACATTGAGAGCTTCGAAAAGCCTTACGTGAAACTGATCTACGCAAAACCGTATGGGTCATCACGGAGACCACGTTTACGGCTTCAAAAAGAGGTACGTAAACGTGCTCTATGCAACAATGTATGTATCATTACAGTAACCACATTGAGAGCTTCGAAAAGTGTTACGTGAAACTGATCTACGCAAAACCATATTGGTCATCACGGAGACCACGTTTACGGCTTCAAAAAGAGGTGCGTAAACCTGCTCTATGCAACACTGTAGGGTTCATCACGGTGATCACATTGGTGGCTTCAGAAAGCTTTAATTAAACCTCCTCTATGCAACAATTAATGGTTCACCCTGTTTGCACCCATTGACGGCTTCAAAGCGTGTTACATAAACCTGTTCTATGCAACACTTTATGAATCATCACGATGAACAAGTTAACGACTTCATTACGTGTAACGTAAACCTGCTGTATGCAACACTTTATGGTTAATCACTATGACCACACTGAATGCTTTATATTGTGTTACGTAAATTTGCTCTTTGCACCACTTTATAACTCATCACAGTGATTACATTGACGGTTTCATAAAGCGTTACGTAAACCTATTCTATATAACACTTTGTAGTTTTTGAGTACAACCACATTGACATCATGAGAAAAGTTACATGAACCTGTTCGATGCAACACCTTATGGTTCATCACAGTGTCCACATTCACGTCTTCATAAAGTGTAACGTAATAATGATCCAACCCAAACCTAATTTTTTATCACGGTGACAAAGTCGCTGCATAACGTGTAACTTAAACATCCTCTTTGCAAATCTTTATGTTTTTTTACGATGATCACTTTGCTGCCTTCTTAAAATTTTACATAAACCTGCTCTAAGCAACTCTTTATTATCCTTCACTATTGCCAAATTGATGGCAATTATTATTATTATGATCATGATAACAGCTTCATAAAGTGTAACTTTTATCTGCTCTTTACAACACTTTATGGTCCATCACTATGACGACATTAACGGCTTCATAAAGTGTTACGTAAAGCCCCTGTATCCAACACTTCATGGTTCAACAGGATGACCACATTAACAACTTCATTACTTTTCACGTAAACATACTCTATGCAACACTTTATGGTTCATCACTATTGCCAAACTGACAGCTTCATAAAATTCAACATTAACTTACTTTATTCAATACTTTATGGTTCATCACTATTACCACATTGACGTATTCATAAAATGTACGTAAATCTGCTCTGCGCAACACGTTATGTGTCATCACTATTGTTACGTTGACGGCTACGTAAAATGATACGTTAACTTACACTATGCAATAACTGAGGGTTCATCACTATTACCACATTGACGGTTTCATAAAATGTTACGTTAACCTACACTATGCTGCACTTTATGGTTCATCACTATTGGAACATTAACAATTCATACAATGTTACGTTAACCTACACTATGGAACACTTTAAGGTTTATCACTATCGCCGCATTGACGTATTTCATAAAATGTTACGTTAACCTACTGTATGAAACAATTGATGGTTCATCACTAATCCCACATTGATAGCTTCATAAAATGTTATGTAAACCTACATTATGCAACACTTTATGGTTCATCACTATTGCCAAATTTACGGCTTTATAATATGTAACGTATTCGTACTCTATGCAACACTTTATGTTTCATCACTATTGCCACTTTGAAAGCTTTATAAAATGTTACGCAAACTTGCTCTATGCAACACTTTATGGTTTATCATTATTGCCACATTGACGGCTTCATAAAAAGTTACGTCAACCTACTCCATGGAAAACTATATGGTTCAACGCTATTGCCATATTGACCGCTTCAAAAAATGTTACGAAAATCTGCTCTACGCAACTCTTTATGGTTCATCACGGTTTCCACATTGACAAGTCCATAAAGAGTTACGTAAACATGATTCATGCGCCACTAAATGGTTCATCACGGTTAGCACCTTGACAAACCCATAAAGTGTTACCTAAACCTGCTTCATGCTTCACTATATGGTTCATCACGGTTAGCACTTTGACAAACCCATAAAGTGTTACCTAAACCTGCTTCATGCTTCACTATATGGTCCATCAAGGTTACGAGGTTGACAAGTCCATACGTTTTATGTAAACCTGCTTCATGCTGCAGTATATGGTTCATCACGGTTACCACGTTGACAAATCCATATAAACCTAGTCCATGTTTCTCAATATGCCTTAACATGGTTACCACGTTGACAAGTCGATAAAACGTTACGTAAACCTGGTTCATATTTTAATATATGGTTCATCACAGTGACCTTGTTGACAAGTCCTTCAAGTAATACGTAAACCTGCTTCATGCTACACTATATGGTTCTTCACGTTTACTGTGTTAACAAGCCCGTGAAGTATAATATAAACCTGCTTCATGCTTCACGATATGGTTCATCATGGTTACCAAGTTGACAAGTCCATAAAGTGATAAGTAAACATGCTTCATGCTTCACTATGTAGTTTTTCACGATTTCCAGATTGACAAATTCATATTGTGTTACGTGTTCCTGCATCACGCTTCATTATATTGTTCAACATGGATACCGCGTTGATTATTTCAGAAAGTGCTTCGTAAACCAGCTTCATGGTTCACTATATGGTGCAACACGATTACCCTGTTCACAATTCCATCAAGTGTTACGTTTCCTGTTTCAGGCTTCACTATATGTTTCACCAAGGTTACCACGTTGACAAATCCATAAATTGTTACGTAAACCTGGTTCATGCTTCACTATACGGTTCAACACGATTACCACGTTGACAAATCCGTAAAGTGTTATGTAAATATTCTTAATTCTTCACTATATGGTTCTTCACAGTTACCACGTTGACAAGACCATAAAGTAAACGTAAACCATCTTCAAAATTCACTATATGGTTCATCAAGGTTAATACGATGACAAGTTCATAAAGTGTTACGTAAACCTACTTAATGCTTCACTATATGGTTCACCACGGTGACCACGATGACATATCCATGAAGTGTTACGTAGACTGGTTCATGCTTCACTATACGGTTCATCACAATTACCACGTTGACAAGCCCGTGAAGTGTTACATAAACCTCCTTCATGCTTCACGATATGGTTCATCACTGTTTCCAGGTTGTCGTAAATATGCTTAATTTTTTACTATATTGTTCATCACCGTTACCACGTTGTCAAGACCATAAAATATTACGTAAAACTGCTTAATTCTACACTATATCGTTTTTTACGGTTGCCACGTTAACAAGTCCATAAAGTGTAACGTAATTCTAGTTCATGATTGACTATATGGTATTTCACGGTGACTTCGTTTACTAATCCATATAGTGTTACGTAAACCAGTTTCATGCTACACCATATGGATCGTCAGTGCGACCACGGTGACCACGTTGACAAATCCATAGAATGTTGTATAAGCCTGCTTCATGCTTCTCTATATGGTTCATCACGGTTACCACGTTGACAAGTTAAAAAAGGGCTACATAAACCTGGTTCATGATTCACTATATGGTTTATAACGGTTACCACCTTGTCATATTTAAAAAGTGTTACATAATCCTGCTTCATGCTTCACTACATGGTTCATCACGGTTACCACGATGACAAGTTCGTAAAGTTGTACATAAACCTGCATCATCCTTCACTATATGGTTCATCCCGTTTACCACGTTGACAAGTCAATACAGTGTTACGTAAACCTGCTTCATGCTTCACTACATGGTTCATCACGGTTACCACGATGACAAGTTCGTAAAGTTGTACATAAACCGGCTTCATCCTTCACTATATGGTTCATCCCGTTTACCACGTTGACAAGTCAATACAGTGTTACGTAAACCTGCTTCATGATTCACTATATGGTTAATCACGGTGACCACGTTGAACAGTCAATAAAGTGTTAAGTAAATCTGTTCTATGCTTCTCTATAGTGTTTATCACAGTTACCACGTTGACAAGTCCATAAAGTATTACTTAGTACTGGTTCATGCTTCACTTTAAATTTCATCACAATTAAAGGGTTGACAAGTCTTTAAAGTGTTACGTAACCCTGCCTCAAGCTTCATTATGTGGTTCATCACGGTTACCGAGTTGAAAAATCCATAAAGTGTTACGGGAACCTGCTTCATGATTGTACTATATCGTAATTCACGGTGACTACGTTTACAAGTCCAAACAGTTGTTTGTAAACCTGCTTCATGCTTCGCTACAAAGTTCATCACGATGACCACGTCAAACTGTCAAGAAGGTGTTACGTAAACCTGGTTCATGCTTCACTGTATGGTTCATCACGGTTACCACGTTGACAATTCAAAAAAGGGGTTACGTAAACCTTTTTCATGATTCACTATTTTGTTCATCACGGTCAACACGTTGAAAAGTCAATAACGATTTACGTAAACCTGCTTCAGGGTTCACTTTATGGTTCATCATGGTTACCACTTTGACAAGTCCATAAAATGTTACGTAAACCAGCTTCATGATTCAGTATATGGTTCAACACGCTGACCACGTTGACATGTCAATAAAATGTTACGTAAACCGCTTCATGCTTCATTATATAGTTCACCACAGTTCCCACATTGACATATCCATAATGTGTTACGTGAACCTGGTTCATGCTTCAATATACGGTTCATCACGATTACCACTTTGACAAGCCCGTAAACTGATAGGTAAACCTGGTTCATGATTCGTTATATGGTACATCACGGTTACCACGTTGACAAGTCAATACAGTGTTAAGTAAACCTGGTTCATGATTTAACTAGTTGCTCATATCGGTTACCACGTTGAAAAGTCCATAACGTTTTACGTGAACCTGCTTCATGCTTTACTATATGGTGCATCACGATTACCCTGTTGACAAGTCCGTAAAGTGTTAGGTTTCCTGTTTTATGCTTCACTATATGGATTTCCTAGGTTACCACGTTGACAAATGCATAAAGTGTTACTTAAACCTGGTTCATGCTTCACTATAATGTTCATCTCCATTAACACGTTGACAAGTCCGTAAAGTGTTACGTAAACCTGCCTAATTCTTCACTGTATGGTTCATCATGATTACCACGTTCCCAAGACCATAATGTATTACGTAAACCTGCTTTAAGATTCACTATATGGTTCATCGGGGTTACCACTTTGACAAGTTCATACAGTGTTCCGTATTTCTGGGTAATGCTTCACTCTATGGCTCATCACGGTTGCCATGTTGACAAGTCCATAAATTGGTACGTAAACCTGGTTCATGCTTCACTATATTGTTCATCACGGTTACAACGTTGACAAGTTCACAAAGTGTTACCTACACCTAGCTCATGCTTCACTATATTGTTCATCACGGTTATTACGTTGGCAAGTCCATAAAGTGTTACGTAAACCTGCTTCATGATTCAAAATATGGATCATCACGGTTACCACAATAATAAAAATACATAAAGTGTTACGTAATCCTGGTTCATGGTTCACTGTATGGTAAATCGCGGTGAAAATGTTTACAAGGCCATTTAGTGTTACGTAAACCTACCTCATGCTTCATTATATGGTTCCACGTTGACAAATCCATAAAGTGTTACGTAAACCTGCTTCATGTTTCTGCATATGGCTCATCACGGCTACCACGATGACAAGTTTATAAAGTGTTACGTAAATCTAGTTCGTGCTTCACTATGTGGTTCTTAAAGGTAACCACGTTGACAAGTCCATAAAGTGTTACGTAAACCTGCTTCATGCTTCATTATATTGATCATCACGGTTACCATGTTGACAAATCCATAATATGTTACGTAAACTTGCTTCATGATTGACTATATGGTATCTCACGGTGACTACGTTTACAAGTTCACAATGTGTTAAGTAAACTAGATTTATGCTGCACCATATGGATCGACACGGTGATTACGGTGACCCCGTTGACAAGACCATAAGAGTGTTACGTAAACCTGGTTCATGCGTCACTATATGGTTTATAACGGATACCAAGTTTTCAAATTTATAAAGTGTAACGTAATCCTGCTTCATGCTTCACTACATGAATCATCACGGTTACCACGATGACAAGTTCCTCAAGTTTTACGTAAACCTGCTTTATTCTTCACTATATGATTCAACACGTTTACCACTTTGACCATCAATAAAGTGTTACTTATTACTGGTTCATGCTTCACTATAGGATTCATCACGGTTACCACGTTGACAAGTCCATAAAGTGTTACGTAAACGTGGTGCATGCTTCACCTAATGGCTACCACGGCTAATGGTTCACGGCTACCACGTTGACATATATATATAAAGTGTTACCAAATCCGGCTTTATGCTTCACTACCTGGTTCATCATGGGTACTACAAAGACAAGTTCGTAAAGTTTCACTTAAACCTGATTGATTCTTCATTATGTGGTTCATCACGTTTACCACGTTGACAAGTCAATAAAGTGTTACGTAAGCCTGCTTCATTTTTCACTATTTGGTTCATAACGGTTAGCACAATTACAAGTTCGTAAAGTTTCACGTAAACCTGCTTGATTTTTCACAATATGGTTCATCACGTTTACCACGTTTACAAGTCAATAATGTGTTACGTAAACCTGCTTCATGCTTCACTATATGGTTCATCACGGTTACTAAGTTTACAAATCCCTAAAGTGTTACCTAATCCTGCTTCATGCTTCACTATATGGTTAATCACGGTTTCCACGTTGACAAGTCGATATGTGTTACGTAAACCTGCTTCATGCTTCACTATATGGTTAATCACGGTTTCCACGTTGACAAGTCGATGAAGTGTTACGTAAACCTGCTTCATCAATCACTATATGGTCCATCACGGTTACTACGTTTACAAATCCCTAAAGTGTTACCTAATCTTGCTTCATGCTTCACTATATGTTTAATCACGGTTTCCACGTTGACAAGTCGATAATGTGTTACGTAAACCTGCTTCATGCTTCACTATATGGTTAATCACGGTTTCCACGTTGACAAGTCGATAAAGTGTTATGTAAACCTGCTTCATCCTTCACTATATGGTTCATCACGGTTACTACGTTTACAAATCCCTAAAGTGTTACCTAATCCTGCTTTATGCTTCACTATATGGTTCATCACGGTTACTACTTTTACAAATCCCTAAAGTGTTACCTAATCCTGCTTCATGCTTCACTATAAGGTTAATCACGGTTTCCACGTTGACAAGCCCATAAAGTGTTACCTAAACCTGCTTCATGCTTCACTATATGGTTCATCACTGTTACCACGTAGACACGTCCGTGAAGAGTTACATAAACCTGCTTTGCTTCACTATATAGTTTACCACTGTTACCACGTTGACAAACCCGATAAGTGTGACATAAACCTGCTTCATGCTTCACTATATGGTCCATCACGGTTACCACGTTGACAAGTCCATAAAGTGTAACGTAAACTAGCTCCAGGCTTCATTATATCGTTAATCACGGTGACCACGTTGACAAATCCATAAAGTGTTGTTTATCCGTAAGCCTGCTGTGTAGATTAGTTTGTTTTAAATCATGGTTTTACAATTGTAGGATTTTCTCATATTTATAGCCTATTAGTTTTTTATTTCAGGCAATTTATGATAATGTGTTTTAAAATGAGGTTACTATTGCATTTTGTTAAGGTGTTATTATTTGAAAAAAAATAAACAATAGTTAGAAGTGAACCAAGAGTTTTAAAATTATGTAAGCCATGTGTACAATAAAACCTGATTTTACTCACTCTAAAGAGTGTGTTATAGAACTGTGTTATTAGTTAATGGCTCAATAATTTGGCAATTGAAAGATGCGTTAAAATGCACAATTACAAATACTATGCACATCATTACCAATTGTAATTACTCTCTGATAATATAAGGAACTGATATTTACATAGCAATGAATGTAAACAATATTCATTCAATAAGTAACATTTATTTCACTCACGAAAATTGTAAACCAGCAAACTTGTAACCAAGTCTTTGGCAGTAGTCAATGCACATATCGGGTGTCTGCGCTGAAAAGGTGGTATAATGGCCGAGCATACGGTTGCCGGAATCCTCGAAGCATCCCACGTAATCTTGTGATCTAACTGAAACCACAAATGAAATGTTTTAATATGATACGATATCTTTCTAAATTAATCCAAGCTACAGAATAATGCTAAATATTTTGCATTCGTTTTTAAATATATGGTTTAGGAATAAAGGGTAAAATATATTATATTATATATTTTAGATATTATTTTACTAATTTTTTCTTCTAAATTAGGAAATAACGTGTTATTTATAAATCAAATGTACTTAACATATGACCAATAAAATAAAAGATATATCGAAAGAGGATTTGTAATGCTTTGAACATTTATGAAAATAACTCCGTTTGGTAAATTGCGGAAAATTCCTACATTTAAGGTGTACAATTTATAAATACAAGTTTTAGGTCTGAATATTCAGTAAAATAAAATGACTATGGTTTTATACTAATGATTTATATATATATATATATATTATATATATATATATATATATATATATATATATATATATATATATATATATATATTATATATATATATATATATATATTCATATATATCTATTTATATCTACATATATATATATATATATATATATATATATATATATATATATATATGAAGTTAATATATTACTATTGTAAGTAATTTTACTTAAATTACTGTAAAAAAATTACTTACAATAGTAATATATTAACTTCATAAAGTCAGTGCAACGGAAAAACAATGGATAAAGTAAAATATCAAGAATATATGTATATATATATATATATATATATATATATATATATATATATATATATATATATATATAACACTGAATAAATACTAGATTACATCGAATAACAAACAAAAGAAAATAGGGAACCTTACATACAATCAGTTGCAATCCGCTCTTTTCGGTTATAAATAATAATTTTGTGAAATATGAACAACATAAATATCAATTTGATAAAAAATAATAAACCAAAAACAGAAAGAGGCAATTATATTTTATACACTATTATACGGTTACACGATATATTACATGAAATCATTATATTTGACCAATGAAAGAAAACAATCGGGAAAAATAAATTCCTATACGGGCAAATATATCACACTACTGTACCAATGAATCTTAATACTAGACTTATGAATCGATATTTGGTCACAATAATCGAACAATAAACATTCACGACTCTAGAACACTGAATCACCATTCAAGACCCAAAGAACCACTTATGGAATCTACGATGCATCTACAATTCCAATGAATTGTCATACTAGACCAATGAAACGCCCCTTATGAAACCAACGATTTGTCAAACACGAAAATCAGTAAATATTTGTGTTTTTTTTTAGAAAAATATCTTTAATGGTCTTTGAAAGCGTCTTGATATTTTATAAATCTTTGTTTTTTTCCAAATAAGAAAATAGAGACACATTATCTTACATAAATGACATTAAATAACACACTGATATACTTTAAATATCATACCACTATACCTGTTAAATTTAAACATAATTAACCGTATAAGGAATAAAAGTGTAAAATAAAAATTCTTGACGCAATTAATATTGTACATATATTTGTAATATTTTAAATATTATTATTGTGTTATTGTTATTGCAATTATAATAATTGTAAAGCATCAGTAACTTACTCAGGTTATAAATGCAGAGGAGTTGTACGAAGAGCGAAGTAACTAGTGTCGGCCTCATCTTCCCACCAATGTTTCCTTTGTATAAATGGTCTTATAGATTTATATATATAAAACTTTTATCTAATGGTTATTTTATTATTTATCGATAGCTTGTTATAATGCTTGTCGACATGTGACCTACGATGATGATATTAGGAGTAAAAGTTGAACCGTGGTATATTTTAATTGATAACGTTTATCAAATTAATGTACACCATCAATCTGGGAGCTAAGGCAGATAGAAATCAAAGTGACAAGAAAAACTTTACTTGTAAGAAATGTTTCAAATCTTAATGGCTGTACCAAGGTTATCAAATCGATAAAACTTGGTGAGTGCCGACAGAAGGGACTTCTAATCACGCGCCATGACCACATGTGCATTAATGTAGTTTTATGTCTGATTTATTTTCAATTATTATTATTCGTTTATAATTTATAATAAAACCACAAATTTAGGTTCTGTAATACACAATATCAAGAGCACAGTGGTACAATATATTACAATAAAAATATTGAAAAGAACCCCAATACCACAAAAATAATCAAAAATAACAAATAAAACAAGTTACTTAAGGTTAAACCCTTATGTACATTTCGATGACCATGTCATCATCATCAGAGGGTCTTGTTACAAAACACAATCTAGCAGACAAGAAGTTACAAACTAGAATGATACCAATCGTTCTCCGCGGTCGCTATATATAGGCGTGAGGTAAGCTCCGCCCCCTCTCCGCCCTCGACCGACAAATAACGATCGGCCATCAGGAACCCAATAGGTTATGTCAAAAATTACATTATAATAATACATATGTAATAAAAACTACAGCAATAACAATTAATAAACTAAAAGTAATTAGATTAAAACATCGTAATTTGAAGAAAGCTATTTAAGTAGACTATATAATGGTGAGTAAGGAATAGGTCCTTTATCTGCATTCATTAATTTACAATTTGATTTGACTATAAAAACACTTTCATAACTATTAAGTAACTTTTTTGAGTTTATACGTACATTTAGCTAAAATAACATTTTTATCTAAATCATGCTGATTACTAAGGACATGTTCTGCTACACTTGATTTTTCAGGTCTTTCATATTTAATATGGGCAAGATGTTCTTTATATCTGGTTACAATTTTTCTTTTTGTTTGACCTATATACATCTCGTTACAAGTACTACAAATTATCTTATAAATACCTGATTTTTCCAACATTGGAATTTTATCTTTCGGGTTACATAATAAATGCTTGAGTTTATTTTGAGTTTTATAGGCTATCTTAACATTTACCTTTTTAAAAATAGAGTCTAACCCTTTTGTTAAAATATTATCGAAAGGTAAACTAATAAAATTACATTGTTTAACTTCTTTTTGAAGAGTGGTAGTTGTGTTCAAAAAATATTTTAATCTTTGTTTTCTAACAATATTATCTATAATTTTGGTATCAAAATCGTTATATCTAGCCACTCCTTTGATATAATTAATTTCCTTATAAAATCGTCTAGGACTAAGTGGTACATTGATAGCTCTGTTAACCAAACTGTTAAATGCTGCTATTTTATGTGTATAACAATGGTTGGAACTATTTAAAATTTATCTGTTATTGTTAGTAGGTTTCCTGTAAATATCAAATTCAATTTTTTCATGATTTTTAATACACAGAATATCTAAAAATGGTAAACGATTATTAGTTTCTAATTCATAAGTAAACTTAATGGAACTATGTATACTATTAAGTTGGTTTACAAAAACATCAACATTACATTTACTGCTATCAAAGATCGCAAAAACATCGTCAACATTTTTAGCAAATTAGCTAATTTAGAATTAAAAAAGTACAATTTACACCTCAAATTAGCAAAGGATATTGACGCTATTGTTTGGAATAATTTTTGTAGAAAAATATATGTAATAAATACTTACCAAGACTTCAGTGGTAAGTATGGTACACCAAACGAACTGCAAAATACTGAGGCCTGTATCAGGACTGCAATTTCCACGTCCTTTGAGAAAAATTGCCCTATCTCACGGATAAACACTGGACGCGGTAAGCTTAATTGGAACTGCGAGTTAGAGGCAAGACGGAAAGCGACTAGAAGGCTCTTTAATAGAGCAAGGAAGAAGAATACTATGGAGATCTGGCAGGCATATAAAGACAGTCAGTGTCTCATTATTAGTCTCATAAAGATGGTTGAACGTGCTTCTAGTTAAAAGTAGTGCTCAGAGACTAGCACACTGTGTGACACGGCTAGACTCTTTAAGGTGTTAGCAAATGTACCGAGGGGAGAGCTTAAGTTGGTCAAGAATTCTGATGGTAGCTTTACTAACATTCCGGAGGAAACCCTGCATTTGCTGATGAGGAACAGTATTCCCGGGAATAGACCGGTAGGGGATGTTGTTCAAAACCTCCGTCATACGGTGCTAAGGGTGGACTGGAATATAGCTGGGCAGGTGATTTCGACCCAAAACATGAGGAGTGTCGATTTTGTCTTTTGATTCTTTTATAACTCCTGGATTAGATAATATTACCCCGGCATTACTACAGAATTGCTTGGAATTACTACGATAAGTGAAATGCTCTCGGAGGGCTGCCCTCAGGGTGGGGTATGATCCTCTCTCCTGTGGAGCTTTGTCATGAACGGTCTACTAAGGACGCTCAGTAGAATGGGTGTTAAGGTGGTAATATATAAGGACGACACAACTATCCTTCTTAAGGGGTCATTTGAAGAGGTCCTCAGAGTCCTGCTTCAAGAGGCATTAAATGCCACAGAAACATGGAGCAAGGAAAAGCACTATGCAGTCAAGGACATCTGTGGCACTCATTACACTAGGATATAAACTTACATAGCTGGAGATGATTTAAATTGGTAATACCAGTATTGAGTTTTTCATACTTTGGTCTTTAAATTCGGATGGGTCCAAGATGGAGAAAGGAGTGGGAGCCGTCTTTAGTGGACCATGACACCAAGACAGACTCTGTCTTCGTCTGGAAGACTACAACTATGTTTTCTAGGTAAAGGTGTTCGTGATCAAACTATTTTCTGAGGAAATAATACCGTCTATCAAGAGGGGCATCTGGATTTGGTCAGACAGTGAGGCAATTCTGAAAGTTTTATTTAAGGCTAGTGCCAGATCTAAGCTGGTAGCTGAGGCTATAGCATAGCTGGGTAAGTATTATTCGATCAACCCATACTGGATTCCAGGACATTCTGGTGATAGAGCGGACGCTTTAGCAAAAACAACAGTATGACTCAAGGAATGTTACTGAGGGAAATTTGCATGCCGCCTCAAGAGAGGAGGAAGAGGATCACAGCGCACATGTACAGTTTGTGCGGGGAAGAATGGAAAGCGACTTTAGGGTGCAACAAATCCAATGTACTATGGGAATATTGAGAGACTAGTGGGGTCAAAGAACTAGATAGTAATCTTTAAGTAAACCTCAACTAAAACTACTATAGAGCTTTTTACAGGCAATAGGAATCTGAGAGGTTTACAATAAAAAAATTGGAAGATCAAGGTCCAATTTGTGAAAGATATGCGACGAGCACCAAGAGGAAAGCTCAATCAACGTGTTCTGTGAGTTCCCTGCAATGGGAGTTGCAAGGAAAAAGTGGTTTAGGTGGAGGGTGTATACACCAGAGGGTATCAGAAGATTTAGCATCAGGTGGGTACTTGGTTTCTGCAAAGAGTTAGGTTTCTACTAAGGTAATCCTATGGTAGGAATGGTAAGGGAGTAGAAAGGCTATATCTAAGTGCTCTACCCCGATAAGGTCCCTTCGAGTTTTTATTATTAATAAAAATAAGAATAAAACCTACAACCTACGGAATAGTGGCTACCCCAGCATTATTAGTTGAATGTGTCTTATTTGTAGTCAATTAGGAACTTTAATTGGAGTGAAATTGTTTTAGTTGCTAAGCAAACTAAAAAAATACCAGTAAGTAGTCTAGAGTGAACGAATTTAATCATGCTACTTCATCATATCCGAACTGTATGCTGTTCACTCGGTTACTATGTTACATATAACTGTATAAAAAAACTGTAGCGTAATGTTTAATTTAAATAAATGAAACTTCTATACCACAAATGATTTGTACATATGGTTATAAATGAAAGAAAGGCTCATTTGTGGTATAGAGGTTTCATTTATTTACAATAAACTGTGTGACATAATTTGTAAAAAGTATAAAAAACAAAGTATTGATTCCATGTAACTGGAATTACCTCTACAATCACCGGGAACAGAACCCCATTCTCCGTCTTTATATTGTATTTCGGCTGTAGCAGAACCGTCAGGAAACTTATAATTCTCCAAACAAGTCACAATGCACTTCCTGCAAAACCAGCATATTACACATACGAAACAAGAAACTTTATAAATCCTCTTACATAACTAATTATTCGCAGGAATATGTTCTTTCATTTCAAACATTTATTAGAAAGAAGCATTTCCATCATATTGTAAAGAGAACAAGAATGACTATGCCACGCTTCTTACTTCTAGGTTTAGATATATCTAATAGATATATTCAGAAATATATTGTTTCACAATTTACTGCTATGGCTACAAAATCATGATAAAACGGATTATTGCATTTAAGTCCTGTCCGAAATATTAATAATACTTCGAATTAAAGATCATGTAAGATATATTTTAAAACCAAAGCAAATTATTCCATATGAGGGAAGTGCAATATCAATAGAAAAAACAATTCAGTACTTGTTTTATAATTTTGATTTGTAGATCTTGACCGTTAACAAGAATTTTATCTTTTAAAATCTACAAACTTTGGTTACTTTTTTTGTTTATCTGAGACTTCTAAAGCCATATTTCCGTTCAATAAATTAATTAAATACTTGTTAAAGTCAGTTCGATTATATACAAACGTGAACTAATGTAGGTTTAAAGTTTCTTTAACAAATTCACATTTTCAGCGTTTTCTTTTTCATAATGCAAATCATCGTTACCTTCGCCAATGAAGGAGTTGTAGCCTAAATGTACCATAGTTCACAACCTCTATTGATAATAAATTGATACAAATCAATGTAATCTCACCATCCGAATGCCAGCCAATTGAGATAAGCCAATTAACATGTCCGATTCGAATTCTAGTAAATTCGTACAGTGAAGTCGAAGTTGTTTAAGCTCTACAGATAACATACTTATTCAGAACCACAAGATTTGACAGAGTTTGCAGGCGTAGGTGGGCTTCCTACACAATACTTATACTGACATGATGTTCCATAGGTGTTTGCGGGACAGACACAAGTGTTATTAGAGACGCAGGTCCCTCCGTTTTGGCATGGAGTGGTACACTCACCTGTTGGGCAATTACAAATTAGTACCTATTGTTTGTTCCCTATTAACGTAAAACTCAGGTATTATGAGTACAGTTTTGATAATGTTAATCTTGACGCCAAAACTGTGATATTAATATTATTGTTTGTGAATCTAATGTATAAAATCTATTTCAGTAAACTCCGTCCAAATGATTAAAGAATTTGAACAGATTTGTATAATTATATTTTACTTTTAATAACTATTGTTCTTCGTGCTTAACTAATAACTTCGTACTCAGTACAATTTGATTATATTATTATTTTCGTATTATTATCGTAATATTTCATATCTATCGACATCTTTCTGTATTATTTTATTTTTCATCAACACTTTGCATAGTGTAAAACATTGAGAAAAATGCTGGTTATCATTACAGATGATAATGTCATGCAGTGAGCTAACATAACAACGCCGTATTTTATTCAGGATATTTATGTGTCAGACGTATATGCATTAAAGTCAAAACGTCTCTGAACATTTACGTTAAATACGAAGTCTTATAACTTTATTAGCTACATATCTGCTTACAAATTATTTTCATCACTATACACAAATTTTCAAATGTCTCAATTCCAATATATTAAAATAAAATCATATAATAATGCTACACTGATTTTATATGACGAATTTAATTTTATCAATATTTTACTATCATAAATTATGCTTATTCAAATCTCTTTATTCGTGTAGTTATTTCTCTTTATTCGTGCAGTTATTTTATTATAATGTTTGAAATTCATATGCTTACCAGTAAAATATATGGAGTTCCTCCATGCTCCACCACAGATTCGTTGAGAATCTCCTGAGCAACAGGAATTACATTGTGAGTTGTCTAGTCTCTCATAACTTGGCTGCAACTGGTTTCCGCAAAAACACCATCCACTATTTAACCATAAAACAGTATTACCACATTACTGTGTTATTTCATGTCTAATATGAAGATAGATAAGGACGTGTTTAACGGATGTTATTCAAGCAGTTTATATTTTAATAAATGGTACATGATAGTGAAGTTACAAAATATTTGTCAAACTATACTACCAAATTTTCTTTTTGCGTATTTACTTTACTAGTCATGTACAGTAAATTCATATGGACTTTCTCCACCCGATTTACCTTTATTATTATTATATTTCTTCTATTAACTTCACTCTCCTGACATATTTTGTACAAATTTTCAATCTTGTACAAAATAAGTTTTTATTCATACAATCAAGTTCAAATACATCTCTTTTAACCCAAATTTAATGACAATTAATTTTAGTAAGGTTTTCATATATTTATTCAATAATTAATTTATAAAAATTTGGTGTACTATCGGGATTTGAACCATGAATGTTCATGTTGAAAGTATAGCATGCTTTGGTACTGCGCCAACTACAATACCAAGTTATTAATTTCTCAAAGGCGTAATTTTTCCATAATCTGGTTTGGTCGAAACCTCCATTGTATAACCTTAACTTGTTGCCATTGCTACTACAAAATATCATATCAAATAAAAGAAACGAATAAAATAAACCAACTGGAAATAAGCAAACAATGATACAATTTTTCTTTCTTGGCCTAAGTACGAATTTACATGAAAAAATATTATATTATTTTTTTTCTATTTCTATATCACTTATTCTCACGTTCATTATGTTCTTACCGGGGAGCTCATCCTCTTCTCTTCCATTCCTGATGTTACCACTTACCTATTCCGTAAGAAAGTAATGATTTATCTCCCGAAGTGAAGAGATGAATAGATCTCTCAGGTGAACAAACGCTTGAATTTATATAAAAACCCAATTAGCCACCGATAAGCCTTTTAGACTAGTATCGGAGTTATGGATCCTTCGAGAGACAATCCGGCTATATTTGAATATATATTTGGAATCTACACTAGTGAATTACAAAATAAATTAAATTATTACCAGTTAGATGGAAAAGACTTTTGAATTTTATTAAATAATTGTATTTTGTTATTAAACCTATCATTTATTTATTTCACATTTTTTCATTAATTTTTAATAAATTGATTTTTCATTTGGGTGTTAAATTGAGTTAAAATTGAGTTTTAGCAAATCGTGTTTGTTTATAGCTATTTTGATAAATACACATATATATATATAAATAACATTTACCAATTTTATTTCTTAATCTAATTGCATATACGACTATTTACATTGTTTTAATTCTATCATTACTCATATTTCCTATTTATTTGCTCCTTAGTTTTGTTGTTTTCATATAAATAAATTCAATAGCATTTCTTTTTTTTTTGACACATTATGTACTCTACGTTAATAAATACCCTTAGTTGGGAAAATTAAACATTTACCGTCTATAACCTTGGTTTCATCGCATTTTAGTGGGTTTAATTTTATTACAATCAATGTATTTATACTTAATCATTTAATTACATTGTTTCCTTCTCTATTTATAGTTTGTACTTAATTGAAATGAAAATCCTGCATGATAATTATTTGGTTGGCCATACTTTTACATCTTTAATATTTATTGTTTTCGTATAGGGTTTTATTTTATCTTACTTCTTATTAATTAAAATCATTGATTTGAAATTTATTTATCTATTTTTACCAATTAAATAATACTAATTTAAACACAGTTTACATTTTTAGGTTATACTGGTTTAAATTTTTAACAAACCTTCCTAATTGTATTTTCACATAGACTATTTTTATCCTTTAAACAGTCCTTTTTTATCATTTAAAGTAACTTATTTTCCATACATTGTTTACATTTAAAATAACACTATTTCATTTACGTCTCTTTATCAAATATTCAATTATTATGTTGATTTCTGGACTAATATAAAACTATTCCTGAACCTCATAAGTTATTCGTAAAATATTTTATAACACATTTGTTATTCTTACACAGAATATAATTAATGTTTAACAAAATGTAACAATATTGAAAAATAAGAAACATTGAGATTTAATATCGATTTAGGTGATTCATAAAGCCATATTGAAACTAAGACCTATTTAAAATGGTATTATGGTTTTCCTAACGGGTGTAATAAAGATTAACTTCTATATTTATAGATTGAAATAATTTATTTACATAATTTGGAATAGTAGGACACAAATCATTAATAAAACTTTAATAACTAATAAAACATTCTTTAATACCTCGCATGTCTTCCCCAGAAACCATTTCCTTCTGTTTCTTCCTAAGAGCCATGGTTAAACCTGATACACCAAGAGTGTTTAAAAAGGGTTTTTACATACTTTTACAGAAATACACTTATCTATTTACTGGGCTCTCATCTAACCACACAATTCGCTCTTCTTGGTCTGCTTAATTTTATTTCATTGCACTGAATAAGGGCGGAAATGTAAGCAACCTGCCTTTATTTATCACAATTTTTCCAGATATTTTCAAATATCAATGTACGATCATATTTTAAGAAATTGTCATTGAACTTTAGTTTGCACTTGCATGATAATTCAAAAAATGTGTTTTCACTGTAAATTTGTCCTATTTTGTTCACATATCACTGCCCACTATTTGTAGGCCCTATGACAGTTTTTAATAATGATTCTAGACGTTCTACTGTTTCGAATTTTAGGTCTGTTATAGAGACCGATAACTTTATTACATGTGGAGGACTGTCTGGTCCTCTAGAATCTGATGTTGAATAGTAGCTCATATTACTGTTATTAGAGGCAGCATCACCATACCTAGGCTAACCGACTTCTTCTACATCCAAAGTAAAATCAGGATCAATGTCAAAATTTTCTTGATAATTTTTAAACTCAGAGTCAATATTTAACAAATCAAGTATGTGATTATTATTAGCTTTCAATGTCATTTATAAACTTTCTATAAAAATAATTACTGTATATTTAAAACATAACTTACAAAATGTAAACTAAAGTTGACTTTTACATTGTAGGTTGCAGGTTGAATATATATAATAGCATTTAAGTTCTAATCTTCTAGTATGTTGGTAAAGCACTAAAACTAAACAACGTAAACACCTTACAATCCCTTTTAAACGTTATTATGGCCACTAAATACACTAAAGTATAGCAGTAAAGAATATCTGTCTCTCTGCATTTTACTGACTACTACTTTCATTACCAGTGCAACAGCTGTTTTAGCTAGTTCATATAATTGGAGCTGTTCATAGTGGCTAGTTTTTGAACAACTGACTTACACCACTATCATATTAAATAGAGTAACTAATAAGGGACCAATTTTGGTAAAGAATTTGGATATGTAAAAGGTCAAGAAAACCTGTTGGAAGAAGTTTCAAGTTTATAGTGCTTAGTCATTTATTTCACCTTTTCACTCCTATTCATTTCCAATTTAAAATCATAATTGTTGTAGTGATATCCCTCAAATACTACAAGTACACCTCAAGAACTAACTTGAGTGTTCTAGAAGTGACATTGCCAATTATGGTTTAATTATAAAGGCATACAACTCTTTCCTCCATTCTAAATTTTCTCCACTAAGAAAATCTAATATAATAAATGCTTCTAAACATCTTCATGAAACACGTTCGAATTTCTTATCCTTTCACAATTCCAACATTAACTTTTAAATTTACAATTCCAAAATAAATTTTGTTGTCCATTGATATATTCCTTGGGGTTCTAACTTTGTATGCTGTTTTATATGACCTAATAAGTTTTCTTTTAGTGTTTTTATTATTTCAAACACTTTTTATAAAATTTCCTTTCCAGTTTTCTGAACGTATAAAATAGTTTGAATTTAGGGTTACAAAAACTAGAATTGAGTATTGTAATAACCCTTACGAGCTTATATTTTTTTCGCAAATATACCAATACATGAATAATAACACCAGGCTATCAAAATCTTTAAACACTAAATTAATTTCATAATTTCATCGAATGAAAACACACAACCTGACATTGGTATAATCTATATACTACAATTGTTATTGCTCTAAATACCATAAATCTCAATTAAAATACAGTACAGTCTCCATGATTCGAGGATGGGACCGAGACCCCCTATCGAAAACATGGATTACACGGAAATAAGTTCTTTTACATTGGTAAAACCAGGAGTTCTAAAGAACCCTAATACTATATTTAAGAATGCGCAAGATATCTTTATAGACCTTTATTGATTATAGTACTTACATATGTTAATGATTCTTTTGAATACATTGTTCATCACGGATGCTGCATTTTTTGGAAAAAGTTGTTATGCGACTTTTAAGATTGTGTTTGCTTTTCAGGACGTTTCCTTGCTACGGTGTCGCGTAGACGTGTAGCAGAAGCACAATTACTGGCGTGGTGTCTGTTGTTCAATATAGCGCAGTGCAGTTTCTAAGGTGGTCGTTCCTTCGCCTTGACTAATTTTCTCTTCTTGTACTGGTTTCGGTCAAACCTTCATCTTTATTCTTGTCATTACTGCCATCAGTACTTTTTTGTATCATTTTAAAAATCTTAACGTCGGTTATCTCAAATTTTTCACATCGGAATATAAACAAACTGGAAGTTTATGATAAGATATGTCAAATCTGTTTCTTCTTGTGGAAAAATAACACATTCAACAGTTTCATTATGATTCAGGATTTTATTCCACGACTTACTTGATGTTTATTCTTTTATTTTGTTCCATAATTCGGCTATCCTGTATACAACTCCCATATCTGTAATTTATTTAAAAGGCAATATTGCTTTTTCCCCTTTCTGTCGTTACCAAGAGAGATTGTAGAAGGTAACTTGTGTTTTATTTTCATATATTCCAGGTGTCATATAATTTTAGTATCCGACGGTGCTTTACCTAACAGTAAAATAGCTTTGCGAGGCCAAATTTGAGTTTAGGTTCGGGCAGAAACTAATTAAAAAGGACTCTTTGAATTGTTTTATGTACATCCAAACCGTAATGTACTTCTCACAGTATATGAAACCGGCTGCTCTGACGTGGAAATTTTTTTATCCCGCCGTTTAGCCGATTCGAAGCCGGGCTCGAAATATCGGGATTCGGATTTTCGAGACTCTATTGTATATTCCAATATGTTCTTGAAAATACTACTGTCACTGATACTGACTCGAATAATGATATATGGAAAATTGTAAGCAAGTGAAATTATTAATGAAGATTGGGGACAAAATTCTTCAAAATTTAGGAAATTTATTTAATGTCAGTTATTATACAATTTCTTCTGTTTGTTCACAAATTTCCTATTTAGGGCTATATCTAGTTCATATTTTCAATCATATTTAAAATGCTTTTGTTTATCTACTCAAGTTCAAATACAATTCCTTAAACTCGTAATGGATGACCGTTATTGATAATGGTCTTTTCAATAACTAATTCATTTCTAATTTAATACAGAACCAACTTTAGTTTTATATGGGAGAAAAACCTTTTACAAAAGGGGCATAGTGTGTTATATGGTTAACTATTCCCCTTTTTCATAAAATAAGTAGATACATATAACATCATAAAACAGCTGATTTAATTCTACAAGTATTGTGGTAGAACAGCTGTTTCAACGCATAGGTTATGTTAAAATAATAAGTTATTTGTAACCTAATATAAAAATCTGTCTAAAATAAAATGTGACTTGTTTCACATACGTAGGAATTAATATTTAAAATATTGTTGTTTATATTACTTTTTATAATTCTGTGTAGTGGATTAGTTGAGTAAATGAACTTATGAGTGCATGGTCCCAGAGGAAAAAAGCGTTGACACAATGAGGGTCTACCCTTAATAACTATAATGTAACTGTCTTATTTTTATTTTTAATTTAGCTCGAATTTTTATGAGTTTAGGCTGATTTTAAATATTGCAGTTTATAGTTACACATTTAGAAAATGACCTGCAAAGTCTTATTAAATTATTATTTAAGGCTTATTAAGTTGAAATGCATGGAATTGTGTGCTGGTTAAATAATTACTCTTTTAAATTCAATTAAAGCAAATTACACTCATTTTATTTAACAAAAAAAAATACAAATTATAATCATGATATAAATTTCTAGACATTGCTTCAGTTATGGATTATTGAACATTTAATATTTGACTTATGAATTTTTACGTATAGCAATCTATCAATAAATCAATCAATGGCTGAAAATGGATCTGTACTCGAGTTTACTTGCTTTTTTCATAATAAAATTTTATAATTCAAGGTGAACACAAGTGCACCAAATGATGCGTAAATTACATTTATATATATATATATATATATATATATATATATATATATATTTATATATATATATATATATATATATATATATATATATATATATATATATATATATATATATGTTGAAACGTTAAAGGTTCATTAATTTGAGTTAAACTGTCTAACATTTTAAATTTTGTAATAAATCTCTAAAGTTTGAAATCGTCCACTTAGCTGTATTCACATGTCATAGCCTCGCATCCTTCTAGTGGAAAAGTCTCAGGAATCATCATCGTAAACTTCAGCGTCCCTTCTTTGTACTTGGTTACGTACGCTGTCTTCTACACCATGATTATAACGTGTTTAAGAAAAAGAAAATTACATTAAATTTTGAAAAATAAATAAAATTTACTCGCACTCGGATAGGCCGTGCCCTTTCACATTTTGGCTAAAAGAGGCCTTAAACTATCGTTGGAAGCAACCTTCCCCGCTACCGCGCATCGCATGTGCGCAGACGTACTTTAATTTACTTGTTTTTAAACTCTCCGACAGATGTCACTATCAACCAGAGATCTCATTAAAAATACTTCTAATACATCACAATTTTTTATATAGTTGTATATTGTTACAATTTTTGAATACATTCTCGTTTGTTTTCTGAAATTGCCAATTTAATATGTAACACCATCTAAAGTGTGTTACATATTTTTCCCCCCTTTTGAAAAAAATTGTGTCATTTCATTTTTTTTACTAAATGTTTTTATCTAATTTAATAATTTATTAATGACTCTTAATTCAGCAACCAAACTATTCTCCTTTAAAAGAAACATATCATAAACCCTTTTATTATTACTTTCATTTCCATAATTAGAACAAACTTAGTTTAACTTAAAAAATTTTTTTTTTCTATAGGACATTAACATAACATAAACAATATTATTTCTTGGATTTAATATCCTTTCCAAACAAAAAAATTAAACTTTTTATCAAATAAATCTATAATCATTTTTTTTTTTTTTTTACATTCATAAAACATTTTGTATTGACACCTACTCTTATACCATTACACAATGTTCTTTAGTTACTTTATTGCATTAAAACACTTTCACGTATTACTCAAAAATAATATCTACTCACTTCAATAGTGTTCTTATTTATTTGGTGCGCACCATTGTCTTTAAATACGAGTTTACATACAGGATTTATACTTAATTACATAATTTATCACTCATGTACTTTTCATCAACATTATTTAAGAATTTGTTGTAAATTGTTCAGTTTTTGCTTGTTAAAGTGTTATTAATTATGTATCGTTTAAATTAAAGTAGTTTGTTTTGTAAAGTCAGTCCGTCTTGTAAGTGTGGTCCACGTCATAAGTCTGGGACCAAATAGTCTTTCCCCTTGTGTAATTGTGTAGTCTAAGTCTAAATTAATAACCTTTATATCGCATTACGAACAATTGCTGTGGAGGTTCCCTAGCCTCTTTTTAATTGCGAGATATGCACCTTGCGTATCTCATTTAAATTTTCTACCCCTTGTATTAAAACACTTACAGGGTTTAAGAAATATAATAATTTGTATGGACCTTTAAATTTTACATCTAGCTTAGCTTGATATTTATCTATCTTTTTTGATAATGACTGATGCTTTACATACACCTTATCTCCTACTTTGAAAGGATGCACATTATCACCTTTATAGATACCATACTTTTTATTTCTCTCAATTGACATTTTAATATTTTTTATGGCTTTGTTAAGTCTGCTTGCTATTTCTGTTTTGGAAATTTTATTTTCTACAATGTCATTTAAACTCCACAAATTGGTTAACAGATCATTTGGTTTGAAATTAAACATTAATTCAAAGGCTGAATGGCCAGTGGATTCATTGAAGGCTGAATTTAGACAAATTTGCAAATAATGAAGTCCTTCATCCCACATTGTTTGTTTATCATGAAAAAAGCTCCTTAACAAAACCTTAATATTTTTAATATATCTCTAAGCTTTATTGGCTCTTGGTATATATGGTAGGGTTTTGATATGTTTTATCCCATTATTAAACATAAAATTTTTAAACTCAATGGCTTTAAAACATGCTCCATTATCAGACACCAAGAAACGAGGCATACCAAAATTAGCAAAAACTACATCTCTCAACTTGTTGATGACATTTACAGCTTTGGCATTTCTTAAAGGCATTATATAACAGAATCTACTTAAATCATCTACTGCAATTAACAAATGATTATGACCTTTCTTACTCCTTACTAATGGTCGCATTATATCTACATACAGCTTTTGCATAGGATTGTTTGATACAAAACTTACAAGTTTCCCATTATAAATTTTTGGTGCTTGTTTACAAGTAGCACATATTTGACAATCTTTAATTTTTTGTTTTATAAAATTACACAAATTAGGTCTATAGAAATATTGGTTAATCTTTGACATGGTTTTTAATTGACTAAGATGTCCGCTAAGAAATGAAGTATGATAATATTCGAACATCATGTCTTTCAAATTAACAGGCAAATAAATTTTTAATTTGTTTTTACCTTTAAACATTAATAGGCCTTTGCTCATACAAAACTTTTTATTGTTAGTTTTAGATTTAATACTTTCTACAATTCTTGTTATTTCAGGATCTGTTTTTTGATGTACTTTCAAATCTAGGTAACCTAAAGGTATTTGCGAAATCACATTAGTTTGAGGATTAGGACATTTGTTGTTGTTAATGGATTGGAATTTCTTCCCCTGTTTATCTTTTTTAAAGATTTCGTCCTTTGACTCTATCTCAACTATTTCTATATCAATACCTTCCCCATTATTGTGGATTCTACTAAGAGCGTCGGCTACTACATTCTGTTGCCCTTTTATATGAAATATTTTAAAAGGGTAGACTTACAATTCTTTCTAACCATCTTCCCAATTTGCCTAACTTTCGGAAATTTGTAAGAGACCATGACAATGCTTGATTATCTGTAAGCAAGTAAAAGGGTTGTACCTCTAAGAATTTATAAAATTTTTCGATGCTAAGAACAATGGCTAAAGTTTCCTTTTCGTATACTGAAAGAGCTCTCTCTGAATCTGTGAATTTCTTTGAAAAGTAAGCTACTGGTTTCTTTTGATCAGCATCATTCTTCTGTAACAAGCATGCACCAACGCCATATTCACTGGCATCTGTCATCAGATAGAAAGGTTCGTTGTAATCCGCAATTGCTAAACAGGGAGGATTGGAGATACAATTTTTTAAAGTGTTAAAACTTTTCTCACACTCTTCCGTCCACTGGAATTTAACTCTTTTCTTCCTCAACTCGTTCAATATACTAGCAATTTTTGCATAATCTTTAATGAAACTACTGAAAAATGACACCATGCCTATAAATCTAGACACTTCCTTAGCATTTTTTGGTCTAGGAAAATTCTTTATTGAATTTGTTCTTTCTGGATCGATTTTAATTTGATTATGGCTCACTTTATTACCAAAAACATTAATCTCTTTACATACAAATTTTGCCTTGCTCAAATTTACAGTTAAATTATTTTTACTCAATCTACTAATTACTTCTCTCACATGTTTCAGATGTTCTTCTAAACTATCACTATATATAAGGATGTCATCAACAAAGTTTAACATGTATTTAAACTTTATATCACTAACAATTCTTTCAATATACGAGCTTAATATTCCACTGCCTACATGCAGACCATATGGAATTCTCGTATAATTATATTGACTGAAAGGTGTTGAAAACGCTGTATACTTTTTGCTATTTTCGGTAAGCGGTATCTGGTGGAAACTGTTACAAAGATCAATACAACTAAAATACTTAGCATTACCCAGAAATTGATAACAATCGGCCATGTCGCCAATAGGATGTGAAACTCTTTCTATCAATTGGTTCATTTTGCCATAATTCACTACAAGTCTATGTTTATCTACCTTTGAAACTGAAAATGAAGGACACAAATATGGGCTAGTGGAATGCTCAATTATTCCTTGTGCTAGTAAATCATCTATTATTCCTTTTAGAATATTCATTTTAGGTGGACTGGTGGGATATGGTTTAACTTTTACAATTTCATCTGATTTTACTTTTAAGTCAAATTTAAAATTTAAGGCCTTGCCGATCTTATCCGTGAATACATTAGGAAATTGTCTTACTATTGCTTCAATTTCTTTAATTCCTTCTGGACTACCTATTTGTATTTGACCATTACTCATTATATTGTTATTGCTTAAGGATTTAAAATTATTAATTTTTATTTTTACAGTAGGATCAAAATTAAAATAGCATTTTTGTTTTGATATGTCTATTATTAAACCTGTTTCATTGATGAATGGAGTTCCTAATATCAGGGGCCATGTTACGTTATTTACAATATAAAATTTTACATACCAACTGAAGTGTTTTATTTTTATTTTTTGAATACAAAAACCTTTTACTTTGATTTCGGCATTATTGGCAGCTATAATGGTTTCCATATCTGACTTATACATTGTTATTTTGTTCAGCAATTTATTCTCTTGAATACACTTTTCACTAATTAAATTGATAGAGCTTCCTGTGTCAATAAGGGCTTTACTTTTGTTGCCTTTTTTATTTATTTTTACATCTATCGTTGGTAACATAATTATTTTAGGTTGGATTTTCATCCATTTTCTATTTTTCACCATTTTCAAAACCTTCAGGCATTTATTTTTATCTTTATTATTTTTATTATAAATATGCTTTTTATAATTAACATTTTTGTTATTAATATTTTGGCAATAATTGACCTGATTACAATTATTATTCTTTTTATCATTTGCTTTGAAATTACCTTGTGAATTACCTTTGTGCTTAACCGTAAATTTACTTTTTACAATATTGCGGGAGGTATCCCTAATGAACGCCTCCCTCTTAATTAGTTTTTTGAATTTGTTCTGCACACATTAGCCTTGTGACCCAATTTACTACACTTAAAACATTTTATTGGTTTATTATTATAACTTTGATGATGAGGTGGTCTTTGATAGCGATTATTACTATTATTATTGTTAGAATTATTATTGTTATTGTTACTATTGCTAGAAGTACCATACATATTAAACTTCTGATATGCCCTGAACTGTTGTTCATTATTTCTACTTCTGACATGATCATTGTATGTTATATTTTGTATTTGCACAGACATTTCGTTAAAATTATTTAAGCATGTAGGGTTCCTAATGAATGACATCTTATTCCTGGTTTCTGGATTCATCCTTAATTTAATTAGTTCTACTAAATCATTTTCAGAATATTCACCTAACAATAATTCATTATTCTCTTTCAAAAAATGTACATAAAGAGGCAGGGGTTCACCCATACCTTGAGGTCTATTAATCAAATCTCTTTTAAAATTTTCCCTAAGATTAATAGGTATAAATGTTTTTAAAATATTCTGCTGAAATTCTTTTAAATTATTATTCTGCTCTAATGCTAACAATAAATTGTCCAACAATGGACCGGTTGCATAGTTCATACCTAGTTCTAGGATTTGATTATCAGAAAGCTTTACTTCGTTTTTTTAATTTCAATACTACTTTAATAAAATTTAATAATTTTTTAGATTCTAAACCATCTGTTGTAATAAACATTTTGAGATATCTCTCTAATGGGTTTGTAGGCTTATTATATAATATGAAATCGAACACTGCATTCTGGGGTCTTACATTAGTACAGATATTAGCTACATTGGATGTTATTGAGGCTTCATGGCTACTTAAGAATACTTCTTGTACATTTTCTTCCGACATGTTTTCTTCGGATAATTTTCTTACTACCTCTGTCTTTAAACTCACATCTACATTCAATTCAGTTATTGCTTTGTTTAAATCATTCAACTTTTTCAATATATCATTAAGTTCATCCCTCATCTGTTGTTCCATCTTAAATTTTAGCAAAACATAACATCTGGTTGGCAAATGAATTAATTTAGTTTCTGATCTAACTGTATATATTACTCTAGGATCATCTTTTAATTCATTAACATTTTTCATCAAAGTTTTAAATTTTTCAGATATAACTGCAAATTCATTAGTTACATTTAATTTGTCTTTCAAATTAATAGGTTTAGCCACTATACTAACATCTTTTAAAACTTCCCTTAAAATTTTTCTAACATCAGATACAACTGAATCGCTTCTATAAGTGGCATTTCTTAAATTTAATTCATATTCTAATTCCTCTTTTGACAAAAGGTCCATTTTTAAAGCCATTTGGTTTAATAGAATTGATTTTAGAAAACTAACGGAAGGTTATTCTTCATACAGAAAAGTCAAGCAAACTCGAAACGTTTAAACACACTTTATGCAAACATTGGACTTGCACCTGTGTAAACATTGTACTCTACAACTGGCTTTCAGAGCCATGCACAAACTTACAAAAAATATCTGAACTTTTACTACGCACTTTATGACTTATATTTTGAACAACAATAGTATCTGACCTTGAAACTCTACACTTTACAATTCAAGTAAAAACAGGTTATAACTGGTTTCTCCCCTATCTTTACAAAACTGTTTACACAATCCACAAGCCACATTCTTTTACGTTCAAATTATATATTTTAAAATAACTTCTACTGTTAAATGATTAATGAATAAATTTTTACCTTTTTGAATATATTTAATTACATCGGTTATTTTCAGCCATTTTTAATTTTCTTTCAGCCAACACACAAATTTACATTTCAAATTAAGCTGATTTAATATCGACAAAGTTCTAGCAGAATTTTAGCCTTATAGCAGAGTTGCGCATCTTATGTAACTGTCTTATTTTTATTTTTAATTTAGCTCGAATTTTTATGAGTTAAGGCTGATTTTAAATATTGCAGTTTATAGTTACACATTTAGAAAATGACCTGCAAGGTCTTATTAAATTATTATTTAAGGCTTATTAAGTTGAAATGTATGGAATTGTGTGCTAGTTAAATAATTACTCTTTTAAATTCAATTAAAGCAAATTACACTCATTTTATTTAACAAAAAAAAAATACAAATTATAATCATGATACAAATTTCTAGACATTGCTTCAGTTATGGATTATTGAATATTTAATATTTGACTTATGAATTTTTACGTATAGCAATCTATCAATAAATCAATCAATGGCTGAAAATGGATCTGTACTCGAGTTTACTTTCTTTTTTCATAATAAAATTTTATAATTCAAGGTGAACACAAGTGCACCAAATGATGCGTAAATTACATTTATATATATATATATATATATATATATATATATATATATATATATATATATATATGTTGAAACGTTAAAGGTTCATTAATTTGAGTTAAACTGTCTAACATTTTAAATTTTGTAATAAATCTCTAAAGTTTTGAATCGTCCACTTAGCTGTATTCACATGTCATAGCCTCGCATCCTTCTAGTGGAAAAGTCTCAGGAATCATCATCGTAAACTTCAGCGTCCCATCTTTGTACTTGGTTACGTTCGCTGTCTTCTACACCATGATTATAACGTGTTTAAGTAAAAGAAGATTACATTAAATTTTGAAAAATAAATAAAATTTCCTCGCTCTCGGATAGGTCCGTGCCCTTTCACATTTGGCTAAAAGAGGCCTTAAACTATCGTTGGAAGCAACCTTCCCCGCTAACGCGCATCGCATGTGCGCAGACGTACTTTAATTTACTTGTTTTTAAACTCTCCGACAGATGTCACTATCAACCAGAGATCTCACTAAAAATACTTCTAATACAGGTTCCGGTTTACCTAGGTTGGCTTTTACCTGAGACCATGCTCCGTGTTAGCTTTACCTGCTCCTAGGCGGTGTTACCTCAAGCGCGGGTTCGGGAGTGACTTTTACCTAGGACAGCAATCATTTTTGGCAATCTGAAAACTACCCCTAGGTGAAACCACCCCCGCAGCAGTCCGTACTGGACTCTAGACATATCCCGTACTGTCTGTTGATTCAACCGATCGATTTTTGGCAATTTCATATTTTATTTAAAAACTACCCCTTGGTGAAACCACCCCGCAGCAGTCCGTACTGGACTCTAGACATATCCCGTACTGTCTGTTGATCCAGCCGATCGATTTTCGGCAAATTCATATTTTATTTAAAAACTATCCCTAGGTGAAACTACCCCCAACCGTAGCGTTAATGCACTCTATACTCACCCTATCAGTCAAGAAACGTTTTTCCAAAAATGTTTCGAAAACTACCCCCCACCCCGAATCTACCCCCGGAGCTACCCCCGGGGATGGTCCTGAACGTAGCTGAGGTCACCCCCCACACGTAGGTTAGGTTAGGTTGGATGCAGTTTGGCTAGCTTAGGTCAGGGGTTAGAATTTATTTTTTTCGAAAAACTACCCCCACCCCTCTAATCGTGGTCGAACCCACCCCCAAGGCTACGGTCAGGGGCGCGACGACCTGGTTCATCATCCAAAACTACCCCTATAGTCCTAGGTTTCGTACAGGCCGACTTAGGGGTAGTTGTCCCCAAGTGTGGACAGTTCTACTGACACTCCATGTTACAATCTTCCTCGTTTGATTTCAGACTTTCTGGCGCTTCTACTCCACAGAAGCAATAAGTTCTAATTAACAAGAACAAAGAAATATAAATATTATTTAGTTGTTAGGTTTTTGCATACATACATACATACATATATATATATATATATATATATATATATATATATATATATATATATATATAATTTGTTTTCTTGTTTATAACCTATAATAAATAACTATAATGTATAACCTATAATATTGAATAACATATGTTGTTTTAAAATATATATATTTGTGTTGCAACGGTACTTCTCCCCCTCTCACAACCTCAACCTGTCGAAAGTTGCCTACCACCTAGTTACATGAGCAAGTATTTAAAATCCCATCTAATAAGTACATCCTGGGAACGTTGTCTATAAAGTGTATTTTAAGTCATGGTAAGGCCAGTGATCTGTCACGTGGTCTAATTTATGTCAGCTGTGAAAACACATAAAATTTATCACATCATAAATTTGCCTTACCATGCTTTGAAGACATCTCTCCACCATGCTCCTGCTTTAGTGAGGTATGTGCAAGATAGAGTCTTACCATATCCTCCTAAAAGAGGTCCTGTGTTTCATATGGTAAAACCTGCCAGTGAGTGTCAACACCTGGGCTTTAAAGCAAAACAAACTAGGCTTTAAGCTAGCTCATAATTTTTAATTTAATTTAATTAATTTCTCTCGATTGGTTGCTAGATTATCTTTAGGCTGAGCTGTGATTCCTAGCTATTTATTATTAAATAAATATGACTGACTCTAATAGGCTGGATTTTAATAATTGTATTGATTTTATTAATTTACTATTATAATTTACTAGTTGGGAAATAATTAAATTTATTATTTTTGTACACAAGATTATTTCAATAAAAATTACTCTTTTGACTGTTGTTGGAAACTGAATTTAATAATAAAGACATTAATAACTTAAATAATTTGAATATATTCTTTCAAATGGTATTATCTTAAAGTCCTTAGCTACCAAACATAAATTAAATTTTCCTTAAATAAACTAAAATGGAGGTTGGCTAAGTTTATATCAATAATTATAAATTTCAAATTTAATTTATGATCTTATTTTGTGCCAGCAGTTAGATGACATTTAATAAATTTAAATCTTGTATTATTTAAATCAAATTTGTTACTAATTCTACTACCACAGAAATCTTTTATTTACAAGCTTTTGAATTTATATATATATATATATATATATATATATATATATATATATACTATATATGTAAAACTATAACAATAAATTAAAATACCACACAAGACTATACCCATTCAAACCATGCGCACCAATATTATCAGGGATACCTAAAATCCACAAACCCAACACCCCATTTAGACCACTAATAAATTTCACAACAGCACCATCTTACATAATCGCAAAAATACTAGACAAAATCATAAGATCTAAAATACATATCAACAACACATACAATATAAAAAATGGATACGAATTAATTAATAAAATAAAAACCATAAAAACAAACAGCAACACAAAAATAATAAGTTATGACATAACTAACATGTACCCTAGTATCCCAATAGAAGAAACCATAGAAATAATAAAAAACAAACTAATACACAATAACGAAAAAAGAAACATAATAGATAGTATCATTACGCTAACCAAACACATATGTAACCAAAATTACTTCCAATTTAACAATAAATATTATAAACAAACAACTGGACTCCCCATGGGTTCACCCATATCATCTGTCATGTCAGAAATATATTTACAACACTTTGAACAAATAATAATTAAACCTATAATAAACACACACAATATTTCACTATGGACAAGGTATGTAGACGATATACTTGTAATATACCAACCTACCATTCACAACGAACACATCATAATATTAAACAAACTAAATACATACAACGAAAACATACAATTCACCGTTGAAACAGAAACAAATAGAACAATCAACTTTCTCGACATCACTTTAAATATAAATGATAATAAAATAGAAACTACAGTATACTGGAAACCTACATCCAACAACACCACAATACACAACAAATCTAACCACCCCTGGACACACAAAATTAACACTTACAGTAACATGATAAATAAAGCAATAAAATACACACAGGATAACAAACAAAAATTAAATGAAGAATTAGATAACATTACAAAAATAGCAATAGAAAATGGATACAACAAACACATTATAAAAAATATATGCAATAAATTCACAAAAAAACCTAACCTCAACACAACACTACAACCGGAACACAAAAACAATGAAAATAAAAAAATCTACCTAAAATATAAATACACTAATAACAAAATAGAAAAATAACAAATATATACAACAAAGAATACTACACTCCAACATACAAACCAAACAACAAAATAATAAAATATCATAATAACACAAACCACAAAACAAATTCAGAAAAACATAACCTATCAGGAATTTACAAAATTACATGCAACAACTGTGACGCTTTTTACATAGGAAAAACAACCAGAACATTTAAAATAAGATTTGAAGAACATTATAGAGCATTCAAAAACAAAAATTCAAAAGTATCAAATGTTGCAGCACACCTAATATCACATAAACATGACATAACAAATTACGAAGATAACCTAACCATACTTGAAATAAATAATAACCCAATAGAACTAAACTCACTAGAAAAATACCACATTTATAAAAACATACACAACAATTTAATGAATCTACAAACAACATATACAGAAGACATACTATATAAAAACATCATACACACAGATCAAGAGAAAGTGCGTGTAACGTCAACAAATACCAATATCACGTACCGAACATCTACACCAGAAAAATATCAGTGATTCGACAATGGTCAAGTGACCGAAAGGTGCCTCATCACTCAAGGTAAAATTATTGCACTTAATGGTGGATAAGATTACTTACAATAGTAATATATTAACTTCATAAAGTCAGTGCAACGGAAAAACAATGGATAACGTAAAATATATATATACATACGTAAATATATATATATATATATATATATATATATATATATATATTGAAATATTTTAATTAAAACTAATTTTCAAAATTTATCACTCATTCAGATAATACTAGATAATTTGTGATTGATTTTGTTTAATAATTCCTGGTTGAGAAATTATTTATATTTTTCAACAAGTTAAATATTGATAAGTAATTTTCCCCAGTTTATTTAACTACTGGTTGTAACAAACTTTACTGCATTTCCTTAGATATTATGAATGAATTTATTTTCAATAATAATTTTTAACAATAAAGAGAGCCAGGGGCGTAGCAGTGTGTGTTTGTGTGTGTGTGTAATGTATTTACAAAATATTGAATATTAGGCATTTAAAATGAAAATGTTGTAATTGATTCATTAAAAATTTATTTTCCATCACAATTTGTATTTTACATTATATTACGCTGGAATACATGTGTTACGTATTTGGTAATACTGTATATACGTTTCTTGTGAAATCGGCTTGGTTAAATAACTTAGTAACATAAAGGTACTGAAATGACAATTCGTAAGTTTTCATTTATAAATTATTACATTTATTTCCTAAAGACTAAATAAAACTATAATATATTTATTCCTTCAAGGCGATATCTAAGGTGAATCAAGTTCCATCCCTTAAGAGACAGGACAAGTAATAGATGTTTAATAGGTAATAGAATAGTCCTTTATACTCAACTAAGAAACTATAATATCAAGAATAGCCTATTCTACTTGAATCAATAAAGAGAAAAATAATTGTAGTTGAACTTAGTGGACAAGGCTAGACAAAAGGATGTTCATATGATGAAAAATTTGATAAATTAAAAATATTGTCGATAAAAACATAAGCTATTTTCAAAATACAAATTAAGATACTGAATTAGTAAAATACACTTCTACGATATGTTGACGATTGATTATACATCTCACAAAATAAAGCAATAAATAATAATAGACTATCATCCTAAATGAAATCAACAACTTACACCCTAACATAAAATTCACGATGGAGGAAGAAATAAACAATAAAATAAACTATCTAGACCTAACAATAACCAGAAATACAAGTAACACTGAATACGCAATTTATAGGAAACCCACACAAACAATTAATACATTACCAAACCTCTCTAACCATCCCCCACAAAATAAAATGGCTGCTTACAACTCACTCTTATATAGAATGCTAAAAATACCTCTAAGTAATGAAGAAAAAAGCAAAGAAAAACAAATAATATATCAAATAGCCCAAAAAATGGATATAATAAAAAAAACTATAGATAAATTAGAATTTAAAATATTAAATCAATTAAAACAACCTAAAATCGAACCACAAACAAACAAAATGGGCCACATTCACATATACAGTGTACAACATAAAAGGAATAACTAAAACACTAAAAAATAATAATATTATTATAGCTTACAAAAATACAGGAAACATAATCAATAAAATAAACCAACCCGAAAAAATATGGCCCACACTTAATAACGGAATATACAAAATCGAATGCGCAGACTGTAATAAAATATACATAGGCCAAACAAAAAAGAAATTAAAAGACAGATATCAAGAACACCTTAATGCATACATCAAACCTGAAACCTATAACTCAAACTTAGCTACACATGCCATCAAAAACAAACACACATTCCCCACATTAAAAAACTTACACCTAATAAAAAAAAGTACAGAGAGGCCTCAAAATGACAATCTGGGAACAACTAAAAATTTATAAACATAATAATAATATCAACGAACAAGTACAAATAAAATTTAAAAAACGATAAATTGTTCAACTTATTAGACAAAATTAACCCCAAAACAAACTTAAAATACTCGCACAGTGCAGTGAATCCGAAAATAGAACATAACGGTACACCAGTGACAACGGGAATTCCACACAGCCGCAGTCTACTACAACCCCCGCTCAGTATGCCCGACGATGATGACAAGGCCAGTGATTGAAAGTTAACTCGCAAAAATACCAAGTGAGATTCTTGTTTATGTACATATAGTGAAAGTGATATATATATATATATATATATATATATATATATATTTATTTATTTATTTATTTATTTATATTATAACGAAATTCATTAAGTTGATGAAACTTTTGTAAAATATTTTAACTGGTGATATAGTAGCACACAGTCGCTACCTAACAAAGGGTAGTCTTTCATCAATCGTTCGGCTAAAAACGGTTACTGCACGCATCTGTAAGCCATAAATATTAATTTACGTCGAAACGTTTCATTGTAGGTAACTAGAAAGACTCTTTACTCATGCATTTTTACACACGCAGATTTATGATGAAGAATCTCAAAGTGCAAAAAGAGCGAAACATCTGTACCTTGGGAAAAATCGAGAAGTTCCCACCCAAGCCAAAAGGGAAGCTATAAAGAAAAACGTTCTGATAGGCTGGATCAATTTTGAGCGCCAGAGGGAACGTAATCAGATTTGGAGAGGGGATGAAACCCGAACGGAAACGATCCAAAGGAAAACACGAAGTCAGTATATTTTCAAGACTCGAAGGGCAGTCAAGCTCTAGGACTCCAGGAGTGAAAATGCAGGGCTTTCGGGAGTATTACGTTAAGATTTATTACGAAATGTTAAACAAGGGAGATAAAAGGGTATTAAGAGAGATTAAATAAGGGAGATTATTAAGTAATGAGCTGTATTCGGTGAGGGACATAGAAAAATATTATGTGAGATTAAGTAAAGGAGATAATTGAATAGTAAATTAAATGAATAAGGGAGTGATTTAATAAAGTCAGTTACGGCATAGAAGCATTTCGAGTGAAAAAAGAAAGTTAAATCGAAAAGATCTGTGAATGAGTGAATTTTGTGCCTAGTGAAATGAAAAAAGGAAGCAGCAAATAATATGTAATAATGTTTTCTAATTTTCAATCCAACTCTTTAAAGTCAAAAAATATTAGGAACGTTTTAAACTTGTTTTTAATTCTTTAGAGAGTATTAGTTCATTCAAATATAAAATTTATCAAACCAGGAACAGAAATCTGTACAGGCCTTAAGATAATTAAGTTGTATATATATATATATATATATATATATATATATATATATATATATACAGTCGTAAATATAATTAGTTATTTTAAATATTTTTCACTCACTCATATTGTAAGCCAGCATAAGTATAACCAAGCTTATAGCAGTAGTCAATGCACATATCGGGTGTCTGAGCTGTAAAAGTAATATAATGACCGAGCATCCGCGTGCTGGAGTCCACGTAACATCCCAGGTACTCTTGATTCGTTACTGAAGCAACAAATCACTTGTCTTAACTAAGGTCCTGAAGGTTTTTCAATATTCTTATTTATTATTTATCTTATTTAACTATCCATCTAGATATTTATCTTTTACTTGTATTATAAATCTGAACCTCACTTTATTATTATTTTTTTTCTAGTGTTGTTATTCTTGAGTTTGAATAAATATTAATTCTAAAGTTATATAATATTTATTTTTACATGAAACTTCATGGAGGATTGCTTCAGTATTTAGTGTTTAGAGTTACCCTCCATGAAAGGACTTAGACCTATAGATATAGGTTCATTTCCAAAACGTTACAGTCCTTAATACGTTTAAACAGTAAAATAGTCCCTAATTTCAAATTTAATATATTAAGTAAGCACTTATTTAGGTTTTATTTTCTTAGGAATGTTCTCATACATATTTGACTGGATTTCTTTGAAAAATTATCAAATGAATTTGATTTAAAATTTGATGGTATATCGACGAAATGAAATAATAAATATATAATATAAGTAACAAAAAGGTGTTATATATAACGACACAAATAAATATTTATTATAAATATAAATATAAAAAATATTTATACAAAACATAATTAACCATGGGTTACCCTAGTTCCGGTAAGAGTTCGCGGAAGCTAGGTTATTATTTTGTACGCGAAAATAATGAATAGATAGTTCTTATCGAAACTTTATGAGTTCCTGGACGAGTAAAATATTACAAGGATACAAGTCCAGTATAATTAGTAATCAGGTTCGTAACCTGTGATGTAAATGTATACTTCAAATTATTCAAGTCCAAAGTGTGGTATGGATAACACTCAAGTAAAGCTAATTATAATGTAGTATAAATTAAATTGAACTACTTGTAGAATTAATCGTCTTTTGCCACCTAGTAATTTATCTTTGATATTGAACAGCCTTTTTGTGCTAAGATTGTAAGCTGGTTCCTAACGAAGTATTCTAAAAATTTATAGTATTGGTATTTTATCCAACAGTTAAACTGAGCCCAATTTGCGGACCGATATATTCTGGTTAAGGACTATTAAATCCGAGATCTGGAGCAATAAACACTATTAACATTATACGATAATGAATAATACAATATTCGATCTTACTTATGAGTGAAGGTTGTAAATGCAAAAGTGAAGGTTAAAAAATAAAAAACAAAAATAGGGTATGACTCAGTCATACGTTTCTCAATGTAAATATATTAGTAGCAGTAGTTTTAAAATTGGCAATACCCAGATCCGGTTCTTACTTTTGTTAAAATATTTCCGTGCTAGTGTTGGTTACTGTTATAATTGTCTGATATAAAAATTGTCTTTAGAATTAATCGGTGTCACCCAACCACAGGCCGAGGAGGGTTACATTTACAATTTCTATTTTAAAAGGGTAGTGCCTAAATTCAAGTTATAAGGACGTATAACGACTTTTGTTTGAGTGCAAATAATATAAACTTACTTCATTTTCTCACGATATTTGTTACTTTAAATGTGCCCTGTATTAGATATATATTGGGGAAATACTGAGCTAATACAGGTTATCTCTATATAATTAATCTTTGAAAAACGCTTTGAAACCATAAGAATAAAAATTTTTTAATGTTTATCCAGAGAAAAAAGTAATTTGTTGGATATATTACTAATTTCAATTTGTAATTTTGTAATAATGTTGTTAAATTATATAGGTTCTTTTTTAACAAACGGTTTTCAGTAAAAATCAACTACAGTAAAGAACTATTGAAATAGTTTTTACATTTACAACCAGAATCACTAGAGCAATCAGACCTCCTACGCCTCCCACTTACATCGTTGTCAAAAAGCCCTCTCTTTGTGTCGATCTAGATATTGTCCTCACCTTTGATACCTGTATACCGTATGGTAGACTTGTGAGTTTAGAGACAAGTATGAGGTGACGACATTTTGCGTCTCCATAAATTAAGTTTAAAGTGACTGCGCGCCAATAACATAGTCCTCCTATAATTTTCACAATATTTGTTGCATTAATTCTCCCCTAATTCTGAGCTACACTTTGAAAATACTGAGATAAAGACAGGACCTAACTTGTATAATAAATCATTCATTGATATAATTGAAAAAAGTAGATGAATTATCAGTTTTAACAGAATAAATAATACAATTCTTGAACGTAATGTTTATTTTAACTGGAAGTTGTGTATTTTATCACTTCAAATTAATGTTGTCAAGATACTAATAGGCTTCAACAAGTACCAGTGAAAGGGAAACTTTTGAAATAGCTGTGTTACCTTTACAATCCGGAACACTGGACCAGTCGGACCTACTAGGCTTCCAACTTCCACTTACGCAGGATATACTGACAGTGGTAGAACCATCTGGGAACGTGTCTTGTAAACACGTCTTGTAAACATGTTATAGTGCATGTCCTGAAAAATAAGACATTACTTACTTAATAATAAATAAATATAAAGCTAGAATCTTTATTCTCAAATGCTTTGACATTTAATTCACGATATATCTCAGAAGTCATTGCAAACATTTTCTGCAGAATTAAAAAAAAAAAAAAAAAAAAAAACACAGTAAGCTGGACAACGTAATGTCTATGGCTCTAGTGGGACACAACATTCATTCCGCACATTCAACAGCTGGATATTATCACTTTTGAGTTAGACCAAATGTATGAGACATAATCAGTTGATATTTATCTGGCCTAGTCGGAACAAGGTTTTGCATCTCTTAGGAAATTAGAATATTTATCAATAAAAGACGATACATTTAATGACTAACCTTAATTTCTAATTAATCATTATTTCCCATATAGAATAGCAACTTCGTATATATACATTAGGAGAATAATTTTTCAAAAAAAATTAATTTAATTCTTTCACCCTATAGTAAGATGTTGATAAACATGGTTTAGTTACAAATGTACTCTGACAGAATGCTTACTTTGAATAACGTACTTACTCAGAACTGCAGAAATTCACAGCATTGACAGGCGCAGAGGGCTTTTCACAACTCGTTCCTCCATACTCAGAGGTCGGTCCGGAGAAAGCTCCTAGACATTTACAAAAGTTAGAAAAATTACTGTTAATTGCCTTTTTTCTCACCTTAGTGTTGCAGGTATTTGTTGTAAGTGTAATGAATTGCAAGGTAAATATGTTACGGCAATACAAACTCATCACAGATTATAGCCTACATACCTCTGCTATGGGCTGCACACGACCTTGACGTGGTGGAGAGGCTTATTCCGAGCGTGGGGAACGGGTGAAGCGGAGCTGTACATATGTGGCTCCCTATAAACGGGAAGTCCAGGCAAATATGTGAGTGCATGAAGGCGGTTCAAAAAAAAGGGGCCAGTCCTAGCACTTGAAGGTTGGTTATCTGCCCGACTCTCGCCCTACCCTTCCCTTGCCGGTAGCAACTAAGAAGCACCCCTCCAGTTTAGGCTTAGAACCTACCAACAAATCTGTCCCAATAGATGTGGCTTCGGCCCCCGTAGAGACAGATGGAAAACCAATTGCGAAGGCAACAGGAGGAATGAGTGGGCCACAAAGGAGGAAAGCACCCTGGTTTGCCTACCATGAGGCAGCAAAGAAGGCGGAGGCGGATGGCAGAGAACCACCCCCCCCCCCTTTGAGGAAACACCGGTCCAGGCATCGGAAGGGTTTGACGGAGGCTGGGGCTAGAACCCAGCCTGTCGTCCCAGAAGCCAGTGGATCTGGTAGAACATTAATACGACAAGAGAAAGAGAGGAAACCGAAGGAAGGAGTACTTCCAATCCTACTCCAGAGTCGGAGGCCAAGAGGAATAGACAAGGGTCTAGGGAGGGCCGTTTTTCTCGTCTATCTCCGCAAACCTACCGAGGGTACTAGTGACCTATGGGGATAGTGTAGGCGTGAGGATGGAGATGGCGGCGTTCGACCACCCGTCATGCACCGTTTTGGTCATTCCTAGGGGAGGTTTTGTTCCGCGGTTCAGGGACACATAATTAAGGGATGGAGTCGCAGCATTTATTTGTGCTGAGGATGAATCGGCAAATTGGCTGAGAGAAGTGGTACCGTCACTTAAGCTCGAGGACGGGACTCAGGCAAAGCTAGTCCTGCCTGGTGAACTGATCAAAAGGATGAAAGTGACGGTACCACCACCAAAAAGGAGGTCACTCAAATAGTCAAACTCATGGGGATGCAGAACCCAGAAATAGACACTTCGAAGTGGAAGATCCTACAGTGCATTGAGTGGGGACCTGCAAGCCTCCTCTGCCTAGGATTGGATGAGGTATCAGTCAGAAATCTCAAGGCGAGAGATGGGAAGGCCTTTTTGGGGACTGGAAAGTCACTTTTAGGTGGGCCTCTAAGGACCCGGAAGAGAAGCACGAGATGGAGAATCAGGAGAAGGTGTAGGGGTCAGTTGGTAATGGCTGAATCTCAAGCAATGATCCTGCAAATTAAATTGCACCACAGTAAAAGCGCCTCGGTAGTCGTAACCAGGTCCTTAAATGTGAGGCACACATTACCAGTGCTAGCGCTGGTGCAAGAACCGTGGCTGGTCAGGGGTCTGACCGCAGCTGGGCGCACCTACACATGTAGGAAACATGTGGGGTACAGGGCATGTGGGGTACAGGGCATGTGTGGTAGTCAGAGGAGATAGACAGTGTAATAGACTAGAAGCCACGTTGATCCAAGAATTCTCAACTAGGGACCTTAGTATGGGTAGAATTCGAGGTAAGATTGAAGTAATTGGGAGCAGGGAGTTCATCCCTCCCCTTACTGTGCCCACAATACAGAATCGCACCCTGCAGAATTACGTTAGTTAGTTCGGTACTGCAGGGAGAGGAATATAGGAAACTTAGTGGGCTGCGATCCCAATGCTCATAATGAGTTGTGGCTCAGCACAGACAAAAATGAGCGAGGTGAGGTTGCCTTCTTGATTGAAGGTTTTACCCTCATGGTTTACCTTGTGGTTTTAAACACAGGTGCTGTGCCAACATTTGTCACTTCAAACAGAATGGAGGTACTAGAAATCACCTTCTGTAATAGACAAATGGTTAGGTGGGTGCATGACTGGCAGGTTTCGGATGAGCACTCCATGTCAGATCACTGGATAATTACTGCTAGGATGAGGGCAGTTGTCTCCCATGTGGTGTGGCTTAGGAAACCGAGAAGGACAAACTGAGAAGGTTTTAAGTCCTCGGTGAGGAGGCGGATGTCAGACTTTCGTGGTACGTTTGGTACATCAAACGAACTGGAAAATACTGAGGCCTACATCAGGACTGCAATTTCCACGTCGTTTTAGGAAAATTGCCCTATTTCGTGGATAGGCGTTAAGCGTGGTTAGTTTAAGTGGAACTACGAGTTAGAGGCAAGAAGGAAAGAGACTAGAAGAATCTTTAATAGAGCAAGGAAGAAGAATACGGCGGAGACCTGGCAGGCATATAAAGACAGCCAGTGCCTCTATTAAAATCATATAAAAGAGGATAAACCTGCTTCTTGGGAAAAGTGGTGCTCAGAGACAAGCACACTGAGTGAAACTGCTAGATTGTCTAAGGTATAAGCAGATGCACGAGGGGAGAGCTTAAGTTTATCAAGAAGGCTGATGGTAGCTTTATTGGGAACTCGCTGTAAATCCTTCGTCTGCTTATGAGGAACAGTTTTCCCGGTATTAGACCGGTAGGGGACGGTGCTCAAAACCTCCGCCATACTGGTCTAAGGGTGGACTGGAATATTGCTGGGCAGGTGATCTCAGCGCAAAAGGTGAGAGAGGTGATTCTGTCTTTTGAGCCTTTTAAAGCCTCTGGGTTCAGATAGTATTACTCCAGCATTACTACAAAATTGCTTGGAGGAAATTATAGGGCCACTGACAGGATTACTCAGGGCCTGTGTTACCTTAGGTTACACGCTCGGGCAGTGGCTCAAAACGAAAGTTATCTTTATCCCCAAACCGGGGATGAAAGGTTACACAGAAGTAAAGGACTTCAGACCTATTAGCCTTACATCTTTGTGGTTAAGACCCTGGAAAGGCTGGTGGAGACCACTATTTGAAGGAGGGACCTCTGAAGCAGTATCCGCTTCATCAGGACCGACATGTCTACCGAACTTGTTGGTCAGTGGAGACTGAACTGTTGTCGGTTGTGGAATTTATTGAGGTTCAGATCAACAACAAGGGGATAGGTATTGGATCTTTTTCTTGAGGTTGAAGGGGCTTATAATAGTACCTCTAGACTGGCCATCAAGAGAGTAGCTATGGATACGGGATTTCTGATGGAATCATAAATTAGATTACGAGTTTCTTGGAAAACCGTATAAGGAGAGAAATTTGTGGCACTCATCTTCACTAGGCGATATAAAACTAAATCACTGGAGATGATGGATATTGGTAATACCAAAATAAGGTACGTTGAGAGCGCTATATATCTGGAAGTTATTCTGGATAGGAAGCTACTCTGGAATGAGCACTTGGAGGATAAGTGCAAAAAAGCAATAGCTAGGTTCTGGCAAAGTAGAGGAGCAATATTCACGAGATGGGATTTGGTTCAACGTCAGATGAACTGGATTTATTCCGCTATTGTGGTGCCTAGATTGGTCTTTGCCTCAGTCGTCTGGTGGGACAAGGCACAGAAAGAAAAAAGAAAAAGATTGCTGGATTGCGCGCAGGGGCTCTTCCTTAGATGCATAACAGCTACAAGGAGAAGCACACCATGTGCGGCCATGAGGGTTATGTTGAGTTTTCCATCCTTGAGTCTTCAAATTAAGATGGAGGCAATGCAAACTGCATACCCGCTAAGTTATACAGGGCAGTGGAAGACAAGTAGCAAACGTCATAAACAGCTATTTGGGGATTCACTGAAGGAGCTCTGGATAGTACCTCAGGATAAGATACTGTCTCTTAAAATAAAAAAAGGAAATTACAAAATCCATATTCCTGCAAGAGATTTATGTGCGGAGTGTAGACCCAAACATGGTGAAATCTGGTTCACCGATGAGTCCAAGATGAAGGAAAAGTGGAAGCAGGATTTAGTGGACTGAGACACCAACAAAGATTTTGTCATCGACTGGAAGACTACAACTCTGTTTTCCAGGGGGGAGGTGTTCGCGATCAAACTATGTGCTGAAGAAATAAAAGGGTCTGGCAGGAGGGGCAAGACCATCTGTATTTGCTCGGACAGTCAGGCAGCTCTGAAGGCTTTAGGTAAGGCTAGTACCAGCTCTAGGCTGATGGCTGAGACTATAGCTTCTCTGGCAGATCTGAGTAAGTATAATTAGCTCAACCTAACCTGGATTCCAGGACATTCTGGCTGGATAGGAAATGAGAGAGCTGACGCCTTATCAAAACAAGGGCGTATAACTCAAGAACCGTTGCTGAGGACAGTGAGCATGCCGCGTTAGGAGGGGCGCAAGAGGATCACAGCACATATAGACAGGTTGTGCAGGGAAGAATGGAATGCAACCTTAGGGTGTAACAAATCCAAGGTACTGTGGGGTTACTCAGGAGATTTATGGGGCAAAGAACTACTATCCTTAAGTAGAACTCAACTCAAAGTTACTGTAGAGCTGGTCACCGGCCATGTTAATCTAAGAGGGTTCCAATACAAAACTGGAAAATCAAGGTTCCCTGTGTGCAAGAGATGCGACGAGAACCAAGATGAAACCCAATCCACTTACTCTGTGAGTGACCTGCTTTAGGAGCTGTAAGGAGAAAGTGGTTTGGCTGGTAGGTATGTACACCAGAGGATATCGGAAGATTTAGTATCAGGTGGGTATTGGATTTCTGCAAAGAGGTAGGTATCCACTAAGCTATTTCTGTGGTAGGGAAGGGAAGAGAGTACAAAGGCTGCAGTTATGTATTCCACACCGATAAGGTCCCTCCGAGATTTAGTAATAATAAAATTATAGCCTATATAATACCGTATTTGGTATTCATTCTAATTCTCTGATTATATATAACTTGCACACACACAAAGACGCACACATACAAGTTCAGGTTCATAAAATCGTTGCAGGAATTTGTAACAAAATCATATCACCCTATGTACGTGACATAAAGTAATAATTTTGCACCTTACATAAAAATTGGTTATGATATTTAACCGAGAAAAATATGAAAAAGAAGTAAAGATTTTAAGCTATTTGCTTGTGTGGCCCTTGACGGATAGGAGAAACTGCATGATCAATAATATTTTCCTGGTATTCTCGCATACTGCACTTCTCCACCATAGGCAGATGTGTACGCGTATATGAGCCCATAAAGATTGATATTAGGAGACTGATGTGCTAATGTAAGGCTCGACTGACAATGTAGTTGTTGTAACAAGACATCTATTTTCAGCTTAGCAAAATTAAATTAAATTTTAAAAAAATATTAATATTGGAAATTCATAATTAAAACATTTAAAAAAATCTCTAAATCGCTATTGACATCATAGAACTAATCTAATATACTTGTAAAGTAGTGTACATAGAGTTTTTTTCAAATACTAAAATTAGTTACGAGAATAGGAATCAATTCAATATTATTGAATAAAAACTTGGGTTGATGCGAGAGTCAAAGAAACCTAATTTAATATAAATTTTGCAACGTTTCGACTAGCTTGTCATCTTCATTCAGGAATGATCTCTTTGTTTGTACAATTTTCAAACCTATTAGAAACACAAGACAAATTCCTTTCTATAATTTTAATTAAATAAAACTTTTAACGTCTATCTAACTTTATTTGGGTTACATTAGATTTTTAAATATATTTAAAAGATGATGTTCAACACATCACCAACAGCGATGGTGAATTATGAGAAGAGAATGATGTGACCAGATAAAACTGTAGAAGATTTCATAAAAATTATTTTGATCTGTAAAAAGAGATTTCATCTGTTTTTATGATATAACAGTAAAAGTCTTTATCATTTTGGTACAAAATATAATGACATAAGAAGAAAGGAATAAAAAAAAAATGAAAGAGGGATAGGGGGAGCGAGAACAGCAGAAAGAAACAAAAAGTGAGAGGGTGTTAAAGGGAGAGAGAAGGGTGCAGGGAAATAGAATGATAGAAAGATGGAATGTGTGCATGAGAGTCAAAAGATGATTAATATGAAAGCAATTTAAATCATAAATGAAAAACGGTAATTGAAGTTACCACAATCAAACATGACAGTAAATGTTATTTTATCCTAATAAAACGTACAAAAACTATCCTACCTGTGAAATAGATGGCGTTCCTCCATGCTCCACCACACGTCCTCTGGGAATCCCCTGAACAAAGTGAATTACATTCTGAATCTGGTCTCTCTTTAGTCACATTTAATTCGTTTCCGCAAAAACACCAACCACTAAAATCGTATAAATTATAATGTTCATTTAAATATTTAGTGCTCGCTTAGTATTATATAAGAGAAAAAAGCATGTCTAAGAAATAAGCTATTTTGAAACTCTTGTTTTTGCGAGGAATATCGATAATTAATGAAACTATCTTATTGATCCAAATTACATCTGGGGAGATAAAGTTTAAAATTGTCATTAAATACAATTTATAATGTCCCATTATTATAGAATAAGCAATGTTATACATTATATACCATTGAAAATATTTGTTCTGCTTTCATTGTTGCACTTTATACAAAAATCCATTTTATTATATTAGTTTATTTCGTACCTCACTCTCTTGTCTGTATAAACAGAATTCAGATACGGTTTTAGTAAAGCCTCTGAGGTTGCTCAAAGTGCAGTAAAATTGCTATGGAGTTTTGGATATTTGTGCTAAAGATTTATTGGGTATTTGGTAAGAGTTTAATTAGAGGATAATTTTGAGACATATGTCTCCTAACAAATCATGAGCGTGAAGCAATGCTTACGACGTTGGCTTACAAACCTGCATTCAACAGGTTACTGTGACCCTCAGTTTGAATCATCTACAAGTACGTATTTAGACAAATGCTACATAATTCAGAGAAAGTGATCCAAAAAATTGTAAAATTATTTAAAAATTACTTGATTAAAACTGACTATAAAGTACAAAATATTCTCGTCAATATTCATAAATAGTACTACCTAAGTTTCAGTACAATTTCAAAATAATCAACACAATTCTAATTTAAATAACTCTAAAATAAAAACGAAATGTTTGAGCGTTGGAATAAATAACTGATACTATAAATAAAAACCAACAATTTTATCGCAATTTATAAGATATGTTGTGTGAAGCTTCTCATCGACTAATACTCCCAATCGTTTTTATAATATCTATTGCTTGGTACCAGAGATTTTAATTTTAATTGTAGGCTAGAATTATATAAAATACCTCTTTATTATCTCTTATAATTATTTCACAATACCCTTATAAAATTTTCTACAAGTTTTAGAAAAAAAACAAGCTCCCTTATGTATCTCTAGATCCAGTGTAAATGACAGTTTAATGTGGGATAAATTATTTTAAATTTTTTATTTTTTAAATTCATTTTTATACGTTTAAAAATGTATCTTTTAAAAATCAAAATAGTTATTTTCAACTGTATAAGAGGAATGTTATTTTTATGATAATGTCATATAACTGATTCCTAATTTTGATAGATCTCTGTAGAAGTTAATGTAATTCTTAGGCAACTATGAATATGGAATATATTTATTCCCTAAGTTCAAGAATAGTAACAAAAAATGAGTAATAAATATAAAGAAATCAACACCTGTAAATGTCTATTATACATAAATTGGTAAAGTAACAGAGTAATTTATATCCAAACTATTAGAAATATAAAACACAAAAAAAAACAATTTCGAAAGTAGGGAGTGTCCTACATGTTTAGATACAAACACGAAGTCAATGAAAAGTAGGCCTACACCTAATTTAAAATACAATACAATATATAATAAACCAAAAAAACATCTAAATAATATCGAGTCTCAAAATAAGTCATTTCTCACATTTTAACCACCTATACAAATTTACTATCTTAGTTTAAAGCCCCTTTATATTATTATTGTTTTTTAAACAAGTAAACGTAAAACTAGCCTATATCGTCTAAATTTAGATATTATATTACTTATAATGTATTACTCACCCAGCTTGAAGTCCTGCATACAGGTACCTTAGTCCTTTGCACAACTCAATGCACTCGTTTGGAGACAAACTGTTTAAAGAATTGTAGAAACCTGAAAGTGCTCGAGGCTTGTTTTCATCTTTGTAACAGCCCAAGTAGTCATAAGCTGGAAGCACACTATGCCATAAGTTTCATAATTTATTTACTCTAGACTTTGTTTATATTTTCCAAATATAAATTTGGATTACACGTAATTATACAATAATAGAGGAAACACACTCACACCAGAATACACATGTAACCACGGATGATGACTACTTTCACGGAGAAACGCGATATATGTACCCAACTTCCTTAATCCGAATTCCTTTAGTGTTATTTTTAAACGAATAAAGTGTGTCTAGTAAAATTTATCAGTTCACCTAAAAATAGTTTTTATTTGCTTGGAATTTAAAAAATGTGATATATTTTGCTTGTTTCACAAAAACTGATTATTATTCTAATAGTTCCATCCAAACCAACAATAATTTTCGAAAAATGTTGAAAATGTTTGATCATTAGCAAGATTTGTCTACATCTCTCTCTCTTCTCGTCTCTCTTTGGTAGTGTGTTTCTTTTTCAATAATCTCGTTCAAGGACGTTCTATTGGTCTGGTTTGGGCGACTTTTGAAGATTTATAATATTGTACAGGAGATTGAATGGGGAATCTAGATCAGTAATTACGGACTTGCATGGCTCTTCAAGTGAGAGATAGTTTGGAAAGTTAAAAAAAAAATATAAAGACTGAACTTGCCATACTCTATACCAGTATAGATCCGACAGAACCACTGACATTGAATAAGGAAATAAATTTTACAAAACAAAATGTAGAAAACATCAAGTAAAAACTCACAATAAAGTTAAATACATTATATGCAATAAAAGTTTATTTCCCATATTTGATTGTAATTATAACCAAATACTTACTAGCGATATAGGTGAAAATCTAAATCTAATCACAAGAAACCAATTTTCACAACTGCTTTAACAAATACAGAAAACCTTAAGGCACTTTTTTACAATAATAATACATTCAATTAGATCATTTAAAGAGTTACTAACACACTTTTCTATTTCTCTTCCTTCGACTCAATGTTTGAACAAATATTTCAATATAAAACATTACTCATTACCCACATATTCATTGTCCTAAACTTGCCTTTTACTACCACCTTCTCTGCTTACCCACAGCCAGTTCATCCACTACCTCCCAATCTGTAAACTTAAACCACACCATAAGGTGTGGCAACAGAAAAGGTAATTATTTATTTCTTGACGTCGAACTGGTTAGAAACCTGTATCCCAAAAAATATATTTCTCATAAGAACAAATTTCTGAATTTATAATTTATAAAGCCTCTTCTGGCCTCTATTAGGGTCACTGACTTATTGATAGACACTCTCTCCTAATGATGATATTAGGGTTAAACACCATTGTAACTTGTTTTATATAAAAGAAAAAAAACCTAGTAGGTGAATATATGTTTTTTTTATTTTGAAGCACTGTGATTACGATTTTTGTTTATCACTACGGTTTTTTAATTTGTACACGTTTTTATTATGAAGTTGAATTTGATTAGTATTTAATTAATTTTAACCCTTGCTGTGCGTATAGTGAATAATTTACCATGAAGAGTCCATAATTAATTTTCATTTCCAGCCAACAAAGTCTTATACATAGTAATTAGTTGTCATTTTTTCAATAATTTGTCGATCTATAATTAATTACACGATTTGCAAAAGTGTACATATTCATTTACAATGCAAAACAGGTAGAACTATGGTGCCTACAACATCATGGTTAAGGAGAGGAAAATTTTTATTTCCGAGAATTTCATACGGGTACCATATAACTAGGGTGACCATACTTTTACTGGTCGGGACGACCTACTTTTCAAACCCTTAAACCCACGAAAATTCTAAAGCAAGAGATTTATTAAAGTTTTATATCATGATTATAATATAAAATGTTTTAAAACTTTTACTTCTGTTACTCAACAACTTGTTAAGAGTTAACAATATCTGTATATGCCTATACATTATTTAATATTGTTTATTTATTTCAATTTCGAATATGGAAAAGAGCAAATATATCACAATTAACTGTATTGGCGTATTTGTGATATAAAATAGGATTGCAAATATGGACAACGGGACATAAATTTTCTAATCGGGACAGTCTGAATTTTTCCGAGGCACGTGTTCACCGTACCTAAACCCTTTCTACCACAATTGTCTCCTTTATTCCGACTATTTCTGTTGACGTGGTGTGATTGAAATGTTGATCGGTTTGCTCTACTCCCCAGCGTGTACTTTGTGTGACCTTTTTGATCTTGCAGTTCCTAGTGTTCTTATTTCTTATGAAATTAGTTTTCACGTCTTGTAGCTAAGTATATATTTTGTTGCAATTAAAAAATAAAAAAAAAAATATATATATATATATATATATATATATATATATATATATATGTATATATATATATATATATATATATATATATATATATATATATATATATACATAAATATATATATATATATATATATATATATATATATATGAAGTTAATATATTACTATGTAAGTAATTTTATCCACCATTAAGTGCAATAATTTTACCTTGAGTGATGAGGCACCTTTCGGTCGTTGACCATTGTCGAATCACTCAACAGGATAACAAACAAAAATTAAATGAAGAATTAGATAACATTACAAAAATAGCAATAGAAAATGGATACAACAAACACATTATAAAAAATATATACAATAAATTCACAAAAAAACCTAACCTCAACACAACACTACAACCGGAACACAAAAACAATGAAAATAAAAAAATCTACCTAAAATATAAATACACTAATAACAAAATAGAAAAATAACAAATATATACAACAAAGAATACTACACTCCAACATACAAACCAAACAACAAAATAATAAAATATCTTAATAACACAAACCACAAAACAAATTCAGAAAAACATAACCTATCAGGAATTTACAAAATTACATGCAACAACTGTGACGCTTTTTACATAGGAAAAACAACCAGAACATTTAAAATAAGATTTGAAGAACAAATTAGAGCATTCAAAAACAAAAATTCAAAAGTATCAAATGTTGCAGCACACCTAATATCACATAAACATGTAATAACAAATTACGAAAATGACCTAACCATACTTGAAATAAATAATAATCCAATAGAATTATACTCGCTAGAAAAATACCACATTTATAAAAACATACACAACAATTTAATGAATCTACAAACAACATATACAGAAGACATACTATATAAAAACATCATACACACAGATCAAGAGAAAGTGCGTGTAACGTCAACAAATACCAATATCACGTACCGAACATCTACACCAGAAAAATATCAGTGATTCGACAATGGTCAAGTGACCGAAAGGTGCCTCATCACTCAAGGTAAAATTATTGCACTTAATGGTGGATAAAATTACTTACATAGTAATATATTAACTTCATAAAGTCAGTGCAACGGAAAAACAATGGATAATGTTAAATATCAAGAATATATATATATATATATATATATATATATATATATATATATATATACACTTGTTTGTATTACCCTACTGAGTTATTCAGCATACGCTAATTAAGTCAGCGCATTAATCAATACTGTGTATACTGACAAGACTATTGCTCATGGGTGTTGTTTTCGTGCGAGTCTGTGGTTTATTTGTGTTCTGTGGTGTTTTATTGTTCATAGAGTAGTTGTCAATTGTGTGCTCAAATATAGTATTTAATTGGGAGCGTGTTTAGTCATTTAGAATTAGCTGTGACTGTAGAGTGTTTTTTTATATACACTCACAGACTGACATATACACCAATCTAAAAATCCTAAGTTACATCTATAAAAGCAACAAACTTAACACAATAGAAAACTATGAGATATAAAAACACCTTGAATACTATACACAACCCATTCTAAATGACAAAACAAACTCTCAATCCAACACTATATTTGAGCACATGATTAACAATTACTCTATGAATAATAACAGACCACAGATCAAAAATACCCCACAGACTAGCACCAACACAACACGCCTGAGCAACAACTTTGTGAGTAATTCACGGAATTGATTAATGCGCTGACCTAGCGCGAAATGCGTCTGCTGAATATATCAGTAAGTAGTGGTTATGTTGACAAGTTAATAAAAACAAGTGTAATTTCTATAAATACCTAACAATGTACAACAGAAAAACTTAAAATATATATATATTTTTTTAAAATTTTTTTATTCGTGGTTTGATACTTGTTGTTTTTGGATTCCATGATACAAAAGTTAAATAAAATCAGTTGAAATGGATAAAATCTGAAAACTTGAAAAAGTAGTTAGCTTTTTTGGTCAAAAGCGAAAGGTATGATAAATACAATTTATTTGAAGGTGACGGTACATACGATGATCTTGAAATTGTGGAAGAGGTTACACAACATTCAGAAGAATAAGTTGCAGAGGAGCAAAAGGAAGAAGAAGATAGAAGAGTAATGAATATAACTTCTCTTTTATGTCATATGAAATATTGCATACAAATATTAATGTTAAACGACGCTAGTAAATGATAAATACTTTCCAATATTTCGATGAAAAGAGTTCTACTAACAATGGACTTGTTACATCAAATTATTTGCGAAGCCTAAGTGAACCGATCCATGAAATAAATAGAACTAAAACAACTTCAAATCTTGTTTCCCACACTTTGAAAATATGTTGTAAAATTTCTAATTAGTGGTAGGTACCGATCGATGTAACAAACCCCATATTACCCTATCATTCACAACACCAGAAGAAAAAAAATTGATTCGTTATTTTATCTTACAGAAAACAAATGACTTATTTGATTAAATTGAAATTTTGACAACATATATCAGTACAGTTTTAACATGAATTACGTTTTTTTAATCTATCAATAAATAAGAAACTTACTCCATCATTTAATGTATATATTTGATCAATAAGATAAAAATTTATATTCTTCTTTAAACAATAAAAAAACACATTTGAGTCTAACATTTTGTGTTTGAATAGTATAAACATTCGTGAATAGACTCCAATAAATACCGGGATTGGGTACTTTTTACGAAATGAAAACATTATACATACTCTAAACAAAATAGAAAATACATAATTTAATAAAATAAAAGTATGAAGTAATATATTTTTAAAATTAAATTTGGATTTTAACAACCCAATGTGTCTTTTACGTCATTAAATATTAGCGTGACCGACTAGGGTTAAAATTAGGTTTCAAGTAAAATTTACAAATATCAAATTGTCCACATAAACATACAATAATTATATTTATTTGTCATGAATAAAAAAATATTGTTATTAAAATTAGTTTTTTGTTACAATAAACCCTCAAAAATAAACATTTTGAGAGAAATGTACAGGGGACAACGTCATTCCAATTATAATATGGGTATGACGTAATGATGACAGCATTTGTGTTGGAATTTGGTGGCGATTTTGCCAGTCGATCAAGATAAACCGGAGGAGCTTTTTAATTTATTTAAAAAATAAGCCATTTTTTACAAGTCATTACACTAAACTACTGGTGAAAAACAAGTCCTTTAGATTTCTATCTGTTTGGACCATGTGATATAATGTAAAATACCCAGACAGCCAAGTCCATGTTTATGCACGTCAACACAGTTATGAAACGTCTAAGAACGACTATCTACAGTTTTGGTTTTTTAATCTCCTTACTAATTTAATCTCCGATGCAATCATTTACCGTATCTTAAAAACTTACTTATTTTTTAAAAATAATGAGTTATTGTTTTTTTCCTTCAACTCGGTACACCTTTTTGTAGGTACACCATCGGCTTTCGAATTGAGCTGACTTGATCCATTAGTGACTGAACGTTTTGCTCGCGAGTCTCTAATGTAGCGATGATGACAGAAGTATACCTTAAATTAAATCCTCTGCCTCAAACGCGTTGCTTTATACACTTAAATTCCTCCACTACTCATAAAGGACAGGTCAAATTTCTTTCCATACAGAAACATAATTTTTTTCATCTATCTTTAATCTTTGAAGCCTTTTAGCCATATTATAGGCTGCTAGTTCTTACTCAACCATTCAGTCTCCTCTTGACCATTTTATTCAAGCGGTTTACTCAAACGGAATGTTTTTAAACTTATAGATAGCATTTGTCTGTGAAACTAGAATCATCCGTTCCTTTATGATTAAACCCCTTAAGCCAACCTTTATTACATTAAAACTTTAGTACGCAAAAGAATCGATCTATTTATTAACAATACTAGAGGTACTTGGTTATGGTCGTTGTAAAAGGTTCGGACGTTGACTTCGATAATCCCGGATCTAGAGTCCCCCTTTTTATGTCTTATTCTCAACGTCACGGTTCACACATCGACGATGTTTCTTCTTCCTTTTCCGATATTATAGCTTTAACTTTCTTGTTACTTCAACACGAGTGTCGATATCTATTAGAAGCAACAAGTTAAGGTTAATTCTATCTCTAGCTGTGTGAGGTTATAGATGCTGTATCCTACGTACCCAAATTTATGAGTATTTTTAATTGAATTTTCCGAATAATAAAGCACATAGCTTCTATTCGTTTCCTCAGATAAAAGTTACTTTTATCCTATTACAAAAAAGTCTCTCGGTTTTGGTATTAACTTTTCTCCGTTTCTTTTGTAATCCGTGAAACGCAAATATTGTTTCTCGTATATCTTTAGAGTGTAAACTTGGATATATTTACTACCAATATTAAGCTCGCCTTCCTGCCGCGTTATTAAGAAGAAAGATGTTTAACGAATACATTTGTGGCAACTTCTTCACATTTCGTATTTGTTAAGGTGAAACGAACAAAGATGCAATATGCCAAGAATTTATTTTTCCTTCACACTTTATCAACTGATACCGCAGGAAGACGCTAACACACATGTCAAAGACCTCTTCGCCTTTTTCTAAGCCATCTGGTTGATTTACCTTTTGTGATCGTTTTAGACGGATCCTGAAGACAACCTTTATTTTCCAGTAATTCCTAAAGGACTTGTTTTTATTAGCACACGTCGTACACTTTATTACCAATCGCTTCCTTTTATGATATCAGTTCCTTCCTTATCTCCTGTCGGTTTTCGAAGAGAGACCATTCTGCTATTTTCAAACACTTTATAGCGTTTAAAGTGTTTTAATAAACTGATCTTTTTAAAAGAAAGACTGATCGAGATTAGGTATTTAGTATGGAGGCGTCCTCTTTCCTTGTGAACGGTTTCCTGTCTCGCCCAACGTTGCCAAACGTATTTGACCCTGCGGTATCCACGTTTTTACTTTTATACTATGAACTCCTTTTTTGTTTGTTCGGGAAGAACATCTCCTTAATAATCAAAAAGATACTAATAATGGTATGCCGGGTAACTCAACAAATTAATGTCCTTCTGTCCCATGACTTTTTAAGCGGTTGTAAGAGTATAAAAACATACTCTATTCTTTATATTCAACCAGTTGCTTATTAGTCAACAACGTTAAAACAGGAACTGTCCCTATAGCATGAATTGTGTACAGCTTTCAAAATATTCGTTTTAAAAGAAATGTTTCACAAATAAAATTGATAGTGTCTGTCTAAACTAGATCCAAGATAACATTGGTATGAGATTTATTAGAACAAAGCCTTAAGAGGTGGCTTTGAGGCAAATAGTGTTCGCAGCTCAAATTAAGAAAACAAAACTTTCCAAATACGTTTGCACTTCAAGTTAGGAAATAAATTAAAATTATAATAAATAAATAACAATTGTGTAGTGTGAGTGCAAACCTCGTGCATAAGCCACAGTTTAAACATCGTTTGGTAATAATATTTTTAACTTACAATAGTCTAAAATTGCAAAACCCTAATCATACAAAAATAGGTCAAGTACCTTTTTAACATTGTTTATTTTGTAAACAGAATTTCTCCAACTCCCGCCACATTTAAAAGCAGAATTACCAGGGCACTCAACTTTACAGTCACTTTCTTCCTTTTTCAAATTGGATGCAACTTCATCGCCACAGAAACAATAGGTTCTGTTTAAAATAAAAACAAAATAAAATGTTTTAGTCAATTCCGCACTTAAGTTAACAAACACAAATTTTATTCAACTTACTTTTTATTTTGTAATTACAAATAATATAAATACATATGCAAAAATCAGAATAATTAAAGTGGCAAAATAGAAATTTCTTTGCATATTTCCCTTGTATAATTTGTGTTGCACTATTATTTGAGTTTGTTACTACTTACCTTCTTTCCCTTTTTTCGTCGCTTGAATTGTGTTGTAGTTTCTTTTCGATTTTCCTTCGCATTGTCCGCTGGTGAAGCAAGATGCGAAACCGTTAATCCAGTTTGTTTGTTAATTTGATTATTTCCATTCATTTTTAATCCTAGAACATTATTTATAATATTGTTTAGTAAAACGGCAACAATTTAAGTTTGTACAATGGAAATGAAGATATTCAGTTCGAATTCGTCAAAGACCCGCCCACATATTTTATTAATTTAATAAAATAAATAAATAAATTTAATTTAATTTATTAAATATTTTGAAAAGCAGTATTAAAATTAATTTTCATCGCCTATTGTGTTTAAAAAAAACTATTTGAACTTGATTGGTTTAATAAAAACATATTTCATTAACGACTAAAAATTTGAACACTATATATATATATATATATATATATATATATATATATATATATATATATATATATGGAGGGTGTGAGATATTAGACGATATTACAAATATAATGCACTCTAGCCTCAGTAAAAATATTTAGCAACAAAAGTCAAAATGAATCAGATCTACTGATTTTTTAGGTTGGAAATACAAGAAAACCATTCAAACATCACAATAATCCGAAATAATTTTACATTGTTTCAACAAAATTAACCTTTAACAGACACACTTAAAAATCCGTAACACAACAGACACACTGGGGTCTGATGAACCCCATTTTGTAGTTAAAATATATATATATAGAAAATAATTTTTCCCCTTTTCTCGGTATCGTTGCTAACTTCAGTCATTTTTGAATAGTTTATGATCAAACCTCCAAGGAATATATCTGTATTCCCTCATAATAACTCAAATATCCTGAAAATGGTGTAAAACAGGTACGAAAAAACACGTTTTGTGAAAAACTTAAAATAACCCTTTTTTATTTCTCATATTTCTAAATTTTAAATGTTAACTAATTCCATAGTGTATATACTACAAAATAATCCATCATGTTTTGAAACAAAATCAAACTCTTATCTTACGTGAAAACTTGAAATGGAGGTATTTTTTTCCTAATGTCTTGAAAAAATAAATGGACAATCATGTTTTATGGCACAAAATCTGGAATTTTACTCAATTCAGCTGAAACATACAAAGGCACGATGCTCCTCATACATTGGGCGTCTGCAAGTAGAACATACATTTTTAGTTTTTCCGTCCTTGGACCGAAATGGACATCTGCCTCGAAAACTAACAAGCGGTTCATCGATTGTGCAAAGGTAGAAGGGAGAATAAAATTCCTTGCAATTGTTGACAAACCTATCCCAGATAATACGAATGGGAGCCAGTTTGTCGTTCTCTCTTCTCTCAGCTTTAGTATTTTTGTCATCAAAACGAATAGGTACATGTTGCCAAAAATTTAAATCTATTTAGAGGCATAGTTCCTCGAAAAATAGAATTTCTTAGTTCATTTTACCACAGCTCCTCTAGGTTTCATGAGTTATTTTTTAGCACTCCTGCAAAGTAGAGTAGGCAAATGAACACTAAAAGTTCCTCTGGATTAGTGTTGAAGTGATATGACTGTATTGCCCTACCTTGTTCTTCCATTTGACATTTTTTCCTAGAGATTTCTTCTCAAAAATATTTCTCTTAAAACTTGATAATCAAACAAAAACATCCAAAATTCAGTAGGGCTCTTTACTGATTTTGTTAATCCTTTAGCTCCCGGGAATTAAGTGACAAAGTTCCAAGCTGTTATTTCTTAAACATTTTTAGACATGTAGCATTTAAAATATAGATCCGTCTATAGTCATTGCTTCAGCAACATAATATAACTAGGTTTTACGTTTTTTTTTCTTTATTGATTGTGTCTTTGCTCAGACACTTCCAATCCCCTTTTAACCCAGTTGTTATACAAGCATAATGAGACAAAAACTATAACCACTTCCTATTGCCTTTTCTTAGCAAATTACCAATCATTTTAAACAAACATTGCTTAAACAGAAATACATACACACACACACTCATACACTGACACACACACACACACACACACACACACAGACACACACATACACACACACATACACACACAAACACACACAAACACACTCACACACATACACAAATACACACTCACAAATTCGTAATACACACACTCACACACACACACACACACACACAAACACTTACACTTACACACACACACACACACACACACACACACACACACACACACACACATACACATACACAGACACACACACACACACACACACACAAACACACACACACATACACACACACACACACACACTCACACACATAAACACTGCAACGGAACGCGCACAGCGCCAAAGCAGCGAACCCCGCCGTCTTGACACCGCCGCCTCCGTCCACCTCCGTATCAAGGTAAAAAGTTTGTAACGAGCCGTTCTCAGCCCGAATTAGGACACTGTGCATTGACCCTCCAAAATCTGCCAGGAAACTAGTCACTGGAGGTTCATTTATAAAACCTAACTTGCAGATACTTAACCCTTTGGGTATGTATTTCCCGGGGAATGAGTTAGATAATTAATTGAACAATAGGAATTAAAAAACTGAAAGCAGGAGAGCAATATTTTATAAGTTTCAAAATTGGGATATAAAATTCTACTACGACAACGCAGAAAGGACGTACTGGGAGTGAAAAACAAAGGTTTCGCATAAGGGACGCCATCGATAAAGGGGTCGGCGTGGGTAAAGCTTCCATTGTGGGACGAGGCTATTTCACGTCCAAAATTGCCAAACAATATTATAGAGGGATAAGACCAAGGAAATCTACCTGGACCACGAAGCGATTCTAAGTGTAAAAGTCAGATCTTAGCTTCTCTCTTTTTCAATTAAATGAAATTTTTATATTGAAAATGTTTTGGAAAACATTGGAATTTCATAAATTTAAAATTAAATAATTACTTTTTAAAGATGTAAAGATATCAAGCAATGACTTTGATTAATTCATAAACTTAATTCATAAAGGGGGTAGTGTTTAGTGAGTAGAAATACTCTATGATTCATCACGGTTACTGAGTTCTCGGATTGATAAAGAGTTACTTAAACTTTCTCTATGGAGCACTTTTTTTCCATCAAGGCGAACAAGTTGACGCTTTAATAAAGAGTTACCTAAACCTTCTCTATGGAACATTTTGTTTTCCTTCAAGGCGACCAAATTGACGCCTTCATAAACCTCTTCTATGGAACACTCTGTGGTTTATCACGGTAACTGGGAACTCGGACTTAGAAAGTGTTACGTAACCTTCTCTATGGAACACTTTTGTTTTCAATCAAGTTCACGCCTTCATACAAAGTTACTTAAACCTTCTCTATGGAACACTTTGTTTTTCAACAAAGCGACTAACTTGATGCCTTCACAAAGTGATACTTATACCTTCTCTATGGACCACTTTGTCTTCAATCAAGGCGACCAAGTTCACGCCTTCATACAGTGTTCCGTAAACCTCCTCTATGGAACAGTCTGTGGTTCATTATGTTTACTGAATTCTCGGATTTATATAGTATTACCTAAACCTTGTCTAAGGAACACTTTGTTTTCCATCAAGTTGACTAAATTAACGCCTTCATACAGTGTTCCGTAAACCTCCTCTATGGAACACTCCGTGTTTCATCACGGTTACTGAGTTTACGGATTCATAAAGAGTTACATAATCCTTCTCTATGGAACACTTTGTTTTTCAACAAGGCGACTAAGTTGACGCCCTCATAAAGTGAGACTTATACCTTCTCTATGGACAACTTTGTCTTCAATCAAGGCGACCAAGTTCACGCCTTCATAAAGTGTTCCGTAAACCTCGTCCATGGAAGACTCTGTGGTTCATCACGTTTACTGAATTCTCGGATTTTGAAAGTATTACCTAAACCTTCTCTAAGAAACACTTTGTTTTCCATCAAGGCGACTAAGTTAACGCCTTCAAAAGGGGTTACGTAAACCTCCTGTATCACAAAGTGTTACGTAAACCTTCACTATTGAACACTTTGTGATTTATCACGGTTACCACATTTACTATTTGTAAATGTAGTTCTCTTCTCATATTGATATCCTATTAGTTTTGTTTTATTTTGGACAAATTATTATGATGTGTTTTATGTTTACAGTAGTTAGTGACCCCACTTTGGGACAAAAAGTGGTGGGGGAAGTAGGCCTATGACGTACTAACCTAAGCTAGCTAAATTGCATCTAACCTAACCTACTCCTAGGTGTGGGGGTGATCTCAGCTACGTTCAGGACCTTCCCCGGGGGTAGCTCCGGGGGTAGATTCGGGGTTGGGGGTAGTCATGATTTGCATCGGCTACTATATGTTAACCATTAGCCTAGCTATGTATCAGATACTATGTGATAACCATTAGACAAACTTTGCAATGGATACTATGTGTTAGTTTGTATTCAACCTACTCAACGGATACTTTGTGTTAAACCATAGTCAAGCTATGCATTGGATACTATTTGTTAAACCATACTCAAGATATGCGTTGGATATTATGTGTTAACGATTAGTAGGGCTACACATCGGCTACTATGTGTTAACCATTAGCCTGGCTATGCACTTTATATTATGTGTTACCTTGTAGTCGTTCTACTCATCGGCTACTATGTGTTAAACCCTAGTCACGCTATTTATTGGATATTATTTGTTAACTTGTATTCAAATTTCTCATCGGATACGATGTGTTAAACCCTAGTCAAGTTATGCATCGGATAGTATGTGTTAGTCCTAGTCAGGCTATGCATCGGATATTATGTGTTAACCCTTAGTCACGCTAACCATTAGTTAACCATTAGCCCAGCTATGCATCGGATACTATATGTTGGTCATTAGCCAGGCTATGCATTGGATGTGTCAACCACTAGTCAAGGTACACATCGGATATTATGTGTTAACCATTAGTCAAGCTACACATCGGATATTGTGTGTTAACCATTAGTCAAGCTACACATCGGATATTATGTGTTAAACATTAGTCAAGCTACACATCGGATATTATGTGTTAACCCATAGTCAATCTAACCATTAGTTAACCATTAGCCTAGCTATGCAGCGGGTACTTCATGATGAACATTAGCCTGGCTATGCACTGGAGATTATGTGTTGGGCCATAGTCAAGCTACTTATCTGATACTATATGTTAACCCATCGTCAGGCTATGCATCGGATACTATGTGTTAATGATTAGTCTAGCTATGTATCAGGTAATATGTGGTAATTTGTGGGCGACTTGTAGTCAGGCTACTCGTAGGATACTGTGTGATAACCATTAGCTAAACTAAGCATTGGATATAATGTGTTATATTATAATTTGTAGGCCCATGTAGGGAATCATATATGTCGGCTTAGCATAATATGTATGCAGGCTTTCACGCATGTTTGTTTAACACAGTATGTAGGCTATCATGTATGTAGGCTTAACATAGTATATACGCCTATGTATGATAGCATGCATGTTGGCTTAGCATAGTATTTATGTAAGTTTACACGCATTATTTGTTTAACAGCGTATATATGGCTATTTAGAGTATATTGCATGCAGGCGTAACATAGTATATATGCCTATATAGGTTAACATGACTGTTGGCTTAGCACTGTATGTATATAGGTTGCGTGACTTTTTTTAATTATATTGTAATATTTGTTGGCCGTCATCTATGTGGGCGTGATAGGTTATGCATTGGTAGCCGCCTTTACACAGCTATGGTGGTATGCATTGTTAGCTATACCATATAGTACTTCCCATATGAACTATACGGTTGCCTGCCTGATAGACGAGGTTTAAATGTGTGTCAGGCTCAGATCATAAAGGTTTTGGCCAGTGGTTTACCGACATAGCTGGCTCATGTAGGGATTCATGTATGTCGGCTTAGCATAGTATGTATGTAGGCTTACACGCATGTTGGTTTAACACAGTATATGGGCTATCATGCATGTTGGTTTAACATGGTATATAAGCCTGCACGTCTTACTGCGACCGTATGCGTTGTGTTACGTAGGCCTACCGAGCCCCTGCAATGTGGTTGGTCGATTCCCCGCATAGCTTGTTGTCTATTTGAAATTACCGTATTTGTTGGTGGATTGCAATGAGTGTAAATTGGTCGGTTAAACTTAGCGTAAGACAGTGTTTCATTGTTGTTTAGTTGAAACCTTGGTCATTTGATCTAACTTATCATTTTTTGATGCTTTCATATATTATTAAAAACTACCCCCCCCACTTAAAGCCTTTCTCTAGTGTGAATTTACCTAAGACCTTTCTCCAAGGTGCCTTTACTTAAAGCCTGACTCTAGTGTGAATTTACCTCAGCCCTTTCTCCAAGGTGGCTCTAACTAAGGGCTGGCTTAGGGATGGCTTTACCTAAGTCCATACTCCATGGAGGCTATACCTAAGGCCTAGCTCCTGGGTGGCTTTACCTCAGGCTCGACTCCAGTATGACTTTACCTAAGACCCGACTCCAAGGTAGCTTTACCTAAGGTCTGCCTCAGTGGTAGCTTTACCTAAGGCCTGGCTCCTAGGTGGCATTGCCTCAAGCACGACTTCAGGGTGACTTTACCTAACACCCGACTCCAAGGGAGCTTTACCTAAGAATTGTTGGAGGTATTTGTCTTAGTCGAGATGCTGTAATTGATATAGCAACATACCTGAACCTAAGGCCCGACTCTTGGGTAGCTTTACTTGAGGGTTGACTCCATGGTAGCTTTACCTAAGGCCAGATTCCAGGGTTACTTTACCTAAGGCATGGCTTGGGTTGGCTTTACCAAAGTCCACGCTCCAGGGATGCTATACCTGACGCTTGGGTGGCTCTACCTCATGCACGACTCCAGGGTGACTTTTACCTAAGACTCCGATCATATTTTGGCAATCTGAACACTACCCCAGGTGAACCCTCCCCCCACAGCTTGCCAAAATGGACTTTAAACATACCCCATATGGTTGTTTAGTCATTTGATCTAACCGATCAATGTTTGGCTATTTCATATATTATTAAAAACAACCCCCCCCCACCTAAAGCCTTACTCTAGTGTGAATTTACCTAAGGCCTTTCTCGAGGGCGGCTTTACTTAAGGACCGGCCTCGGATGGCTTTACCTGAGGCCATGCTCCAAAGTTAGCTTTACCTAAGGTCTGGCTCCTAGGTGACTTTACCTCGAGCACTACTGCAGGGTGACTTTACCTAAGGTCTGACACCAGGATTGCTTTACCTGAGGCCCTGCTCCATGTTGGGTTGCTATTTTTCGGTGGTTCTTAAAGTTGCAATTTACAGAAAAGTTGGCAATGTCCTCCCTGTTGACAATGATTTCTTGTCCATGCTTGATCGGGTGGGCTTTGAAGCTCTTACTTTCGTTATTCAGCCTGGAGATGAATTTGATTTTCTTTACGCACAAACAATCAAACCAGTTTATTTATCTGTTGTGCAAGAAAATACGATAAGAAAGAGATAGCGAGTAACACAGATGTTTGCTGGTTATAAATAGAAAAATGGTTATAGTGTTTTAGAATGATGTTCTGAAAAAATTTCGAGACTCGCTCTTCTACTGTTGTTGGGTTCACCTCGTCAATGCTGGATGAGATTCTAGCGAAACGTCGGAACTGCGAACTTATGGACTGCAGAATGAACGGATGTACTCCAGATAGTAACATTTCATCATATATATATATATATATATATATATATATATATATATATATGAAAATTTTCATTCCTGATGATGTTGGTACTGTTTGCCAACGAAAGGTTTTTGATATAAAATAATAAATATTCTTGTATTTGAATAACCTATGTTGTTTTAATATATATATATATATATATATATATATATATATATATATATATATATATCGTAATATGTTTTCTTGTGTATTAACAAAGAAATTCTTGTGTATTAATACCAGTAAATTCAATTATAATTCTGGTATTTGTATTTTGACTTAGTTCTTTATATATATATTGCAGATGTTTAATAAACGTTATAATTTCATACCGCTAAGTAGAATAAACGATAATCACAATTCATTTCACTATAGCCTACTTCTTCTAGTTTTGTATGTATAGGACTTCCAACTCGAGTTCTGATAATATATGCGCGAGCAATAGCTCATATACTGAAAAATGAATATTTTATAAGTGTATATTTTACACCATTTTTTACACTAGACTAATGAAATTTCACGTGTTAAAATGGTCTTGGTAAAGGTGTAACAGTATCACTCACTAATAATTACGTATCTAAGTAGAACCCCTAGTCTATACGTACTAGAGGAATATTATAGTTAGAGAAGGGTTGAAAAGAGCTGAAGGGTGTTTTTTTCAAAATGTCTCAATAGTTCAGAAGTATTATAGGTATAACAAATATGTTTATTACATTGGTGGTTTAATATAATAGTGCTAGTCAATAATGTTTGTTTTCCTAATTCATTTATAATTCGAATAAAAAACGTTTTAGAATCTCCAATTCTGCTTTATGTAGTAAACTGATTCGCTTATGGGAAAATATCAACTGACATCGAAATAGCTTATTGCTTAATTAAGCAAATATGGATAACAGAGCAAATAAATTACGTAATAGACCAATTGTTTTATGGGAAAGTTTTATTATTTTTAATTTTTCAAGAAGACTCTTTAACAATTAAAACAGTCGTAATTGTAATCGTAGACATATTTTGACACACTTTGCTTTCACATCAAATTACTACCTTTAAGTTTACATAAAGAGTATTATAAATAAATTCACTAACATATAGGCAACTTTGCTGAAGTCTTCAACTCAAATTTGGTTTCACTAAAGACTTTATGTTCGTATTTTTCATTATAATACATATGTTTTCTATATACTTTCACAGAATAACTTACCGTAGCTCATTATTTTACAGAATAAGGTATAAAACAAGAATCATTCTGCGTTTTACCTTAGTTTAGGTGTAAACTATCATCAAATAATAAAAGGTTTTTATTTGAGGTAAGCATATGTTTAGAAACAAACACTCGTCGTAGTAGCTTAATATTTGCGATAAATAAAATTTACTTACCCTTTTTCACCTCAAAGAGAAATACGTTATTTATTTCTTCCACGCCTTACGACACTAATTTATTCTTTTCGTATATTTGTAAGAGACCTTAGACGTCTTCTATTGAAACCATTTAGTCAATCCTTCTGTAATAATACGTTAACGCTATGTCTGAATTACTGACATCACTAGATAAGCCTTAAATAGGTTGATTTTTTTAAATCTTATATTAGTTGAACTATTTGATCATAGCTTATTTATTTTATTTATAAAGTTTTTTAGATGATATATTCAGATTCAGGAATGCGTGTAAGTTTCGGGAGTAAATATTCCACAGGCTACGTGTTTAAAAAGGCACATTTAAAACCATGCTGAGAGCTGAAAACTACCCCTGTCAGAGCCAATGTATAATATTTGGTTTTAAAAGATACAATCGTAGCATAAACAACACTCACTGGCTAAATAAAGGCTAGCGTGTAGGATTATGACGCACAAGGCCCGTGTAGCAACCAGTCTATAAACAGCACTTACTATCCGTATATTGAACAACAAAGGATAATTAGAGATTTTAATTCTAACTTCTAATGCTTTATCCTTTTCCATCAAAAACCTGTAAATTGATTCTAGCCTTTAAGTAACTTTATCTATAAACATTCTGTGACAGCTCTCCGTCACGCACATAATTTTGAACAAGCATCGCCGACCGAAGTCAGCCCTGTGCTAACACTTGCCAAAATCTGCCAGAGAACCATCTGAAATGCACTACATTTTGTTTGAATTTAGGGACCGAAAACCCTAAAAAGACTTGAGAATCGCATAGTTAATTTTCGGAGCCACATAATTCCCGCACTTAGGACAAGATGAAGGAACTTAACACTTTTAAAACATTTAAAAAGCGGAGTAAGTTGAAAATTCATCCAGCGTTGACGATACTGCGAGACTCAGTGACTACTTTCCCCTCGCTTCATCCCCACCCTCTACACACAATCACCATCACCTGTTGTCCCTTGTCCAATCAACTTAATTGTTGAAAAGTGACGTATATGGTTTGATCCTACCCCTTAAAATGGCCTAATCTCTATGTCACAATTTAGTACTAAATTTGGAGCTTCTAAATTTCAGTACCTAAATTTAAATCTGGTAATAATGTTTTTAATTTTTAATTTAGGCTATTCCCTTCACAATTATGATGTTCTTCATAATTTGTCTTTCTCCACATTTTCAAATGTCGGTGAACTTTCTACATGGATTTTGACTTTTGTTCTAATTTTCATTGTTGTTTACCTCCTTCAAATCAAAACCTCTCCATTTCAAAAATGGCTTTACATTACGAAGTTTTTTATGAAATAGCTGCTTATAGCACTGTATTTATATTTATATTTATGTTTATAATTGAAAGTTGAAATAATATATTTTTTAAATTTAAAATATCCCTTATAGGGATATTTAAATTATATAACCCCTATAGGGTTATAACCCTATAGGGATAATAACCCTTAAGGGTTACAATTACCCTTAAATTCTCAATTACAGCCCGTTACAATTCGTAGACCATGGTATGTCAACACATCAACCCTATTACACGCATGTTTTAATAAATATAAACTGACAAATTTTCAAAAACAAAGAAAGTCAGCCAGTCTCAATATTAAATTTAAACGCTGTCTCAAAACATAACAATCTCTTACTGTCCCACACAGACCAACGTCCTGCCTTGCAGATAGCCCATCTACATTTGAACCTAACCAAAAAAAAATGTTCTCATATTCCTACCCGGTACCATTGTCGGCGACAGGTGCTGCATGTCATCTCCTCCGTCTCTGACAGACTGGCGCATTCTTCGCTTACAGTTACAGAAGTATGAATCTCGCTTTAAGAGGATTCAATTTTATCATGAAACGCAATAAATATATCATTGTTCTACCTAATACTATATTACTTCAATATCCCTTCCAAAGAAAGAGCACACTATACATCCCCTATAAGGCTTTTTGTCCTCATATACGTCTTAATAGTTATGGAGCAAACCTGGACTATAACTCATCTTCCTTCTGAACCATCTCCCCGACATCCCCTCCATACACCCGTATGTCCTCTTTGATCCCGATATTCTTTAATAACTGTGTGAAAAAACCCGGAATACAACTGATCCTCTTTATTCAATCACCAAGTAGACTCTATAATTTCGCATTGCCAAAATGACTCATTATTGTAATGAGACATGAATTGATATCAACGGATTTTCCTCATACAGAAAGGACGATATGATTTGCTAAACATGATTTTAAAACTATACTTTTTTCAACACTATGCACTTTCTCTGCGAAGACTTTCAAGTGTAATCCTCGCGATATGGCTACATGCACAATGACGTATAATACTTGACATGAACCTTATAGTGTTTCACTCTGTATATAGGTACATTCACTTAGTAGTGTTTCATTCGGCACATAAATAAAAGCATTTGGTTTGGTAGCACTAGACTTGAAGTTGCATGCACCATGGTATTAACACTATATGCACTTTAAGGTATGGAAATTGGAATATACGAGCATTAAGAATTTGTTATAATATAATGTATAAAATGCACTAAATATGTGGTGTAACAATAGACATAATAGTGAATACATTTTATGATGTTAAGCGTAGCAGAGAGGTGCATGAACTATGCAGAAAAAAACGCAAAATGTAGGTGCATGTAGTTTGTGGTGTAATATTTTGCTTATAACAACATGCATCATGTAGTGTAACACTCAGTTTAAATGTGCATACAATTTTGTTGTTACACTTATGTTGTTGTTACACTTATGGAACACCACTCACTATATACACTTGCACTACGAATTGTAGTAACCGGTATATATATGTGATTACACACTTATATGTAAGACTCGGCATATAGAACACTAGGTTTATGCTCAGTAAATTTGTGCATGCAATTTATAGTGTAAAACTAAAGTTATAAGTGCATCACATTAAGGTGTAACACTTGGTATACAGGTGACAATATAGTATAACATATGGGTGCATGCACATACCGCGGAGTATCACACAGAGTATAAGTGCATGAAACCTGTAGTGCGACTGTCGGTTTTCTATGCTCTCACATTTTGTTATTACAATAGACATATAGGCTTATGGATATCATAGAATTCCAATTACTATATAGATACATGCACTTAGAGTTGTAACACTCGGTATATCTAAGGGATTACATTTATTTCTAACACATGGCATATAGATCACATAGTTTATACTCAGTAAATAATTGCATGAAGTTTGTGGTGTATGGGGCAGGATGTAAGTGCATCAATTTCAAGGGTTACTCAAGACATTTAGGTGAATGGATAATATGGTGATCACTTACTGCAAGGGTACAATCCGTTTCATGAGTATAATTTTGCATATAGGAGCATGGGTAAAGTAGGGTACACGTAGCATATTTTTGCATGTACGTTTCGATGTTATACTTGACATATAGGTCAATGGGCATCATAGTGTTCCATTCAGGGCTACAATTATCGTTACTGAATTCAACAACGTCGTTGTCGTTGCCCATGAAAGTTCATTTTAGGCCCGTCTCATAAGAGGTAGAAAAAGGTATACTACGGAGGAATAATTATTAGGAAGGAAGAAATAAATGTTTTGAAAGATCTAGAGCTTGATGAGTTCAACTTGGAATACAGATGTGGCAGTGGCTTTTCGAAGGTCAAAACATAAAGAAGACACGGCATTCAGACAAGCTATTCCAGTGAGCCAGCGCTTTCACAGTAAAGCTGAGTTTTTTGCTAATTGGTCATTCCTATAATTTAACAGGCTACTTACTGCAGATATCAAAGCAGGCAATATCGTACAGTGTTTCAGCGGTCTGTAAAACTCTTAGAGAAACCCTACAAGAATACGCTAGGCTAAGAAACAAACTTTTGGTTTGTCAATACCAAATGCAATCGTGATTTCATTAGGTTGTCATGCTTATTACTTCCCTTGTTTATACTTTGGATTTATAAGATCTCAAAGTAAATGACGGTCAGGGTGCATATCAACGATTGAAATTGATTCTTTATCACTACAATTCTAATTGTATAAAAAATTATAATTAAATAATCGAACCAAAGAAATAGCGAAAGAGACGTCCTTAAAGTAGTCTGAAGAAGACACTCTACAGAAACGTCCACACCGCAGTTGGCTTCAGTTAGTCGGTTCGGTTTCCTTTGACCCGGCTTGGCATGATATGATAATACCAGCGCCAAATTCATATTTTGTTCATTTCCATTAACTTTCCATACATTATTTTTTTTTTAAATAAAATTCTCTACAAGTTTTATTCGACGTTTTCCTTTGTTTATACGCAACCTAATGGAGTTATTATAATCCATTAAAGAATTGCGTTTTTTACCTAATCTTTTTCCCTTTACCACAATTTTTTCTTAAGTTATTGGAGATAGAGTTTTGGGACATGTTCATACAATTTGTCAGCACATTTTACATGAAACGCATCTAATTAACAAACTCAATTACGCCCTATTTGTTTGTGTGATTTAATTTCTCCGAAGCAGCTGAATACCCGGTGAAATCTTTGACTCTGTATAACTCGCCAACGAAGTATTAGTTGTCCCATGTTTATATAAAGTTTTTTTATTATTTTGTTCAGAGGAGTGAGCTTGTGCAGTATGGTAGATACCTTCTGAAACACCTGTATCGCCTACATACACACACACACACACACACACACACACACATACACACACACACACACACACACACACACACATATATATATATATATATATATATATATATATATATATATATATATATTAGTAGAGAGAGGAAGATATATCTAACCTCATGTAAAAACTCACGTAAGAACGTGCTGTGGTCATGTTGCGTAAGAAGGTTCTTCGTTGTATTGGGATCATACTTTACTTGAATGTAATTTTCCTTTAGCCTTACATCCAATATTGCAGATAATTGTGTATTATAAAAATTAAAGTATAAGCTAACATTTGGAAAAGCCATATATTTTCTATGGACGCTATGAAAACTAGTTGGTCTTGGATTTTTTTGAATAACTATAAACTAATACCCAAGATAATATGGCTAAATATTGGAAATATGCCTTATAATTAATTACTTGATTGTAATTTTCGTACTTACGAACATGAGCTAATATGATTGCTATAACTTTCAAAATACAAAATTTGTATGCTATGCGTGTCTTTATCTTCAGTGATGAATTTAATTTTGGATGAATTTTTAATTTATAGAAATATTTTAATAAACAAAAACAGAGGTGTAAATGGTTTTCTTTAACTACTAGGAGATTTATTAAAATAATTTATGTGTTTAATTATTTGTTAAAAAAGCTGTTTAATATATATGGGGCCTTTTAATTTGGATTGAAAAACCTAATGAATATATTATACAAAAAAAGTTCATGATTAACTAAAGCTGAAATATTTATCCACATGTCATGATATTGGTATTTGATTATGTATGAAATATATTTTGTCAAACAAAATTTATTTACAAATAATATTTTCAAAATATTTATTTAATATAAGTGTATATTTAGTTTACTCAGACAACATTTAAGTTTATAATATTTCCTTTTACTAAGAGAAATTAAATAAACAATAATTACACCTTCAAATTCCCGTGTTAATAGTGCAAATGCTTAAAGACCAGTAGCGTAGACTGAATTTATGGAAGTACCACCGCAGTATTTGTAATAATCGCCCGCACATTTCGAACTGCATTGTTCCTCTGCAACTTTGTTTTGTGTAGGCAGAGTCCGGGTTCCACAGAAACATCTAAATCTAAAACAAAAATGTAAATATTATTTTTTACCATAGTATATAATATGTTTCGTTTAAATCAATTGTTGTTACTCCTACGGGCCTTTCTACTTTTACCTTCAAACATTTTCTCTGCCTACTTCCGACCTAGTACCTCAGACTCTTTTATTTTTAACCACAACTTGTCCATAAGAAAGTAATTGTCTATTTCTCGATTTTGAACCCTGGTTTGAATCCTGTATCCGGAGGAACAGATCTCTAATAAGAACAAACTCCTAAATTTACAATGAAACCAATTATTGATCTATAAGGTTTTTAGACTTATATCAGGGCCACGGTTTCTGATAAAAAGATTATATTAGGGTCATACACTAGTGAAACTTTCTTTGAGTAACACAAATAATTACTAATTTAAAGATAACAATTTTTAAAAACAATTTGGTTAATATATATAAGTTTATTTTAAAGTACAGGTTTTTAACTTATATACATAATAATTATGTAACTGAATTTGATGAGTGTCTATATAATTGTTATCCTTGATGCATGTATAGTCAATTATTACCTATATACCCACTCACGATACGTGCATTGGTAACATGTTGACTGTCTACAAGCCTAACCTAGTTTTACACACATTCATTGCTTGGTATTTTTTAAAATATTTTGTTTTTCTATAGCTATACCATTTGCTAAGTTATTCTTATTTATATTACAGTATAATTATCAAAGCTATGCTCATGTCAAAATACAATTATTAAAATTATGTTTTCTTTCAAAATACTATTATTACAAACAGGTTTTATGTGAATTTACATTTATGAAATTGTCCACATTAAAACACAATTATTAAATTGTATGTGTCATGTAAAAAAATTACAATGATACAATTAGTCTTCCTGTTTCGATATAATGACCAACGTATTGTTCAAGGTAAAGCTCCCTCTAAAACCAATAATATACATAAAATATTATAAAGTAGATTCCTACATTAAGTACACACAGAACTTACATTAGGCTTCTTTTATTTTATTATTAGAACTAACATAAATCCATCTATATTTTGTTATATTATGTTAGAATTCATATATGTATGTACATACACATATGTTAGGATAAGAATATAATAGTAAAGAGAATAGAAAGCGAATTTCCTTGCAATTTTCCATTTCCTTTTCTTATGGTGTTGAACTATTATTTTCTTTGTTAACAATTATAGGATTTTTTGCACTGGCATTATGTTGTAGTTTCGTTTCACTCTCCTTCCGTGTTGTCTGTTTGTGAGGCAAGGTTCGACACCGTTAACCAACTTTGTTTGTTTATTTTATTGTTTCAATTAAATTTCAATCCTCAACCATTATATATGATATTGTGTGGTAACCATGGCAACAATTTAAGATGTACACTGAAGGTTTCGACAACAACCGAATGGGAGCAAAAGAAAATTTTATGTACATCTTTGAAAAATACACTTTTAGTTATGGGATAGTTTGCTTGGTGACAAAAACGCTAGACTTTGAGCATGGAGATACTTAGTTCGAATCCGATCTAACCCAAACATATGTTTTAATTATTGAATAAATAGTGGAAAAATAACCTGTATTCACATCAACTGTCATGCACTACATGTACAAAAAGATGTATTTTAAAGTGATTGGATGACATATCATCGTTAACATATTTTATTAACGGTTAAAATGGCAAATATATATATATATATATATATATATATATATATATATATATATATATATATATAAAGAACAAAAGTCAAAATACAATACAAGAATTACATTTGAATTTACAATTCAAAGCTTTTCGTTGGCTAACAGTACCAACATCATCAGGAATATTAAACAATTAATTGTTTAATATTCCTGATGATGTTGGTACTGTTATCCAACGAAAAGCTTTGAATTATAAATTCAAATATAATTCTTGTATTTGTATTTTGACTTTTGTTCTTTATTAATACACAAGAAAACATATTGCGATATTTATATATATATATATATATATATATATATATATATATATATATATATACAGTAAACTCCCGATTATCCGTGGAATAATGTGGCCCGGCAACGCCGGATAACGAATTACCCGGATAATCCGCTATGAACAAAGAATACGCAAAACGATCGATAATCGATTACTATACCATACGTTACACAAATAATGACCCCGGTTAATGCAATTCACAAATAATCTTCAGAATAAATACAGAAAATAATTTAAAATGTCTATGTATTTGACGGATTATAACATGTACATTTAAATGTCTAACTATTTACAATACGTACATAAGTATATATCAAAAGTAAGTATGTATGTCCATATGTAGTTTCCTTTACACATAATACTTTCACTTTTTAACAAAAAAATCTGTCACTTTCGTCTATTTTTTTGTGAGCATTGATTTAGCTTTAATGTGCGATCTAAGTTTCTTGAGAACCATTTTGTCGCACAGTGTCTACTTGTATCACGTGTTTCACAAAGTCATAAAGATCGATAATGTATATGACAGACATGGATAATGCATATGTCACGTCCTAGACTATTTATAGCCGAGATTAGCTGACATTTGTTTACAATCTTATGATACACATTAGGTTTTTGGGCGTCCAAGCATTTTGTCATTGTCTCTTATATACAGTAGTCTGCTCGCCCCTTTCATTTTGCTGGCCTGCGTCGGGATGCTTCCCTTTCAATGTAAAAATTAGTACGTACATATTTACATATCTATTCCTTTCATCTTAACTTCTATTAAGCCTTATATACATTTACGTCGTAATTCACAGTTTGGAAATTTAAACACATGAATCTGATTGAAATAAAAATTGGATATTTGTAAAACAATGGCAGACCCCGGATAATCCGCAAACCGGTTAATCCGCCCACGGATAATCGGCAGTTTACTGTATATATATATATATATATATATATATATATATATATATATATATATATATATATATATAAACATAGGTTATTAAAATATAAGAATATTTATTAATTTATATTCTAAGTTTTTTGTTCATAACCTGTACTAACATCATCAGGAATGAATTATACAATTTTATTGTATAATTCATTCCTGATTATGTTAGAACTGTTTATCAACGAAAAGCTATGAATATAAATTAATAAATACTCTTGTATTTGAATAACCTATGTTGTTTGAGATTATTAACAGGGAAAACATATATATATGTATATATATATATATATATATATATATATATATATATATATATATATATATATATATATATATATATATATATATAGATAGATAGATAGATAGATAGAAAGATATGAGTGTGAGTTAATTGAAGTAAGTGAATATAATATACAAGAAACAAAACCCTATTCATTAACAAAGTGTTTATTCATTATTTATTTATAGAGCCATATTTAAATTTAGTCTCTGAAATAATTATTTACTTTCCTAAGTGACTTTTAGAATGTGAAAGATTGTATCGAAATCCAATTTTGAATAATAATACTCTTTTAGCCTAATAGGAATATCTCTTATGTTCGAATACATATTCGTATGTTCGATTAATATCGTTTCGAAATAAAGTTATGATTTAAAAGAATTAAGAGTTTATACAAACCGGTGATACATTTATGTTGAATTTTATCCAGCCTTGGCCAAATACATTTCTTCAATATCTGCAGTAAACTGTATTGGATTTCGTAAAATTGTAGTTTATCATCTCACTCTTTCTTCTTTGAATAAATGTCGTTAAGCGCGTTAAGTTAATATTTTGAGTCAATTTTCGAAAAGCACATATTTGATATCTTGTAATATTTTGTGGAATTTGACGTCTTATGTTTTAAAAGTTGTTAAACGACTATGTGAGTCGAAACTGTTTATTTCGAATAAGTAAACCGATGGACTAAGCACTGTTTAACACTCCAGTTACATTCCGCCTAAAAGTTTCCCTTTTATTCCACATTAAATGACTTATCACAGGAACAAGAAAAATCGTCTATCTACTTCAAAGGCTTTGAAGTCCCTAAACTAAAATTACGATAAATATATAGTAGTGCCGGTGTAACAAGTCCTTTGCTTCTTCAGCAATCACTTTGACGATTCAAAATAGCTTTTTCATAGCGACAAGTTTCCTTATAAACCTCTCAAAACACTACTTCGTTATTAGTACACTTCACTCACAAAACTCTGTTTATTTCTTTGTACTCCCTCAAATATCTCAATACGTTTCAGTTTATTCTTGTTATCTCGACGTTTTATAACAGCGACCAATTTTACAAAATGTATTTATTTAATTTTTCGGATTTGTTCTGCGTATTTTCCCGTCCGTATTTTCTTTATCTCATCTTTAAGTTCTCGTCGCTCAATGCTAGTAGCGCTTTCGTTATGTTTGGATTGCATTTAAAAACCTTTTCCTCGGATGGATACACATTGAATGTGACAATATCTATTGTTTTAAAACTTGTTGTAAGGCTATGAGTTTTTCAACCGTTTGACTCTCAGATTCTATGACTTCAGGATCTATCACTCTCTTTTACTTCTACTTACAAATCTAGAATATCTTAACAAATTTTACTAATCCAAATCCTTCTATAAATTTAAATTTTACTTGATCTTATTGTCCAGTGTTTTTCGTTTCTAACCTGGGATATTCTATTTTGTTAAAATTTTATAATTATAACTAAATATGGCTAATGAGCTCTTTCTATTACTAGTTTTGCGACGGTAAACCTGGTTGTTGTACAACTTATAAATGGAGAGATTTATAAACAGAAAATAATTTACACCTGGAACAGAGGAATTGACGAACATTTTACGAACAATTTGACCCATAATATTTTTACTACGCACTCCCATTGAAAGGGAGTTCTAAATGATACGTCTCAAGACAAAAAAATTGGCAGTCCTATTACAACTAATAGACCGTATATATATTGTTTATATTTAAATATTCTATAATTTAGCTATTGGATTACAGATTTTAAATGTTTTACGGAATGAAACTTTCTAGAGTTTTATAACATAAGGATAGAGATTGAGCACAAAACAATGCATTATTAACGTTTCTAATTTTCATTCTAGGTATCAAGATAAAGCAAAATGTACACGCTGGTTTACACGAAGGTTACACAAGAAAAAACATAATAACAATAACATTTAATATAATTTAACGATATAACCTGACAGTTAATCTAGGTTTGTAAAACCTAATAATATTTAGGACCAATATTTATCAGAGTTGGCACATAGTAAACCATTATGAACCGATTTGTTTACCATGAACTGGTTTCTATAGATTGAACAATTATGCAAGGCTAACAAAGAGCGACTGCTTAAAATTTATAAATAAAAGTTATGTAATACGTATTAATACAATAAGTCTCAATACTCACGATGAGAACTCTGGCAAAGATTTACTACATTTTTGTAGTACAATTTTGATATAAAATATTTTGCACTGTAAATTTCACAAATCTTCTAATTACTCACCTAGACTCTAGTCCTGCATATGCTGATCCCTTCTCCTTACAATATTCAGTACACTGGAATGGGAGAAGGCGGTCGAAAAATTTGTAATAATCATTCAATAAGCGAGATCCGCTGGTATCGTTATAGCAGCCCACGTAGGTAAATGCTAAAAGCATGTTAGAATTTGTAAGAAAGGCATTTATTTATTTTCAGATAGTCTTCTAACTCTATTTTAAAGTATCAAAATATGATTCATATATTTAATTGTGTGATTGAAACATTTGTTTTGTAAATTGGACGCAGGAAATGTAAGTTGAATTTGTATATTGTTAAAGAATTATTATTTAATGTATGGCGTTTCACAATGTATTATACTATTTTTATAGTTACACAACACATTGTGTGTATGTGTGTGTGTTGCAACGTCCCCCCCACCTTCCTCTGCCGCTACTCTTTGCTGTTTGTTATATCCTTTCTTGCAGAATACCAAAATTTTATTGTTTACAAGAGAACTTATTCATAAACAACCAAAAATCTGCCTATCACCCTGCTTGTAAAACCGTGCTAAACTCCCTGAGTTAAGTGTATGTTTCCCGCTCGTAGGGCCAAGCCCACAACAAGCCTATTCCCGCTGACTACTATTTAAAATACGTATAAACTCTCCCAAATTAGTTTATCAATTGTGTATGGTCTAGGTATAGTCACACATGTCATTTTAATAGTCAGCTGGAAAGAAACACATATAAAATAATTCACAAAATAATCACAGAGTCTTACCACCTGATGATGATCTGCAGAGACAGCAAGGGAGCGTGCAAAAAATGATTGTGTTTAAAATTACCTATTTTAAAAGGCTCCTGTGTCCTTTTAAACACAATCTGCCAGTAGATAAATCTCTGGACTTTTATTAAAAAAAAACAACTAATCTTTAGACTAGCTCGTGAAGTTAGTAGAGAGAAACTCTTTAAAAACATTAGGCTTTATCTATTATCATTTAATGAAATTTAATTAAATTTGTTTACTGATTTAATAATCATTTTCATATTAGTTGGAAAAAGCTAAACAGTTTTTATTAATTATTCGACACAGAATGAAATGCAAATACTGTTGATTTTTATAACATATTTAATTCTATTTATTTAAATAAAAAAGAAAATTTATCCTTTTAAATACAACACAATTATATTAACAAAACAATTCAATAAGTAACTTATTGTTTCTTATGCTTTAAAAACTTATAATTTGCATATAGATTGATTACATTGACATAAACATAAAATTATTTTCCAAATTACACATAATAAAATTTATCTCCTATATTGAATTGGTAAATTCGTATTTTATGACATTTAATTTTTAAATTTATAATATTCGAAAAATTCTTATTTCCTTTAAATAAATGGTTTATGGCCAAAAACCCTTTGTAAGTTTAATATTCATTATTTTAAATATTTTGATCACATAAATTCATTTTATTTAGCATACAATTTATTAAAATTCTATAAAGAGTGAAGTCATTGTTTTAGCTTGCAGATTTGTTTGACTTTAATAAAATTAACTAACTAAATTTGACGTGACTGGTATCGAATAAAGAAAATGACTTGCCAAAGATGTTCCTGCCGGTCCTTGGAGTCCCTCGTCTGGATTCCCTGGTCCTTGGACATCGGAAGTCGCCATCCCTGGTTCATCGGTGGTGGTTTCCCTCTATTCCAGCGTCCTGGAGGCTGAGTCTGGAGCCTTCATCCTTTGGTAGTCCTGGATGTCGAAAGCGCTGAGGTTTTGGTCCATCTGGCCTGGTGACGGTCCTACTCGCGGTCCAGCATAGCGTTCCGCGGCACCTCGTGTAAAAAATTTATTTCAGACTGTCTCTAAAGTCTTAGAGACCTAGTATATATAGCGGTGAATTTAACCTACCTCACCCCGCCTGCAATGCTTGCTATCTCTCGATTTATTCCTTGTACAGGCAAGTCGGGCAACGAATCTGTTTTAGCTTGCAGAGTTTGATTATTATTTTTGGAACACTGAAAAATTTCTATTTTATTTAAACTGCTGTAACTTTTTTGTTTCTTAAGTTTTTTGAATTTTGTTTTCTCTAATGTTCATTCTGGCTTATTCTGGTTCTTTTAAAATGTCGATGAAAGTTCTACGTGGTTTGGTTCTAAAGATAGCTTTTTTAAGCACTTAGAAAATTTTCGCTTCACTTCCGATGCTCAAATTTAGTTAGTTATTACAAATTTATTTTATAACATTTTTTAATTTAGCTTAACTATTCTATTTAAGGTTTTATTTAATTTTTCACTCTTTATTATTTGTATAACTCCCTACTTGATTAATTTAAAAACAACTTTATTTCTTAAAAACAGGAAATTATTTATTTCCTATTTGCCACGGTATCTTAGACCTTTGCAAGTTCCCCGCTAAAGAGGTCAAAAATGTTTTTACTTTATTAAAATATTTTTTACCAATTCCTTATCTTACTCCTACTTAAACTATCTTATTCTATTACAAAAATTTCCTTATTATTACTCTCTTGTCTCTTGAGACGTTTTCACCCTGAAACACTTCAAACACAAGTCATTAGCAATTTATTAGTCACTTCGGTCTACACTAAATTATATTTCGTCAATTGACACATTGTTCACCACACTAATGGCTGTCATTTCCTTTATCTATTTACCACGTCAATTTCATTTATATTAGTTATGGCTTTAAAAACAATGACTTCAAACCAAGCCTACTTGCAATTAAAAACCTAACTAATTCTATCATTTTATATTTGAAACATATTCCTTTTATATCTTAAGTATTACGTGTTATTGTGTCAGCTGTGGAAGTACAGTTTATCTAGATTAGTTTGTTTGTTTTCCGATAGAATCCCTTGTCGTACCGGCTAACTGTTACGTGAATTCCACATTCCATTTTATCTGACAAGGTCAATGAGCTGGCTTGTAAACATCCTATCAAGATACACAATAATTCTACTTATCATGTTAAAACGTAACGAACCTTGCCTTCAAATTCTCTAGTTTTAGATTGTACGGTTTATAAAACTGGCTTGTGTCCTGATTATCTAAGTCCAACTGATAAGTCTCCGTTGCTTCTGCTTTTAATGCTAAGTTCTTATTGTTACGACCTTGATCGTCAGTACACAAGTTTTCTTGTTTTATATTGCAAGGTCTGACCGCGTATTTGTTGCACAATTTATTAAAGTTCGCCTGCTATCTCCCTGATTGTTTCTTGATTTAACCGGCTTGTTTGATCTAAGCAGTGGAGGTAGCTAGCCAATGTTTGCTCAATACACACAGACTTCCTGAATAATACTTTGTAATGTTGGTTCAGTTATAAACTAGTTTGTTTGACATTTTAACATTCGTCTTTACAATGGTCCCTTTACAGATAAGTAGCTAATTTTAAAGTCTAGATTTAGCCTTATTCAACTCCTGCTTATTCTTGTTTTTACTTTAAATCAGCTTGTTAATCATTCTGACAATTTTATTCCTGCCTAATTTCGCTTATCGCTCGCGTACTGGTTCTATTATTGAAGCAATATTCTAATTTGGCATTTCTGGTTCATGATAAGTGTAAAGTTCACATTTTAGAATTCCTTTACGCGTCATAAAACCTTTTAATGTCTTTAATATCATATACAATTTTACAGAATACATTATGAGATATTTTATAATTGTTAAAACAGTTAATTTGATTAATTACTTGTAACAAATCAGGTTATTGTTCCTGATTTTGCTTCTTATCCCTTAAACATTTTCCGTTAAACTATTTTGGAATTTCCGTAGGACATTCTATTAACTTTGTCCTGCTTTAAATACACTCTGGTACGTCCGGCTTATTTTGTTGCAAGGAATGTTTTATAAAATCGTTCCCCGCCCGTCCACCGGATATTTCATTGTGCAGCCGTGTTTACAAACACTAGTGCCTAATCTTGAGCTCTTGTTTACATTTGTTCGACTTGCTGGGTCTTTCATTCAAAACATCTGAATACTTTATTATTAATTGTTGTAACCTAGACAATTCTTGTTTATTTAAAGTACAGCGGTTATTATTGGTACTGCCTATCTTAATAGCATTTAGTTTAAAATATTTTTTACTCGTTCTGTAATTTTTTACGGCGCTTTGCGTTACGCCATTGTGCATAACACCTGTATTTTATTTTTGTTTTTAATTTATTGTTAGTTGGTTTATTTTGGTAATTTTGATACTGCTGAGATTTACTTTTAAATTTATTTTTAGCGAACAATTTGGACTTCGTTTTCAAGCAAGATTGATTAGAATTAAACTGCTTCGGAATTCTTGTTAAGTCTAACTGATTAGTCCCCCGACAATTAGGTCTTTCCCTAACTTGTTGGAATTTTATTTGTTTCGGCTTGTAGCCATTTTTATTTAATTCGTCGAATCCTCCCTCGTCATTATTTTATTTGTTTGTTGTAGGTTAGGTTAACCCATTTTTTGCTTTGTTTAATCCCGTTAGCTTACTTGATTCCGTTCTTTCACAGTTCAATAATTCACTCTTCCTTGAATTTTCGCACAATTTGTTATTTAAATTTTTGGTAATCTCGTTCGTATCTTTATTCGTTGACAATTGTTTTAATTTTATTTTTTGTTCCCCGCTTGTATCGGTGGAACATATTACATTTTTAGTTATATTTTTGTTTGGTATTTGTTTACTTTTTAGTTTGTTACCATCTAACTTGCACAAGGACCCATCTTCCTGATCCTTGCCCGTGAACAGCCCCGTCTGCTCGCTATTCACTATCGGGCCCTCCAATATCGGCTCTTTAGGTGTTAATTTGCCGTCGTTAATTGACCCGCCTATACTAGGCGAACTTATTATATTTATTTCCTGTTCCCCGCTTGTAACGTCGGAACATATTACATCTTTGTTAATATTTTTGTTTATTATTTTATTAATTTTATTACATCCTATCTCTTGTCTTATGTCATCTTTATTATTATTCGATACAAGAAACTCCTGGTGCAGCAGATATCCATCAATCTCATACGTTATAAACGATCTCTCCATGTTTATCCGGCCTTTTAACGCACACAAAGTATTTGCTCCCAAGATGAGGTCAACCCGTAGATTGTCCACAATCAAGAAAACAAATTCCTTTGTGTGTCCGTTTAATGTTAGAGGTAGCATCGTTTGTAATTTGACTCGTTTACAGGTTGACCCTAATGCTGTGACTATCGCTACGTTAGCTATAGGTAGCTCATAGAATAAATTCCCGTTTTGTTTTAGGGCTATGTATTTTTCTGTTTTAATCACAGACATTTGGGCACCTGTATCAACTTGGGCAATTAACTTATGGTCTTTAATTTCGCACTCTATCACTGGACACTGGTCTACATTCTCCAGTTTTATAACCGAGTCAATTCCTTCCTCTAACAAATCGTCCCTAATAGACATGGAAAAACCGCCTAGGCTGATCTTATTATGATGGTAAACCAGCTTTTCCTTCGGTCTCTCACTCTGTATTATTTTTGACTTCTTATTGCTTCGGATCTCTAACCTGGTTAACGTATCTCCCTGATTGTTGCCAGAGATCCTTATATTTAGTTTTTTGGCTTCTGGTCGCTTGGTCCGGGGATAGGCGATTTAGGATGAGGGTTTTTAGGATACCTGGTATCTTGGTATTTTGCGGTATCACCATGGGACCTTGGGTTAGGATTAGGTTGTTGGTTTGGAGCAACCTGCCTCTGTTGACTTCTTTGAGCGTTCCCATTACCATTTCCATTGTCAGTAACGCTGTCTAGCTGTTGTAGGAAAACTATCGCTTGTTTGATATTACTTGTGGGGTTCCCCACACTAGCTAGCTGAACGTTACTCCCAAAATGTTTCATCAACATAAAAATTAGATGGTTCTCTGGGATTATCGGGTCTAAGTTTTTCGCCCTGTTTACCATCATAATAAAATACTCTGCCATAGAGTATGGTCCATTATTATGGTAGCGCCCTTGATTTATTTGTCTGCGTATCCGATCCTGCTGGCGATAACTCCAGAAATGCTCCGTGAATTCATGCTTGAATTCAGAATAAGTTTCTGTGTTGTTCTTGATGGCTTTCCACCATGCATCCGCTGCCCCCTTCAAATATCGCTCTACAATCCTTAATTTGGCAGACTCGTCCATAGTATTGTCTATCTCGGAGAATAGGTCTTCTATTTCCCCTAGGAATGACATTGGATCTTCTTTGTCATTCCCCCAGAACTCAATCCTACGGTACGTAGCCTCCCCGTTCCTGTCTATTACCCTTGGTAAGCAAACTTGTGTTACTATTCCTGCTCCAGCTGTTTGCTGTACTTTTGCAACCTATTGTTTCATTGTTTTAAAGTCCTCTTGGATATTCTGTACTTTTTCATTTAATTTAGCCGTTTTGGTTTCCGTTTTAGTTTTTAGTCTCTCTATTTCCGTCTCATGTTCGCTTAACTTTTCGTATATGTGATTTGTCTTAGTCTCATTTTCTTTTTGGTAGTCATCGAATTTAGACTGGAAAGCCTCCCATAAATGTCGTCTTTCCATTTTCTCTTCCTCCCTCCATCGTTTTTCTTTGTCTTCTCTCTCCTTCTCCCTTTGTTTTTCTTTGTCTTCTCTCTCCTTCTCTCTTTGTTTTGCTTCCTCCCTCTCTTCCTCTCTCAATCGTTTCTCTTCCGCCTTCTCTTTCTCTCTCAATTGTTTCTCTTCCTCTCTCCATTGTTTTTCTTTGTCTTCTCTTTCCTTCGCCCTTTGTTCTGCTTCCTCCCTCAATCGTTTCTCTTCCGCCTTCTCTTTCTCTCTCAATTGTTTCTCTTCCTCTCTCCATTGTTTTTCTTTGTCTTCTCTCTCCTTCTCTCTTTGTCTTGCTTCCTCCTTCTCTTTCTCTCTCTCTTCTTTATCTTTTTCTTCCTTTGCCTTGAAAAAGGCCATCAATTTATCCATCTCGGATTTAGACATTTTGATTTATTATTTATTATTCAATTAATTATTTATCCTCTTATTCCTTTCTTTTTGATTTGCTTTAGGCCAGATGGTTCCTACCCGCTCTTTCGTTTAAATCTTTATTCAAATTCAGTTATGTATTTATTTTATTTTTATTTGTACGCTCTTGGATTCGTTCAATTTATATTATTATTTAAAAATTTAATTGCATTATTTAAAACATTCTGACTTCACTTATTTAAACAATCTCGAATTATTTCTATAAATTAACTATTTAATCTTGATATAGGGAACCTGTTCAAAGTCCCTACCGTTCGGGCGCCAATTCTGCAACGTCCCCCCCACCTTCCTCTGCCGCTACTCTTTGCTGTTTGTTATATCCTTTCTTGCAGAATACCAGAATTTTATTGTTTACAAGAGAGCTTATTCATAAACAACCAAAAATCTGCCTATCACCCTGCTTGTAAAACCGTGCTAAACTCCCTGAGTTAAGTGTATGTTTCCCGCTCGTAGGGCCAAGCCCACAACAAGCCTATTCCCGCTGACTACTATTTAAAATACGTATAAACTCTCCCAAATTAGTTTATCAATTGTGTATGGTCTAGGTATAGTCACACATGTCATTTTAATAGTCAGCTGGAAAGAAACACATATAAAATAATACACAAAATAATCACAGAGTCTTACCACCTGATGATGATCTGCAGAGACAGCAAGGGAGCGTGCAAAAAATGATTGTGTTTAAAATTACCTATTTTAAAAGGCTCCTGTGTCCTTTTAAACACAATCTGCCAGTAGATAAATCTCTGGACTTTTATACAAAAAAAAACAACTAATCTTTAGACTAGCTCATGAAGTTAGTAGAGAGAAACTCTTTAAAAACATTAGGCTTTATCTATTATCATTTAATGAAATTTAATTAAATTTGTTTACTGATTTAATAATCATTTTCATATTAGTTGGAAAAAGCTAAACAGTTTTTATTAATTATTTGACACAGAATGAAATGCAAATACTGTTGATTTTTATAACATATTTAATTCTATTTATTTAAATAAAAAAGAAAATTTATCCTTTTAAATACAACACAATTATATTAACAAAACAATTCAATAAGTAACTTATTGTTTCTTATGCTTTAAAAACTTATAATTTGCATATAGATTGATTACATTGACATAAACATAAAATTATTTTCCAAATTACACATAATAAAATTTATCTCCTATATTGAATTGGTAAATTCGTATTTTATGACATTTAATTTTTAAATTTATAATATTCGAAAAATTCTTATTTCCTTTAAATAAATGGTTTATGGCCAAAAACCCTTTGTAAGTTTAATATTCATTATTTTAAATATTTTGATCACATAAATTCATTTTATTTAGCATACAATTTATTAAAATTCTATAAAGAGTGAAGTCATTGTTTTAGCTTGCAGATTTGTTTGACTTTAATAAAATTAACTAACTAAATTTGACGTGACTGGTATCGAATAAAGAAAATGACTTGCCAAAGATGTTCCTGCCGGTCCTTGGAGTCCCTCGTCTGGATTCCCTGGTCCTTGGACATCGGAAGTCGCCATCCCTGGTTCATCGGTGGTGGTTTCCCTCTATTCCAGCGTCCTGGAGGCTGAGTCTGGAGCCTTCATCCTTTGGTAGTCCTGGATGTCGAAAGCGCTGAGGTTTTGGTCCATCTGGCCTGGTGACGGTCCTACTCGCGGTCCAGCATAGCGTTCCGCGGCACCTCGTGTAAAAAATTTATTTCAGACTGTCTCTAAAGTCTTAGAGACCTAGTATATATAGCGGTGAATTTAACCTACCTCACCCCGCCTGCAATGCTTGCTATCTCTCGATTTATTCCTTGTACAGGCAAGTCGGGCAACGAATCTGTTTTAGCTTGCAGAGTTTGATTATTATTTTTGGAACACTGAAAAATTTCTATTTTATTTAAACTGCTGTAACTTTTTTGTTTCTTAAGTTTTTTGAATTTTGTTTTCTCTAATGTTCATTCTGGCTTATTCTGGTTCTTTTAAAATGTCGATGAAAGTTCTACGTGGTTTGGTTCTAAAGATAGCTTTTTTAAGCACTTAGAAAATTTTCGCTTCACTTCCGATGCTCAAATTTAGTTAGTTATTACAAATTTATTTTATAACATTTTTTAATTTAGCTTAACTATTCTATTTAAGGTTTTATTTAATTTTTCACTCTTTATTATTTGTATAACTCCCTACTTGATTAATTTAAGAACAACTTTATTTCTTAAAAACAGGAAATTATTTATTTCCTATTTGCCACGGTATCTTAGACCGTTGCAGTGTGTGTGTGTGTGTGTGTGTGTGTGTGTGTGTGTGTGTGTGTGTGTGTGTGTGTGTGTGTGTGTGTGTCTACGTTGAAGTGTATAAACTTCTTAATTGCTTAAAGATATGTAATATTGTGTGTATGTTAAATTTCAACACTTCGTTTAACACGTAAATTCTAATAATCTACCTGGTTTAGGATTCAGAATTTTGTAAAGAGAATTCCTGCCAGATGATCCACATATCTGTCTGCTGTCACCTGAACATGGGAGGTCACACTTGTAATCATAAACCCTCATGTTGGAACCGGGAAGAATATCTCCGCAGAAGCATTCGGATCTGTTCATGGGAATTCAGAATTACATAAAGAAAAATAGTTATATAGTAATTTGAAAAACTCATTTTGCCAACTATTCTCGTTGGACTGAAATAAAAACAGGTTAATTACTTAATTACCTCATCAATAATTAACATAAAAAAAGAAACAAAATCACTACATCCTACTTAATTAACGTTAATTTTAAAATGTATTTACAAAACTTCGCCGCTTTAGAGAGAAAAAAACCCAAATAATGTAAAGATTTCAAAACAAGAACATATTCTTGTCGTCAACTGTGACGGAAACTGCAGCTTTAACAGCTTACCTATGCTGTAGCAGGAGCCCCTTACCTTTTGAAATAAAACAAATTTCCACAATGAACTTTTATTGTTATATTTTCTCTTTTATTCTAAAGGAACGACAATAAATATAATACTCTAAATTATTCCGTTTTTGAATAGTGGAATTTAAAATTATGTGATATATTCAACTCACCGATAATGTAAACCAAAGTAGCTGTAACCCAAGGTTCTACAATAATCCGTACAAACTTCTATTGTCAAGGTGTTGTTGAATATCGTCGCGTGCCCCATCATTTTTTGACCTAACGACTCTTCGTAACATCCCATGTACTGTTTAAGATTTTCTGAAAAGATAAAAAATGTTAACGTGCAAAAATTATAATACAGATATTCTTAAACAATCTTCATATCTTGCAAAAAAAAATATCGATCGTTTATCTCCTGCTACATGATAGTACTTCTACTGTCTTTTGGCAAATTCTAGTAATCATTAATTCAGAAACAAAAGGAGGTTTTCAATTTAGAATCACTAAAGGTATTGTTTCACATCGTATCTTTTTATCTTACTGTCAATTCCATTTCGGTTCTGTTTCATTACCAATAAATCCGCTTTGGAAATTATCCAAATCTTTATCTAAATAGGAGCATATGAATAACATTAGTATATTATTCTTCGAAACTATCAGGCCCTGATAGTTAAATGGGTAAGTAAATTGTACATATATAATTAGTTACTGTCTGTGGACGTTGAAAACGTATGAATGTTTAATAAGAATTATAATAGTGCAATATAAGCAAACAAACTTTGCTACTCTCATGAGTCAACTTCCACATTGTTTCTAACAATGGGTGTATTGACGTCATAGCGGATTCATTTGGTTGCTATTTATTTTGAGAAAATGGACATTTTGTATGTTGTATTATTAAATATATTTAAAATTTCTTCTATTTCTATGTTTTATATATTATTTCAAAATTTAAGAACTGCAATAGTTAATAATTTAGAATCAATAACTATCTCTATATTAAATAATTATTTTTAAACCTAACAAAACTACCACCTAAAATTGAAACATGAATTATACAAAACTGTTTACACAATCTGTTCATGAAACTATTAATAAAGACCATAAACATAAGACTTTTCTACAAATTTGAAATAAAACAAAGAATCCAGACTATTATAAGACTATATCGCTAGTTGACTAAGATTCAACCTAGAGGTAGAGACTTCAAATTTTGATTGTACTTTCCGTTCATAACATCGACGGACACTAAGAAAGGTTTTGGAAAAAATTTTGAATTTAAAAGCTTGCAATTCTGCTAAAAGTCAAAATTCTGTGGTAAGTATACAAGTATCATATGAAATGCACAAAGAAAGTATAATTTCAAAAACTATGCCTGTTCTATAATTAGTATAACTAATTATGAGAAATCAACCAGCTATTCCATTTTTCCATAATAATTAACAAATATTAGGTTATTTAAAATTAATTTATTAAGACATATAGTCAAAGTTTTTAACGAGCTATATATATATATATATATATATATATATACCTATTAATGTTATGTTCTATTTTATTTCTCGATAATTTACAATATTAAATTATGCATTAATTGCATTTTATCTAACAATAGTTTGAGGAAATCATGTGTACTATGTAACCAAAATAATCATAAACGCTACCAAAAAATGAAAGTAAAAGGTCTATGTAGCAATGTTACCTTTACAATCAGGAATGCGGGACCAATTTGGATTAGAGATAACCCAAACGCCATTTTCGCAAGTTACATCCACTGTAGTTGAACGACCCGGGAACTCATATTGCTGAACACAAGTTATAGTGCATCTTCTGCAATACAAATACAATAAAATCTAAAATAATTTCTATATTGTTTGTGTTTTATATTTTTTCCAGATCTTTAAAATGAGAGACTAATTATATCCTGAAATTAGAAAGTAATGTCATTTAAAGATGTCATAAACTTTGTAATTATCAAATCTACGGTTTTTATTTCTTTGTAAGGAAATTGTTTGGTGGAAAAAATACTCAGTACCTTAAAAAAAATTTTCAGAACTCTTTACTTTTGTTGATATAGACTGGGGTAAAGAAGTTGAATATATTATAAAAACAATACTTAGAAATTATTCAGTTGCACAAAGTTCATAACCTACTTACTCAGATACACACGTCTTGATGGAGTTGGCAGGTGTAGGGGGATATCCGGAGCAACGCAACTTGTCGCAAGTAGTACCGTAGTAGCCTTGTGGACAAGCACAAGTGTTAGGGGAAACGCAGGTCCCTCCGTTTTGGCAGGGCGAGGTACAAGTAGCTGTAAGACGGTAAAAATACTCGATTAGTTCATTTATTTATTCACGTAAACCTTTTATATTTTCAATATATTAAATTTTATATTTTAAAAATACCATACAATTTAAAAATCCAAGAAATAACTTCTAAAGAAAATTTCACAAATTGATATAGACATTTTATTTGCTTTCATTTTCATCAATCATTAAGGTTGTGGTATTTAAAGTTATACTGGTTAACTTTGAATATTTAAGTAACACTTTAAAAAGCTACAGAAATGAAAATATAAAATAAAATAAATGTATGCAAGTAGATATTGATACCTTTACAGTCAGAGACGGCTGGCTCCCATTTCCCGGCTTTGCATAATACTTGGGCTGTAACTGAACCATCAGGAAACTTATAGTTGTCCAGACAGGTTATAGTGCACTTCCTGAAAAACAAAAACCTAATCAGATCCTTGTAAAAACAAACAGTATAAAATAATTATTGTAATATATAACTTTCCAGTACTGCTAACTTGTCGATATTTGTTGAAAACATCAATTTTATGTATTTATAATCAACAAATTCTTAATTCTACGGTCACGTTGCGTAGCTATGAAATGCCTGTTATTATAATTTTAGGTAGGCTTTTAGTAAAGTAAAAGGATTTACAATAATTTAAAACGTTTAAATTTACTTTAGGCCCTACTGAATGAAATTATTAATATACTCATGTTCACTTCTTATGGGGATATTATTATATAACAAAGAGAAATTTTCTGTTTTTCTTAACGTTACAATATATGCTTTGTTGACGTGTTTCGAAAAGACTCCATTTACAAAAATGGTATAGTATTCATACAAATATGGTAAGTTTTCAAGTTAGTTATTCCAAAACGTCTCAACAAAGGAAAACCTTGTAACGTTAGTAAAGGTAGAAAAATGTGTCCGATTGTATAAGTTGCATATTATTGATATTTATCACTAGTGGCATACATACTCAGAATCACAGGTTTTGATAGAATTAGCAGGCGTAGATGGGTATCCGGAGCAACGCAACTTGTCGCAAGTAGATCCATAGTAGTCTTGTGTGCAGGCACAAGTGTTAGGGGAAACGCAGGTCCCTCCGTTTTGGCAGGGTGAGGTGCAAGTAGCTGTAGGACATTTAACATACCCGATTAGTTCATATAGTTCATCACATGGACCTTTAAATTTTACATTATGGTAAACTTTATCTTTTAAAAAAACCATAAATTTAAAAACTCAAGAAATTACTTTCTAAAAAAATATCATAAATTGATATAGCCATTTCATTTGCTTTTATTTACAATAACCATATAGGTTAGTGCATTTAAGGTTATATTGGCTAACTTGGTTCGACAAAGTAGCACTTGGTAAAGCTAGAAAAATAAAAATATAAAATAAACTCCGAGTATACAAGTAAATATTACCTTTACAGTCAGAGACGGCTGGTTCCCACTTTCCAGCTTTGCATAACACTTGGGCTGTAGCTGAACCATCAGGGAACTTATAGTTGTCCAGACAGGTTATAGTGCACTTCCTGAAAAACAAAAACCTAAAATCAGATCGTTGTAAAAACAAACAGTATAGAAAAATTATTTTAATATATAATTTTCCAGTACTATTAACTTGTCGATATTTGTTGAAAACATCAATTTTATGTATTTATAATCAACAAATTCTTAATTCTACGGTCACGTTGCGTAGCTATAACATGGCTGTTATTATAATTTTAGGTAGGCTTTTAGTAAAGTAAAAGGATTTACGGTAATTTAAAACGTTTAAATTTACTTCAGGCCCTACTGAATGAAATTCTTAATATACTCATGTTCACTTCTGATGGGGATATTTTTATATTACAAAGAGAAATTTTCTGTTTTTCTTAACGCTACAATATATGCTTTGTTGTTGCGTTTCGGAAAGACCTCATTTACAAAAATGGTATAGTATACATACAAATATGGTAAGTTTTCAAGTTAGTCATTCCGAAAAGTCTCAACAAAGGAAAACCTTGTAATGGTTATAAAGGTAGACAAATGTACTCGATTGTATAAGTTGCATATTATTGATATTTATCACTAGTGGCATACATACTCAGAATCACAGGTTTTGATAGAATTAGCAGGCGTAGATGGGTATCCGGAGCAACGCAACTTGTCGCAAGTAGATCCATAGTAGTCTTGTGTGCAGGCACAAGTGTTAGGGGAAACGCAGGTCCCTCCGTTTTGGCAGGGTGAGGTGCAAGTAGCTGTAGGACATTTAACATACCCGATTAGTTCATATAGTTCATCACATAGACCTTTTAATTTTACATTATGGTAAACTTTATCTTTTAAAAAATACCTTAAATTTAAAAACTCAAGAAATTACTTTCTAAAAAAATATCATAAATTGATATAGCCATTTCATTTGCTTTTATTTACAATAACCATATAGGTTAGTGCATTTAAAGTTATATTGGCTAACTTGGTTCGACCAAGTAGCACTTGGTAAAGCTAGAAAAATAAAAAATACAAAATAAACTACAAGTGTTAAGTACAGGATTGCTAACCTCACTTTCCATAAACCACGTTGTTGACATTTGTCATTATTTTCGTATAACCTAGAAATCAGCTGGTGTTTTACCACAGTTCAATTTCCACCGCCTACTAGACTTTCGTTGCCGGCTAGAATCTAGGCTTCTTTTACTGCAAAGAAGTAGTTTTACGATCCAGTTACCAGACGCATTGAGACTATTCATCTATGTTTTTAGACTAGGTCCACGTACTTTCTGATCTAGTTACTTTTGCTAGCCTTTTCCGCTTTCTCATTTACACACTCTCTTGCAACATGGCCTTTTACTAGTGCGACCCTCCTGTTTTCTATTCAAGTGCTTTAGCCGATTACATCGGGTTTAAACCGCGTTATAATATTACACCCCTTACTGATTATGTTCAGTTAATGTCTTAGATGCGTTCAAACTATAAATTACCGCCGTCAAACTTTAATAAGTCATTTTAACCGCATTCTAAGTTTGATTGCCATTGTGTTAGGTTAACCGCGTGGTATTTCATTGCACCGCAGACAATTAACTCTTTATCCTCGTGTGTGAACTATCAAGTGTGGATTAAAGATTTTCTATTGTGACTATTTGAAGTGCTTTTAACTTTCAATTAATTTTAAATGAGTTCTAGTTTTATGCCCTTTTTCGCAAGCTACGGTTCATCACTTCAGGACTTAACCCAGGCCTGGGACAACCGCCACATCAACTCTTCAGCTACCCTGTATAGCTTGGAATGGTAAGTGGCGTAGACTTAACTTCACTCATAAAATTGAACTATTTCTTTTAATTCACGTTTAGTGTTTCATTTAAATTCAGTGTCGTTTTTATCATTCAAGCAGCCCTTGCACTGCTTCAACAAAGCAAGGTGGTCTTCCGGACTTTTTAGTGCAACCTCGTATGATTTGAACTACCCTATTGATTTCTAATATTTCACATAATTTTCTTTCTTTAGTTTTGCTACCAAAACTATACAACAAGTATACAAGTAAATATTACCTTTACAGTCAGAGACGGCTAGTTCCCACTTCCCAGCTTTGCATAACACTTGGGCTGTAACTGAACCATCAGGGAACTTATAGTTGTCCAGACAGGTTATAGTGCACTTACTGAATAACAAAAACCCAAAAAGAGTTTCGTAAAGTATGGAAAGTTGAAAATATTTATTGTAATAAATTTTGTTCTAATATTGATAACTGATAACTATTTGATGAAAACCTATATCTTATGTCTTTATAAGGAACACATTAATAATACTATTGTTACATTACATAATTCTGAAATGTTTTAATTATACATTACGTGTTACTAAGATGAAAGAATTTAACGTTTTTTTGTTTTAATATACACTAACGTTAGACATTATTGAAATTTGTCGCACTTACTCAGAATCACAGGTTTTAATAGAATTAGCAGGCGTAGATGGGTATCCGGAACATCCTCTCGTCTCACAAGTAGTACCGTAGTAGCCTTGTGGACACGTACAAGTGTTAGGGGAGACGCAGGTCCCTCCGTTTTGGCAGGGCGAGGTACAAGTTGCTGTAGAACATTAAAAGTTACGAATTGTTTGATATATGTATTCACCAAATTATTAATTAACTATTCTTTAGTTACATTTCTTTGGTTCTAAACTATTAAATTTTATAATTCGAAGAAACCACTGTTAAATCCAATGTCACAAATAAAATTATATATATATATATATATATATATATATATATATATATATATATATATATATATTGCTTTTAATGCTATTGCTATTATTCATGACAAAAATATTCGATTTAAAGGTGTAGCGTAGTTCCAGGCAACGCTACAAAAAAGTCAAAAGTAAACTAAGATTTAGCCAAGGACATCTGGTATTACCAGACCCTATGATTTTCTGGTATTACACAACAGCTTGAAGCATAAGCATGCGTCATTCTCTGTGTACAACAGTCATAGCTCAGCCCGGACAGGCAGGTAGGTGACCCAGTTGACAAGAATAACTTGCCGGAGCCCACGCTGTTGACGTTTGAGAGCACACTGCAACAAATTACCGGTCAAGTGAAGCAGCCGTTATCGCTAAGGTAGGCTTTGCAGTAACACAATTTCCCTACATTAGAGTAAACCACTGAGATGAAGTGAAACATTTTGTGAAAGTATAAATTAGAAACACGTAATGAAGTGAAAATATTTTTTGAGAAAAACGATACAATCATGACCATAGTAGACTTCTTGGTGGTAGAAAAAGAAATCAAGGAAGACCTGTAAACGTCCGATAAAATTTGAAATAACCTGCTTCAACCTCTCCAACGCGATTTACATCTAGGTTTAGTAATGAATAGAAATCTAAAAATAGGTGAATGATATATTATATAAAAACATTTGTTGACAATTGGATTCAATACAGCAGTCGTCCAGGTTGGATACAAGAAGATTGTTCTTGAGAGTGACCCAAACGATTTGTTATACTTTTGGGAGACTGTAACTTTTGAGTTATAAAAAAAATATGGCTACTACATTTTACTCATAATATAATATATATTATATAATCTACATAATCGAAGCGAAAACATTGATAATCACCATTAATTATCAAACAATTAGTAAGAAGGCAGAGAAAGGATTAACCATTCAAATTTAAATAAACTATTTCCTAAAGCTAAGTATATTTTATACAGTAGCCTTTAAAATATCAGAATACTTCCAGGTTAATGCAATACAACATTAGACTCAGACGAGCGACCTTGTTTTCAGTCATTTTAAAAGCTTTAAAAGAGGAATATAATTGTTTTTAGTTGCTAAGCAACAACAAAAAAGAGGAATAAGTTGTCTAGAGTGAAAACATCTAGTCTGACTACACCATCTAGACTGCTTTCCTTAATTATCATGTGATTATATGAAAAAAATTAAATTATTAGGTTCCATGTAACTGATATTACCTTTACAACCGGAGGAAGCAGATCCCCATTCTCCGTCTTTACATAGTATTTCGACTTTAGTTTAACCGTCAGGGAACTTGTAGTTGTCCAAACATGTGACAATGCACTTCCTGCAAAACCAATATATATGTTTACAAAAAAAAAAAAAACATGAATAATATCATTTAAAGTAAACTTGTAACCAAATCTGGAGTATTAGTAAAATTCCGTGGCTATTACACGCACTTATACCTTCAGATAAATACGGAATTGTTACTTAGCCAACAACTTACAGTTTAGGGCTAACAACGATTAAACTCGCTAATTGGGATTAATGCGGTTCACATCGCCTAAGAAATAATATTAATACATTGAAATAGAGATCATGAATAATACTAAATCAACTCATATTTATACACTATAAGGAAAGATCAATATGAAAAGCAATTTAGAAATCTTTTTTACGTTAATTTGTAGATCCTAATTTACGTTTTACTGAATATTTCTCAACGAATATCATACTTACTCAGAACCACAAGATTTGACCGAGTTTGCAGGCGTAGGTGGGCTTCCGACACAATACTTATACTGACATGATGTTCCATAGGTGTTTGCGGGACAGGCACAAGTGTTATTAGAGACGCAGGTTCCTCCGTTTTGGCATGGAGTGGTACACGCACCTGTTGGGTAATTAAGGGGTAGTATATTTGATTGTGCATTTGGTTAATACATGTTGTTTCATCGCTACCATCAAAATTGCAAACGCTTGCACTGTAATACAAATTACTATGTTTCTAAGCATATTTAAAACCTCGAATATTATCTCAGGGATTTTATTACGAGATACCTACTTTATCAATATTTTACCATCCTTTTTTTTGCTAAATTCAAAATTTTACTTTTTCAAATTACATTAGTGGTACATTTAGATAATAGTGCGTGAATTGCATCAGCTCATTTTGCAGAAAAAAAACATTTTAATATAATTGTAATTTGTATATTATATTTTTGAAAAACTAGAAGCCATATCCCACGCAAATAATCCAAATAGAGACTAAATAAAACAGAATAAATATTCAGCTTACCAGTAAAATATATGGAGTTTCTCCATCCTCCTCCACACATTCTTTGGGATTCTCCTGAGCAACGGGAACTACATTCTGAATCTCCTACTTTCTCAGTACTGGATTGTAACTGGTTTCCGCAAAAACACCAAGAACTAAATGTAATCATAAACAAGTTGAACTTTTTTTTAATTTGACAAAATTGTAACATAATTAAGACCGAATATTACGTATATTATTTAAGAAGGTTATATTTTTTTAATGTAAAACTTAGAAATTGCACGTACAAAATATTTATCCAAAGATTCAATTAAATTTACTTTTGCGTATTTTACTAAACATGTACATCCTGTAAATATATAATGTTTTGAGCTTTATAATTAACAACCGTTCACAAGATATGTTCAAAATATTGTGTCAAAATTTAACCTTATATTATCTGTTGAACTGGTTTTGTCGAAGTCAGTGCAAATACGAAGCCAAAATCATAATTAACCAAAGCAACAGGAGAGAGAGCCAAAATGTTCCTTAAATAGTAAGATGTTTAGAAATCGACATATTTCTGGCGACCAGCGGGCTTTCATTTATTGCTAACCTTTTCCAACTGATCCAGTTCTAAACTTAAATCATAATTTCTGGTCCGTTTGTCCTCAAATACTCACTACACGTGTTCCAGAAGTGACCGCGCAAATCATGGTTTCATTATAAAAGTACAAATCCGATCCTTCCGTATTACCTTTTCCCTATAAAGAGATCTGGAATAATAAATAATCCAGACATCTTCAGAAAACTAGTTCAAATTTCTTATCTCTTGATAATCTCTTAAAGACTTTTAATTTAAAGATTTCAAATACATATTATTTTGTCGATTGCTGTAATATGTGTAATTCTGACAGTATTTATGCCGTTTTCAAAACAAATCTTGCTTTTATTTTTGAACAATATTTTTTTTTTGTTCTCTGAATGTTTAAAATAGTTTAACTCTTGGGTTATATAGACAAAAAACTGTTTATTGAATACAAATTTAGTAACCCTTGCAATGGTATATTTTTCCATATTTAAATAATACAATCTATCAATTAAAACTTTAGAAAATAATTTAAACGAAAACAAACAACTTGTCATGGGTATTTGGGTAAATCATAATCTATATGCAAGTATTAATATGCCCTAAGATACATAAATGATAACCCAAGTGTTGCTATGTCACATCTCCTGGAAGTGCTTCTGTTACTAGTGCATACTGGAGCAATGAAAGTCCGGCGTTTGTGCATTTTCATGGTCGAGATGATGTTATGAGATTATTTGAACATCTGTCCAAATACCATTATATTCCCGTGTCACATCGAATCACTTGTTACGGTCGTATTTCAACATATTGGTTCTTACACTTCGTTTGATGTTAAATCACGACCGGTCGTGACGGTGGTCAAGACGCTACTCTCGTGTTACCTCGACAAAAGCACGCTTTCTTCTTCTAAACACCAAAAAACTCCTACGTCCTTACGTCCATCTTAAATTTTAAACCAGTGGAATCTCTGTTGCCATGGTAATCATACTGTTTAAATTTAATCTCCAAACCATTCTACTTCTATTAGCTCAACTTATTTCTTCTCAATTTTTATGAAAGTCTTTTTTTTAATGCAGTTTTATATTTTAATTTTTTTTACTTTAATTTTAATAATTTATTTCTCTATATATCTTCTAATTTATTTAATTTACTGTTATTTTTCATGAATCAAATTACGTTGGCAGCGGTGTTTCCTCAAGTGACAAGATCTTACAAACAGTCTCTCTAAACGTTTTTTTAACCGAGTCAAATATACTTGTATACCTAACCTCAATACTAGGCTATACCATTTTAGATTACGATTATTACATTTAAAGAAATTTAATTTTCCCTAGCTTGCCCCAAGTTACTCTCCTTACATGTCTTATTCTTATGTTCACTATTCATTATTAAAATTGGTTAAAATTGTTGTAATATTATGCCTTTTGGCTTGATTCCATAGACTACACACATACCGTCCTATTGGCACCCGTTATTTAGGTTAGCCCCTTTTAAGTTATAGTTTTGTTTAATATATCTTACTGATCACAATTTTTTCATTCTATGTCTAAATTACTCTGTCTACTCTTCCTTAGTCTGTTACTTACTAGTCTGTAGTTTATTTAGTGCAAATTTAATTAATATTATTCGCTTTGGCTTAGTTGTTACTAACTACACTTTTACTGTTTAATTTAAACCGGTCGATTAGGGTGTGGCCTATTTAGAGTTGTGTTTGTTTATAATAAATTTTAACCCTCACAGTTTGTCTAATACTTCACAGATGTAAGTAAATTGTTTTACTTTTATTTTACCTATAGTTACCAATTTTTATATCATTAATTTAAAATAATTTTAATATTAGGCTCTTTAGCCTACTTAGATATTCTGTGCTATTACCATATTTCTTGCATATCATTTTGGCCGTTGCAAGTCACAAAATCGAAAGATTGTGATTATTTCGCAAAATGCTGTTAAAGAAAATAAAAGAAGATAAATAATAATATATTAGTTTCCAATTAGCTGTTTTTAGTTTTGCAGCTATCTAATAACTTATCGTTGCTGACACAGATTCCATAAACAAAATGTTTTTGAAGTAAATAATACCTTTAAAACGACAATAACACCCCTCCTCCCGATTATAATGCCACCTGAGACAATAGAGCTAATTGGTTTTCACTCAAATTTTGGAATTTAATTTTAAAATAATCTAGGTTTGGGGAGATTACAGGCTTCGATTTTAGATCGAATTCCTAGCTTAGGTCATTACCATTGCAATTCCAAACCTGTGAGTATTAATTAAATTACAAAGGTAACATATTTGTACTTGCAAAGCAGATGGAATGTATAAATATAACAGTGTCAGTGGAAAAGGGGTGCCAAAGACAACAAGGGAGCCATCCCAAAATACCACATGTAGTAATAAAGAGAATATATACGGAGAATAATAAAGAGAATATAGGAGAATATACGCAATGACAATGGCATCAAGGGAGTTATCCCAAAATTAACCAATGTGGGAATATATGAGAATATACGGAATGACAAAGGGATCAAATAAGCTATTCCAAAATAGAATGAGTGGGAATAATGGAAAATATACGTTATGTCAAAGACATCAAGGGAGTTATCCCTAAATAGAACAAAGAGGGAATAGAGGAGAATATACGGAATGACAAAGGCATCTAGGGAGGTTACCCAAAATAGCATAAAATGGGAATAAAGGAGAATATATGGACTGAGAAAGTCGTCAAAGGAGTTATCCCCAAATAGCACAAAGTGAGAAAAAAGGAGAATATACGGATTGACAAAGGCATCAAGGGAGGTTACCCAAAATAGCATAAAATGGGAATAAAGGTGAATATACAGAATGATAAGGTCGTCAAGGGTGCTATCCCCCAAAAAAGAATGATACATTTAGATTTACAAACCCAATAAATAGATCTATAATAATAAAATAACTTTATTGGGATATAAATACAATAACATAAATAATGTGTAAGTGGGAATAGAAATAAAAAATCAGAGAATGACTATGTTGTAAGTAAGATAGGTTATTGTGTAGGGCCCGTTGTACTGTAAGTAAGATAGGTTAGTGTGTAGGGCCCGTTGTACTGTAAGTAAGATAGGTTATTGTGTAGGGCCCGTTGTACTGTAAGTAAGATAGGTTAGTGTGTAGGGCCCGTTGTACTGTAAGTAAGATAGGTTAGTGTGTAGGGCCCGTTGTACTGTAAGATAGGTTAGTGTGTAGGGCCCGTTGCCCGTTGTACTGTAAGTATCAGATAGTTGTCAAATATTTTATTTTTATTTTATATGGGCTTGGTAAATGAAAATCTTTAAAACATTAACAATAGACGATGCGTCATTAAGGACCTATCCCCTAACCATATTAAACTTCATAACTCGTTTGGAATTTTATTTATATTGTATCAGCTAGGTTAGTTTTTGTAAAAGTAATGAGTTATTAAATAAATATCACCATTTGAGGTCAACACATTTATACTACTCACCTTGCTTGAAGACTTGCATATGCATAACCCAGAGTCTTACAGAAAGTAATGCACTGGAAGGGAGAAAGGTTGTTAAAAGAATTGTAGAAACCCGAGAGTGCGCGGGGTTTATTTTGATCTTTGTAACAACCCAGGTAATCATAACCTGAAACCAAAATCTTATACAGATATTTTATGTAATAAAATATGTATTCTTGTTTAATGATGTTTATTATAGTTGTATTACTGCTGATATTGGTACTCTTTGATAACGGGAATTTTTGGATTGTATATTTAATAAATTATTCTTGTATTATTATAATTTTCCTGTAAATGGTTTATATATATATATATATATATATATATATATATATAATACCGTATAGGAATAATTTATTAATTATACCATCCAAAACTTTCCGTTATCAAAGAGTTCTAATATCATAATATATAATATATGTAAAACAATATTTCAACATTATTTTAAAATATATAATGTATTGATTTTTTTATTTCAATAATTAAATGTGTACAAAATTGGAAAATAAATTATTGAGTTTTAATTCTTTTCTGTCTACATATATCCTTCATTTGACACTATCAGGAGAGTTTTTAGAAATATAAATATAACTTATTTCAAAGGTTACTTTGGAGTATATAGGAAGAACTTATAGTGAATATTCTACAAAACGCGTCAAGAATAAGAAATATGCCAGGACAGACGGAACCATATCACATGAGAAATATCAAAATAACTTACAATCGGATAAGGCATATTTACTGAAACTATAATCGTAACAGCTCAATGTCACCAAACTGTGGGGATGTGCAAAGGATACTAATTTAGAATTCTTGAGATGTTCCACAATAAGGTACTTATAAATATGTTTATAAACCCTTGTTATATAAAAAACTATGATATTCACTAAGATCTCAATATCAATATGATAACAGAAGAAATAAAGAATATGGCCTAAAAACACGAAAAGAGGCTTTACATTTATGCAAGTGCATAGGCTCTTCAACTTTTCGATAACCAGTACATGGTTAGACGAGGCAAACCATTTGAGTGAGCGTAGTGTTGTGTTGTGTTATTTCTAATATATGTAGTTGTCCATGGTCAGAGAATAACTAAAGAATTAATCGGTTCTTTAGGGTATTAACAGGTTGCTTATTAATGCAAGAAAAGTTAGCAGTTGAACTAATGAGACCAGTTTTATTTTTAATAATAATAAACAATGGTAACAAGAACAAAACAAGTTACACTCATTATATTATTATCCCTCCAAGATTTTAAATGTAAATATATAAAATACATTCTTTTATTATGAATAAGTCGATTCACTGCACAACAAAAAAATATTTTTTGAATGTTTCCTACACTAAATTAGTCAATTTCTACTAATTTTGGGGTGATAAAAACGAAAATAATGAAAAAATTTTATTAGCTTTGGTTTTTGAGATACACAGTACTTAATCTTAAAGAGTAGTTATACTATACGTGAAAAGTGAAAGTACATAAAACAATATTGTTATGTTTCTTTTACAATATTTCAAGTACAAAATTGATTAAAAAAACATTATTCTTAGTGTTTTGACAAATAAAAGAAGTTTGTACCACCAAATTTCAATTAAGTCAATCCGATTCATTGTAAGATCGCTGTCGTTTAGCTTGTCTTTTATAAAACACTTCTGGAGCATCCCTACACACAGACCAGCAGTAGTCTGCAAGCATTGCTTCATTCCAACGGCCCTGATATCTCTGTTCCATTAAGGCAATGTCTTGATGGAATCTTTCTCCATGTTCGTCACTCACAGCTCCACAGTTTTGTGGGAAGAAATTAAGATGAGAGTGAATAAAATGAATTTTTAAGGACATGTTGCATCCAAGTTGGTGGTAAGCTTGAAGAAGCTCTTTAACCAATGCTGTGAAGTTATCATCTCTTTTGTTACCTAAAAACCCATGTACAACTCCCTTAAAGGCTTCCCAGGCTCTTTTTTCATTTCCTGTTACAATCATGTCAAAAGCAGGATCATTTACGATTTCACGGATTTGAGGCCCAATAAAGATGCCTTCCTTGACTTTACCATCACTTAACCTGGGAAACTTTGTTCTCAAGTACTTAAAAGCTTGTCCTTCCTGGTCCATGGCCTTCACAAAGTTTTTCATTAGTGCCAACTTAATATGTAATGGGGGTAAGAGAACATCCTTAGGATCTACAAGAGGCTCGTAAACTACATTTTTCTCATTAAGGTTTAGGTCTCGTGTAGGCCAGTTCACTTTTTTATAGTGAGATTTTCTATCCCGACTGTCCCACAGACATAAAAAACAACAGTACTTGGTGAACCCTAATTGCATTCCTAAAAGTATAGCAATGACTTTCAGATCACCACAGATTTGCCACTTGTGTTGTTCATATTTGATTGATTGGAGAAGTGTTTTCATATTTATATAAGTTTCCTTCATGTGTACTACATGACCTATAGGAATAGAAGGTAGCTGATTTCCATTATGCAGAAGTACAGCTTTTAAGCTTAGTTTTGAAGAGTCTATAAACAGTCTCCATTCAGATGGAGTGTGAACCAATTTGAAGCAGTCCATCAAACCATTAACATCAGAACAAACTACGAGGTTTTCTTTTTTCTCAAAAAAACGAAGCAAATCTTTTTGACGCTGTCTGTACTGAGATATTTTCACATCATGTTTTAGAAGATTCCACTGTTGTAGTCTTGACCCTAAAAGCTCAGCCTTTACCTTAGACAAGCCAAGATCTCTTATAAGGTCACTCAACTCTGCTTGACTAATTTTGTGCGGATCACTAGATCTATCGCTTACCTGAAAATCAGGGTCATAAGATGTTGAAGGATGGGTTGCTCCTTCTAAACAGTCTTCATCACCTTCCTCTAAAATTTCATAGTTTTGGGGTGGAGAAGGGACTGGCAAAGTGTCTGAGTGTGGTACAGGCCGAAGAGCAGATGGGAGATTAGGGTATTTAACCGCTCCTCTTTTCTTCATAGATAAACCTTGCTTAATGGGAGGAGTTAAGCAGAAATAACAGTCGTCTGTATGATTGGTAGGCTCACGCCAAACCATAGGTACTGCAAAAGCCATTGCCCGGTTTTTATTTTTCAGCCACTCTCACAATATGACGGAACAAGAATTGCAACAAATATGAGGAGCCCATGATTTATCTTGGTCCCCAACTTTCACACCAAAATAATGTTCATAGGCAGTCTTAACGATAGGTGTCATTTTACGCTTCACCACATATATAGCAAAAGCTATCGACAGAATTCACACACTTTCGAGGCATTTCAGATCAGCACTAAAATTAATTTAAAAATCAACTTCACACAATAATTTCAATAGCAACCACGTGCGTACAACTGACAAACTCACATAGGTTATGTTTACTACTTATGAACAGCTGAAGAGAGGGAAATTATGTAAACAAACCTGTGTACCAACTGTTGGTAATGAAATATTTCATTTGTTGAAAACTCAATATATATATATATATATATATATATATATATATATATATCTGAAATACGAGCTAATATATAATTTTTATGGTCATTTTCGGTTTTAACACGTGGAAATACATTAAAATCAGCTAATTTCAACCTCGAAACAAAAACTTTGTTGTGCAGTGTTACAAGAAGTATGAACTTCATATTTGCATAAGATTATATACCATACCTTTCTTGGGGTTTTTTATTTTATAGACAGAATTTCTCCAACTTCCTCCACATTTTTCAGCGTTGTTACCAGGACACTCCATGTTACAGGAATTATCGCTTGTTTTCAGTTTGTCTGGGGCCTCTACGCCACAGAAGCAATAGGTTCTATTTAAGAAAAACAAAAAATTATAACTTTTATTTAGTTAATATCTTTTATTTAAGTTCCACCGAACGTATTGGACTAAAAAGGTCAACACATTCATTTAGTTGTTCATTTTTAAACGTTCCTTTTTATTTATTTAACTTTGTGCCTGCCCGAATATAAAACAAATCAAAAGTATTAAATTTAAAAAAATGGGAAATACACAATAAAATCACTAGTTGCACTTATATATATAATAACATATTAACTTGACACGATTTTAGGCTATATTTCGAGCATAGATATTTTAAATTAAAGCTTATACTCGGTCAGTTTTATCCAAGTACCCTTTCAAGCATAGTTTGACGTTTCTTTTAGTAGGGTGGTGGGAAATATATTAAATAAGTGGGAGATAAATACGAGTTCTAACCTTTACCGAATATTATGTGAGTGGTACTATTTCTGCAACATTCATGATTATGATACAGTTTCTACGAGACTCGACACTTTCATATAGGGATATGAGGTCCATTCGAGAACATAGCATCATTTGTTCAGAGGCGAAGACAATAAGTTATGTTTTAAAAGTTTAAGTAAAAACACGGTATAATTTTGAGTGACAATGTTTTAGTAAGAGCTCAACAAATATATCGGTATACCCTCAAAGCTTTACTACGTATTGACTCCAAAAATGTTGGAGGAATCGTTTATGAACTTGGCTAGCAATCGGAGTGAAAGAGTCACAGGTACGTGGTTTGATAATAGAATAGATTCTTCAGAATAGTTTTGCAAATTATTAAAAAAACCACAAATCTATATTTACAATCAACAGAAGCAAATAGTCTTGGTCATGCCAATACTTTTAAGAGGCCCAGTGCAGCATTTCTTTTGAAAATCTATAAACGTATAAATTTTAAATCAAGAGTTTATGAAATACGGACGAATCTGGAGTAGTTAATGTTCAACGGAGAAATAAGATTATTCCCGAGAAAGGAGCTCGAAAAGTCGGTTAGACTGCTTCTGCTGAACGAGGGCAAACTACAGACAATGCAATTGGTAACTAGGACAACATTTCTTAACAAGAGTTCCCCCAGGGTGTATTGCGACGGCGCACCCATCGCGTTGGATAATTGAATCATCGTCATTAATTTTTATGAAGCACTTCCATAGGTATAAGACAATCCCCAAACATCCTTGTCCCTTATTGTTTTACCATAACTGATACTTGACATTGAAGTCCTAAACTCCTGCAATCGACAATGGGTTTGTTATCCAGTCATTTCTACAAAATACGTTCCACTACATCCAGCCCCTTGACAAGTAAGTTCATTTACCCTTAAAAAACTAACACTTTTACTCTGCGGGCAATTCGGTAAAACAACAAAACTGAAAAAAACAATAACAACGTATATTATTGCTGCTCATCTCGACAGTCCCTTTCCCAAACTTATGGCACCATACAATATTGTAGCACATTCTCATGTTACTGGAATCATGGCTTAAAACGCAGACATTTTATATGATGAGGATTTTTTGTTAAGTTCGTAATGGATCCTCCCATTATTCCAAACAACTGTGCAAGTAAACCTGTCACCAAGTGCCTGGACCCTCTACATAAGCAGAAGTCGAGCTCACTACCTGTCAACAGAACGTACACCTCCTGGTCTTGGACCACCCTCACCAAATGTCAAGCCAGAAGAAATTTGACTTTTTTCTTAGTGTTGTATATATAGGTTTGTTTTACTGATGCTGTTTTTATTGAGAAAATGTGTTTTTTATAATTATGAATTAACTACATAATTCGGATTCACTGCCTTTATATGCATCCGAAACTTTAGATTTTTACATAAAAGATATGTGTAAATTTTTAATTTTCATCCATCCCTTTACATTTATTATTTTCCAGACAGTTAGCTCAATCTCGTACCAACTTGTTCCATTATTTTATCTATTTAACACAGTCTTTGTTGAATTGACACATTTTACACCACACACACACACACACACACACACGCGCGCGCGCGCGCACGCGCGCGCGCGCGCGCAGGTATGTGTGTTTGTGTATGTACGCTTGTAAATTTTAATTCAGAAAAACATTTTCTACTCACCTAGCCTGTAGTCCAGCATAGGTATAACCAAGTCTTTGGCAGTAGTCAATGCACATATCGCTTGTCTGAGCTGTGAAGGTAGTATAATGGCCGAGCATCCGGGTACCGGAATCTACGTAGCAGCCCAGGTACTCCTTATACGTCACTGAAGCAATAAAACACTTGTCTTAACTACAGTCCAGAGAGGTTGTCTTAATGTTCTCATTAGTTAACTATCATTAAAATATTTTTTCTCATTTGCAATATGAAGCTGAAATACTTAAGCATTTTGTATTTAGTTCTCCCCCTACATGAAAGTAAGCATGTAGACCTCTATAGTGTCCACTTGCAGCAAGCGTCAGTGCTCCCCCAACATGAAAGTAAGGACGTAGACATGTATAGTGACAACTTGCAGCAAGGCACAGTACTCTTTCTACATGAAAGTAAAGACGTAAACCTTTATAGTGCCCACTTGCAGCAAGCCACAGTTCTCCCCCTACATGAAAGTAGTGACGTTGACGTCTTTAGTGTCCACTTGCAGCAAGTAACAGTGCTCCCCGTACATGAAAGTAATGACGAAGACCACTATAGTGCCTACTTGCAGCAAGCCACAGTTCTCCCCCTACATGAAAGTAGTGACGTTGACGTCTTTAGTGTCCACTTGCAGCAAGTAACAGTGCTCCCCGTACATGAAAGTAATGACGAAGACCACTATAGTGCCTACTTGCAGCAAGCCACAGTTCTCCCCCTACATGAAAGTAGTGACGTTGACGTCTTTAGTGTCCACTTGCAGCAAGCCACAGTTCTCCCCCTACATGAAAGTAGTGACGTTGACGTCTTTAGTGTCCACTTGCAGCAAGCCACAGTTCTCCCCCTACATGAAAGTAGTGACGTTAACGTCTTTAGTGTCCACTTGCAGCAAGTAACAGTGCTCCCCGTACATGAAAGTAATGACGAAGACCACTATAGTGCCTACTTGCAGCAAGCCACAGTTCTCCCCCTACATGAAAGTAGTGACGTTGACGTCTTTAGTGTCCACTTGCAGCAAGTAACAGTGCTCCCCGTTCATGAAAGTAATGACGAAGACCACTATAGTGCCCACTTGCAGCTAGCCACAGTGCTCCCCCTACATGAACGTAATTCAATTATGTAGGGAACAGCTGATTATAGAGGGAAATGGAGTATACTGCCGACATGCGACGAAAATCGAACCATTAGCCACCACTTGCGTCAATTGCCGGCTGTTTGGCGGTAATACAAAGAAACCTTACTTTTATAATAGCCTAACCCCATATAATTTCACAGGTCCTTTAATCGAAATTTATGTAGCCAGTGGCGAAGCCTGAAATCTGAGGCGATCTCTAGTCATCTCTAATCTTTCATTATAAGATTACTGAGTAATATATAGAAAAAACAACCGTATATATTTACATAGTGATATGAAACGTAGTTACATGAAAATGCGGGAAATGAGCAGTAAAGACGAAAAAATGTATTGTAATAAGAAACTTGTTTTACCTTGACGTCACATGAAATGCCGAAACACAGCTCTCTTTTTTAAATACCTCTAATGTACAACTATACCTCATTATTATTTTTTGTATTAAATATTTGTTTCTTAGGCATAGACATTGATTCAGTTTCACAAGAGTATGATAATATTTATAGAGCAAAACAAAATAATTGTTTCTATCTTCCTCAATGCTGGTACTACCTTAATGTATTAACCTTTGTATCTATATATTTTTTTAAAATGTATCGAAATATCAATTATTTCGATGAGAGTTGCGAATCAAGTACAGTGGAGTCTCGATTTCGAGTCCCTATGGTTCGAGCTTCCGTTGAATTCCAGCTTATTTTTATTTGAGCCTATTTTTTCTATTCTAAGAGTAAATGACGAGTTGAACTTCCAAGTAATGTTTATATCAAAACGTAAGGGAAAGGAATTTCCCTCCAAGAAAATTTTCATATAAAGCTCTATAAGCATATTTAGTTATTTTAATTATAGTATTATGGTATGTTACTATTTTTTCTATTCTAAGAGTAAATGACGAGTTGAACTTCCAAGTAATGTTTATATCAAAACGTAAGGGAAAGGAATTTCCCTCCAAGAAAATTTTCATATAAAGTTCTATAAGCATATTTAGTTATTTTAATTATAGTATTAGGGTATGTTACTATTTTTTCTATTCTAAGGGAAAATGACGAGTTGAACTTCCAAGTAATGTTTATATCAATACGTAAGGCAAAGGAATTTCCCTCCAAGAAAATTTTCATATAAAGTTCTATAAGCATATTTAGTTATTTTAATTATAGTATTATGGTATGTTACTATTTTTTCTATTGCACAGGAATGTATTTCAGTGTAATCCGAGTTTTCGGTATTTGTAGGGATCTCGTCTCCATATACCTCAAATTTTCGGAAAAAAAATAATAAATCAAACTTTTGAGACTTTACTGTAATTACACAATGCAGATGACAACTTGTGTGAATAACAAATTTATTTAAGTATGAAATCGTGTAAACGGTCGAACCTCTTTTGCGTTGTTTTACATTTCCCCCCCCAATTTTCAAGACTATTGTTGCCCAAAAAAGGAATAAAAAGGATTGTGAAGGGAGGTAGTGTTACAATAAAAGTACTGACACTGTAGAAGATAAAGCAAACATTACATATTCAGATATACCAGTAGTAGATCTACTTTAATCGTTTTCAGAAAGCGCTCTTCACCTTTCTCGTGTCAAACTTGAAACTGTCCCAACTTTTGATTAACACCTATATAACCTGGGGTAAATTTGTGAGTTTAGAGACAAATATGCGTCTCCATAAAGAGGTTTAAAGTAATTAAGTGCCAACAATGTAGAGCTTCTTAAATTTTTACTATATTTCTTACATTAAATCTCCATTAAACATAAGCTGCATTGGGAAAATACTGAGATAATGACAGAACCTAACCTGTATAGTAAATCATTCATCAAAATAAATTCGTTGACATAATTGAAAAACGTAAAAGTGTTTTACCAGGGGAACTAATTTATTTCTTCGACATAATCTTTATTTTAACGTGTACTTGCATATTTCACTTGAAATTAATTTGTTACCATACTGAGACATTTTGTAAATAAAGAATAACTAACAAAAGTCAGAAATGAAGTCTTTTGAAATAGCTGTGTTACCTTTACAATCCGGAACACTGGACCAATCAGACCTACTAGGCTTCCAGCTTCCACTTACGCAGGATATATTGACAGTTGTAGAACCATCTGGGAACGCATAGTCTTGCAAACATGTTATGGCACATCTCCTGCAAAATAAGACGTTACTTACTTAGTAATAATAAATAGAAGGCTAGACTCCATAATCTCTAATGCTTTGACATTTAATTACTGGCAAACATCAGATACAATAGAACTCATGTCCTCCTAAATTAGCTAAATACTAAGATAGAGATTTTATTGCCTACGGCTATAATAAAGCACAATATTGATCAAACACAGGTTAGTAGACATCGCTTTTGAAGTAAAGAAAAAGAATGGGACTTAACCAGATAGTATTTCTCTGGCGTCCTTTCTTCAACCTTAAATTACTGGAATTAAAAGACTTGATTCGTCTTAGGAAGTGGACACATTTCTCCATTTCTATTCTAATAATGCAAAACCTAATAAATAGGGAAGTATTCTCTCTCCAGATGAGCTTATTGTCTTTACATATTGAACTAAGTTATTTATACATAAAATTAGTGTTAGGTAAAATATAATAGTTTGTGTCAAAAATTAAAAAGAGCTTTAAAAATCAAAATGTGATTTTTATAAACAATGGTATTCCATGGCTGCCGCAATACAAAGGAAATGAAATAATGATAATATATTACCTTATATTCTGAATCTAGTACCTCTTGTAATGATATATAACCATTTTATTTGCCACTACATTAATCAAAATGATTTATAATTAAAACAAACATTATTACATATTTTACCCTATCGTTAGAACATTTACATTTACTCTAACAGAAATCACACTAAGAAAAATATATATGTACTTACTCAGAACTGCATGATTTAACCGCATTGACAGGCGCAGAGGGTTTTACGCAACTCGTTCCTCCATACTCGGAAGTCGGTCCGGAGTAAGTTCCTGGGCAGTTACAAGTGTTAGAAACACAGTTACACTTCTCGTTTTAGGTAGATATTCAAGTATTTCGTAGAATAATAATTTATTACAAAGATAATTGATTAGAATACCTCAGTACATTTAGCCTAAAAAAACCGTGTTTAATATTTATTCTGAGAAACTGACATTATTTCTATCCTTCTACGTTATGCTGCAGTTTTAAACTCTTAAGGAGGTCTCTAAAAGTCTATTAAAACATTAAAATAATAATAAATTATGTTTTCGTGATAGTAAAATTATTTTTTACTTTCTAGCAAGTAAAAATTGTATGTTTTAACTCGGTTCGGTATTATTTCAAAAAACCTTTTTATCACCACGATAATAAATTATATACAAAAGATTGACGTGAGCAAATGATATTAGAATTGTGTAAAACTATTGATTTGTAAAAATAAGTTGAAGTTATTTGAAGCCAAGAAAGTAAACAATTTTAACAATATCATCTAAAACACCAGATAAGAGAATACAGATTAAATAAAAGAGAAAAAAATTACATTATTAGAGCGAGAAGAAAAGAGTGAAAAGAGAGAAGGAGGAGGTGAGAGAGAAAGCTAGAGTGAGAAAATTGGTTATAGAGATTGAGAATGAATGTATGAGAGCGAGAGGAAAGTGTGATAACATAAAATTTAGAAACATAGATTAAAAATGATAACTAACTTTACCATAGTAAAAACATAACAATAAACAATATTCTATCCCAATTATTCACAGCTATGATCTTATAAAAATAATCCAACCTGTGAAATAGATGGAGTTCCTCCATGATCCACCACACATCCTTTTGGAATCCCCTGAGCAACGGGAACTACATTCTGAGTCTGGTCTCTCGTTTGACACATCTAATCCGTTTCCGCAAAAGCACCACGAACTACAATCATTTAAAGCAATTGTCATTTAATTATTTTACTTATTTAACTGTTTCATTATTTCTCACTTACCTTTATGTAAGACACACCAGCATACCAAAGAAATAAGTACTTTTAAAACTGTTATTTTACGTGTACGCTCAACAATGAAACGATTATATCAGGAAACAAATGTCATGAGGCACATCGTGCCTAATATTGTCATTGCATCTATACCAGCCGTTGAGAATACTTATGTTTTTTGAAAAATAATTTCACTTTAAATAATCGTTACTGTTTTTACCTTTTTATCTCGTTTCCTTGTCTGTCAATTGAAATCTTGTTATGATCCAGATACTGGTTAGGTCATGTCTTAATAACTTTAAAGGTTATTGGGTTAAAAAGTTATTTGATATTCGCTATTTATGTTCTAATTTATTTTTAATTCAATATCTATTTATATTTATAAAAGATGGTTTAACAATATTTCTGGTCCATAAACACGTATCAATATTCAAGCTACATATACTAAAAGAAGTTCTAATATCCAAAGAATATATCAACAGAGAAACCAACGGTTTTTAAAAATCCCTTATTCAGAATGAGTTATAGTAACACACTAATTGATGTTCCATGGAAAAACACAAAATATAAAACAAAAATAACGGACAGATGAAATAATGAAGTCTTATCATTTTCATACAGAAAAAAGACCTCTAATAATAAATACAACTTCCCCAAACTACATCACATCACACAACATAAAAGCGATATTTAGATAATAATGAACGTTATCTCATATCCAGTCAGTAATTTTGTAATATGTTTTTCAATGATTACGTCAACCAATATATTGAGTAAAACTACAAAAGCTATAAATTATAATTGAAATAATAATTGACATCAGATGTAAGAGAAACTTAAACATTAGAGTTTTTTCTATACTGTAGAGGTAAATAATGTAGATGTAAATTAATAGATGTAAGCATAGTTTTTTTTACAAGTGAAAACGTCTTGGAGAGATCCTGTCACCTTTACCACAAAACCAAACCTTCAATTCACATCATTAGATATTTCAAAATTTCAGATAGGGCTTATATAATTTTAAAAAATATTTCTTGTGAAAGCTGTTTTATTCTCTAACGATTTTTTATTGCTATTTTCTTAAATGAAAAATAGTAATTAGTTCCAATGATTGTGACCGGAAACCAGCACTCTTCAGCAGACCGATATTAAACAGCTGATAGTACTAAACTTGTATTTTCCGGTCCCTTTCTAAATTAATGTAAACCGGTTAGGAAAAGTAGCATTCTGGTACTAAGAGTCAAAGAGAATAGGTCCTTGGCGTCTTCTAGGTGACTGAGGGAGCACATCCCGGCAAGCTGGCCTGAGCAACCGGGCGGGTCCACAGGTGGCGGATAGTGGGACGGCCTACAGAAATGTAGGTTACCTGTGAATAAGGATTCCGGAAGGTTTCTGAATATGCAGGCCTGGACCAAGGCTATGGTTCAAAGGTGAGGAATTATCCCTCCTCGTCAGTAAACCGGGTGGGTGTGGTAGAAATAACTGCTCTGACCGGGGAGTCTGAGGTAGTTGGGAATTAAGTCCTCACAATGCTACTCTCACCTCCCAGGTGAACCAAGGGCAATGCGACAGTGAAGTATGGGCGGGAAACTACCCTAACGACACAGTTGTAAAAAAGAGAGTAAAGCAGGCTGTTCGCTCCATGAGCAACAGTTAATAATGTCCTGAACTTGGGGTGTGCTTCAAGGTCAGTGACTGAATACCCAATCCAAGGGGGAAGGCATCGTGCCGAAGGATGAATGGCTGCAGGGTATAAAATGCAGTTGCACACGATCCCCTTGAGGAACCAGACAAAACCTCATTGTATGTTGTCTGGCCAGGGCAGTGGGGGCTCTGCTCTGGTCGACCGTTATTTCCTCCATACTCGTGGGACGGTAATGGACCAAGTGAGTAAAAGAATTGATTTCGAGACTACACAGACAGCGGGAGCCAATGAGACGGCAAACCGTGAGTCTGTAGCAGATGTGTCAACGGCAACCATCACTGGGGATGCGGGGGCGGCTGTCAAGCTGCCGACTGCAGAAACCGGTGAAGTGGCTGTAGAGTTGAGCACGCTGTCTAGTCCTGGGGCTGCTCTGCGGTCCCAGGCGACTGCAAATTAGGCAGAACAATGATCAAGATCCTCCAAGTGAACCTACAGCATAGCAGGGCGGCGAGTGCTGTCGTGTGTAGGATGCTGGACAGGGGAGAGGTGGACTTGGTTCTCATCCAGGAGCCATGGATTTCTGGAGGACGAATATGCGGGCTGGCGACATCTGGAGGTAAGTTGTTGTACGATAAGGACTCCGGTGTTCCCAGGACGTGTATCCTGGTTAGGAGGGGGTTCAGTGCTTTTTGTACTAACGGACTTCTGCTGCAGGGACTTAATAGCAGTGACGGTGGAGCTGCGGGTGGAGGGGAGGATGAAGAGGTTGAACCTTGCCACGGCATATCTCCCCTTTGACTACGCGGGGGCTCTACCAACACAAGAGCTGAGGAGGCTGGTCGAGCACTGCGGGGCTGTGGATGAGGAGCTGCTGGTGGGGATGGATGCTAACTCCCATCACACTTCGTGGGGAAGTACAGGTACCAACACTAGAAATGAGGAACTTTTAGCTTATCTTAGCTCTAAGAATTTACTAGTCTTAAATCAGGGGGAAGAGCCGACGTTTGACACTAGGGCCAGACAGGATTTCCTGGACATTACGGTGGCATCGAAAAAGACGGCTATGTATGTACTAAACTGGCATGTGTCGGAAGAACCATCTTCTTCTGACCACAGACATATTAGGTATGATATCTCTCTAAATCCAGCCAAACTTCAGAAGACCACCAGGAGACTCTTTAATAGAGCAAAAAAGAACGGGGAGTGGGACCAGTATAGGAAAACACTAACCGAATACAACAGGGCAATTAGAGAAGCAAGCAGGAAGTCCTGGAAGGAGTTTTGTCAAGAGATTGACAAAACTCGCGAAGGGGCACGACTGCATAAAGTGCTCTCTAAGGACCCAGTTAACCCGGTGGGGATGCTAAGAACCCCACTGGGAAATATAACAAAAACTGCAGGGGTAACTGTGGAAGAATTAATCAGAACACATTTCCCTTCCAGTACTCTGAGGAAACTTGGGGGAGCAGACACTGAACCAGTTGCCAAACTCTCCGCTAGACGTGGTAAGAGGGAGGACTGGGAAGTGGCAAGGAGGATAGTAACTCCACAAAGGGTAAGATGGGCTATTGGCACATTTAAACCCTACAAATCCCCTGGTCCAGATGGGATCTATCCTGTGCTGCTGCAGCAGGGAATGGATTTGCTGGTACTGGTACTTACTAAATTATACAGGCTGAGCATTGCTCTAGGGCATGTGCCGGCAGCCTGGAAATCTAGTAAGGTGGTCTTTATACCTAAGCCCACCGGTAACCAATCGGAAGGAAAAGGATACAAACCTATTACACTCATGTCCTTTGCTCTTAAGGGACTTGAAAAACTGGTTGATAGGTATATTAGGGGGGGGGGTGCTTTGGCCATAAAACCACTGCATTGGAACCAGTATGCTTATCAACCGGGGAAATCCTGCGAGGGAGCTCTCCATCAAGTGGTTGGTAGGATTGAGCAAATGATCGCCAAGAAAGGTTGTGCCATAGGTGCCTTCCTCGACATTGAAGGGGCTTTCAATAACCCCTCAGTGGAGACGATGGTAAGTGGTGCAAGACGTCATGGAGTGGATGCAACCACTTGTGGTTGGATAAGTTCCATGTTAACAAACAGAAGCATTACTGTAGAGGTGGCAGGGGAGGTCAGAAGAGCGGAGACAAGTCTGGGCTGTGCACAGGGGGGGGGGGTTCTCTCTCCTCTGTTGTGGTGCCTAGTGGTTGACAACCTTATTGAACTCCTGAATGAACAGGGGTACTTCTGTCTAGGATATGCGGACGACATAGTTGTTCTGATCCTGGGCAGATTCCCTGATACAGTCATTGAGGTAATCAGAAAACCTCTAAGACTGATTGAAGAGTGGTGTAAAAAGGAGAACCTTAGGGTAAATCCAAAAAAGACTGCTCTCATTAACTTCACTAGATAGCGAAAAGATCTGACGACCAGGATGCCCCGCTTGTTTGGTGAATACCTAGAGTTTGTGGGGGAGGTGAAGTACCTGGGAGTTACTCTTGACAGGAAACTCACCTGGAACCCAAATCTTGAGAGGACAGATAACAAGGCCAAAAGGGCACTGATGACTGTGAGAAGAATGGTGGGTAAGAAATGGGGACTGAAGCCATCAATGATGCACTGGATGTATCTGATGGTGATAAGACCTATGATTACCTATGGAGCTCTGGTGTGGTGGACAAAGGCCAACCAGGCACAGACAAGAGCTAAACTGAGCTCTATCCAGAGATGCAGCAATGGAAGTAATGCTTAACCTCCCTCCCCTTGAGCTTGTCCTTAGGGGAGAGGCGAGGCTGGCGGCATGGAGATTGCGCAACTCGAGCAACTGGGCTAACCTCCCAGATGTCTCGGGACATATGAGTATCGAGTGAGTGGTCAAAGAACCCGTCTTGGAAATGGGCAGCGACCACATTACTCGAGTGTTTGCACCTGACCAGGTCCACCAAACTATGATGGAATGGTCAGGGATATTAACATCGGGAGCTCAGATCTGGTACAAAGATGGCTCCAAGATGGACTTCGGCACTGGAAACCCAAGGGTAGTACTAGTTTTTTCCTTGGGGAGGCATACCTCTGTCTTTCAGGCCGAAGTATATGCTATAAATGCCTGTCTGGGAGAGATAGCGAGAAGGGAAACACACGGATTGCTATTTTCTCCGACAGTCAGGCAGCAATTAAGGCACTAAAAGGACACGTGGTCACCTCGGCCATAGTCAGGGAGTGCCTAATTAACCTACAGGCTCTGGCACAATCAAATCAAGTTAGGTTGGGTGCCAGGGCATAGGGGAATACTTGGAAATGAAGCCGCAGATGCGCTGGCCAGGGAGGGGTCTTCGACTCCCCTGATTGGACAGGAGCCTGCGGTAGGTATTTCCAAATCCATGGTCAAGATGACAGTGCAAAGGTGGATGGCTGAAAGACACTGTGAGCACTGGATCAGGGCCGAAGGGATGAGACACAGTAAGCTAACCCTTAGGAAACCTTCCTTGGGGCTGCAGAAGAATCTCATCTATCTGTCTAGGCAGGAATTGAGGATAGTCACAGGTCTACTCACGGGACACTGTGGACTAAGGAAATATTTGCATAAAATGGGTATTTACAAAGATGAACCAGTGTGCAGATTATGCGGGCAGGAACTGGAGACTGCCACACACATTTTTTACAGATGTGAAGTACTTGCTGAGAGGCGCTTCAACCTCTTTGGTGATGGAACGGCTTCGGTGGATGCTGAAGGTAAAACTCTAGTCAGGAAACTCCTAAACCTGGTAAGAGGGAAGGGGTTATTTGACTAGATCAGGGAGGTAAGTACAATATATCTTAAGGTTGCAGTGCTTCTGGCAATTCAAACCCGCTCCCAAGTTAAAAAAAAAAAAAAAAAAAAAAGAGGGATCACATTCCGCTGCATACCGTCTTTCAGAGGGAGCCAGTAAGCAGACCGAGGTAACTGAAGGAAATACCCACAACAGGTAAACCAAGAAGGTAAACAAGAACCAGGTGACCCAAGAAGGATCATTTGTCATAATTTATTAAAGGTGGATATTCTAAATTCTAATTCTCAAATAATATAATACCATTTTTTTCAGTTTACCAACTGCGGTGTGGGTAATATTGCAGGAAAGCTTTTTTTAAGGCCGTGTCATTTCATATATGTCACTTAATGGCTTTTATATATGTCACTATATTTATAATATGTTATCAAGTTGAAGCTGTTATTAAAACATTATTTATATTTTAATATAGTTTAGTATACTGCAATTTCAAATTTTGAAATACATACTTCTTTAGGATCATGTCTCATTATTTAAGAACCTACTTCAAATAAATTAGTTAAATATATATTAACCAAAACAAAAATTGCACCATCTACATACTCGTACATTGAACATTACACTAACTTTATTCTAATTACCACCCATTTACTATGTTTTATTTTAAATATATTGATTCTGTATTACTCACGCAGCTTGAAGTCCTGCATACATATAGCCTAATCCTTTGCACAACTCAATGCACTCGTTCGGAGACAGATTGTCGAAAGAATTATAAAAACCTGAAAGCTCTCGAGGATTGTTTTGATCTTTGTAACAGCCCAAGTAGTCATAAGCTGGAAACACATTATGCTATAAGTTTCATAAATAATTTCCTTTTATCTTAGCACATATTTTGCAAAGTACAGGTCACACTTAATTATGTAATAATGGTGGTAACACTCTAACGTTGTAAGTTTTGTTTTGAATCACGAGCAAGACCTGTCAATCTCTCTCTATCTATCTGTCTATCTCTCTTTCTCGCTGCCACTTTCTTACTCTCTGTGGTCATCTGTCCTCCTTTCTATCAGCCGTCGCTATGATGAACCGTTCGATTAGTCTTTCCCGATTCACTATAAGTTCATTTTTGAAGGTTTACAGTAATGTAAGGAAGATCGAATTAGGAGTCTAGTATTGTTGATGGGGAACATAGCTGATCAAAGTTCTGCAAGGTACAGATTAAATTAAAAATTAAATTTCGTCTGTTTAAGCAACAAGAGAAGAACCGACAACATAAATTGATCTTCTTATACTACAAATCAATGAGATTCGTTATCTCTCAAAAACCTCTTCAATATGATACCTTACTGTCACATAGAACTCTTATTATTTATTTTGTACTATTTTAAAAAGCCGAACACCTTTGATCCTGTATGGACGTCCTTCTTTTGGCATAGTTATTGTCTAATAACACAGTTTAATATTAGGTCAAACAAAATTGGGTTACTAGGACCTCAATTTACCATTTTAACTGTTATAACATAATTAGTAAGCTCTTGACTGTTTATAAAGAAATTTTCCCCAACCAAAAGGAACTAGTACATCGTATAATAGTTAAATGTGAATGGCGCAGTATCGAGTACGCTTGGCAACGCTGGCCCAGGCAATGGATACCTGTTTCGCTCAACGTTGCCAAATGTACTTAACAATGCGGTATCACATTTCACTTCTATAAGATGTACTCGTTCCTTTTACTTTGATTGGGGGAAATTTCTTTATAAACAGTCAAGAGCTGATTAATAATGTCATATCGGGGGAAATAGTAAATTAAAGTCCTAGTGACCCAATTTTGTTTGAGCTATTATTATTCATTGAGTAATTAGACAGTAGGTTATAAGACAACAACAGTGCTGACGTCTCTATATGTTGAAAGGTGTGTTGCTTTTTAAAAACCTTATTTTAAAACGGAATCTCCAAGAATATTACATAAGCCAGATGTAACATAGTTTTACGTCCGGGACTTATTAGAGATACCCCATTAAAGAGTGGATCTTTGGGTAAGCGGTGTTCGCAGCTCAAGTGAAGGGAACAAAACAGAACATTCTAGGTTTGCACTTTAATTTCGGAAATAAATATCGATAAAAGCGGTAATTCAGTTCCCGTTATCCAGCTTACTATCCGGAAACCTGTTGATCCTCATTTTCCGGTACAGTCTATTAAAACGTACGTAAAATATTTTGAAAAATCTGCTTCACCTCCCATATAAATACAAAGTTGTTTCTAAACTTCTAATAGTGAATAAACAAACAGGATAAACCATTGTTAATGGCTAACGTAGTGTAAGTCCCAGCCTCGGTGTTAAGCACTGTTTGCACCAGTGGCGCACCCAAGGGAGGGGCCAAGGGGGCCCGGGCCCTTTCTTAGCATAAAAAAATGAAAATTTATAAAGAAATTAAAAATGACAAGACAAATATTATATGTTCAACTGGAATTTAGGTTTAGGGTAATACGAAAGACAATAGAAAATAATATTTAGCCTACTTGTAAATTTAATCTCTGAGTCAAAATTACCTCTGGTGAACGGACTGTAATAGCCTATATATATTCTAAACGCACCCTCCTCCCTTGGATAACATAAATGATTTTATTATTTTTATATCTGTCTGAAGTATCCGTTTGTGAGAGCCTTATTAGGCTTTAAGTTGCATTAAAACGTTGCAATTTTTAAAAGTATCATTAATTATAAAAAATCTTGACATTTCGCTTTACAGTAAAATACGCAGTTTTTCAGTTGGCATCTTAAGGTATAACAAAACAAGCATTGAAGTGACTTGACGATTGATAATTATGGGGAAGTATTAAAATTGTCGAAAAATAATAAACAACCTACTATACTATGTCATATAAAAAAAAACACAGATTTAGTCTCAGTTTGAATCTTTTTTATGCTGCATATGCTTAAAACATAGGTTTTAAAATGGTACAAATTCAATATTTTGTACGGGGGAGAACAAACCGAAATCCCCCACCCCATTCCCAATTTATTTTTGGCCCCCCCTTGAAACAATCCTGGGTGTGCCCCTGGTTTGCACATCATTTATTTATGAAATGTTTAAAATTAAAATGGACTACAATTGAAAAGATAAACATTTGTTTCAATCTTTAAATACTTTTAATCGTTTTAAAGAAACTGTTTTACTTTTGTATATCTAATTTTCTATATACAAGAATAAGTCATTACCTTTTTTAACATTGTTTATTTTGTAAACAGAATTTCTGTAATTTCCGCCACATGTTTCAGCCTCATTACCAGGACACTCCATGTTACAGTCACTTTCTCCTTTTTTCAAATTGGCTGGAGCTTCAAAGCCACAGAAGCAATAGGTTCTGTTTAAAACAGAAAATAATAGGAATATATTATATTATAACTTCAGTTAGGCTATTTAGTATGTGTGCTATGCATAAGCTACAAAAGTAAAAATAAACCAGTACATTTGTACTTTTGTGGATGGAAAATACAAATAAGCTATTTAAACATCAAATAAATCCGAAATATTTTGAGAATCTTTTGAGAAACATCTGGCATTATAATTTGTGATTCGTCTAGGTTATCTATACACCAGCATTATAATATAACTAGGTTTTAGGTCCTCCCATTTTGAGTCCTAACTAGATGTGTATTTGCTCACATTCTCAATCGTTTTCTAACCCTCTCTCTGTCTCACACAGACACAGACACACACACACACACACACACACACAAACACACACGCACACACACACACTCACTCTCACACATACACACACACTAACACACACTAACACACACACACACACACACACATACATACACAACATACACACACACACACACACACACTCACACACACATACACAACATACACACAAACACACACACACACACACACACACACACACACACACACACACACACACACACACACACACACACACACACACACACACACACACACACACACACACACACACACACACACACACACACACACACACACACACACATACACACTGAAACGGCCAATACAGTCTCATAGTTACATTTAGGCAAAATCTTTTAAAGATATTATTTCAAAAAGTTTAAAAATGAAACCGCTGCTATGCACTGTGAGTGCATGCCTGCAAGTAAGCTCTACTATCTGGATAAGTAATCAAGGCCGGTCCACAGTGTCGATTTTGTTCATAAAACAGAGCCACTAGGAAAGAATTACTTTTTTCTTCTAACATATAAAATTAAAATTAATTAATTTTTATTAATTATGGAAAACAAAACCTAAAAATGAAGTTAAAAAATAAAAGCAAAGAGCCACCAAAGTTAAGGAAAATTTGTAAAATATCAAAGTAAAACATTATAAAACAAAATGTATTAACAAATTTATTTAATAAAAAAAAATTGTAATGTATAAAGGGTTTAATAAATGCTCTAAAATCTATTAAAGTTTCAAATGCGGAAGATAACCATTTTGAGTGCCGTTAAAGCGCAACTTACGATAGGAATGAGCTAAAGCTGTCATTCAAGTTGGTAATAAAATTTTAAAGTGTTAAATAGACCATGGTGGTAAATAATATGTTACATCATAAGTGACATTTTCAAGCTTCAGCTAAAAACTGAGCACATCTCTTCAAAAGAATATTCATTAGGACACTCTTTGCAAGTCAAGACAGCGTTTTGACAAACTAATTAAGCGCGAAGCAGGGTAGTAGGGACTACACGCTAGTAGGAAAGAGGTGAATCAGCTTTCGTGAGAGACGGACATGCTTCCGGAGATCGATAAAACGGTTCCATGGCTGAGAGGAAAATGTAGGAAAATGAGAGAGAAATGGCCTGCCTTCGCGATGTTGGTTCGCGATGTTGAATTTGAACATTTTCACTGTGTAAAATATTATTAAAAATATTAAGGCGGCCCTAAGCCGATCAGTTGCGATTGCTACAAGATCTAAGACTCCAGGAAAATCAGAAAGGGAGAAGAGAAGCGATCATAGTGAAAGTTTATGGGGCACGTTTTATAGCAAAATAACCATTTGTTAAACTACTAAATTTCTTAAAATCATAGATTCAAATTTCCATAAATAAAAAATAAAATCATTAATTGAAAACTATTAATTAAAAAATATATAAGCACATGACTGTTTATTAAATAGCAATATAAGTGGTGGTCATGAAATATAATTGTTCAAATAAAAAAAGCAAGTTCAAAAATACCAAGTTTAAAGTTACATCAAATCATAACCAGTTATAACAAGTTGACATTTAATCAGATCAAAGCACTATGTATTTAAAATGAACATTAACATATTTTATTTAAAGTCAATATGCTTAAGGGAATTAAAAAACCCTTAAAGAAAATAAATAATAAATGATTTTGTTCCTAATTGAATATAACTTATTTTATGTCCATATATCATAAATTAAACATCTAGCTTCCTTCTACAAATAATAATATGGACATAAAATAAAATAAATGTATATATTATTCTTCTGTTGTATTTAAATAAATATGTAAATTTATGTGTGTAATTCCATTGCTAGAAAACCAAAATTATCTCATAATGACTACAAAAGTTAGAGATAGTTAAATAATAATGTTATCCAGGTAGTTGATGAACCTTATGAAGAGATTGTATGAACATTTCTGAACTTTATCAACCATTTAAAGTACAACATGTACTACATGTTTAAAGAAATGCTTATTAATAATAAAATAAATAACGAACATTCGATAAAATTTAAATAGGAATTAATTAAAACAAGTTAAAACAAAAAATGATTAAAATTATTATAATTATCCTGTGGTTAATCAAGTAATAAAATATCTGAAATTTTTCTAATCAGCAACAAGAGTCAAATTAAATAAGTAATTAAAGTAGCATAAAGGTCTTTTAAACAATAGTCTTGAAATAGAAAGGTAATAAATAAATTTACATTTAAATAAGAATTTATAAGGTAAATATTATCACATAAATGAGTATCAAAACTTTAGTTGGTTTTTGAAACAAAGTCCAGGGATTTATCCACTGCCAGCGTACGCTCAACAAATCACAGGTACCAAGATATGGTAAATCTGGTGGGATCCTATTTTGATCACGATTGAACTGGAGCGTTTCGTCCCCACGGTGTCCATCATCACCAGGTACACCTTACGCGAAAACCGCGTAAATGTGGTCACGTTGTTGGTAGGGTGTGGAACTCAAAAATTGAGGATACTCTCCCTGAGAAGGGTGGAAAACGTTTGGCACACATATATGATACATACAATTTGAACCTATAACCCTTATTACTATATTGTTCCTTAAAACAAACATGTCCTTAAAATAATTTGTGTTTATAAGCAAATATATTTGTCTACGTTACCCTCTTATACCTCTACTCAATTTATAGCATTATTGTTTAAGCAAGCAGAATTAGTATAAAATTTATTAAAAGTATAATAAACCTTTTAAAAATAGAGGCATATATATATATATATATATATATATATATATATATATATATTTATAACACATAAATATCACTAACGCTATTATGTATTTAAACACAAATCTTATTTGGTGCAGATGTGACTCGAATTCGTGAGCTATAATTACCTGTTATCATTTTCGAGCATGAAGTGAAACTAAGTACTTCTGTAGATTGCTAGGTGTGAGGGACTTCCGTTGCCATGTGGTTTGTATTTTTTCAGATGCACTGGGGGAAATTTTAGGTCGGTCTTGGGGTTAATTTTGTCTTTTAAGTTAAATATTTAAAAAAATAGTATTTATATTTTTTCGTTTATTAAACTTATCTTGTGTTTATAAAGATTTGTAGATATTTCTGATTATTATTTTAAGGTATTTAGGTACATTTTTTTATTAGATGTATGTTTTCTTATGTGGTTAATATATATTTTTGCTTGATTGGATTAGTTTTACTTGTAAACGTTTAGTTTGATGTATGCCTTGAGGTGCTCTTTATATATGTCTTTCAATTTCTTATTATTTGGCCGATGTATAATTTGTTTCTGTTTGCGCATTCGATTCTATATATTCCGTTAATAAGTGTAGGGCATGCTTTATCCGGTTGCTATATTTAATCGATTTTGTTTCCTGTATTTTTCTAAGTTATGATATTCTTGTCCATGTTTAGTATTTTTAGTTATACCTTTTATGTTGTATTCACATACACAGGATAAAAAATAAATAAAAATAATTTTTTAATATTTTTTATTGAAATTATTTTCTTGGCGTGACACCTAACAATAAAATATCTCGTTACACTTGACGCGCTATTTGTCTTGTGTCTCTGAAATGGAGTAATTTTTTATTGTATTAATTTGAATAGATGGTGTGAGGATACACGTTACTACTCCATCTGGTGTAGTATTACTTGTTTTAAAATAACTATATCTTGTTGTTTTAGAAGATATGTATAAACGTGAACTTAGACGTATAAGCATTGAACATAATATCAACTCTAGTAGGATTTCCTTTTCTAGGTTTCTCTTACTGGCGATATTGGCACAGATTAACGATGTATTTTAATTAATAATTATCAATGCTGTATGACTTGTTCTGAAAGCATATTCACGACCTCCTAACAAAATTAATTTATAAGGTAAACTATCCGAAAGAACAATCTGCAAAGGCTAATGAGGAACTAGGTTTTTATACAAATAGTCCAGGTTGTTATCATACATTGTAGCCTACTAGTGGTTAATTGGTTTTCCTCGGCATTTTGTTTCCCTAACCCATGTTTATATGTCTTTTTAGATACATAAACGTTAATTAATATTTATTCAATTATTTTACATTTATAATTGTTTTTTTCATGACTTTATATTCGAGTGTTGCATTTGTGTGACGCAATGTTCACTAAACGGAAACATAATATTTATCAGCCCTGGTTAAAACGTTATATTTAATAAAGCGAGTGCCTAATGGGACTAATAGTACGCAGCCAATAATTAAAATAAATAAAAGCGTATGATATTGAAAATACTTTAAATTAGCCCATTAGTAAAATCTATAACTAAACTCTGCAGTTTTCACTCACCGTGCCTGTAAACCAGCAAACTTATAACCAAGTCTTTGGCAGTAGTCAATGCACATATTGGGTGTCTGAGCTGTGAAGGTAGTATAATGGCCAAGCATTCGTGTGCCGGAATCCTGGTAGCATCCCAGGTAATCTTGACATCTAACTGAAACCACAAATGAGATGAAATAAAAATAGTGTATTTCGTAGTTTATATATTTAAACAATTTAAAAACTAATTTCATGCTTAAGTGACAAAATATGCCTTTGTACTTAGTTTTAAGTATTAATATGCAACAATATACGACGAAGTAGTGTATATGCATATACGTGCAGAATAGGAAAAAATATTTCCTATTAAGAAAAATTGTCTTTAAAATAACTAAAACACTAACACTCGCGCGCGCGCGCGCAAAGACACTCAGACGGGCAGAAATGGCATATGAAGCTTATAACATTCCGAACTAACTTTATAAACACTTTAAAAGTCTACGTAGTCAAAACTAGAGTTATATTGATTTTAAAATAACAAATGTAAACTAAATGTATAATAATTCAAAGAAAATATAAGATAATTCCACATTTCCAATATGTGCAACGTACAATTATACAAATCATTAGAAATAAATTTAGTAAATTATTTAATGAATTTCAATAGATATTTATAAAACAATTGAGATAACAGAACGTGACTAATCAACGGAAGATGTAGGCCCATGGGACATACTGATACTAGGGAACATAGTACAGAAAGATAAAGGCTGCAGTGGGGAATAAGGCCGCAAGAGAGGAGAGTATTACAAGAGTAGCCAGAGAATGAGGAGAAACAAGAACAGATAGGACGGATATTGATAAAGATTTCAAAATGTAGGAAGAGACCCTGTCAGTCTTAGACTCAAATTTCTACTCCCTCCAATTTTGGTTTTTTGAGTATTCCCAAAATGAAATTCTAAAAACTAACGGAAGTATTTTCAAAAATAAAACTGACAACATGTCAATCAGTAAAAGAGTTTAAATCCGTTCGTTATATAAATTCAATACATCGCATACGTTGAAAACCAAAGTAAGTTCAAGATCTCCCAGAAATAGACATGCTGAAGAATTTAAAGGTTTCCAGAACAAGGCAGACGAGTCCTGCCTCTATATACAGGACCAAACTGTACGACGGAGATGTCGATTACCCAAACATGTTACCACAAAGGCAAAAGGGAAGTCAAAACCAGCAGTACTCAACTACTTCCTCAAATAATTTTGTTATTATTATGTTTTACTAACATTAAAGGCTCAACAAAATTAAATATTTATAATGTTATTTAATGTAATTATATTAGTAGCTGTGGCTGTAAATTTGACAATGCCCAGATCTGGTTTTTTTACTTTTGTTAAAACTTTATAGTTTATGTTTAGTGTTGTTTTTTTATAGTTAAGCTTAATTTGATTTGTGTAGCATCACTGAGGATGACGACAAATTGTCGTTGAAACGCGTATGAAAATAAGGTTTTTATATTTGTGAGTTGTAGCATTATTATTCTTTAATTATATACTTTCTCAAAACTCATTTTTTTCAATAAAAAAATAGGCTTTTTTATTAAAAATTAGGCTTAAACCGTAATTTTATAAGATTACTTGTTTAATAACTTATATACATTTGGCCTAAAATTATTTTGGTTATGACAGATAAATAAATAATAATTGGGAAAATTTAATAAAATTATTATTAATAAATAAATTAAATAAATTTTTTCTTTAAAATAAATTACGTTATAAAATATAAACCATTGGTAAATAGTAGTGAAGAATTTTTATAGTTAAAAGAATATACCTGATTATTAATTTTAGAATAAAATTGACCATTGAATTACAATTAAAGTATACTACAGTTTTAAAGACCTAAATCAAAATATTTAAGTTGTAAAAGAAGAGTAATTTTTAGGTTTATTTTTTTTTATTCCTTTTTAGTTACACCAAAAGTGTATGGTAATTGTTTTATCACATAATATGTTGTATTATACACAGTTAATGGTCAAAATTTACAGAATATGAAACATTTATAGACAAAATTAAATAAAACCAATTAGTAGGCAAATTATAAGAATATGTATGTTTTTAATAAAATTAAGTTATTTGTATTTTAAGATTTTATGCCATACAAGTGAGGCAAAATCACTTAAAATATATTTTGAATATCTTTTTTTAAAGCTTTAGTTTTAAAGTTTAAAAGAATTAAATGGATTAATGAACGGAAGTCAAAGGAAATTATAATATTTTAACGATGTTTTCCGTAAATTAAAAATATGAAAATATAAAAAAACAATGTTTGTAAGTGTTTGAATGTGAGTTTTTCACACTTAAATTAAAAAAAAATAATAATTTTCAATTATCCATCGTTAGTTTTTATGTAACCTAATTACATACAGTTTCACAGTTTTACTAAACGTTTTCCAAGGAATAAACACCTCAAATAAACAGACACCCCACCCCTAGTAATATGCTAGTATTACTAGCATAACGGATATCTAGATTGGTACTTTAAATCCATTGTGCAAGGCGTGGTTGTAAATCAAGACTATGAAATCATAATAAAAATGTCTTAAGCCTTCTTTTATGCCTTGATTTAGCCTTCCATAAATCAATATTTGTGAAAAAATTCCAGATTTATTTTTCAGGAAGTTTAATTTTTATTTCTAGTCAGTTTGATCTAACCTTTGTTTCGTCTTTGAAATATGCAAAATTCGGTAACTAGTATTTGTTATATTTACGTCAATGACTCTACTGGACCAATCAATCCTCTTACTAGACCAATGAATCAATATTACAATAAACATTCACGACTCTAGAGCACGGGTTCCCTAACTGGAGTGGCGTGTCCAATTTGGAGGCGTGAAGACAAGTCAGTGGGGTGCGAGACCAGTTGGAAAATTGGTAGATGTATTCTCATTTAGTTACAATGTAAGTACACAATTTATCAAAATTTAATACTAGATTCATTCCTCAAATTTTTTTACACAGGTAATTTAATTGACCATTATCTTCAGAAAATTTAAATTAAATACGTTCATTTATAAAAGGAATATAAGTAAATGCTGTGTAAATTTTGTAAACTTGAAATTAAATCAACATGACACCTTGAAAAGAATAAGAGTACAAATGGGCAGAGTGACGAATGTTTTTCGTTCAATCTGGCCACAATGAAGAAATCGTAAATTTAGATAAAACACTTAAAGGTGTATTACAGGCAGCTATTCGATTATACTTGTCCTTTTCAAGCACCTACTTGAGCGAAAATATATTTTCAGCATTTTTTGCAATAAAAACAAAATAAAAGAACACCTAATGTTACTAAAGACTTGCGTTGTAACTATAGGGAAATACGACCTCAAATAAGCGTTCTGGTGAAAAAAATGCAAGCTCTTCCATCTCACTAACAGATTTTCCTCTTATCAGTTTAAATTAACCTTGCGAAATAAAACTTGCAATGTTATATCATTTTCTTGTGAAAATATGTATAAATAAATAAATTGTTTTTAATACATGTATATACATAAATAATATACTTATTAATAATAATACAAAATTATATATATATATATATATATATATATATATATATATATATATATATATATATATATATATATATATAGGGTCCAGCAATAAAACTTCCATATTTTAAGAAATCGTTGACTGAGTCGTAGTGGTAGCACTGATGTGGTGAGGGTACTGTTTGAAAGCGGTGTAACTGCCATTTTCAGTGTGCATCATGGCTTTGCTTGGTGAGCATCGTGCGTTTCTTGTAGAGGAGTTTATTAGTAACAGTGGTTTGTGATTGCTACTCACCAAGCGTGTCTTATTCTTTTCAAACTTGGCCTACATGATCATGGTCCTGATAGAACACCTATTCAACTGTGGGTGTCAAACTTTAGACAAACAGGCTCAGCACTAAAAAGAAAATCCACTGGCCGACCTCGGATTGCAACAGCGCCGGAAAATGTTGCGCATGTGATAGCGTACATCCAAAAATATTCAAGCCGTTCAGGTCTTAAACATTCATACACCCTGGAATACTCTGATAGGAGTGTAAAAAGAATTCGCCATAGAGGGCCAATATGTACCCATTTAAACTGGTGCTTACCCAGCATTTTACGTGCGAATAATTTTGAAACTCGACGCTGTGTGTTAGAAAATTCTTCAGAACATCCCCCCTGGAACTGTGTTTATTTTATTGAATGAGACCCACTACCACTTTTCAGGTACTGTAATCAAACAGAATTTGCATTTTGTTTTAAATTTTAAAACATCGTCCCACAAATATGCAATCACCTAAAAAGGCAATCACCCAGGAGAAATGATACAAAAACTATGAATAACTTCCGGGAAAGACTTCGTCAATGTATCGACAATGGAATACGTCACTTAGCGAATATAATTTTTTAAACGAAGTAACGTAAAACGGCATAGTATTCCTTGTTCAGCAATAAAGGTATGTTTTTTGTATCTGTTTTTTTTTTGTAACAACCATTTAAAATTAGGGACGTTATATTGCCGGACCCTGAAATATATCTATAGGTATATATATATATATATATATATATATATATATATATATATTTATATTTATATATATATATTATATGTAACCAAAACCAGTTATTTTAATTGTAAAGGAGAAAGGAGTGTGGGATTCTTTATTTAAAAAAAAACGTTTTTTTTGGAGATAAAAGTGTGATGACACTACAGCAATGAATTGCCACCCAAGACCAATAAACCATCATATGGGATCAATGAAGCCCCAATGAATTGCCATATTGAACAAATGTACAAGAACTTAGAGAGAAGAACCAATTAAAATATCAGTGGATATTTGTATATTTTACCCGAAATATATATATATATTATATGTAGATGCTAATATATTATATAAACGTGTATATATATAAGATTTTTTAGCTTATTATTATTGTAAAATGTTAGTTTTTTTTTTAGTAAGAAAAAAGAGGCAAAATATTTATTAAAAATGGCATTAAACAATAGACCGATGATCCAAGTTCATTCACACCACGAAACGAGATGTATTTAAGGATGATTATTCCTGTTAGTAATACAAATATAGATGAATATTTGAATAGATGATGCCTTCGTAATAATTGTATAACCTCACTGACTTACCCAGGTTGTAAATGCACACTAGTTGTACGAAGAGTGAAGTAATTAGTGTCGGCCTCATCTTCCCACCAAAGTTGCTATTTCTATTTCCCAGTCGGTCTTATATCCAGGTGTTTTATCTAGCTTTATTTTTTTCTCCTATCATATGTCAGTTGTTTGCTATATTTTCGGAATTAACGTGTCATAGATAACGTTTTAGAATTACAGTTTTAAAATTTATTAGCATATTTTTACTGATAAACGTTATCAACAAAATATAAAGTAACTATTTGAAAAAAGAATTTCATGATATATTGGCCATTTGTTTGCAATTTGCTCTAAACGGATATCAGTGATATTTTACAATGGTTCCAATTTTAAGTAATTTTTCGAAAAAGTGGCATCTGGAAATTGAGGCCACTAACAGATTTCACGTTGCATAAATTTCAGCAAAATACTTCCGTTGGAATATTTTAATTTTATGTTTATTCCAAAATATAAAAGTAAAATAAAAAAAATACATATACAAGTTGAACTATTTTAGCACTAATAGTATTTTTGCACGTGTATTCGATACTATAGGATAGCCTACGCAGCACCATAGCGAGAGACTTGGTGCAAATATGCTTACAGCAACACACACGTTAACTCAATAAATTAGAGATATTAATGACTATATTTTACTTGTAAGTGAACTGGAGAAATGTGTTTTTAGAAATGGTATATGTAATTAATTATTTTAAATTCATTTCGCAGGTGTCACTATATATGAATTATAATGAAAATTTCATCTTTGCATATCAACTAGAAACAGATTAAATTTCGTTATTTTCTTTACTAATATTTCCACAAAAATGAAAATATAGAACAGTATATTTTCAGAACCATAATTTTAAAATTGAAACAAGTATATCACTATCTTCTTAGATAGGTTAAATTTAAAAAAGTCTTTAATTTAATCAAAAACAGTTATGGTATGCAAGACCGTTTGTGAAACAAGAGTTTTGCCTATACTTGTTTCTATGCATGTATTATACAAAAGGGCATATATAAACATATTTGTACATGTCTACATGTACATTTATAGACATATTTAACGTAATATTTCTACATATAGATGTAACATTAATTAGTTGTATCGTTCATTTTTAATTTATGTATTTGCGGATAAAGTGATCTCTGTGGGAAATATCTGGAGGATGTCTTTACAAATTAGTCAAATATCAAAATATGTCTACTATTACTCTTTATTTACTTTACAAATTATATAATAAATATTTTTATTTGTAATCAAAAATGATTTTATTCACGCAAGAAATAAAACGAAATGGCAAACCTGTGTCAGAACACAGAATATTATGCCTGTAATAATTCATAAATATAATAAACAAAAAATAGTAACAAAATTCCTGTATAAGGTTATAGTAATATATCCATGATGGAAGAGTGGAAAAAAACAATATATGACACTCCAAGTCTTTCTCTCGCGACCATCGCTATCGATTTTTCACAGAAAGACAGTAAGTTATTCATATGATGCATAGCATGCCTCCTATAGTTCATGACCCTGGAATTTGGCACACTTATTCACACGCTAAATAAAAATATATGAACTTAATAATTTTCATTTGGCCCTAAAAATTTGGTTCATCAAGTTAAATAAATCATGATATACAATATGCCCAGAAATAGGTTTCCCGATATTCTCAAAGGGGTACGTGTTATCCGTTGGCGTTAAGAAGATTCAAGTCGTATTTGTCTATTGACAAACCTTCTACTTTAGCTTTGTGTTCATCAGTAACATGTCTCCTAATGTTTACACATAAAGCATATGCATATAATATTTCGGTGCATGATTTAATAATATGTGGATATGTTACCGATTAAATGGTGTATGAGCTGAATCCCTAAGATTTCTCTTTTCAAAGGAATAGTATGTATTACTATGTATTAGTGAAATTTGTTACTACTTAAAGAATAGACAAACAGTTAAAATGGTATCTACAGGCAGAGAAGACATTGCTTTAAGCCATTGTATTAAAGCAATCTCTGAGAAAATGTATATCTCTCATTCCTTAACTGTGCGTTGGTCATTATTACAGGTTTTGTGTATGGATAAACCATTAGATTCCTTCGGAACTTGTGACTAGAACAAGGAAGATGGTGGAAATCATATAGCTATTAGATATGTAAAAGTGTAGGAAGACTACTGTAATTTTGCGTTATTACTATCCAATTAAGGATTCATCTATCACTATTCAGAAATTGTGGTGTGCCATGAAGTTTCACATACATAACAGAAAATGTACCTAGATCTGTTGTACTATAAGGATATGCCTAGTATAATGAATTTGTTGTGGTTAAGGCTATTGTGTAATTTTAATGACGGGATGTAATGTTTAGGTAATTGACTTGGATGGTGATACAAGTATTTGTCCTAATACATGAATTTCGTGGTGCATATAATTGGTGTATTTATGGAATGATTGCTATGTATAGTACTCTAGATTATAAATCAGCGAGGGTAGGAATTTATAAGCTATCTATAAGATAAGGCTAAAAAGTGTGATGTTTGAATAATTTCTAGTGTTTAAATGTGGTGTTTGAATTTGGTGTCGAGTTGTTATAGAAATTCTAACAGTACATTATATAACCTTGAGTACCATTTTGCTTACTGTTCCCAGAACAATTTCGAATACATGAAACATTTATCTGTTATCCCTTCTGAAAAGCTCTTTCCCAGGAGCGTAGGATACAAAAAATGACCAAAAGTGCTATAATGTTACGTACTTTTCTAATTTAAAACCCATTCTAAATTCATCAGAGATGGACCCTTATCGGCCAACCTTTGTCCCTTGCAAGATTCAGTTCTTTTCAAGACCTCGATCAAACGACCACCCCCCCCCCGTCATTCTCGACATGACGCAGTTTTCTTACGTTTCTCCCGTCGTGTGGCAAAGACAATTATTAGCCTGTAACAGTGACTATTGTGAAATATGTACTCTTTCTTATTGTTAGTAGGTAAGTGATAAGTGCGTGAAAGGGTGCACCCGAACAACTGTCCGTCATCCGACAGGAAGGACAAGTGGTGGTACTTCGCCCAGTAAGGTATCCAATTATGGATATACTATCCAATTAAGGATTCACCTAATTAGGTATCAGAAATTATGGTGTGCCATGAAGTTTTCGATACATTGCAGAAAATGTAACTAAATCTTTTTTTTATAAGAGTTTAAGTTTTGTAAAGAATTTGTTGTGTGTGGTTAAAGCTATTGTGTAATTTTAATGACGGAATGTAATGTTTAGGTAATTGGCTGGGATGGTGATCCAAGTAATTTTCCTAGTACATGTATTTCGTGGTACATATATTTTATGTATTTATGGAGTTAATTGTTAGGTTTAACATTTCAGGGCATAAATCAGGAAGGATAGGATTTTATGCGCTATCTATAAGCTATGGCTAAATGAATGAATAATTTCTAGTGTTGAAATTTAGTATCGAGTTGTTATAGAATTTCTAACGGTACTTATTATAAACATTATACCATTTTTCTCACTATTCCCTGAACAATATCGAATACTTGAAACGTTTATCTGTTATCCCTTGTGAAGAGCTCTTTCCCAGAAGCGATGAATAAACAAATTTACCATTACAGTTATACATTACACTGAAAGTCAAAGCAATAGACAGACGATATATTGTCACATATATAAATAAACTGCGCACTTAAATATTAAACACAGTAGCATGAATTAAAATATAATCTTTATGCCAAAAAAACATAAAAATAGACTTAACATTTTCCATATTTCAGTAATATAATGAGGCTAATTAGAACGATAATTCTGAAACATGCAAAATTATTTATATATTTTTATAAATATTAATATAGACAGTTTTTTGCTAAATCGTTTTGTATTAAAAAAGTAAACTTATAGTAACTTCGAATAGATTGAGTATTATTTCTTAAATGGTTTCCGGCGGCAATATTAGTTACAATCAAACAGAAACAAGAGGGAACATTGAACATGTATTTATAAGGTCGTAGGTTTTACAAAATTTAGGATTTTTGTTTTACTCATGATAGTTTTTTAATTACAAAGCGAAATTTATTTCGTTATAAATACAAATTTTTGTATAAATAGGTTATTAAATAAATGCCTACAAACAAGTAACCCAGTAGCTATTATTCTGATTATATAATTTTACTTTAATGTTCATCATATGTTGATTTATACTTTCCAATATCACTATGTTATTCGCTATCAGAGACACAGTATATCAGTGACATTAGGCTTAACCAAGGCGCAATATATATGGCAGATTTACAAGTACATTTAGTGCAGGCAGGGCAAAAAATGCTACGAATTTTATAACGGTTCCTTATTTGTTCTCAGGATTTAATGAATCAGCACATAATAAATTTTTCCACCAATATTTTACTTCTATCTCGCATAGTTTAAATTATTAAACAGTATAACCTTGTGTTTCTCTTTTAATCTTACACGTGGAATTTTGTGAATATTTTACAGAACGCATTTGTAAAACTCAAACCGTTACATACGGTCTGTTTGATAAAATGTTTTTTTTTATTTAAGGCAATGCAGGATATACTACATAAGGCAATTGGTCTACTACATAAAAATGAGTTAAAGGGTTTAGAGAATGAAATCCTTTAAAATTGCAAAAAGGTTAATTATTGACTGCATACACGCATATTGTATTGTAGTATTTATGGCTAAGATTTTAGTTTTATAAATTGTAGACTCTTCGCATACTCTAAAAGCACTTTGACATTCCAATATCAACTTTATATTGCAATAGCGACCGTATACTCTAATGGCGACGACAGTGTACTCTGATAGCCACCATATACCCTGATAGCAACCGTATACTCGAAAAACGTACGTAAACTCTGACATCGACCGAATACTCTGATATCGACCGTATACTCTGATACCGACCGTGTTCTCTGATATCAACCTGTATACTCTGATAGCTACAGTGTACTCTGATAGCAATTTTATAGTCGAAAAGCGTTTGTATACTCTGATAGCGACCGTATACTCTGATAGTGACCATATTCTCTGATAAAGACCGTATACTGTGATAGTGACCATGTAACCTGATAACAACCGTATACTTTGATAGCTACAATGTTATTATGTTTTATTACTACTAAACCTAGGAGGGACCGTATCGGTGTAGAGCACTTAGCTGCAGCATTTGTACTCTCTTCCCATCCGTACCACAGGACTAGCTTAGTGGATACCTACTTATTTGCAGAAATCAAGTACCCACCTGATGCTAAATCTGATATTCTCTGGTGTACATAGTTGCCAGCCAAACCACTTTCTCCTTGGAGCTCCCAACAGAGTACGTGGATTGTGCTTTCCTCTTGGTTCTCGTCGCATCTCTTTCACACAGGGAACCTAGATTTTCCAATTTTGTATTGGAAACCGCTCAGATTCCCGTTACCTGTGACCAGCTCTACAGTAACTCTGAGTTGAGGTCTACTTAATGAGAGTAGATCTTTGCCCCACAAATCTCTTGAGCCCCCCAGAGTGCATAGGATTTGTTACAAACCCAGGTTGCATTCCATTCTTCCCTGCACAACCTGTCTATATGTGCCGTGGTCCTCTTGCGCCCCTCCTGAGGCGGCATGCTCACTGCCCTCAGCAACGGTCCTTGAGTTATACACCCTTGTTTTGCTAAGGCGTCCGCTCTCTCATTTCCTATCCAGCCATAATGTCCTGGAATCCAGGTGTGCTTGAGCGAATTATAGTTACTCAGCTCTGCTAGAGAAGCTATAGTCCAGTCACAAGCCTAGAGCTGGCACTAGCCTTACCTAAAGCCTTCAGACCGGCCTGACTGTCCGAGCAAATCCAAATGGTCTTGCCCCTCTTGCCAGACCTTATTATTTCCTCAGCACATAGTTTGATCACGAGCACCTCCCTCTGGAAAACAGTTTTGTAGTCTTCCATGCGATGACAAAATTTGTTTTGGTGTATAGGAATACTAAATCCTGCTTCCACTCCTTCCTTCATCTTGGACCCATCCGTGAACCAGATTTGTGTACCTCTGTGTAAACCTTCCTCCCCGATTTGGGATAAAGATAACTTTCGTTTTGAGCCACTGCCCGGGCGTGTAACCTAAGGCAACACAGCAACTGAGTAATCCTGTCAGTGGCCCTATTATTTCCTCCAAGCAATTTTGTAGTAATGCTGGAGTAATATTATCTAATCCAGGCCCTTTAAAAGGCTCAAAAGACCGAATCGCCTCTCTCACCTTTTGCGCTGAGATCACCTGCCCAGCCACATTCTTGACCCCCTTAGCCCATTATGGCGGAGGTTTTTATCACCGTCCCCTACCGGTCTAATATCGGGAAAACTGTTCCTTATAAGTAGACGCATGGTTTCCTCCGGGGTGTCAGTAAAGCTACCATCAGCCTTATTGACAAACTTAAGCTCTCCCCTCGGTCCATCTGCTAACACCTTAAACAGTTTAGCAGTCTCACTCAGTGTGCTTGTCTCTGAGCACCACTTTTCCCAAGAAGCACGTTTAACCTCTTTTATATGATTTTAATAGAGGCACTGGCTGTGTTTATATGCCTGCCAGGTCTCCGCCGTATTCTTCTTCCTTGCTCTATTAAAGATTCTTCTAGTGTCTTTCCTTCTTGCCTCTAACTCGCAGTTCAACTTAAACTAACCACGCTTAGTGCTTATCCACGAAATAGGGCAATTTTCCTAAAACGACGTGGAAATGGCAGTCTTGATGTAGGCCTCAGTATTTCCCAGTTCGTTTGATGTACCATACTTACCACGGAAGTCTAACATACGCGCTCCTCACCGAGGACTTAAAATCTTCCCAGTTTGTCTTCCTCGGGTTCCTAAGCCACACCACCTGGGGGACAACAACCCTCATTGTAGCAGTAATGATCCGGTGATTTTACATGGTGGGCTCATCCGAAACCTGCCAGTCATGCACATACATTACCATCTGTCTATTACAGAGGGTAATATCTAGTACCTCCATTCTGTTTGAAGTGACAAATATTGGCTTGGCCATTGTGTTTAAAACCACAAGGTTTTCTTCAATTCAGTAGGCGAGAAGCTCCTCACCTCGCTCATTTGTGTCTGTGCTACCCCACACCTCAATATGAGCATTGCCGTCACACCTCACTAAGATTCTTATATTCCTCTCCCTGCAGTACCGAACTAACTTACGTAATTCTGCAGGGGCCGATCTCTATTTTGGGCGCAGTAAGTGGAGGCTACGATAAACTCCCTGCTCCCACTTACGTCGCTCTTACCTCGAATTCTGACCGCCGCAAGGTCCCTAGTTGAGAATTCTTGAATCAGCGTGGCTTCTAGTCCTCTGACTATCACATATGCAGTGTGCCCCTCATGTTCCCCACTTGCGTAAGTGCGTCTAGTTGCAGCCAGACCCCTTATACGGTTCCTGACCAGACATGGTTCTTGCACCAGGGCAAGCAGTGAGGAGAATGATCGATATTTTAGGAAAAAATGTGGCGGGGGCGTTGGCGTTGAAGCAGTAACCTAAGTCAGCCGGATGGTAGCTAACCTAACCCGCCCGTAAGTGTGTTGTGTGTTAGGGGATGGTATTGGGTAGATATGGGGTTGCCCCGCGGGTTGCCCCAGGGGTTGCCCCGGGGGTTGGTTTGGGGTTGGAGGTAGTTTTTTGAAAATTTTTTCAAAAAATGTGTTGTGTGTATGGGGGTATGTTTAGAGTGTAAGTTGATTAGATGTGGGGGTGGGTTCATCCGGGGTGGGGGTTGTTTTAAATAATATATGAAATAGCCAAAAAATGATCGGTTAGATCAAATGGCCAACGTTTCAACTAAACAACATTGAATCACTGTCTTACGCTAAGTTTAATCGACCGACTTGCACTCATTTCAATCGACCAACAATTACGTTGATTCCACATAACCATGTGTTATCCAGCCTGACTATGTGTTAACACATAGTATCCGATGAGTAGCCTGACTATGGGTTATCACATAATATCCAATACATAGCTTGGCTAATCATTAACACATAATATCAGATGAGTAGCTTGCCTACAAATTACAAACATAATACCGGTTACATAGCTTGGCTAATCATTAACACATAGTATCCGATGCATAGCTTGACGATGGGTTAACATATAGTATCCGATAAGTAGCTTGACTATGACCTAACACATAATATCCAGTGCATAGCCTCGCTAATGGTTAACACATAGTATCCGATGCAGAGCTCGACTATGGGTTAACAAATAATATCCGATGTGTAGCTTGACTACTGGTTAACACATAATATCCGATAAGTAGCTTGACTAGTGGTTAACACATAATATCCAATGCATAGCTTGACTAGTGGTTAAAACATAATATGCAATGCATAGCTTGACTATGGGTTAACACATCGTATCCGATGAGAAGCTTGAATACAAGTTAACACATAATATCCAATGCATAGCTTGGCTAATGTTCAACATATAGTATCCGATGCATAGCTGGGCTTATGGTTAACTAATGGTTAGCGTGACTATGGGATAACACATAATATCCGATGTGTAGCTTGATTACAAACTAACACATAATATCCAATGCATAGCTTGAGTATAGTTTAACAAATAGTATCCAAAGCATAGCTTGACTATGGGTTATCATAAAGTATCCGATTAGTAGGTTGATTACAAACTAACACATAATATCCATTGCATAGTTTGGTTAATGGTTAACACATAGTATCTGATGCATATCTAGGCTAATGGTTAACACATAGTAGCCGATGCATAGCCTGACTATGGTTTAACACATAGTATCCGATGAGTAGATTGACTAATGGTTAACAAATAATATCCAAAGCATAGTTTGACTACAAGTTAACACATAATATCAAATGCATAGCTTAGCTAATGGTTAACACATAGTATCTGATGCATAGATAGGCTAATGGTTAACACATAGCCGATGCATAGCTTGACTAGGGCAAACACATAGTATCCGAGGCCTAGATTGACGAATGGTTAACACATGGTATCCAAAGCATAGCTTGACTATGGTTTAACACATAGTATCCGATGAGTAGATTGACTAATGGTTAACACATATTATCCAATGCATAGCTTGACTACAAGGTAACACATAATATCCAATGCATCGCTTAGCTAATGATTAACACATAGTATCTGATTCATAGATAGGCTAATGGTTAACACATAGTACCCGATGCATAGCTTGAGTAGGGCTAACAAATAGTATCCGATACATAGAACGACTATGGGTTATCATATAATATCCGATGAGAAGCTTGAATACAAGTTTACACATATTATCCAATGCATAGATTGGCTATTGTTCAACATATAGTTAGCCTACACTCTGTGTTATGCCAAAATGTATGTAAACCCACATACATGATTCGCTAGCTGCGTACATGCAAGGGGATTCCCAAACTTTATATTCAATAGCTGTAAATACTATACCACTCAACAAACAGGTACTAGACACAGATCTGTGGCAATGCAAGAGTAACCTTAAGTGTAACCCACACCCTGACAATAGTTACCTAGCCTGACAACCGATACATAGCCTGACAACAGATACATAGCTTGACAACAAATATATAGCCTGAAAACAGATACCTAACCTGACAACAAACACATAGCCTGACAACGGATACATAGCCTGATAAGAGATACATAGCCTGACATCAGAAACATAGCTTGACAACAGATACCTAGCCTGACAACCGATACATAGCTAGACAACAGATGCATAGCTTGACAACAAATACATAGCCTGACAACGGATACCTAACCTGGCAAGACATACCTACCCTGACAACGGATACATAGCCTGACAACTGATAGATATCCTGACAAAAGATAACTAACCTGACAACAAATATATAGCCTGACAACAGATACCTAGCCTGACAACCGATACATAGCTAGACAACAGATACATAGCCTGACAAGAGATACATAGCCTGTCAACCGATACATAGCTAGACAACAGATACATAGCTTGACTACAAATACATAGCCTGACAACAGATACCTAACTTGACAACAAATACATAGCCTGACAACGGATACATAGCCTGACAACAGATACATAGCCTGACAACAAATACATAGCCTGACAACAGATACATAGCCTGACAGAGCTAGATCAAATGACCAACGTTTCAACTAAACAACATTGAAAAAACTGTATTACGCGAAGTTTACCAACAAACATACACGAAGTTCAAATGAACAACATTTACACCAAGTTCAAATAGGTATGACGGTTATGGCTGGTGAAGACTAGATCAAATGATCAATGTTTCAGCTAATCAAATTTGAAAAACTTAAGCTATTCAACCAACATTTACACCTAGTTCCAATGGGTTATGGTGGCTATGGTTAGTGAAGGCACTGTCAAAAGATTTTAGGATCTGAGCTTTAGACCTTAGACAATATCTCCATAGTTATAGCTACCAACTCATACCAAAATAGCTATGTAGAAACTGTTATCCGCTGGTCAAGACCTTTATGATCTGAGCTTTACACATATTGTCTTCTATTCTAGGTATGTTGTATCAATTACAGCATACTGACTAAGACAACAGTTACGTAAATACATCCATCAAATCTTAGGTAAAGCTACCCTGGAGTCAGGCCCCAGTTTAATCCACCCTGGAGTCATGCTTAAGGTATTGCCACCCAGACATCAAGCCTCATGTAAAGCCTCTCTGGAGTCAGACCTTAGGTAAAGCTACCTTGGAGTCAGCCCTTAGGTAAAGCAACCCCTGAGTCAAACCATAGGTAAAGCCAGCTTGGAATGGTAAGCTACGTAAAACAACTATCAATGCATGCCCAATTTCAAAAGCTACGTAAAGTCCTATATCAAGGCATTACCTATTATCATAGCTCCATGAAGATAGCTACCAAAGCATACCCTATCACAATAGCTACGTAAAAACCGCCATCAATGTATGAATTATCTCAATAGCTACATTAAGACAGCTATCATTGCATGCGCAATCTCAAAAGCTACGTAAAGACAGCTACTAATGCATGACCTAAGCCAATAGTTACGTAAAGTCAATGCATTTTACCTATCATCATAGCTCCATGAAGAGAGCTACCAAAACATACCCTATCCCAATAGTATATATCCTCTATTACGCCATTATGTACGTTACCCTACATAGGCATACATCCGGTATTAACCCAATATCCACGTTACCCTACATAGGTCTACATCCTGTATTAAGCCAATATGCACGTTTTCCTAAATAGACCTATATCCTGTATTAAGCCAATATGCACGTAAAGCTACATACAACCTGTATTAAGCCAATATGTTTGTAACCCTTCATACATCCTGTATTATGCCAATATGCACGTTACCCTACATAGACCTACATACTGTGTTAAACCAGTAAACCTACATACATCCTGTATTCCGGAGCAGGTAAATCACCATCCCCAGAGGCTCTATCCCGATGAGGACCATGGCAGCTATGAAGACGACAACGACGACGATGATGATGGTTACGAAGAAGAAGACAATCTGGTTTGGGAAATAGCCGAATGACATGAACAAAGAGGGATTTTGGGATGGGGATTTAGAACACGTAACAGTTCATTTATTAATAAATGTATATAAAGATAAAGTGATTATTATAATACGTTTTATTAAAGCTGTAGTTAAGTTCACACACACACAGAGTTTGACAAATAAAAGAATTTTTGAAACCTTTACAGTAATATTTCTATTCGCCATCCCCCGACCGCGATAGCGCACTCACTCTGATTATATCAGCATAACCGCAGCAAATGGCGTCTAACAAAATGTCGGTTAACATTATGATTGAATTTAAATATGAATAAAATATATACGTCAGAGCCGATGCATAATGTTTGATTTTAAACGATACAACACTCGTGTATCATACAAATGTGTACAACGTATTACGTCGTACAAACGTATACTAGTCGCGTACAAACGTATATCATACGCAACACTCACTGGGACTGTGAGTGAGCAATATAGGTCCTTAAGGGATTAAAAGATGTTGAAAACAGGAGAATTTGTTTACAGTATAGAAACAGGAGCGTCAGTATCACTTGTATATGCATTGAATTAAAGAGAAATACTTAAAACAAAAGCAAGAGGGGAAGGGCTGTAAAGACCCACAAGGCCCGTTTAGCAACCAGTCTATAAATAGCACACACTATCCGAGATAGCGAGCAACAAAGCAGTTTAAGTGTATAAGCAACCAAATCATTTAGACATCTGAGCCATTACACGAAAATACTCAACATGAGGTAGAGTAGAGTGTACATAGCAAGCAGTGTGTGGAACATTAGTGGGTAAAAATTATTATGTTATCATCTGGCAGCCAAGAAGAAAGAATAAAACTCATAGCATTTTTTGTCCTTCAGTAGTAAATGTACTCGTAAATCTGCCATATATATATATTGCACCTTGGTTTAACCTAATTACACTTACATACTGTGCCTCTGATAACGTCTAATATATTGTTCGGAAAGCGTGTATCAATGTATGCTAAGAATAAGTGAAATGATAAAACCAAAGGTAGAAGGAGACAGGTTTTATATTTAATACCTTATTTATAAAATAATTACTTTCCAAGTTTACTTACCTAATTACCTTCACTATTAAATTAAATTGAGTTAAACAATATGCTAAATTTTGTAGTATCTAAAACCTCATAGATATTTACCCAAGGTTAACGTTTGTCACGGTTGGGATACAATTAAATGTCTATTGGAAACCATTAAATGAATACACTAAGTTTTACTTAATCCTTTAAACATGATAACAAGATTCTACTAAACTAATTTTTTTTTTTTTTTTTTTTTTTTTTTTTACTTGGGAGCGGGTTTGAATTGCCCGAAGCACTGCCCGAAGAACCTTAAGGTATATTGTACTTACCTCCCTGATCTAGTCAAATAACCCCTTCCCTCTTACCAGGATTAGGAGTTTCCTGACTAGAGTTTTACCTTCAGCATCCACCGAAGCCGTTCCATCACCAAAGAGGTTGAAGCGCCTCTCAGCAAGTACTTCACATCTGTAAATAATGTGTGACCCGCATAATCTGCACACTGGTTCATCTTTGTAGATACCCATTTTATGCAAATGTTTCCTTAGTCCACAGTGTCCCGTGAGTAGACCTGTGGCTATCCTCAATTCCTGCCTAGACAGATAGATGAGACTCTTCTGCAGCCCCAAAGAAGGTTTCCTAAGGGTTAGCTTACTGTGTCTCATCCCTTCGGCCCTGATCCAGTGCTCACAGTGTCTTTCAGCCATCCACCTTCGCACTGTCATCTTGACCATGGATTTGGAAATACCTACCGCAGGCTCCGGTCCAATCAGGGGAGTCGAAGACCCCTCCCTGGCCAGCGCATCTGCGGCTTCATTTCCAAGTATTCCCCTATGCCCTGGCACCCAACCTATCTTGATTTGATTGTGCCTTGCCAGAGCTTGTAGGTTAATTAGGCACTCCCTGACCATGGCTGAGGTGACCACGTGTCCGTTTAGTGCCTTAATTGCTGCCTGACTGTCGGAGAAAATAGCAATCCGTGTGTTTCCCTTCTCGCTATCTCTCCCAGACAGGCATTTATAGCATATACTTCGGCCTGAAAGACAGAGGTATGCCTCCCCAAGGAAAAAACTAGTTCTACCCTTGGGTTTTTACAATACACCCCCGCTCCAGTGCCGAAGTCCATCTTGGAGCCATCTGTGTACCAGATCTGAGCTCCCGATGTTAATGTCCCTGACCATTCCATCATAGTTTGGTGGACCTGGTCAGGTGCAAACATTCGAGTAATGTGGTCGCTGCCCATTTCCAAGACGGGTTCTTTGACCACACACTCGATACTCATATGTCCCGAGACATCTGGGAGGTTAGCCCAGTTGCTCGAGTTGCACAATCTCCATGCCGCCAGCCTCGCCTCTCCCCTAAGGACAAGCTCAAGGGGAGGGAGGTTAGGCATTACTTCCACTGCTCCACCTGGTGTAGTTGACATCGCTCCCAGTGTGCAGAGACAGGCCAATCACTGGATAGAGCTCAGTTTAGCTCTTGTCTGTGCCTGGTTGGCCTTTGTCCACCACACCAGAGCTCCATAGGTAATCATAGGTCTTATCACCATCAGATACATCCAGTGCATCATTGATGGCTTCAGTCCCCATTTCTTACCCACCATTCTTCTCACAGTCATCAGTGCAATTTTGGCCCTGTTAACTGTCCTCTCAAGATGTGGGTTCCAGGTGAGTTTCCTGTCCAGAGTAACTCCCAGGTACTTCACTTGCCCCACAAACTCAAGGTATTCACCAAACAAACGGGGCATCCTGGTCGTCAGATCTTTTCGCTGTCTGGTGAATGTAATGAGAGCAGTCTTTTTTGGATTTACCCTAAGGTTCTCCTTTTTACACCACTCTTCAATCAGTCGTAGAGGATTTCTGATTACCTCAAGGACTGTATCAGGGAATCTGCCCAGGATCAGATGTCGTCCGCATATCCTAGACAGAAGTACCCCTGTTCATTCAGGAGTTCAATAAGGTTGTCAACCACTAGGCACCACAACAGAGGAGAGAGAACCCCCCCCCCCCCCTGTGCACAGCCCAGACTTGTCTCCGCCCTTCTGACCTCCCATGCCACCTCTACAGAAATGCTTCTGTTTGTTAACATGGAACTTATCCAACCACAAGTGGTTGCATTCACTCCATGACGTCTTGCACCACTTACCATCGTCTCCACTGAGGGGTTATTGAAAGCCCCTTCAATGTCGAGGAAGGCACCTATGGCACAAACTTTCTTGGCGATCATTTGCTCAATCCTACCAACCACTTGATGGAGAGCTCCCTCGCAGGATTTCCCCGGTTGATAAGCATACTGGTTCCAATGCAGTGGTTTTATGGCCAAAGCACCCCCCTAATATGCCTATCAACCAGTTTTTCAAGTCCCTTAAGAACAAAGGACATGAGTGTAATGGGTCTGTATCCTTTCCCTTCCGATTGGTTACCGGTGGGCTTAGGTATAAAGACCACCTTACTAGATTTCGAGGCTGCCGGCACATTCCCTAGAGCAATGCTTAGCCTGTATAATTTAGTAAGTACCAGTACCAGCAAATCCATTCCCTGCTGCAGCAGCACAGGATAGATCCCATCTGGACCTGGAGATTTGTAGGGTTTAAATGTGCCAATAGCCCATCTTACCCTTTGTGGAGTTACTATCCTCCTTGCCACTTCCCAGTCCTCCCTCTTACCACGTCTTGCGGAGAGTTTGGCAACTGGTTCAGTGTCTGCTCCCCCAAGTTTCCTCAGAGTACTGGAAGGGAAATGTGTTCTGATTAATTCTTCCACAGTTTCCCCTGCAGTTTTTGTTATATTTCCCAGTGGGGTTCTTAGCATACCCACTGGGTTAACTGGGTCCTTAGAGAGCACTTTATGCAGTCGTGCCCCTTCCCGAGTTTTGTCAATCTCCTGACAAAACTCATTCCAGGACTTCCTGCGTGCTTCTCTAATTGCCCTGTTGTATTCGGTTAGTGTTTTCCTATACTGGTCCCACTCCCCGTTCTTTTTTGCTCTATAAAAGAGTCTCCTGGTGATCTTCCGAAGTTTGGCTAGCTTCTTGTTCCACCATGACGGATCCCCTACTTTTCTCCCCTCACTGAGAGGGCAGTTATCAGTAAAGGATTCTACTATAGCCTCGCCAACCAATGCGGCAGAGTCTTTTAGCTCTCTCCTCCCACCATACTCCAATCCAGCCTCCTCAATCGGAACTCCCAGGTCCCTCTTGTAGGAGTCCCAGTCTGTTCTTCTTGGATCCCTGGTTGGCCGAAGCATGGCTGGATTTAGAGAGATATCATACCTAATATGTCTGTGGTCAGAAGAAGATGGTTCATCCGACACATGCCAGTTTAGTACGTACCTAGCCGTCAGGTTCGATGCCACCGTAATGTCTAGGACCTCCTGTCTGGCCCTAGTGACAAACGTCGGCTCTTCCCCCTGATTTAAGACTAGTAAATTCTTAGAGCTAAGATAAGCTAAAAATTCCTCACCTCTAGTGTTGGTACCTGTACTTCCCCACGAAGTGTGATGGGAGTTAGCATCCATCCCCACCAGCAGCTCCTCATCCACAGCCCCGCAGTGCTCGACCAGCCTCCTCAGCTCTTGTGTTGGTAGAGCCCCCGCGTAGTCAAAGGGGAGATATGCCGTGGCAAGGTTCTGCCTCTTCATCCTCCTATCCGCCCGCAGCTCCACCGTCACTGCTATTAAGTCCCTGCAGCAGAAGTCCGTTAGTACAAAAGCACTCAAACCCCTCCTAACCAGGATACACGTCCTGGGAACACCGGAGTCCTTATCGTACAACAACTTACCTCCAGATGTCGCCAGCCCGCATATTCGTCCTCCAGAAATCCATGGCTCCTGGATGAGAACCAAGTCCACCTCTCCCCTGTCCAGCATCCTACACACGACAGCACTCGCCGCCCTGCTATGCTGTAGGTTCACTTGGAGGATCTTGATCATTGTTCTGCTTAATTTGCAGTCGCCTGGGTCCGCAGAGCAGCCCCAGGACTAGACAGCGTGCTCAACTCTACAGCCACTTCACCGGTTTCTTCAGTCGGCAGCTTGACAGCCGCCCCCTCATCCCCAGTGATGGTTGCCGTTGACACATCTGCTACAGACTCACGGTTTGCCGTCTCATTGGCTCCCGCTGTCTGTGCAGTCTCGAAATCAATTCTTTTACTTACTTGGTCCATTAACGTCCCACGAGCATGGGGGAAATAACAGTCGACCAGAGCAGAGCCCCCACTGCCCTGGCAAGACAACATACAATGAGGTTTTGTCTGGTTCCTCAAGGGGATCGTGTGCAACTGCATTTTATACCCTGCCGCCTTTCATCCTTCGGCACGATGCCTTCCACCTTGGATTGGGTATTCAGTCACTGACCTTGAAGCATACCCCAAGTTCAGGACATTATTAACTGTTGCTCATGGAGCGAACAGCCTGATTTACTCTCTTTTTTACAACTGTGTCGTTAGGGTAGTTTCCCGCCCATACTTCACTGTCGCATTGCCCTTGGTTCACCTGGGAGGTGAGAGTAGCATTGTGAGGACTTAATTCCCAACTACCCCAGTCTCCCCAGTCAGAGCAGTTATTTCTACCACCCCCAACCGGTTGACTGACGAGGAGGGATAATTCCTCACCTTTGAACCATAGCCTTGGTCCAGGCCTGCATATTCAGAAACCTTCCGGAATCCTTATTCACAGTTAACCTACATTTCTGTAGGCCGTCCCACTATCCGCCACCTGTGGACCCGCCCGGTTGCTCAGGCCAGCTTGCCGGGAAACTAATTATTTACTACAATATTTATTTTCTTGGAAAATGTTTATGTAAGAATTTAAACAATGACATTCAATAAAAAAAAAATATGTTCAAAATGGATATTTTATCCACGAAATGATTACAAAGAATAATTGAAGGCATGTATCCATATCCCGAGTATTACAAATAAAAGTGTAACCCCCTAACAGCCGATTGTTAAAATCAAAGTACATGTATCTATAAAGTGAGTGGATCGAACGTATAACACCATAATGTGCCTGCTCCGATATTCTGAGCGTAACACTACCTGGATCATGCACCCATAACATTAATGTTACACTTCTAAACGCATGCAGGTATGTACTGAGTGTTACATTATACTGTCCATATAACTATATGGCGAGTGTTACACCTAAACGTGTATCCACCTATATCCCGAGTATTACCAATAAGAGTGTAACTACCCAACTGCCGATTGTTAAAATCAAAGTGCATGTATCTATAAAGTGAGTGGAGCACAATGAGGTCAATGAACGTGTAACACCAAAATGTGACTGCTCCGATATTCTGAGCGTTACACTACATGGATCATGCACCTATAGGAAAAATCTTACACCTCTTAGCACATGCAGGTATGTACTAAGTGTTACATTATATTGTCCATATAACTATATGGCGAGTGTTACTCCAAAACGTGTATCCACCTATATCCCGAGTGTTACCAATGAAAGTGTACCTACCCACCTGCCGAGTGTTACAATCAAAGTGCATGTATCTATAAAGGGAGTGGAACTCAATGAGGTCAATGAACGTTTAACACCAACATGTGCCTATTCCGATATTATGAGCGTTACACTACATGGATCATGCACCTATAGGAAAAATGTTACACCTCTTGGCACATGCAGGTATGTACTAAGTGTTACATTATATTGTCGATATAACTATATGGCGAGTGTTACGCCAAAACGTGTATCCACCTATATCCCTAGTGTTACCAATGAAAGTGTACCTACCCACCTGCTGAGTGTTACAATCAAAGTGCATGTATCTATAAAGGGAGTGGAGCTCAATGAGGTAAATGAACGTTTAACACCAACATGTGCCTATTCCGATATTATGAGCGTTACACTACATGGATCATGCACTTATAACAATAATGTTACACCTCTAAGCGGGTGCAGGTATGTACTAAGTGTTACATTAAATTTTCCATATAACTATGAGTGTTTCACCATAACGGGTATCCACCTATATCCCAAGTTTTAAACCGTAAACTGCATACATATATACTCATGTATGTTACACGAAATGGTGCATGCACTAATATGTGGAAGAATGTACCTTAATGTTCTTAAGACCTATACATTGAGTGGAACGATACATGTATGATAAACCTATTTTCTGAGTATTGCATCTCAACGTATTTAGACCTTTGTGACGAGTATTATACCATAAAGTGTATTGGCTTCTATACCGGCAGTTACACTACAAAACGAATGAACTTATAAACTGAGTGTTACACTAGAGGACCCATGAATATATAACACGAGTTTTACATTACATGGTGCATGCCGAGTGTTACGCTACAAAAGCGTATGCACTTATATTTCAAGTGTTGCACAATGTGGTGTATGCACCTATATGCGGAGTGTTAAACTTTCAATCTCATTCACGAAAATGCCACAATGTTACGTTACACAGAACATGTATTGAGTGTTACATAACATTGTGCAAACACCTATTGCAGAATGTTACACCATACAATATATTCACCTTTGTACTGACTGTTACAATACATGTTCCATGCCCCTAATGCAAAATGTTATACCATACAATGTATTCACCTTTGTACTGACTGTTACAATACATGTTCCATGCCCCTAATGCAAAATGTAACACCATACAATATATTCACCTTTATACTGACTGTTACAATACATGTTCCATGCCCCTAATGCAAAATGTTACACCATACAATATATTCACCTTTGTACTGACTGTTACAATACATGTTCCATGCCCCTAATGCAAAATGTTACACCATACAATATATTCACCTTTATACTGACTGTTACAATACATGTTCCATGCCCCTAATGCAAAATGTTACACCATACAATATATTCACCTTTATACTGACTGTTACAATACATGTTCCATGCCCCTAATGCAAAATGTTACACCATACAATATATTCACCTTTATACTGACTGTTACAATACATGTTCCATGCCCCTAATGCAAAATGTTACACCATACAATATATTCACCTTTATACTGACTGTTACAATACATGTTCCATGCCCCTAATGCAAAATGTTATACCATACAATGTATTCACCTTTGTACTGACTGTTACAATACATGTTCCATTCCCCTAATGCAAAATGTTACACCATACAATATATTCACCTTTATACTGACTGTTACAATACATGTTCCATGCCCCTAATGCAAAATGTTACACCATACAATATATTCACCTTTGTTCTGACTGTTACAATACATGTTCCATGCCCCTAATGCAAAATGTTACACCATACAATATATTCACCTTTGTACTGACTGTTACAATACATGTTCCATGCCCCTAATGCTAAATGTTACACCATACAATATATTCACCTTTGTACTGACTGTTACAATACATGTTCAATGCCCCTAATGCAAAATGTTACACATCAAGGTATATGCCACATATTACACTACAAAGTTTATGTAACTTTATGGGTTTCTGGTAGGCTCGGCTTGAACAGATGGGATATATTCGGTGTTAAAGCATATTTATACTTCGTATGCAAGCGTATCAGAGATAACACTCAAACTCTTTAGCACAGTAAAATACAGATCATACAATGCCATTTTACCCAATGCGTGCACAATAAATCAGAAGGTTTTTCAACGCGTGAGCAAGCTATATAGAGCTGTTAGTGTGAGAAGTATGGGCTTTCCAAATTAAGTCAAATATAATTTTAATTTTTTGAATGTTGCTTAGAAACCAAATTTCGGAATAAATTCAATGAAATGTCTTACGATTAGATAAGATTGAAAATTATATTTTATGCTACTTGGTACTTCAAAAAATACGAGTTTAAAAAAATTGTTACGTCGTCAGGAATCTGTCTTATAAAATCTAGCGGCCTTTATGGGTTAATTTGTCTGATAAAATGACTTTGTTTAGATGGTGGTCATGTGCCTCTGTGCCGCCCCTGAGACTTGCTATACAACAAATCTGAATCTACTCAACATTTTCCCAAACATATCCCGATATATATACATGCATACGTAAATGCAAACATTCATTTTACATATATATCGAAGATGGCGCCGTTTTATAGGTTAATATTTTTCTGCTAACATTAATTGGTTTAGGGGATTCAAGTTCTCCCTGATCCTGGGGGGCCTGGCTACGCCCTTGACATTTACTATGTTGGAAACTTTTACAGGAATGCACTTGAAATTTTTTTCAAAGATTCATGGTGATGGGTTTAGTAACCATACATACATACACACGTACTTATGAATATATAGATATGTATTACATATATACATATGTATTATTCTAAAACATGTATATGAGGTCTATATATATATATATATATATATTTATATATATGGATTAACTAGTAACGGAAGTATGGAGACACAAATTAACATTAGACTTATGGAAGGCGGTCAATTGATCTCCACCAACCAAACTTCACGCGAACCATCCTGGGAATGTGTTAATCAATTCCTCCGAATTTCATTAATTTTGTTTCGACGCCTTTAAAATATATACATACATACATCGGTTTTTGAACCATCCTAAGCCGGAGTCCTGTGCTTGGGTCTGCACCAAACCTCCTACGAACCATTCTGGAAATATGTGAAACAATCTCCCCATTTTCATTTACAGTAGTTCAGTAGTTTAGGCGTCCATAAGATTCATACATACTCACATACATACATACATACATCGGCGTTTGAATAATAATAAGCCTTTGGGGCGGAGTTCTGTAGATGGGCCTCCCCCAAACGTCACACGAACCATTCTGGGAATATGTGAAACAATCTCTCCAAATGTCAATAACCTCGATACAGGTTCTCAATACTAGGCATATGTGTCTTAATTATTTGTTGATCCAGGTATTTGATCAATCAATTGCCCTGGCCAAATATCAGTTATATTTTCTCAATGAGTTAATATAGCTTGAAATGGTATTTTTTTTCTCCAGAAAAGATAACATTGTGTCACACATCGCTATATTAAAGCCATTAAAACTTTCGACCCAGTTTAGAGCAGACAACTAACGAAATGAGAAAACACGCTATATCGCTGTTAGTTTGCCCGTACGCTGTTCATAGACGTCGGTCATGGTAAAGTCAAATTCAGAGGTTGTAAACGTGTAAGCTCGGGTTTACGTAAATACGAATGACGCGTTTATTCTAAAAGACAGCAGCTGATAAAACAAAATGTTGTGCGTCATTGGCCACGTCAGTAACTCATTGTTACATTGTGTCGTACATTTGTGCGAACGCTGAACAATTGGATAAATACAACAAAATAAAGAGCGTGGTAATTGAATTTACCATGTCCCAAATTTTGTGAGTTTCATTATTTCTAAAGCCATTGAAAATATAGCGTCAAACTTATAAACGACATAAATGTTATTTTGAAAATATTTCCAGCAAATAGTCAAATGCATATCTTATGTAGAAGGCAAGGAGTTATCTTCATTTAAGTATACAATTATACTTAAATGTTCCTAAGTTATTCTAAAGAAAAAGTGTGAAGACAATGCTATATTTCTAAAAGTAATTGGAAAATTACACTTTAGGTTTTAAAAAAGGTAGTAGGCCTAGTATTTTGTATGCTCGCAAAAGCGAAGCAATAAAGATAAACTTAGAAATCGACTCTTGTAATATTTAATTAGTAATAATTAGAGATAACTTTGCCTAGTCTTATATATATATATATATAAAGAACTAAGTTAAAATACAAATACAAGAATTATATTTGAATTTACAATTAAAGCTTTTCGTTAGCTAACAGTACCAAAATCATCAGGTTTAATATTTCTGATGATGTTGGTATTGTTAGCCAACGAAAAGCTTTGAATTGTAAATAAATTCAATTATATTTCTTGTATTTGTATTTTGACTTATTTCTTTATTAATACACAAGAATACATATTGCGATATTTATACATATAAATGAATGTTTATATGTATGTATGAGCCTAATGCATTACTAAATCACTGATCCGATCGCCATGAAACTTGGGAAAATTGTTGAGTACATTCCTGGGATGGTTTCTGGCGACAACATTCTTTTCCAACATCCAATGTTTAACTACCAAAATAGCATAAAATACGTTTTTTTATGTTATCTTATCTTGAGACATTTCATTGAATACATTCCAAATTTTAGTTGCTAGGCAATAATCTAAAATTATTCTATAACACATTTCGAACCATATGCAAAATACATGAAATATCCTATAATTAATAAACACCTAAATTAGGTTTAGCTAATATAAACACATCACTCATTGACTATAAGCTATACGAAGTTTGCCGGGTCAGCTAGTGTTAAATAATGATCCCAGATCTTGATCAAGGTGACCATTTCAGAAAAATATAAACCTAAGCGACAGACCTATAGCGAAACTTAAGATTCAACGAAACTATTTTAAATTGAATAACTACGTAATTGATTTTAAAAAATCGGAAAATATAACCGACCTCTGTTAATGTTAATAATGAAAAAAAAATCTTCTTTTCATCTCTATCAAAAGATCGATTCATCAACGTAGAGCCTAAACTATAAAAGATGAAAAATATTTTAAAATTTCAATATATTTTCCTTTCAAAAGTAAATACTAAGACACAACTTGGCAAAATATGTTTAGCTGAAGTTTTAAAACAAAATAATGCGCCAAAGAAAAAAGGTAGAGACTGTAGTTTCTACAATAAATTGTATTTATCCTGAAACTATTGATTGAGAAAGGTTTGATGGTCAAAATCGAGAATTAACCGATTGATATGAAAATCCACTTAGTTTCTGATCCAAAAGAGGTAGAAGCTTGAAGTTTTCGTCAGTACATTTGTCTATACTTAAAACCATATAACTGTTTCCTGCTAATATTTTGTATATTTCTTTAATAGAGACGCGGTTTGATGATAGAGACGTGTCTACTTATTTTGCTGAAACGCTGTGACTACTGAAGCTATAATAAATAATTGTATCTTTAATTTACACTGCCTAAGTCTTAAATGTGTTTGTCAGATGAGTCTGACAGTGACTAACGGGATTGCTAATAAAATATTAAGCTATTGAAGTCCAGACTTTTTGAAACAATTGAAGCAGACAATTGAAGAATAGCAAACACACTCTATCACACGAACCTGCGCACTTTCCTTCTTATTCATATTACAATCATCTGGACCGTAAGAGTAACGGAGGAGTATTGAATTGGTCAGAGGACGGCTCTTTAATCTGGATTGTTGTTCTTATCTAGTCTTAACTCCAGTGGTCAGACTACTATATAATACTATCAACTTAAAGGTGACAGAAAGTTTATGGATTAAATAAGCGTAAAAGAAACTAAAACAGTTAACAACTTAGCAGATGAGCTTTAGTAGCAGAAACAATAACCTTACCTTATATTGAAGTACTTTTTCAGAACTTACAAGAACATATTAAAATTACTCTGTCTACAATTTAGAAATTAAACTTAAAAATTCGATTACTGAAAAATGATCGAAATATTTATAAAAAAATATAAATAAATATATAATAGAGTTTTGAAATTCCAAGACCCGATAATTCGAAGTTCCGTTAAATTCGACCTATTTTTATCTAAGCCTATTTTTTCCATTTTTAAGAAATGACGAATCGGGCTATGAAACAATCTTTATAGTTATACGGCATGCAAATGAAAAGAGTCAGGCTTTAATGAAATGCCCATATCAATACTGTATGCAAAGGAAATGAGTCGGGCTTAAAAGAAATGTTCATATCAATATGATGTGCAAAGGAAATGAGTCGGGCTTCCAAAAAATGTTCATATCAATACGATATGCAAAGGAAAGGAGTCGGGCTTCCAAGAAATATTCATATCCTTACTGTATGCAAAAGATTTTAGTCGGGCTTCCAAGAAATGTTCATATTAATATGGTATGCAAAAGAAAAGTCAGGCTTAAATGAAATGTTCATGTCAATAAGGTATGCAAAGGAAAAGAGTCGGACTTCCAAGAAATGTTCATATAAATTTCTATAAACTAATTTTTTATATTATTAAATATAGTACTGTATTAGGTTTCAACAAAACACCATTTTTTTTTCTAATGTGCAGAAACATATTTCAGCGTAATCCTAGTTTTCGGTAATCCCAGGGGGTCTCTGTAATATCTAACACCAATTATAGAGACTCTACTGAATAAATAAATGTATTTATAGTCAAATCTATTTATATTTATGTATATATATATATATATATATATATATATATATATATATATATATATATATATATATATATATATATATATATATATATATATATATATATATATATATATATATATATATATATATATATAGTATTAACAATATTACTGTGAATAGCAATATTTTTACAGTTTAAATACTCCTGGTCGTGTCTTTACTAGAGTAGGGCTACTATAATATGTAAATAGGGAGTTGCAACCAACAGTGATAACAGCGTCTGGAGATAACAGGTTTGCCCTAAAGACATGAAATATCTTCATTAGGACGTGAAACACAATTTGCCATTCACTTTATTTAGTTTCAGTGATATGTCTTCTTCAACCTGTTTACGTTTCGTGCAGGGTTTAATGTTTCCGTCCTATATTTCAGTACTTTAAGTAACTGAAATACTATTTTTCAAGAGAGTATATTCAGTAAAATAATGTATAATGTTATATATTCTACAAATTTGACTATAATAATGTTACAAAAAGGTTTTTTTCGTTTTCAAAAATTTTGAAAATACACTATAATTTTAGTTTTTTTCATTACCCCATAAATTACACTGAACTGAATCAAGTTATACATAATAGTGTATTTATTACATTATGTATTATAATTATAATGAATTACCACGACAAAGCCGAGGCAGTTTTGGTGAAGTGTTGAAAACTAAGATACCTTCCAAGGCCATTCAATGTTACCGTTTTGTTCAGCCCACCAAGAAACAAACAAAACCTGCAAGTCCTGTCAACACGGTGACACCACACAGTTTAATTATGAAAGATTTTAATGCCCTTTCAACCAAATGGGGCTATTAAACAACGTTCCCAACTGGAATAACTCTGGAGGAATTTTTAAACGACAATCTACTGGATGATGTGCCGATGAATGTTACCTTACGTAGCTCAATACGTAGGACGAAAATATAGACCTCACCTGGTGATAGTGTACCCAGATCTTGCTGCTCAGACGAGTGTGATGGTCCTTGATGACCCATCTGGCCTCGAACACAGAGCCCTACTGACAAGAGTTACTCTCTCGAGACCACCTTCAAAAGAGTCACTCGCTGGAAATTACGGAAGGCTAACTGAAATACATTCTTGCGGGACACAAACCAATTAACCACGACAAACATTATCAGGCCAGCCCCAGAGAACGCCTATCAATCACTCTGTGATATCATTATAGCATACGCTGCAAGAAACATTCCTAAAGGTCAAGTTAAAAAATAGACATGTTTGGAATGGAACGCTAACATCGTTGAAAATAGCCAAAAATGTTGCGGTAAGATCGGGGTTCCCAACGGACCGCACTAATATCAAAAGATGTCAATTATCACTGACACAACATAACGTTGACGGAAAAAGAGCAGCCTACAGAATATTCCTTCACAAAATGGACTTCCCTTAAGACAGGAAAAAGGTACACCCCTTCATTTCCAGCCTCAATAGTAGGAAGGTTCAGTGTAAACAAAGACCTTTTACTGTTGGTGACAAATATCGTATAGATGATGATGACTTTGCTAACGTTCTCTATTCATACAGTGCTAGCGCCAGCCACTTGGGTGGCCTAAGGATGTAGTGAAGAAGCTGACAAAAAAAACATACTTTCATATGAGTCAGAGAATGATACGAAACTGTTCGACGAAGATTTTACACTTTCCGAATTAGAGTTGCCACTGGTAACACAGTCTGACGAATCCCCGGATGCTGATGGAATATTCTCGAAGTTCTTAAAGCACCTCGGATGCGACGCAACGGAAACGCTTCTGAAAATGATAAATCTTATTTGGAACACCCATGTGCCAACGGCGAGAGCTGAAAATCGTTCCCATTCTGAAACCGTGAAAACCAACTAATGAATGAAAGAGCTACAGACCTATTGCACTCACTAGCTAATGTGAAAAATCGTTGAGAAATGGTAAATTACAGAATCGAAGGCCATTTCGTCATAAACACTGCTCAAACCAGTTTTCAAAGGCATATGTGTGCAATGGTCCAGGTTATTACATTTACTCTAAACGTTTTTACGTTTAAGTTTCACAGAAACGTGATAAGTTTCACAGAATGATGTCAACATTTTGCCATACTAGTTTCAATGCCGCCTATGATCGGGTATGGAGGAGAATGATTTTTCACAACCTTGTGGACTTTGGAGTACGAGGAAAACTGCAGTTACTTCTGTCACAACGTATAATTAGTGAGCGCTACAATAATGTCACTTCAATATATAGTGAAAAAGCATCCGCAGGGGCTGGTCTTGGGAGCACCCTGATCCACATTATGATTAACGATGTTATTTCAGAGATACCAGGTGTTGAAGCCTTACTTTATGACCAGTTAATATGGGTCTCCAGTAATACCATTGCTGAACTTGCGTCTCTCCTCAACCGAGTCCTGCACCGATTCACTATTTGGGCATACTTAAACTTAATGACAGTAAGCGTTATACAAAAACTACATTTCAACTCTATGCACTATCTCTAAAACCTCCTCCAGAAAAATTAATTTATATGGGCATACAGTTAGGAAAGTCAGATATAACTGAATATCTGGGAATGGCCTTGGCAAACAAACGTAGCTTCGGAGCACATGTTGAATCCTTAGCACCTAAAGGATTGAAAAGATGCAGAATAATCAAGCTTGTCCGCAATGAAATGGAGAGCATCTCAGGATGACTTGGTTAGAACACACAAAACCTACATCAGGCCTGTTTCAGAGTATGGAAACGAGGTTCTAATAATAGCTAGCAAATCAACTATTGCAAATCATGATTTGGTTCAAATTTTACCCCTTCGAACTAAAACTGGCGGTGCAAAATCGTGTCCAATCGCAGCAATGGAAAGGCTGGGGTCGAACCACTAGACTTTCAAAGAAGTAAAGCAAAACCTAAATTCTGGGAAAGAAACAGACGAATGGATCACTATTGGATGAAATATCGACCAGCGGCAAGGAGGCTGAAAACCCAAACAACACCACTTGTGAAGGCACAGGATTTGATAGAGCCTCTGGGATTAAAACTGGATAAACCTCCTCCAATTTTCAGAATGTCAAAGGGCCTTTACCCGTTACCCAAGTGCAGGCCACCTCTTCTGAATACTGTGCACCAAAGGAATCCTCACTGGATACCAAGCTTCGTGAAGCGGTTCTGGACACAATTTATACTCAATATCTGATGAATTAGTGGATTCATATTTACACCGTCGGATTTTGCGATCCTACTACGGGAAACACTGGAACTACTTTTCTGGGTTATTCCAAGGTAGTGTAGCAGTGGGATCCTCGATTAAAACTAAGATGGTGAGGTGCTAGCAATTCATGAGGCAGTTGTAAAGTTAGCTGCTATATCAGAGCCCCTCCGAGCTGTCTTCCTTATTGATTCACATGCTGCGGTTTTGCGGTTACTGCCTGTGAGCACACCTATAGCTTTAGCCTCGCTCTTCACGGCCTCATGCAGAGGGAATTGTGCTGTAATGGGTATCGAGACAAGTTCTTGGGATACCGGAGAACGAAAGGACTGATCTGCTTGCCAAGGCTTGCTTCTTCACTCCCAACCCCGAGTGCCTGTTTCTCTTCTTTCTACAAATTCCTAATTAGCGAGGAAATTAATAGAAGTCAGTCGCGGCTCTTACAGTCTTGTCGTGGTGGCAAAAAGCTTGGAACTACTCATCAAAGATGGTCTACTTAGCCCCGTCCCCCCCCTCAGTTGGAGTGGCGTCTCTTTGCACTATCACAGAATTGGTGTTTTGGCCTCGGCAGAGTGCCCTCTTTGCCACGAGTGGACTTGCAACATCTCTATAGCTGCAGATACATGGCAGAAATCCGAAGCCGCGTTGCAGAAAGTAGCGACCTCGAGCGCCTAACCACCCTCTATTGGACTGCGATGCACCGGATTGCAGAAATGTCAAGAGTTGGGGTTGAATGAAGAAAAAGAAGGATTAATAATGTTTTTAATATATTGCTTAATGTTTTATTTTCTAAGTTTACAATATTTATTTTAATGGATATTCGTTAATCTTAACACATATGTTATATTACACGTCATTCGGTTGCAAGTAAAATACTTTTTATTGTTTCCCTCTTTTATTACTACAATAAAACCGTTACTTTACCAAGTTGCCTAATAAAACTGATAGGCCTAATATTGATTTTCTACCTACGTCTGGGATTAATGCTTTCTTATTTGTACTTATATCTTCCTATCCCAACTATGTCTATTTTTTCACACTCAAACCATTTTGGAGAGTTCTTGTCTACTTAAACTGTTCCTAAATATTCTCAAGAAAGGTTCTTCAAGGGTGATATAATTAAATACATTCTAAATATGTATTTAAAGATATATATTATAAACATTAAATGTTTATAATTAAAATTAAAAAATATTATTTTCAAAATCTCTATTTAATTAATTTCTTGGTACAAATTACTTTTTTTATTCCAGCTTTTCTCTTATTGTAATGTTTTCTTTTTAGTTACGAGACGATCAGTGTTACTGTTATCGGTTACGCCTACGTACAATTGAAATGAATTTTCAAGGTAGGGTCATAACAGGCCTAGTATTAGAGATGGCATGGAATCAAGCCTAGTAGATATCGAGGTTACAAAAAGATTTTTCCCCTTGTAAAAAAATGGTAAAAATTTGGTTAATGGAGTTAGATACGATGAAATAAAGAACACTAACCAGGGTATTGAGGATGAAGTAGAAGTACGAAATACACCTACTCTAAATCTTGGTGATGAGAAAAATAGACCTACTTTCAATCTCTAAGAAGATATAAAGTTTGTCTGCTCTCAATCTGTAAGAAGAGAAAAACCAGGCGTGCTCTTAATCTGGGCGAAGAAAAAAAATGAACCTGCTCTCAATCTGTAAGAAGTTAGAAATATGTCTGCTCTTAGTCTGAGTGAAGAGAAATATAGACCTGCTCTCAATCTGTGAGATGATAAAAATATAACTGATCCTAATCTGGGTGAAGATAAAAATAGGTCTGCTCTTAATCTGTAAGAAGATAAAAATAGGACTGCTGTTAATCTGGGTAAAGATAAAAATAAACCTGCTCTCAATCTGTAAAAGAAAAAAGCCCGCTTTAAATATGGGTGAAAAATAGGCCTGCTCTATATCTGTAAGAAGATAAAAATATACCAGCTCTTAATCTGGATGAAGAGAAAAGTAGAACTGCTTTCAAACTTTAAGAAGGTAAACTTATACCTGCTCTTAATCTGAGTGAATAGAGAAGTAGACCTACTTTCAATCTGTAAAACGATACAAATATATTTTGAAGTTTCTTGATATATTTTCTCTTAATCTGGGTGAAGAGAAAAAGAGACCTGCTCTCAATCTGTAAGAAGTTAAAAATATACCTGCTCATATTCCGAGTGAATAGAAATATAGACCTGCTCTCAATCTGTTAGACGATAAGATAAGAATATACCTGCTTTTAATCAGGGTGAAGACAAAAATAGACCTGCTCTCAATTTGTAAGAAGAGAAAAATAGTCGTGCTCTCAATCTGTAAGAAGAGGAAAATAGACCTGATTTTACTCTGGGTGAAGAGAAAAATACACCTGCTCTCAAAGTGGGAAAAGTAGGATTTGTACTCGCTATTCTGTATAATTCCTTTAGAGGGTTCTATTTTTAGTAGGATTATCAACAGAGATGAAATAAATATAACGTTTAATAATATCTAAATAAACTCTAATAGGAATCAATTTTTATATTTAGCGAAGATATTAAAACGTAAATAATGCTGTTTTAAAAGTGTTTCACTAATATTTATCAAGAAGCAATAGTTGAATAGTAACTGAAAATTTAATAATTTTTTGTAGCCACGTGTTTGACCTGATGTAGAAAATTTATGTTCTACAGGATTACGAAGTAGACGGTAATTCCACGCTGACAACGAAACCAATTGTTATGTAAATCACTGGAATGAACGCAGCGAAAATTCAAACATTTATTTCTAGAGCAAAACTCCTGTGATGTATTTACAGAGCTGGGTTAAATTAACATTTCCGTAGTGATAAAACATGCAATTTGTACGACATAATTCGTTTAATAATGTGCTTTTAATATTAGGTTCTACAGTATTTATAATGGAACAGAATTAGGCCATACAAATAAACTTGAAAAAACATTTTATTGTACCAGCAAAGTTAAAAACAACCAGAGATATTCCAATTAGTCATTTACCTCATAGTTTAAAATATTGTGGAGTTAATTTGTACGTACTTTCGCATTTAACGGATTAAAGATAGGTTACCACTCCTCCACAGTTAAGATATAGTTACAAAATAATATCTTTGTAGATCTTTGTATTAGCTAGAATTTCTGATGAAAAATATTATAAACTAATTAGGATGCACAAAAGGTAACATATTATCAAGCAGAGTGACTAAAAGGGAATTCTATAATTGAATAGTTTTTGCATCGCGGCACGGATCAAGAAGGCAGAGCTTTACCAAAGGCATATTGTTACATCTGAGATCAGTATTTATTTTTGTTAAAAAGCTAATCCATCCTAACCAAATAATTTTTAATAATTTTCTAATATACGTTTTTAGTATGCAATATAACATAGTGCTATAATTTTTCAACAATGTGTTTCCTACAGAAAAGCTTATGTTTGCAAAAGAGGCTATGTTTATGTTCCTACATTTAACTAAATCTTTAAATACTATAGATACCAAGGTTTTAAGTCATTATTTCGTGGTTTATAATGTATTTTTATCACTTTCCTAAACTTTTTAACTGTCTTAAAGTAATAAGAAATCATATAGTACGATTTTTCTAGTATATTCGTAATATTCTATTATTAATATTACAGGATAGCCGATGTTTAGCGCGAGTGTACTGTTTCTTAATTCAAAAAAAGGGAAATGGGTTCTAGGTTTAACAACAAAAATAATAAATTCCAGAACTACTTTCATCTCTTTTCTTAAGTTTTATATAATACTTTTTAAACGCGACTGTAAAAAAATGGTTCAATTGTTTTTTTTTCAATTTTGCTTTTGTTACTCTTATAGGTATTTTGCAAATAACTAAATATTGTTCTTATTATAATAAAAAAATTAAATAAAACAAGACTTATTACTATTACGAGAAAATATATTGATTAGAACAAATATGAAATCAAGCGAAACTTCTTATGATTGAAGAATAAATTTCAGAGAGAAAAAGATAACTCTATAATATAAGGTATTGATATTATAAAACATTGGATACATTATAAGATATAATATAGATAAGAGATAAAACTCTATAAGATGGGACGTGAAACTAAATTCCGAAACATAGGGGTAGGATTGATGAAGGGGCATAATATGATAGAATATTCATCATAACTTGACGTACTGCTGCTTATATGTTCCATGTTCAAAATGGTATTTTAACCTGCACGTAAAACAAAAAGAAAAACAATTTTTATGTATATAAAAATCCATTGGAAAGTGAAAGGACTTTTTACGCAAGAGTAATAAACTTACTATCAACTAAAATCTGACAATGACGAAGAATATTAAAGTCAACCATTTATTTCCAAATAAAACCTAATTTTAGAACATAATTTATTAATTGGCTATGAGGTATAACGTGAAAGGTTCAATCCGTTTATTTTGAAACTAATTACAAAAAAAAGTTAATTAGTTATCTATAGTGATTATTAGATCGATAAAATCCCTAATTTACTCAAAATTATTTATAACCTCATTAGAACGATGAGTTCACCTAAATTGTGTATTTATAGCACCCATGGATACGTGATTAAATACGTTAATAATTATTCGGTTTAATTTAATCTAGTTAATAAAGAAACATTGCTGTTCTTATTTATATTGGTTTTTTCCAAAGAAAAAAATATATTTAAATGTATAGATCAGATATAATTAAATACCTCGTATGCATTTCATGTTTTAGGATATATTTATATTTGTTATGCTGTTAGGTTCGGTAAAACATCAAACATTTTTGCAATTTTTTTATAATTATTATTAAAAGTTATAATTTTTATGTACCAATAAAATAAGAAAGTTACGTTATATTTAACTATAGGGAATGAAAACAAACCAAATACATAATACATTTCCATGTTGTATATATACTTTTATCTAAATAGTTTTGATATGTTATAAAAACTATGTTATATAATAGACGTAAATTAAACAACAATTTTTAAAATATTATATTCATATGCCTATATAAAAAAATAATAAAATGATTTATTAAATATAACACCTCTCTGCTAGGCCTAATTTAACTATTAATATTCCGGTTTTAATATTTCAACTTCTGTAAAATTCGTGAAATGAAAAATATGTAAATCATATGGTGGCCCATTTCTTTGGCTACAATTTGTATGTAAATACAGGGGAAGGCTGCCAAGTTTTATTGCAACACACGATTCTACAATGGAATTAATTCAGCTATTCTGCGAAACCCCGGCTACAAGGTAAAAATTTCATCACATATCTCAAACAGTAATATACTTTAATGAGATCAGTTTTCGCTACTTAATAATCGATATCTCATATTTAGAAGAACAAAGTCCATTAGATTTTATAAATTTAAATCCTTTCTAAGGGAGGTTTTTCGGGACTAGCAAATTAGTAACAATTTAGCAACTTAGTAACTAAAACAATAATGATAAAATTTGCTAAAATAGGCTGTCATGGTGGCAGATGAAGTATTGTCAATTTTAGTATAGCTTCTGTTCATTGCATTGCCAGAAACCAGAAAGCTCTCTTTCACTCCATGGATGGACTGTTTATCTCGGGTATTTATTGTTTTTTCCTAATCCTATATGTTGTAGCTATATTAGCAAATATTTTAAATGATTCATCTTGTTTACAGGATCACGTTTGTTTTATAGCTTCATATATATTAAAAACTAATTTGAGTGTGACATTTTACAATTTTTGTTTTTACGTTTGTAGGACATCACGCTTCATGGTGTTTCTATACCTCTTCAATTCTGGTAATATTTTTATGTCCTACCCTGGATAACTGATAATTATTAATGAATCTATTTCCTTCTTATATTTATTCCATACTCAAATTAGCTTATTATTTTATTACGTTAATAACTAATATAAAAGTAATGTAAATATATTAAAGTAAGCTTTAATTTAGCACTGTGTGCCGTATACTAAGGTAAAACCATATTAATTTGCTATTATAATAAATGTGGTACAATCATTTATCAAAATATAAACAAAGTTGGTAGTAAAAAACAGTAGTTTAATATTTCTAAAATGTTTATTAAGAATATAAAATAAACACTATAATAGGTATGTAGTCGCTTTTTACACAGTACTTGAACTCAATTCCGATACACAAATACAAAAATTACAAACCGTGAGAAACTTAAACAAGATATCCTTAAAGCATTTAAAATGATTATTTATTACAATCTGAATTGTAAAACCAAAACCTATGTTTCAAGGTAATTGAAGGAATTATTATTTATTCTTTTGAAGATATTCATTTTGAATATGTAAATAAATTAAGTTAATTTTAGATTTGTTTGTGTGTAATAAAGTAAAAAAAATAAATGTTCTTAACTAATAAAATAAAATTTTCGGTAAATTAAATTTAACTTTAATTAGCAAACAATTATTTGCCTATTTAAAACCTGGTATTTATTGAACTCTGAAAAATAAATAAATAGATTTTGAAGTTAAGACTAAAATAAATGTATAACGAACAGAAAACTTTGCGGAAAAATGAGGAGTTCCTTTTCGCAACCAATTCATTACAAGAACGACTTCTGCAGATACAACTCTTTTTAATAATCGCTGTTCCATCGTTAAACGAAATGTATAAATCTTGCTCTTTGTAAAAAATACAGTGGAATCATTTTTACAAACAAATCCTCTATTCCGAGAAAATCTCCCTTAGCGGGATTGGGAAATATCTCTCTGGTTGGGAAAAGAGAAAGAATAACATTTTCATTGTACTTGTAAATACTTTGAAATTGTGTAACGAAACCTTTTTTCGATTTAAAATTATATAATACATATAAATTACACACCACACCACACCGCACAACACGTATAAACTTACAAACAGACACCTCACAAAACAAACACACACACACAATGAAATATGCATAGGCCTACATATATATATATATATATATATATATATATATATATATATATATTGTTATCCTTAGATGAATTATTTTTTCTTGTTGAATATGTATGGTGAGATAAAATAATTTTCATAAACAAGAATATACGAAAATTCGTAATTCGAAATTTCGTATATTCTTTTTTAATTCACAATATATATATATATATATATATATATATATATATATATATGTGTGTGTGTGTGTGTATGTGTGTATACATATATATATATATATATATATATATATATATATATATATATAAATAGAAATATGTTTACCCTAGAAGACTTATACCACATCATAATAACGAAGCTCCGTTAAAAACATTTCTGTCAAATGAGCGATTCACACGTATGCATCTTCCCTGTGCTTACGGTATCCGATGCCATATGCGCAGTTTCGCCGCTAACGTTCCAGTGAAACAGAGTTCGCGTCGTCATTTACATACAAAAGTAATCGTTTTACTTTACTGCGTTTGTGTTGCCTTAACATTGTTCAGTTATTTACTTATATAGGATTAGGTTTTGTTACTCTTTGTGGTGGTTTGCGTATTTCTGGTTGAAGCTGTATTTATAATTGAGACGAGAAATTGGGGGAAGAGTCTATTGACGAGGACTTTTGTGAATGTGCTTCTATGTCAAGTAGATATCCAATGATAACGAAGATGAAGATGTAGTAGAAAATAATATTTTTTTAAAATACCTCACAGCACTTACTTCATATGATCCTAAATAACCTCCATGTATCTCCGATATCCCACTGAAACCAACTATCCAACTAATGTCGTTTCTCCTTTCTGCGACTCTCCGCCTAACACCTACGCTTCACCTAACGACAGGCATCCAGTGAAAATGCCACTTGTAGTTGTAAACCTAATTATAATCTATTTATTTCGCACTGCAATTTGTAACATTGTGGACGGTTTCAAGATGAGATGTTGGGGGGGACTGTACTAGCATCACCTATACCCATATCCTATTTCTTTCCGATCTTCGACAAAGCATTGGAGTCAACTCCTCCCGTTTTGAAACGTCTAACATGCGGAAAACGCAACTGTCTGAGTTACCAGCCACCACAAAGCAAACAGGAGCCAAAAACAGTATTTCCTTTGTCCAGCAGCCATAGGAAGGATAAATACCAGTTACTGGGCACACTACAACCACCCAATATGTGCACAACACCTAAATGTTTACTGTGACAACTTGGCAACATAAAGTAAAAAAGCTTCTCTGAGCTATAAATATCCCTATAATCATTTATCCACCAAGTTTATAGGTGATCTAAATAAGTCTTCATTCAACTAAAAACGTTTTCTGTAACTCAATAATTTTTTATATTCTGTGTTGTTTTGTAAAAAAAAAAAATGTTTAACACTATTTTAAAAGGAAGTTTTTAAACAATTGCATTTAACTACTTTATTGAATAGTATTCACGGTATTGTTTTCTCTCTAATACTGGAACTCATAGCTACTATAGTATTTTTTTCTCTCTCTAATACTGGAACTCAGCTACTATAGTATTTTTTTCTCTCTAATAATGGAACTCATAGCTACTATAGTATTTTTTCTATCTAATACTGGAACTCATAGCTACTATAGTATTTTACTCTCTCTAACACTGGAACTCATAGCTACTATAGTATTTTTTCTCTCTCTAATACTGGAACTCATAGCTACTATAGTATTTTCTCTCTCTAATACTGGAACTCATAGCTACTATAGTATTTTTTCTCTCTAATACTGGAACTCATAGCTACTATAGTATTTTTTCTCTCTCTAATACTGGAACTCATAGCTACTATAGTATTTTTTTTCTCTAATACTGGAACTCATAGCTACTATAGTATTTTTTCTCTCTCTAATACTGGAACTCATAGCTACTATAGTATTTTGTCCAAGCTCATGAGAACAAAAAACACTATTTTGTCAGATGAAAAAAATAAACATCAGAGTAGTCAAACTGATGATTCACCAGTAATTCCACGACAAAATTTAGACATAAGTAATCTAGGGTTGAATACAAGAAATTTATATGTTTTTCAAAGAATTTCGTTAATAAATATTTGTATTAGCATCTTCAAAAAAAGAACAATTATGTAACCTAGTTTATACTGAAAGTGCTAATACATCTGCCTTAATAGATAAAAGCTTTTAAATTATATAGGTTCAAATAATTCTTGTATTTAAAATTTATACTTATATATTTAAATAATGTTGTTTATTTATTCAATATTTTATCATTGTATAAAATTTGAAGTAACTGAAGAATGTTACTTCAATGATCGCTGATCAGGCACTAAAACGATTGTTTTCATGATATAAACACATTTTTGATTCAACACTATTAAACAAAATATAAAATGTGTTCCCGTAAAAAATGGATGAGAATAAATATCATATTTAATTAACAGAATTGTGCTTTGAATTTATTTCTTCTTTTAACGGAAGATGTTAAAACTATCACATTTTACATATCTGTTTTACGGGATCGGTTTAGATATGTGTATTATTAATGCTTATATAATTACTCGATTGATTTCCTTTTTACATTATTTTTTTCTGTTGCCAGTATTTTTGTTTTGTTTTGAAGCTCCTAGGGGACATTTTATGTCGGTTAAGCGCATTGTTTAAGCCCCAGTTTATCCCAGACTTTAACTTTGATGTAATACAGAGTGTTAGCTTACACAATCAGAAAAATAATGAAACGTAGGTTAATAACACGAGATAAATCTAATACAGATGATTAAGTCTAAATAATGGTTATGATCCATTTTTTTAAAATCAAGGTTAAATTTTGAAATAGTTGTAAATTACTTCCTATTAGGATCCACTTAGACTACTCTTTTTTATACCTTACAAAAGCATTTTATTGTGTTTTAGAAATTAAAACTATATTCAAATGCTCTGCCTATTCCTTCAGTAAACAGACAACGGCAAAAGTCTGAAGACATTAATTATTTAATACACTATAATTATTATGATTATATAAAATACATATGATTATTTTTTTTTATTACTTATTTCCTTTCTTGTGTTAAATTATTCCTCGGTTTTTTTTAAATGCACTTAGAATAATTTATTAAATTTCATTAAAAGGCTATAATTGGATTCCAGTTAAACTTACTTTATATAAGAGAAAACTCAATGCAAGTTGCAAAATAACAATTTTATTTGATAACTAATTTTAAGGTTTTCGCATGCGTTTATATTATTAACAAATATCACTACCAACTCTATTACAAATATCAAAATATAAATATGTAACTTGATAAACCTAAATATCAAATTGTGGGTGTATGTAAGTGTGTGCGTGCGAGTGTGTATGTGTGTGTGTGTATGTGTGTGTGTTGTGGGTGAGCGCGCGTGTGTACGTGGGTGCGAGTGCCACCGTGAGTGCCTGCGTGCGTGTGTTGTGTTTGTGTGTGTGTGTGTATGTGTGTGTGTGTGTGTGTGTGTGTGTATGAGTGCGTGTGTGTTTGTGTGTGTGTGTGTGTGTGTTTGTGTGTGTGTGTGTGTGTGTGTGTTTGTGTGTGTGTGTGTGTGTGTGTGTTTGTGTATGTATGTGTGTGTTTTGTGTGTGTGTGTGTGTGTGTGTGTTGTGTGTTTGTGTGTGCGTGTGTGTGTGTGTGTGTGTGTGTGTGAATGCGAGATAGTGTGCTTACGCGTGCGTGTACAAGTTATACAATATTTATAATTAATAAATGAAAATATTCAGTCACCTGTTTTTCTGAAGCTATAATAGTTTTCCCTAATGTATACATTTTCTTTAATCAGATTCAATTTTTTTTTAGATTTTGTGATAGCTGCTTTCATGTTTCTTTACACTAGTTATTTTCTAGTAGATTGTTTACCTTTCTAATCTGCGGCATTTGTTCATCCTCTTTACTTTAGCGAAAATTGTGTCGGGGAATGTTTGTTTATTGGTTAACGTATTACACAGAGAACGTTTTATGCCAGTTTAACGGTTTAAATCCCCGAACCTGCCGCCAATATAATACTTTCATTTACACGTGCCTTTCCATTTACACATGAAGGGATTCCAGACTGGAGTATTTCTATGGATTGAGATTCTGTTCCGGAAACCGTTATTAAACTCCCCAAAGGCAGAGTTTATTGGCAATTTCTATCATACAGGAACAAACTACTTTCCATACGTCCAGGCCAAAGTTCTGTTCATTTCTGATAAGGCAATATACGTATATGTACGTTGTACTTTATTGTATATTAGGATTGAATACGGTTGTAATATGTTACGATTTTACTAAGCTCTTCAGAAAAACTGTAAGTGCATTTCCTTTCTGCCTTAGCTAAGTTGCCTTTTGTCAAGATAAATTCTGATGTATATTCAGAATCCTTTTTATTACCAGTATTTCAGTTTAGTAAAGGTTTATTGAATTGAAAGTGAACATTTTAAATGTTTCTGTGTGTGTTTTTATATGAAACAAAGTTCTTATATATTTGTAGTGGAGTATACCATTTTTTTTCAAATTTCCTTTCTATAATAACTTATGTCATACTTAACACTTGCTGGGATATTTCTTATACTTTGAAAAGCACGTGCGTATTTACACAGCTGGATCTATACCTCATAATAAATGGTCTTCGCATGTACTGTTTTTATGTACGTTGGTAAAGTCTAATATGTTTCTGAGGTAAAGCTGTACCTTAATGTCATAACGCATTCACTATCACAACATTTCAATCAATTTTGGTTTCCTTCACTTAATAAATAATGTAGATCTTTGTTCAATTTTTATATATTGTAACCTACTCTTCAGTCTCGATTCCTTTCTAAACTAGATATAGTATTTGTTTATTACAATTTTAATATAGAGATTAAAATCACTATCTGATTTAACACTGAATCCCATATGGTTTGATTTAAATTCAAGGCAGTAAAAAATCATCAAGATTCGATCATTGAAGCATTGAGATATGATATTTGTTCATATTTTCATAACAATATTCTTAATAATGGCAACAGAATTATGATTATAACTAAACGGATCTCTAAAATCGGAAAGAAAAAGTTATCATATCAAAATGCATAAAAAGGTTTATGGTTTTTTATAAATATTAAAATAAAAGCTTCCAGTAATAAAAAAAAGGTAAGTACTCACTGTTATTGGTGAGTACCAATAAAAGTCACTACCTCTTATCAATCATATGACTATATGTGTTTTAATAAAACTATATGTCCGCCTTAATATTTAAGGAGTATTAATATTTTTATTTTATAATAAAATCACAAAAAAGAACGTAAATGATTTTGTGTCATTTTATTATAGTTTATTTAGTTTTGCTTGTTTCTTGTTTTCTTCTTCATTTATATCTATCATTTTTCATTCAAATCATTCTCACTATTATCTGAATTTCCGTCATTGCCTCTGTTAGTTGGTTGTGTTGAAGCACAAACCTTTTCTTCATTTTCCTATAGAAAAGCTATTTCATTTAAAAAAATTATTGTATCTATAATTATTATTAACAACATACTCACGTATATATAAATTTATATATATATATATATATATATATATATATCGCATATGTATTCTTGTGTATTAATAAAGAACTAATTCAAAATACAAATACAAGAATTATATATATATATATATATATATATATATATATATATATATATATATATGAAGTTAATATATTACTAAGTAAGTAATTTAATCCACCATTAAGTGCAATAATTTTACCTTGAGTGATGAGGCACCTTTCGGTCAATTGACCATTGTCGAATCACTGATGTTTTTCTGTTGTAGATGTTCGGTCTGTGAAGTTGGTGTTTGTTGACGTTACGCGCACTTTTTCTTGATCTGTGTGTATGATATTTCTATATAGTATGTCTTCTGTATATTCATTAAATTGTTGTGTAAGTTTTTATAAATGTGGTATTTTCCTAGTGAGTTTAGTTCTATTGGGTTGTTATTTATTTCAAGTATGGTTAGGTTATTTTCGTAATTTGTTATTTCGTGTTTATGGGATATTAGGTGTGCTGCAACATTTGATACTTTAGAATTTTTGTTTTTGAATGCTCTATAATGTTCTTCAAATCTTATTTTAAATGTTCTGGTTGTTTTTCCTATGTAAAAAGCGTTACAGTTGTTGCATGTGATTTTGTAAATTCCTGATAGGTTATGTTTTTCTGAATTTTTTTTGTGGTTTGTGTTATTAAGATATTTTATTATTTTGTTGTTTGGTTTGTAAGTTGGAGTGTAGTATTCTTTGTTGTATATATTTGTTATTTTTTCTATTTTGTTATTGGTGTATTTATATTTTAGGTAGATTTTTTTATTTTCATTATTTTCGTGTTCCGGTTGTAGTGTTGTGTTGACGTTAGGTTTTTTTGTGAATTTATTGTATATATTTTTTATAATGTGTTTGTTGTATCCATTTTCTATTGCTATTTTTGTAATGTTAGCTAATTCTTCATTTAATTTTTGTTTGTTATCCTGTGTGTATTTTATTGCTTTATTTATCATGTTACTGTAAGTGTTAATTTTGTGTGTCCAGGGGTGGTTAGATTTGTAGTGTATTGTGGTGTTGTTGGAAGTAGGTTTCCTGTATACTGTAGTTTCTATTTTATTATCATTTATATTTAAAGTAATGTCGAGGAAGTTGATTGTTCTATTTGTTTCTGTTTCAACGGTGAATTGTATGTTTTCGTTGTATGTATTTAGTTTGTTTAATATTATGACGTGTTCGTTGTGAATGGTAGGTTGGTATATTAAAAGTATATCGTCTACATACCTTGTCCATAGTGAGATATTGTGTGTGTTTATTATAGGTTTAATTATTATTTCTTCAAAGTGTTGTAAATATAATTCTGACATGATAGATGATATGGGTGAACCCATGGGGAGTCCTGTTGTTTGTTTATAATATTTATTGTTAAATTGGAAGTAATTTTGGTTACATATTTGTTTGGTTAGCGTAATGATACTATCTATAATGTTTCTTTTTTCGTTATTGTGTATCAGTTTGTTTTTTATTATTTCTATGGTTTCTTCTATTGGGATACTAGGGTACATGTTAGTTATGTCATAACTTATTATTTTTGTGTTGCTGTTTGTTTTTATCGTTTTTATTTTATTAATTAATTCGTATCCATTTTTTATATTGTATGTGTTGTTGATATGTATTTTAGATCTTAGGATTTTGTCTAGAATTTTTGCGATTATGTAAGATGGTGCTGTTGTGAAATTTATTAGTGGTCTAAATGGTGTGTTGGGTTTGTGGATTTTAGGTATCCCTGATAATACTGGTGCGCATGGTTTGAATGGGTATAATCTTGTGTGGTATTTTAATTTATTGTTATAGTATAGGGTGTTACGGTGAGTGACAATTAAGTTTTTTATTGTAATAAGGTATTTGTTAGTTGGGTCTGGGATTTGTTCGTATTTATTTTCTTTTATGTAGTTAGTCATTGAATCGATATATTTGGTATTTTCTATTATTACTGGAGTATTTGTTTTATCTGATTTTAATATTAAGTAGTCGTCGTTTTCTAGTTTTTCTCTGAGTTTTATAATTTCTTTTTTATTAATATATTGTTCCGTTTTTTTGTTTTTTTCCGTTTTTATTAGGTTAATTTTATTATTAATATTATTTCTTATGTGTTCAGTATTTTGGTGGGTAATTTTGTGGATGTTAGATTCTGTGTCAACTATTAGGTTTTTTATTATTTGTTTTTTGTTGAAGTTAGGTAGGTTATATTTGAAGGAATTTGTTATTATTATTTTTTCTTTTTCAGTAAATTGTGTTTTAGTTAAGTTTATGAATTTATTATTGTTAGAGGTGTGGGTTGGTTCTAGGCTATTTTTTAGGTTATTTTTTAGGTTATGTTGTTGTTTTGATGTGTGGATTGGTTCTAGGCTATTTTTTAGGTTAAGTTGTTTTGATAAATTTTCGATTTTTTGTTTTGTCTGTTAATAGTGTTTGTTTTATGTTTTATTATAATTTGTTGTGTTTTTTCGTGAATAATAGGTGTGAGAGTGTCAAATGTTTTCATTATTTCCAAGTTGGTTGTGTATAGTTGTAAATTGATTTGGCTTTTTTTATGGTAGGCAGATTTAATGTTTTGTTTAATAATGTGTGATTCTGCTATTTTTGTTGCTTTATTGATAATAGTGTTTTGTTTATTTTTTATGTGTAATTTTGCGTATTTTGGGGTTATATTAAGTGTTAAGCATTTTTTTATTAAACTGTATTTTGTTGATGCAATTCTGGAGTTTGATTTTTAGGTTAAGATATTTACGGTACAGTTGTTTACCTTGGTAGGTAATAAATTCTTCATGTTTAACGTTATCCATTGTTTTTCCGTTGCACTGACTTTAGGAAGTTAATATATTACTAAGTAAGTAATTTAATCCACCATTAAGTGCAATAATTTTACCTTGAGTGATGAGGCACCTTTCGGTCAATTGACCATTGTCGAATCACTGATGTTTTTCTGTTGTAGATGTTCGGTCTGTGAAGTTGGTGTTTGTTGACGTTACGCGCACTTTTTCTTGATCTGTGTGTATGATATTTCTATATAGTATGTCTTCTGTATATGTTGCTTGTAAATTCATTAAATTGTTGTGTAAGTTTTTATAAATGTGGTATTTTTCTAGTGAGTTTAGTTCTATTGGGTTGTTATTTATTTCAAGTGTGGTTAGGTTATTTTCGTAATTTGTTATTTCGTGTTTATGGGATATTAGGTGTGCTGCAACATTTGATACTTTAGAATTTTTGTTTTTGAATGCTCTATCTTCAAATCTTATTTTAAATGTTCTGGTTGTTTTTCCTAATAACACCACAATACACTACAAATCTAACCACCCCTGGACACACAAAATTAACACTTACAGTAACATGATAAATAAAGCAATAAAATACACACAGGATAACAAACAAAAATTAAATGAAGAATTAGATAACATTACAAAAATAGCAATAGAAAATGGATACAACAAACACATTATAAAAAATATATACAATAAATTCACAAAAAAACCTAACGTCAACACAACACTGCAACCGGAACACGAAAATAATGAAAATAAAAAAATCTACCTAAAATATAAATACACCAATAACAAAATAGAAAAAATAACAAATATATACAACAAAGAATACTACACTCCAACTTACAAACCAAACAACAAAATAATAAAATATCTTAATAACACAAACCACAAAAAAAATTCAGAAAAACATAACCTATCAGAAATTTACAAAATCACATGCAACAACTGTAACGCTTTTTACATAGGAAAAACAACCAGAACATTTAAAATAAGATTTGAAGAACATTATAGAGCATTCAAAAACAAAAATTCTAAAGTATCAAATGTTGCAGCACACCTAATATCCCATAAACACGAAATAACAAATTACGAAAATAACCTAACCATACTTGAAATAAATAACAACCCAATAGAACTAAACTCACTAGAAAAATACCACATTTATAAAAACTTACACAACAATTTAATGAATTTACAAACAACATATACAGAAGACATACTATATAGAAATATCATACACACAGATCAAGAAAAAGTGCGCGTAACGTCAACAAACACCAACTTCACAGACCGAACATCTACAACAGAAAAACATCAGTGATTCGACAATGGTCAATTGACCGAAAGGTGCCTCATCACTCAAGGTAAAATTATTGCACTTAATGGTGGATTAAATTACTTACTTAGTAATATATTAACTTCATAAAGTCAGTGCAACGGAAAAACAATGGATAACGTTAAATATCAAGAATGTATATATATATATATATATATATATATATATATATATATATATATATATATATATATTATATATTATATATATATATATATATATATATATATATATATAAACATTATAAATATACGTTATATATACTGTTTATGAACACATTTTTATATAATTTTCTGTAATTATAAAATATTATCAATATTTTTTTACATTTTTAAACACACTTGTTCAAGTGGATACATATAATATACGTATATGCTGCATATAAATATCCCATAACCGTATAATATACGAGTAAATTTTTATTAAACACTTCTGTATTTATATTTACAGCATGCCTATAGTAGCATTACATATATTTGTTGCGGACGGCCGTTTCGGGAGATGTGTCCCAATGTCAACTAAGTCCGTAACTGATCTCAAGGTTTAAGTAGGTTAGGGTGTTAGGGTGGGGGTGAATTATTATGGTGGTGTGGGTGTATTTTGTGAGTATTAGGAGTTATGATGTCAAAATGTGTGTGAGTTGTAATGTAATTGTGTATTGAGTATGTGTGAAGGGTGTAGTTTGAAGTGAATGTATTTTTCGTAATATTCGGTTATGTATCGTTGGTTATTTCTGTGTTGTTTATGAAGAATTTGTAGGTTAGATGTTATATCTATGTAGTCATGTTTTGTGGAGTTGAGATGATAGGCGAAATTTGATTGGTAGTTTTTTTTGTTAGTGCTTTCATATGTTCTTCGTAACGTTTTTAGAAGGACCTCCTGTCTGGCCTGTTGTAAATGTCGTCGATTTTGTTGTTGGGTTTAAATTGTTTATTGAGAGTATTGTGTGTGGAGTAACCTATTTTCTAGTTGTATTTTCGTAGTGTTTTGGTTAGATTGTGGGTTTTGGATGATCTGTATGGTTTTGATAAGTATTTTATGGGATTGTCCTGTTGTGTGTTTGTCTTTGGGTTATTAGTTTTATTTTTTAGATGGTTGAATAATTTGTCAATCATTGTTGGGTTGTATCCGTAAGTTTGTGCTATATGCTTTATGGTGTTTAACTCTAGGTAGTGTTCTTCCTTGTCTAACGGTGTTTTAGGCAGGTGATATATCATGGTGTTGTAAGCGGCTAGTTTATGTTCGTGCGGGTGGTTTGAGGAGCTGTGAATGGTCGTATTGGTACTAGTGGGTTTTCGGTATGTGTTGAATTTATGTGTTTCTTTGCCTGTTCGTTTAATTGTAAGGTCTAGGAGGTTAAGAGAGTTTTGTTGTTCTGTTTCGATGGTGTATTTAGTTTTGGGTGTATGGAATTATGGTGTTTTAGAAGTATGTGTGCTAGGCGTGTGTTACATTATTTAATGTTATGATATCGTCGACGTATCTGTACTAGTAAATTATGTTATCTGAATATTTATCGTTGTGTTAAAAATGTGGTTTTGTTCAATATGGTGTATGAATATTTCTGCTAAGATGCTAGCTATGGGGATAGGCCATCTTGTTGGTTGTAGAATGTGTTTAGGTGAAGTAATTTTAAGATGTGATTAATTTTGTAAAGTGGATGATTTCGTCAATGTGGGGTATTTGTGTCTATAAGCATGTTTTTGAGAATGTTCAAGGTTTCTGGAATGGGGATGTTTGTATATAGATTTGATATATCGAAAAAGACTAAAGTGGAATTTAAAGTGTGGGATATATATATATATATATATATCACTTTCACATATGTACTTAAACAAGAATCTTAGAAACCCACCTAGAATTAGCTAACACACTTGAACCAAACCAATGGTATTATAAATACATCAAAATTAAAGAAAAATGCAAGAAATCTACTGCAATAAAAAACAAAAAATAGAATCTAAACTTAACAAACTAATAGAAAAACAAAATAACATAGACAGTATGACAACACTCCATCAATTCCACCCAAGTTTTATAAACCTCACAAAAACGAATTTCACCAAAGAAGAAATAAAGATACTCGAAAATACCACAAAAACCAACATTAAACCAAAATTACAAAACGCAATAGAAAACCTCATAGTAAAATCAGAACTGGCAATAAATCTCATAAATTACGAAAATCAAGATAACATCAGAAACACAGTATCACACAAATCAACAGAATCATCCACAAAAAAAATCAAAAGGAAATCACATTGAAAATAAAATACAAATAAACCAAATTAACAAATTGAAACAAAAACTATTCAAAAACGAAATAATTGCAACTAAAACGGACAAAAGCAACGGTACAGTAATCATATCAAAAACAGAATACAACAAAAAAAAACAGAAGAATTCATAAAATCCAACAATTGCATAGAATTAAATAAAGACCCCACTAAAAAATACCAACGAAATCATACAATTAGCAAAATACAATGACAATTTATTCAACCAAAAAAACCCTTACCAATACACAATATACAACCCAAAACACCCCAAAATGAACGCCCCCATCAAAATACATAAAATCAACAATCCCATAAGACCCTTAATCTATTTTAAAAATGCACCTGCCTATAAAATATCACAAATAATAGCCAAAAACCTAAAACACGAATTGAAATTGGAAAATAAATACACCATAAAAAACTTAATTTAATTAGCGGAAATACTAAAAACAATAAACAAAACCAAAAACACGAAATGTATATCATTTGATATCACAAACATGTACTCTAATATACCAATTAACGAAATCATCCAAATAATAATAAGCAAATTAACTGGCCTTAAAACCTACCCCAAATACACAAACCAAATCACAAAATGCCTAAAGACCATACTAAACCAAAACTATTTCATATTCAATAATAAGATATATAAAGAAATAGATGGCTTAGCAATGGGATCACCACTTTCAAGTATAATATCAGACATTTACCTCCAAAAACTTGACGGATTAATCACACAAACCATAAAAACACACGACCCCAACGGACATTGGATACGATATGTTGACGATGGATTATACATCTCACAAAATAAAGCAATAAATAATAACATCATCCTAAATGAAATCAATAACTTACACCCTAACATACAATTCACCATGGAGGAAGAAATAAACAATAAAATAAACTATCTAGACCTAACAATAACCAGAAATACAAATAACATTGAATATTCTATTTACAGGAAACCCACACAAACCATAAATACAATACCAAACCACTCCAACCATCCTCACAACATAAAATGACCGCTTACAACTCACTTTCATACAGGATGCTAAAATTGCCTCTAAATAATGAAGAAAAAACCAAAGAAAAACAAATAATATATCAAATATCCCAAAAAAATGGATACAATAAAAAAAACTATAGATAAATTAGAAATTTAAAATAATAAATAAATTAAAACAACCTAAAATCGAACCACAAACAACAAAATGGGCTTCATTCACATGCACAGGATACAACATAAAAGGAATAACTAAAACACTAAAAAATAATAATATTAACATAGCCTACAAAAACACAGGAAACATAATCAACAAAATAAACAAACCAGAAAAAAATATGTCCCACACTTAATAACGGAATATACAAAATCGAATACTCAGACTGTAATAAAATATACATAGGCCTAATAAAGAAGAAATTAAAAGACAGATATCAAGAACACCTCAATGCATACATTAAACCTGAAATTTACAACTCAAACCTAGCCACACACGCCATCAAAAACAAACCCACATTCCCCACATTAAAAAACGTATAACTAATAAAAAAAAGGTTCAAAAAGGCCTCAAAATGACAATCTGGGAACAACTAGAAATTTATAAAAATAAAATTAGTATCATTAACGAACAAATACAAATAAAATCAAAAAATGATAAATTATTCAAACTAATAGACAATATTGACCCCAAAACAAACTTTAAAAACTCGCACAGTGCAGTGAATCTAAAAATTGAACATAACGGTACACCAAGGTCAAAGGGAAATCCACTCAGCTCGCAGTATACAACAACCCTGTTCAGTATTCCCGAAGATAATGACAACGCCAGTCATTAAAATTTAACTCCCATAAAAACCAAGAAGATTCTTGTTTAAGTACATAAGTGAAAGTGATAAGTGTATACAAGAAAACAGTGTTGCATAACTACAAATATATATATATATATATATATATATATATATATATATATATATATACCAAGTGTCCCGTGACGGGTGCAATTGAATCAATCCCGTGCAAAAGTATACAGTCATACCGAGGGAAAAGAAGTAGTCACTTCAATATTCCTGTTTTCCGGTTCTAAACCTTGATATATTTAATATTCTCATAATTATTTACTTGACAAAGAAACACTACTTATTGCAGTTTTCGAAATTAGTGTATTTTTCACTCCTGTGAGTTATGGACTAGACTACCAGATCATGTGAGATGCTATTTGATTCAGTAGTGATTTGGCATTATGTGTTGATTTTCTGTTCATAGATAGGTTGCAATTATCCGTTATAATATATTGCTTAATCGTGAGTGTGTTTTATCGTTTTCGTATAATTTTTAGGTGGTTTTCTGGTGTTCGTATATTTTGAAATTTACTGTTGTGTATAACCTACCACACAATCCAACACCATCGCATACTAAAGAATAAAACATACTCTCAATCAAACTTTATATTATAAACTTATGTCATAACATAGACTCATAATGTCACTCTATGGACATCACGTCAAATAGTCCTGAAACACCGATTTATAACAACATAAAACACCCGAGTAAAAGTTTTGTCCTTAACTCACAGCATTGAACAATGAACTAACCAAGTGCAAATACGTCTGCTGAAAACAGTTAGTAGTGGTTTTTGTCAGGAGAATGAATGAGATAAAAATATTTTTCCCAATCTATGATTATAGTCTGTATGCTTTACAAGATTTGTTTTTCATGGTTTGTAAAAGATAAACCCTGTATGGCGATTTCCAAGCAAAACGTTGTGTGTGTTACTAATGAAAAAAAATCATATTATGGACTCAAAATATCCTTTCAATAAACTTTTAAAAAGGAAGTAAGTTATAAGGCGTTAAATAAACTCTTAGCTTAGGAACATTTTAAGAAAACATTCAATACTGTTTGAGTTTAATCTTTCAGTAAATTAACATTTTATTTGCGTTTGTAGGTTCGCCTGTAAACGCGTGTGTGATTCCACGTGTTCATGCGAACGTGATAGCTGTTTGTCCACGTGTTATTGTTTGTCAATTAGAATGGAACATTAACTACAGGTGTAAAAATGTGAATTGTGCTTTAGTCATTTAACATTTTATCTTCTTAGAGTAGGCCCTTACTTGGATGCTCTTTAAAGTAATTACATTACACAAATCAAAATGTAATAATGGTAAAGTTTGTAGCAGAGGTATAATTTGTACGCTTAGTAAAAATAATATATTTTTTTTTATCACAGTGTCTACATTTTGTTATATAAACGTTTAAATCGCCTAAGGTAATGTCTTCCTCACCACGTCTCTCTTTGTTTATAGCGGTTAAATTCTAAATTAGATCATGTCGTTTCACTTCTGGACAAGAGAAAATTAAACATTTCTTCTCTTTCAACGTTTAAAAGAAACTGTAATCACGAAATAGTCAATTTGTTACCTGGACTTGTTTCACTTCTCCGGAAACAAGTAGCGTACTCAGCTTAATAGTGTTCTTTATTACAAAAGATAAATTTAAAGTAAGTGTGTTAAAACACTAAATAAAAAAAAATGTCCTTAGAGATTTACCTCGGACATCAAAGCTGGTGCTACGTTAGGAGGAGAACATTAACTGTTTTATTGAAAACTAGTTATATTTTTACATTTAAAATTCTATTGAACTAAAAACATTTAAAATACATCTATGTTATACTCTGGAATTGCCACGGAAATGATATTTATTCCCAATAAAGTCAATAAATCTAAAACTTAAAATGTTTTTTTTTCAAAGCATGCTGTGTTAAAAACAACGGTTAATAGGTATTATGATTATATTTCAATATAGTTCTATAAACAAATTTATAAAGTAGTCCAAACATAATTGTTGTTATATATCTAACATATATATAGATGTGTGTGTGTGTGTGTGTGTGTGTGTGTGTGTGTGTGTGTGTGTGTGTGTGTGTGTGTGTGTGTGTGTGTTTATGTGTGTGTGTTGCAACGGTGCATCACCCCAGCAACCATCAACCTGTCGAAAGTTGTCTACCACCGAGTTACATGAGCAAGTATTTAAAATCCCATCTAATAAGTATACCCTGGGAACGTTGTCTATAAGGTGTATTTAAAGTCATGGTAAGGTCAGTGATCTGTCATATGGTCTAATTTATGTCAGCTGAAAACACATAAAATTTATCACATCATAAATTTGCCTTACCATGCTTTGAAGACAACTCTCCACCATGCTTCTGCTTTAGTGAAGTCCGTGCAAGATAGAGTCTTACCATATCCTCCTAAAGGAGGTCCTGTGTATCATATGGTAAAACCTGCCAGTGAGTATCAACTCCTGGGCTTTAAAGCAAAACCAACTAGTCCTTAAGCTAACTCATAATTTATAATTTAATTTACATAATTTCTCTGGATGGGTTGCTCGATTATCTTTAGGTTGCACATTGATTTCTAGCTATTTATTATTAAATAAATATGACTGACTCTAATAGGCTGGATTTTATTAATTGTATTGATTTTGTGAATTTACTATAATGATTTACTACTTGGGAAATAATTAAATTTATTATTTTTGTACACAGGATTTATTCAATAAAAATTATGTTATTGAAACTGAATTTAATAATAAAGAAATTTGTAAGTGAAATAAATTCTTAAATAATAAAATTCTGAAATAAAATCTTAAAGTCCTTATCTAACAAAACATAAATTAAATTTTCTTTAACTAAACTAAAATTATTTTGCTATTTATTGCAGGGAGGTTGGTTAAGTTTATTTCAATTATTATAAATTTCAAATTTAATTTAAGATCTTATTTTGTGCCATCAGTTAAATGACATTCATTAAATTTACATATTGTATTATTTAAACGAAATTTGTTACTAATTCTACTGCTACAGAAATCATTGATTTATAAGCTTATGAATTTATATATATATATATATATATATATATATATATATATATATATATATATATATATTTATTTATATTTGAAATATTTTAATTAAAACTAAATTTCAAATTTTATCACTAATTCAAAAATACTAAATAATTAGTGATTGACTTTGTTTAGTAATTTCTGGTTGAGAAATCATTTATATTTTTCTACAAGTTAAATATTGATAAATATTTTTCCCCAGTTTATTTAACTACTGTTTGTAACAAACTTTACTGCATTTCCTTAGGTAGTATGCATGAATTTATTTTATAACTATGCCTAATCTTCTTTCTATGCTTTTCCATATACTTTACTATTTCTCCTATTTGCAAACATTTGAACATTTTTATATAACCATTTTTATAACTAAATAATTTTGTAATTACCAATTTAATTTTCAAGGAAATAAAGCCATTATTTATAATTTTACCCATTTAAAGCATTTCTTTGAATTTTTGAACGTATTTCAAAATCAAATTTAATTTTATTACTAAATTTGTATAGAAATCATGACTGCCGAATTATCGCACATTCCAAGATACGTCCCAAGGTCCAAGGAGATGACTTTAGGCTTCCAGACTGGTAGTTCATCTCGTCTGGAATTTGGTTCATCCAGGAAGCAGGAACGGACAAATTCGGCGAAGCCAGTTTCTTTACAAATGAAATTTTAACCGTGATTTTTCATATTTCAATGTCTAGTTTTCACTAGACATAAATTAAGACATACTACATTACTCCCGCACTTCGCGGCCTCGAGTTTATGCTCTAGAAATCCATTTTGGTAATTTTGCTAGTTTAACAGAAAACTACGACCTTTCTGGTCAGTGGCCTAATTACGAGAGAGCCCCAAAAGGCTCAGCGATAGTTATCGTCTCTATTCCCCCACTCTCGATTTGCTTGTCTGACTTTGATTTTCCCGTTTTTTCTTGTCTTAACTGTTTATTTTAAATATTGTAGAAACCTGATTTTTTCGTAGCACAGAAAACACGCCCGAAGTCATGTTATTGCGAAGACAAGACTTTAGTTATAATAATAATATGTTTTGCTCAAAGTTAGGAGTAAAACGTATAGGTATTTTAGTTACGTAGAACTGGCTTAACCGATGCACTAATGTATTTTAGTAGCAACTATTATAGTTTACATAGAATTTATTATTATAAATTAAACAATCGTGCTAAATTTAAATATATGATCTGTTAACTATCAACAAACTGATTATTACTTTTGCATACTTCCAATGAAAATGTATAATTTTTAGAATCATGTATCACAAAATACTTACCTTTACGAAATAATTGCACTATTCATAATTTTAAATTAGTAGAACAAATGATAACACAACAGTTGAAAATACAATGAATTGTTGAGTAACGCAGTGGACTCTTACAGATGAATTTTTTTAGGCGAAAACCATTTGTAAAATAGCAATAACAATACAAAAATTCTCATGAAAACCACATTGAAAATTTCTGATTTGTCCTTTGCTATAACTACATTTATCTACATGGTCAATCTTGCAGTTTATATATTGTTAATATTATTTTCTTTTGCTCCCTTTCCTTGTTCGTTCAAGTTTCTACGAACATCACTGACTTTTAGATGCTTACATCTAGATATAGTTTGTTTTTGTCTGTATTGTATATAAATATATTTTGTCATATTTACCAACAAGTTGTATAAATACTGACTTTGATGTCGAGAATATTTACAGGAAATGCTGGTAATGCAAAAGAAAATTTAATTGGTCATATTTCTTGGTCAATTTGGTCAGTTTAATTGGTCAATTTGTTATATATTAATAAATTATTTCTCTCTATTTTTTTTTCATATTCCAACTAGACTACCGCTGATTACATTTCTGTGTTTAAGTTTTTAAGTATTGTTTTTGTAATTTTTGAATAGACAATGTTCTTTAAATTTAGTTTTAATTGTTTTCTTTGTTTGATCTATGTAAACTCTATAAAATGACTTTCAGTTTACTTTGTAAATCCTAGACGTATCTAATATTTGTATTTTAACATTGGTGTTGCCTGAGAGGCCTAATGATCTTTGAACAGGCTGTTTGGGCTGTTAATGCTAATTTAGGTATGCATTTCAAAACCACTAATCCTTATTGGTAAAATTGGAAAAATCTAGGGCGATTATGTTATAGAATTTCTTTATATATCTTTATTACTTTTCCGTAATAAATCCTTATCAAATACTAGGGTTGTGTTTATTATAATGATTTCATTCAACAATTTAAAGTGTTCAATTTCTATTTTCTGTAAATCATTTTATTTCTGGTGGTGAAATATGTTTAAAATAATTCAAATTTTATTTTCTGAATAACTTATGAACTATTGTAGGATCATATCAATTGACTATTCTACTGGATTTCCATCCTTACATGATTTCTATTTCACTTTTATTAATTTTTATCGAACTCAATATTATTAACATTGCTGATAAATAAAGAATCAAGAAACGGTAAAAAATGTTTTGCTCTGATGCATACTTAGATTTTGTATTTTTATATTGATGGTTACCAGAAACATGCTCTAATTGCATTCTTTAATATTAAGCATTATAAGATATCAACTACAAACCTAGTCTATTATCTTGGAAAGCAAGAGAATTTGTTATGTAATACCTTTTTAATCTGCATAATGAAAGGATCAGCTAAAGTGATAAACTAATCCCCAGAACTGTACCACGTCTTTGTTCATAAAAGCCGTTGCTAATTAAAAAAAAATTTGCCATACAAAATTTACTTCTTTTAACATACTTGTAGACTTTTCATTGTTTGAATAACAATAAAGTTTCATTGGTGGCTGTAATTGGAAATTAAGAAAAAACATCAAATTTGTTTTAAAAAATTTCCATTTTTGTTTACATTCATTTGTTAACAATAAATGTAATTTATATAGTTCAAGTTCAAATTCACCTAATTTACTACAGATATATTTTATTTCTGAATTTATACATTTCATCTTTGCAAATTGTAAAACTATATTCCCACTAGATTATTTACATTTATCAGGATTAAAATTTGTTAAGTAAACTAAAAGTAGCATATAAAGCCATAAAATGTCCAAAATATTTACAGAGCAACCCAAAAGGCAAAATACAAATATTATACAAGTTAGGAATTCTTATGTTAAGCGGAAATTACCGGAATAAATTACGTGGAAAATATATATATATATTGAACAAAGAAAGAAGAAAATCAAAAGTGTATTTAAAGAAATATAACTCATATAAAATTCCAAACATGCCTTAAAATATAAAACATTGCAAAACATGGTCTAGAATTGTATTATCTGTTTAAAATTAATGATCTCGAATAAGTTAGAAATATAAACCAAACAATGTAAAGTTTTAAATAAAAGATCTTTAATTAGTTGAAAATGTAAACCAAATAATGAGAAATTTGAAATAAAAGGTCTTTGGTTAGTTAAAAGGCTTTTGGTAAGGGCTGAATGTCGGAAGGACATCTGCAACATGTTTTTTTGGGTGGGACGGTAAAAAGGATTTTATTCTGGGGGAATACTTTTATTTTAAGCATTTAGACTAGCTGACTAACTCTCTCCTTTTTTCGTGGCATTTCTCGTTTTGTATGTATTAATCCATGTGAGTAGTAATGTTGTTTGTGGGACATAAGATGTGTAAGAATGTGTAATACAACTTAGAGTTAGAATGGAATAACTTAATGATAATGGATGATGGTCATGGTTTGATTATAAATATATATGACTGATATAACATAATAATTTTTGTCATAGTGATTAACCTACATTATTTTCACTATTTTGAAAAAATGTTATTTCTTAATATTCCTTGGATACATTTTTTTGGGATGAAAACCATTTTATTTTTACTAATCAATGCCACTACTGTATTCCAAACTTTTCCTACATTACTAAGAGTTCCTGTGAATATTCCCTAAAAAAACATCAGTTTGTATACATCCAACAAAATGCAAATGTGTCTGAATATATTTTTATAGACTCCAGACTGAAACAAAATACAACTTTCTGTAAGCAATTTTTAGTCAGTGATAATCGTAGACCCGAAACCGGAAGTAAGTGGAATAATAGATTGTAAACAAATACAAACTACAGAACTGACCATATAGGCTTGAGAATTCTATTTTAAACCACATATACTACCGAACATCATTGAACACATTATAGACGTCGTATCTATTCATCCACACCAATTACTCGTACTTTAAATATCACTGAGCATACTATAGACCTGCTTATCTATTCAATCACGCCAATTACTTTAAATATCATTGAACATACTATAGACCTGTTTATCTACTCAATTACGCCAATTACTTTAAATATCATTGAACATACTATAGACCTGTTTATCTACTCAATCACGCCAATTACTTTAAATATCATTGAACATAATATAGACCTGCTTATCTATTCAATCACGCCAATTACTTTAAATATCATTGCAAAATTTGATTTATATATTTCCGGATTAATATAGGCATTCAAATGTTCTTTATATGTTTCTTTTAATTTTTTCTTGGTTTGACCTATATAAGTTTTATTACAGTTTTCGCATACTAATTTATAAACACCACCTTTTTCATGCATATTAATTATTTTATTATTGTTATTTATTATATTTATTATTTTGTTATTAGTTTTGTATGCAATTTTTATATTTGTATTTTTAAATAATTTGGTCATATTTTTTATAAATAAAAATGAAGTCCATATTGTATTATTATTACTATTGCAAATTAAATTATTATTTTGTTTATTAAAAATATTATAATTAAGTTTGTCAACAGTTTTCTTTTTATAAACTTTTTCTAATGCAATTTGATAAATTATGTTTTTTCTCTTATTTTATTTTCTTCATTCATTGGTATTTTATGCACTCTAAATAATAAGTTATATAAAGCAGTCATTTTTTGATTATATGGCTGATTATAATTAATTATTATAATTTGGTTTGTTAAAGTTGGTTTACGGTGTATCATATATTCAAATTTTTCATTTTTTCTTATTATTGTTAAATCTAGAAATTTATTTAGGTACTGTTTACCAACGAAGAGCTTTGGATATAAATTAATAAATATTCTTGTATTTGAATAACCTATGTTGTTTTAATATATATATATATATATATATATATATATATATATATATATATATATATATATATATATATATATATATATATATATATATATATATTTATTTAATAAATTAAAAATATTTCAAAAACAAGAATACTTTTAATGAATATATTTATTCTAAGGAATATTTTATTTAAGGAATTTTATTTATTAAGGAATAAATATATTCATTATAAGTATTCTTGTTTTTGAAATATTTTTAATTTATTAACTATATATACAAGAAAACATATCACTATATTTAATATAATATAATATATATATATATATATATACTTATGTGGACTTTACTTTAAAACCTAACGTTTAAAGCTACAAAATTGAAACAAATTCCATGACAAATATGAACTCTCTAGGATTTGACGCTTGCTAGGTATAGAGTCGGTTATTAAGGAACACAGTTTCCATTGAATAATTTAGTTTTAGAGACTTCTTACTTTTTCATATTATAAATTAACTACATTACGTAACTTATGATACAAGGAATTGTTCTATAGTTCTGACATTTGTATTTCATATATGTATAATTTAGTTCTCATGACAAAGGCAAAAGTCAAAATAGTGAACTCAAAATCTCACAAAAAATTAGTTTTTAGCCAATACACACACAACAAACTAGTTTCGGCGACGATGTCACCTTTCTCAGAGCTTGGCTACTACGGAAAGTATGTATATACTACAGTATATGTAGTAGCCAAGCACTGAGGAAGGCGAAGTACGTTGTGTGTGTGTTTATTAAAAACTAATTTGTTGTGAGATTTTGAGTTCATTATTTTATCTTTTACCATTGAGATTAGTTCTCACTAGCTAAGCTCTAATTAACAAAATAGTTCTCATGCTAGTAGGGATAATAATAAATAATGGTTCAGAACTAATTTTCTATCACAAGCGACAGCTTAAAATTGAAACCGTGGCGAGGTAAACTAATAAAACTGTTTTTCCTTAATACCAAATATAACTGTTTTCTTATAAATCTTTTGGTCTTACAAGAAAGAAAATTATAAGAGCTTATTTAAAAATTAAAATGCTTTTTTTAAACAGTGTATTACTAAAATCTCTAAAACTTTCGATTGAAACATGATTATAAAACCTTAAAACTCTCACATTAAACTCGTATTTTCGTGATTAATAAAACTTGTTTTTACCCAATGTTTTTGCTGGAGTCATTTTACTCTAATTTACATTATTCACGAAACAAAGATTAAAAGTAAAATTTGTGAAATTTGAATATTTCCATAGTCTATGAACACGCTATAAGTTCTAAAACGGATCCATATTTTGTAATTGTAACTCTTGGAAGCTCTCCAGAAGTACTTTAGTTGAGTGGACATATTAAGAAATCAACCCATCACGTGAGTTTGAAAAATACGGAGGAGAAAGTAGTAAGGCTTCAACGAGTCATCAAAATTATTTATTAGGAAGACTTTTTTACAGCTAATTTGCTATCTTTTTAAAGTCTGAAATAAAATAACATTTAAACATAATGAAGAGTATAATCGTCACCACATAGAGAGTGTAATAATGAATTGTTAAAATTAACTTAAAATGAATAACAAATATTTAGTTATCAAAGACACCCATAATTAAATATTCACGTTTTATTCTGAAAATAATAGAAGAAATATATATAATTTTACAAATAAATATTTATAGATTATAGCAGTAGTTGAAAAACATGTTTCTTTATCAGAGAAAAAATAAATATACTACATTGTATATAAAACGACAATTATTATTTTTTAAACTGAACATACACAATAATAAAAAAATAGAATGAGCCCAACGGATAGATAGCTACTTAAAATATTCAAAAGAGTCCCATAGAAAGATAATATGAATCGTTGAAGTATTTATTTCGTTGTTTGAGTTTATCTATGAACTGTTTATAAGTAATTCAAAATTTAAAAAGTTATATTTTATAATGTCATACTTTTGAAGATTTATGTGTTTCTTATAGTTTCCGAATAATAAGTATTGCACCAATTAAGTTTATTTATAAGAGGTGCACAACTCTTACGATTTGATGAATTAATTTGTATGATCAAAAAAAATCGTGACGACGAAAATTTGTTTTTCTTATTGTTTCTTACATAATCCCCTAAACCAGGGGTTCTCAACCTTTTAGGTTCTGCGCCCCCCTTAACACTTTGGTGTGAGGTCACGCCTCCCTTTACGGATTAAGTTAATTTAGACTTATGTATGATAAATTTACTTACATTATGTTTGAGTAAAATGACTTTGAACTTAGGCTAGACATACTCTAGTAAGGGTAAGTAATATAAAATCATATATGCTCAAATACAAATTTTATTTTCACAAATCATCGAAAAAATCACAACAAAATATCAATAATGTTACCAGAAAAATGTTCGCTACTTTTGTAGTGCTAGTGTGAGGGCTGGCACTGTTTTTTGTTAACTATTTTTTGTAAGTTTGGATGAAATTTTGACAAAGGACACCGCAGGTCACTTTCCACATCTAGTCTGGCTCGGTATTTAGATTTTATATTAGCCAGGGCTGAAAATCCTGTCTCGCATAGATAAGTTGATGAAAATTGTACAAGCAACTTGACTGCATCCATTGCTACTTCTGGGTAAACAGGAAGATATAATAGCCAGAAATCTTCGAGATCCATGTTTGGGAAATCCAATTTAGCTTTGGAATCACATTGCAAGTCAATTGTTTGTTTTTGAATGTGATCAGGAAGTATATCAATGTTGATTTGAAAGGGGTCTCTTGTTAACTTGAATTCCCAGTTTTCCGAGCTTATATCTGGGAAATAGACTCCGATTTTGTTACTCAGAGACAACAAATGCTCAGATATTAGGTCCTTCATTTCATTTACTAGGTCCATCGTGGAGGTTGTTTAATTTTGGAAAGGAAGAAAAGTTCGGCTGCGAAATGTGCAGGCGGCGTTGCCAAGAGCCATATTCTCAGCAAAACTCTTAATTGAATCATAGTTCTTCAAAGTATTTTTCTGACCTTGTAACTTTAGGTTCAGAAGATTTATTGTTTCAAAAAAGTCTGACAAATATGCCAGGTGAAAGATAAATTTGTAATCTGTAAATTTCTTGTACAGTTCTTCACTTGAACTCATCAAAAAGATTTCAACTTCTGATTTCAAGTTGAACAATCTTGCAAGCATATTACGTTTAGACAACGAATGAACTTCGGTGTGAAAGAGAAGTGTTTCTTGATCACTGTTCACTTCTTGACACAACACTCGAAAAAGTCTGGTGTTCAAAGCACTGGATTTGACGTGATTCACTACGCGTTTAAAACGTCCAGGTCGCATTGCATTATTACTCAGAACTACATGACAAATTACGCACTGAGGTAAATGACTACAGTTTTTCTCAATAAATGTAAACCCATATTTAATATAGTCATCACTGTAGAGTCTTTTCTTTCGTACTGATTTATTCATTTTAATAGCAACTAACCACTAAAACACACAATATTTGTCAATGTTATGGCGATGACAATTAACAACACAATTAATATAATAATTACAATAAAGCTACATTCACAGGCGGAGGAGAATTCACAACTGGATTCTGTGTGACAAGTAGCGCTTGTGGTGGACAGGAGTTGGACTGTGGCAGACGCTCATTTACATTTTATTGAGTAAAGAAATAGAGCTTTATAGCTCTATTAAGCTATAAAGAAATTTCAATAATGTGTGTTTGTGTCCAAAATCAAATTCAATTTTTTTAAAAATTTGTTGACGCCTCCCCTGGAATTCTTCCACGCCCCCCTAGGGGGGCGCGCCCCCCAGGTTGAGAACCGCTGCCCTAAACCATATGCAAAATGGTGGTGTTTCCCCCATACGATGAGTCGCAATCTAAACAGATAGTTTTATATATCACATCACTAGAAATTTGTTTTAGGCCATTATTTTTGAAAAAAATATGTAGACTTCAGGCTTGCTAATACTTCGAAAGATAAAATCCAAGAAATGCGTAAATTTAATCTTTATAATTACAAACCCTCTTCCAACCAGATATCGTTTACAATGTTTTAGAAGTCAGTATTATTTGAAGAGATTGGTCTTGTAATTCATGTTTTCAAAAGGTTTGGATAAGACTTATCTTTTCTCATGAATCTAAGCAAGTTACTCGAAAATTGTGAAACGGTATTCATAAAAAATTTGGATTAAAAAAAAAGAAAATGATTTTCTATTATCTTTCAAGGATGGTTGCAATGGAAGAAGCGAAATTACTATTATAACTATTATGAAGACAGGTTAAACTATATGGTTTTGGATATGAAGAATCCCGTATTAATTTTTGGCATGAAGATGTCTTAATATGTATATCCAAAAATCCATGGGTGTAATCATTGAAGATATTTCTAAACACGTGGTATATGTTTTTCATGAACTATATATGTAACAATCGGAGACGTTTGTCCGCCAATTAATAGATCTTTCCCATGTTATGAATTGGATGTCTTATGTAAATACGAATGATTAAAATGGAAACTTAAGAAACTCCTAAAAAGTTGGCCTTTAATACCAAATTGCTATGATATTCTTTATTCGAATTATACTGAAAATTAAATAAGACTTTATAAAAAAATCAATTGTGAACCAATTGATTAAAAAGGTGTGCTGGTTAAAAGCAGAAATTATCATCCGAATCAAGTCCAGGTTTAAGGGAAAATCTTTTAATTTTTAAACTCATTTGAGAAGCAAATTATTAAATATGAACTAAATATTAACACAAATAATATATATTTATATAATATACTTTGTAATTTATTTAATTTAATAATATCTTCTAAGAAAATTACCTTCTGAACTATTAAATTTATTGGTAACATAAAAACCAGACACCAGATAATCTTCCATTTCGTAATCATGTGATCCATCTGGAGAATAAAATGTTTGTTTAAGTACTTAGAACTATAGACTACAGATTTTCAGAGTCAGTCAACGAGTAAAACAATTTTTTTATGCCGATGCCTGTGCATGAGGCTCTTGGTAGCGCTGCTAAATCTAAATTACGAAAAACGATTCCCGAAATTGCTTTTATAACCATGCCATCAAAAGGAAGATAACAATAAAAGCTGCTAGCTATATTATTAGCTATGTGTGTTAAACTATTTACTAAATTAGCCTTATTTCAAATTTATTGATTTCTCTTATGAAAGAGTTAATTTCTTTTCTTCCCTCATTTTCTATTTGTTTCATTCTAGTCTCTGATACGAGCACTGTTTAGTGCGATAAAAACTTGCGCCTTTTCTTCAAGTGGATGGAAATAAGAAGCTTTTATAAGCGTAAAATGATTTTAAAAGAACGAGATGTAGTCAAGCTTTATAAAAATAACAAGGGATATATATTTTTCAATCAATTGTATCCTCAAATCTATATTTGATTAAAAAAAACAGAAGATTTGTTAGTGCTCTACATAACTATGTCTTTCTTCATATTCTTATCATGACCGTAATAAAAATACAAATTAGTTTTACTAAAACCTAGAAATTTGTGAATGCATAATATTTATTATACCCAAGTATAATATTTAGAAAAGATATAAGATTACAATATATATATATATATATATATATATATATATATATATCATGGCATCAAATATAATGTCTTAGCTTACGCTGAATATCTCTTCATGTGTCCAAGCGTCGAAATTATTTCACTTAAATTTCCGACATGCCGGTAGCATTTATGTTAAGTAAGGTACATCCTTAGCCCAAGAATATTTAATATATTTACATATTGTTAATATTACTGCTCCAATTAACATTACTTATGGCTAAGCAATACTCCGAAACGTAGTAGTAATTTTCATCACAAACTGATAATATTTTTAATTTCATAAACTTTAGTTAGGATTAAACCCATCTTTTGTATGTTTCATTTATAAGTTTAAATCCACTAATTGAATTGATTATGAGCTCGGTGCAATTCAAGTAGTAAATCCGCTTTCACATTATATGCAGTAATTCACAAAGCTGTGCACGTATTATTGTAATTCTAGAGGCGAATTAAGCCTGCTTTAAAGCTGTATAACTGCAGTGACGCACTTGTGGTCACTAATGCCGTTGCGGTGCAGACGGTTTGAAGTCTCGAGTGAAAAGATGGGGTAATTACACAGTAACTAAGGTCTAAAGCTGCCTAAACTGCGGGATTCTCACTTTAAGTCCGAGTGCAAGGATTAAGACTTGGTAAATCGTTTATACAGTAAACAGAAACTTGTTATATAACACTCACCCCCTTTCAACTCACTGCATAGTCAAACGCTGTAACGAGCTCAGCAACATATTTTAGCGTAGATAGGTTGATTGGCGTCATGCCCTGGTGACGTTACTCATTGCTTTTCAACTCTTTTCTCGTTTATCTCCACACAGACCTTTCTTCTTACAATCTTTGGCCCATAAATGAACCTTGTTTGTGTCTGCTCTCCACATTCGCCTCTCTTTTATAAAATTGGATTTTAAACATAGGTCTTCTATTGTGTTAGTGTACTAAAGTTCTATAGAGAGCCCGTCAAGTATTTCTCCAACTAGGGGTTTATCTCTTTCTGCAATGAGTTTTAAAGTACCCGAAGTAACTCAGTTAAAGACAAATAAGAGCGAATAATTTACTTAGTGCAATAACTGGACCGAACTAATTAGATAAATGTACGACCCGTATGGATGGCTCTATCGGCCGTGAGAAACTCTCTAGAAGCGAGATAGTAGTGCCTGGTTGGATTATCGTCTCGTGCCAGGGATGAATAAATGAAAGATCTAGGTTTTCCTGATAAATCATTTAGGAACATGTCATGTTCTTTTGTCTCTTATCAGTCTGACTGCATCACGCCCTTTATTCTCAGATCAGTTTACAATTTTGACTTTAATAGTTTTATTTTCATAGTAACAGATCTCTAAGAAGAATTGTTTTTTGAAGAGTGTTTGGTTTTCTCGCAGGTGAAAAGGCGAGAAGCTTTTTGTGAATACGACATTCCTGTGGAGTATTTTACTTTATTACATATTTCAACCTTATTCAGATTACCATGGTTACTCACAAAACTGAAGGGTAAAGTCATTCTAAAAGAAGTCAAAGCTACTACTTTAAGTTTCGTTAAACTCGTTTGGAATACTTCCTAGGAAAATATTCCCGTACATAGCAACAATTATCTTATAATATTGGTAGTCCGGATAGTATTTCCGTTTATAGGAATAATGCTCTTATAATACAGGTGGTCCGGACAATATTCCCGTACATAGGATCAATTCTCTTATAATACAGGTGGTCCGGACACTATTTCCGTACATAGGATCAATTCTCTTATAATACATGTGGTCCGAGCAATATTCCCGTACATAGGATCAATTCTCTTATAATACAGGTGGTCCGGACAATATTGGCGTACATAGGATCAATTTTCTTATAATACAGGTGGTCCGGACAATATTCCCGTACATAGAACCACATCTCTTATAACACAGGTGGTTCGGACACTATCTCCGTACATATGATCAATTCTCTTATAATACAGGTAGTCCGGACACTATTTCCGTACATAGGATGACATCTCTTATAATACAGGTGGTCCGAAAAATATTCCCGTGTATAGGATCAATTCTCTTATAATACAGGTGGTCCGGACACTATATCCGTACATAGGATCAATTCTCTTATAATACATGTGGTCCGAGCAATATTCCCGTACATCGGATCAATTCCCTCTTAATGCAGGTGGTCCGGACACTATTTCCGTACATAGGATCAATTCTCTTATAATATAGGTGGTCCGGACACTATTTCCCTACATAGGATCAATTCTCTTATAATTCAGGTGGTCCGGACACTATTTCCGTACATAGAATCAATTCTCTTATAATACAGGTGGTCCGGGCACTATTTCCGTACATAGAATCAATTCTCTTATAATACATGTGGTCCGAGCAATATTCCCGTACATAGGATCAATTCTCTCTTAATACAGGTGGTCCGGACACTATTTCCGTACATAGGACCAATTCTCTTATAATACAGGTGGTCCGGGCACTATTTCCGTACATAGGACCAATTCTCTTATAATACAGGTGGTCCGGACAATATTTCCGTACATAGGACCAATTCCCTTATAATACAGGTGGTCCGAACACTATTTCAGTACATAGGATCAATTCTCTTATAATACAGGTGGTCCGGAAACTATTTCCGTACATAGAATCAATTCTCTTATGATACAGGTGGTCCGGACAATATTCCCGTACATAGGGCCAATTCTGTTATAAATACAAGTGGCTCGGACACTATTTCCGTGCATAGGATCAATTCTCTTATAATACAGGTTGTCCGGCACTATTTCCGTACATAGGATCAAATCTCTTATAATACAGGTGGTCCGGACAATATTCCCGTACATAGGATCAATTCTGTTATAATACAGGTGGTCCGGACAATATTCCCGTACATAGGATCACATCTCTTATAACACAGGTGGTTCGGACCCTATCTCCGTACATATGATCAATTCTCTTATAATTCAGGTAGTCCGGACACTATTTCCGTACATAGGATCACATCTCTTATAATACAGGTGGTCCGAAAAATATTCCCGTACATAGGATCAATTCTCTCTTAATACAGGTGGTCCGGACACTATTTCCCTACATAGGATCAATTCTCTTATAATTCAGGTGGTCCGGACACTATTTCCGTACTTAGAATCAATTCTCTTATAATACATGTGGTCCGAGCAATATTCCCGTACATAGGATCAATTCTCTCTTAATACAGGTGGTCCGGACACTATTTCCGTACATAGGACCAATTCTCTTATAATACAGGTGGTCCGGGCACTATTTCCGTACATAGGACCAATTCTCTTATAATACAGGTGGTCCGGACACTATTTCAGTACATATAATCAATTCTCTTATAATACAGGTGGTCCGGACACTATTTCCGTACATAGAATCAATTCTCTTATGATACAGGTGGTCCGGACAATATTCCCGTACATAGGATCAATTCTGTTATAAATGCAGGTTTCTCGGACACTATTTCCGTACATAGGATCAATTCTCTTATAATACAGGTTGTCCGGGCACTATTTCCGTACATAGGATCAATTCTCTTATAATATAGGTGGTCCGGACAATATTCACGTACATAGGATCAATTCTGTTATAATACAGGTGGTCCGGAGGCGTACATAGGATCAATTTTCTTATAATACAGGTGGTCCGGACAATATTCCCGTACATAGGATCACATGTCTTATAACACAGGTGGTTCGGACACTATCTCCGTACATATGATCAATTCTCTTATAATACAGGTAGTCCGGACACTATTTCCGTACATAGGATCACATCTCTTATAATACAGGTTGTCCGAAAAATATTCCCGTGTATAGGATCAATTCTCTTATAATACAGGTTGTCCGGCACTATTTCCGTACATAGGATCAAATCTCTTATAATACAGGTGGTCCGGACAATATTCCCGTACATAGGATCAATTCTGTTATAATACAGGTGGTCCGGACAATATTCCCGTACATAGGATCACATCTCTTATAACACAGGTGGTTCGGACCCTATCTCCGTACATATGATCAATTCTCTTATAATTCAGGTAGTCCGGACACTATTTCCGTACATAGGATCACATCTCTTATAATACAGGTGGTCCGAAAAATATTCCCGTACATAGGATCAATTCTCTCTTAATACAGGTGGTCCGGACACTATTTCCCTACATAGGATCAATTCTCTTATAATTCAGGTGGTCCGGACACTATTTCCGTACTTAGAATCAATTCTCTTATAATACAGGTGGTCCGGGCACTATTTCCGTACATAGAATCAATTCTCTTATAATACATGTGGTCCGAGCAATATTCCCGTACATAGGATCAATTCTCTCTTAATACAGGTGGTCCGGACACTATTTCCGTACATAGGACCAATTCTCTTATAATACAGGTGGTCCGGGCACTATTTCCGTACATAGGACCAATTCTCTTATAATACAGGTGGTCCGGACACTATTTCAGTACATATAATCAATTCTCTTATAATACAGGTGGTCCGGACACTATTTCCGTACATAGAATCAATTCTCTTATGATACAGGTGGTCCGGACAATATTTCCGTACATAGGATCAATTCTGTTATAAATGCAGGTTTCTCGGACACTATTTCCGTACATAGGATCAATTCTCTTATAATACAGGTTGTCCGGGCACTATTTCCGTACATAGGATCAATTCTCTTATAATATAGGTGGTCCGGACAATATTCACGTACATAGGATCAATTCTGTTATAATACAGGTGGTCCGGAGGCGTACATAGGATCAATTTTCTTATAATACAGGTGGTCCGGACAATATTCCCGTACATAGGATCACATGTCTTATAACACAGGTGGTTCGGACACTATCTCCGTACATATGATCAATTCTCTTATAATACAGGTAGTCCGGACACTATTTCCGTACATAGGATCACATCTCTTATAATACAGGTTGTCCGAAAAATATTCCCGTGTATAGTATCAATTCTCTTATAATACAGGTGGTCCGGACACTATATCCGTACATAGGATCAATTCTCTTATAATACATGTGGTCCGAGCAATATTCCCGTACATCGGATCAATTCTCTCTTAATGCAGGTGGTCCGGACACTATTTCCGTACATAGGATCAATTCTCTTATAATACAGGTGGTCCGGACACTATTTCCCTACATAGGATCAATTCTCTTATAATTCAGGTGTTCCGGACACTATTTCCGTACATAGAATCAATTCTCTTATAATACAGGTGGTCCGGGCACTGTTTCCGTACATAGAATCAATTCTCTCTTAATACAGGTGGTCCGGACACTATTTCCGTACATAGGACCAATTCTCTTATAATACAGGTGGTCCGGGCACTATTTCCGTACATAGGACCAATTCTCTTATAATACAGGTGGTCCGGACACTATTTCAGTACATAGGATCAATTCTCTTATAATACAGGTGGTCCAGACACTATTTCCGTACATAGAATCAATTCTCTTATGATACAGGTGGTCCGGACAATATTCCCGTACATAGGATCAATTCTGTTATAAATACAAGTGGCTCGGACACTATTTCCGTACATAGGATCAATTCTCTTATAATACAGGTTGTTCGGGCACTATTTCCGTACATAGGATCAATTCTCTTAAAATACAGGTGGTCCGGACAATATTCCCGTACATAGGATCAATTCTGTTATAAATGCAGGTGGCTCGGACAGTATTTCCGTTCATAGATAATATTTGTTATAAAACAGGTTATAACGGTACAAACAAGTAGAAACGTATACGAGAATTAAATAAATAAAACTGTTTGTGTCTATTCCCTTTCGTTCTCACATCACCTTCTTGAAATTGGGTCTGAGAGTGAAAAACGATAGGAAAAAGAAGGGTAAAAATATAGTCTTGATGACGTTGGTTTTCTTAATGTTTTTAAAAGTTTTTAATTACTCGTTTTAATATCAATTCGAAAAATATGAAAAGTCAATTTTTTCACATTTTAAATGTTAGGCTAACAGCATGTATAGCGTTAACGAGTAAAATTGATATTGTTAATTTTTTTTTTTCAAATTTCAATGAGTAGAACATGAATATTAACGTTTTTCCGCGGAAAATACGAAAAGTTAATTTTTTGCACATTTTTAATGTTAGTCTGTAATAGCATGTATAGCGGGAACCGACTGCGCAGTAGCTACAGCGCACTGTACTACGTCAAAGTAAATTTAATTTCATATTAAACTAAAATTTCTAAATATTTGACTTTTGGTTATAGTTGTATACAGCATTACTATATTCCTACATTAAAACACACCTATGAAGTATCCAGTAAGGACAAATTTGGTTATAATTTTATTCAAATTTACTATCTACCTATATTAAATTATACCTATCAAGTATCCAGTCAGGAACGATTTGGTTGTAATTTTCTGCATCGGCAATAGGTCTACATATTTAGCAAACTTACAACCAAATCTATCCTGACTGGATACTTCATAGATATATTTTAATATAGGTAGATAGTAATGTTGAATAAAATTATAACCAAATCTATCCTGGCTGGATACTCGTAGGAATACTTTATTATAGGTAGATAGTGATATTGAATAAAATGATAACCAAATCCATCCTGACTGGATACTTCGTAGGTATATTTTAATATAGGTATATAGTAATGTTGTATAAAATTACAACCACATCTAGACGTAGTGCAGTGCCCTGTATCTACTGCGAGCCCGGTTTACGCTATAGGCCTACATTTAAAATGTAAAAAAAGTAACTATCCGTATTTTCCGTGGAAAAAAGTAGATATTCGTGCCCTACATATTAAAGCGAGTTATTAAAAAAAACAACGTCATTAAGACTATATTTTTTATCAAAAGAAGTAAGAAGAAACAATCAAATTTTCGTTTGGTTTGTAAACGATAAACATACGAAACTTTAAAAATCTGAAGATTACACACACACACACACACACACACACACACACACACACACACACACACACACACACACACACACACACACACACACACACACACACACACACACATACACACACACACATACACGCACATACAAACACACACACACACACACACACACACACACACACCTAAATAGTAGTTATCGTTCAAAGTTGAGAAAACAGAGATGATAGAAATTTATTATTTTCAAAATTAGAAAAATTATCATTTTATTAGAAACCCTTTACAACTGTATAACTTGTAACCTGATTTAAATACTGCCAATGGCTGATGAAATACAACGCGATAGTAACACGTGTTCTCATTAGTTCGATCACCCTATCCATCTGAATAAACAGCCAATAGCAGTTGAACAAGTCATGCTATACTAAATTCGTCATTGTTGGCCTTGTAATTATTTTATATATTCAGAACTTAAAATAATACATCTATTTCATTGCAGAGTTATCGAAATGGACATCAAAATAGTTGTGTGCGTAATTTTTATATTTACTTGTATTCACTTCGCTGTTGGATGCACGCCTGATTCAGGATATGTAAGTAAAATTAGTTAAATTATACAAATATTTTCTTCGTGCCTTTTCTTCGTATTATAGAAAATTAGGGTTTTTAATAACAATATATATTACACGGTTTCTCTCAGACTTGCATAGAATTAACAGGGCAATTTCATTTCTGTTTAGCAAACGTTATATAGAATACATAGGCGTACTTGTTATAACAATGTCTGGCAGTGGGTTAATATCCTATAAAAAGGTAGAAAACCAATAAAATTCTAAAATAAATTTCGGTATTATTTTGTTTTAAAATTTAAAACTTCATTTTTTTGTTTTGAAATAATATAAAAATAATGCAGTCATATTGAGAAACAATTACTATAATACCATTTTTCGTGTCTAGATTATTAACTAGTTAAGACGGTTTTGGGAGGAAGGTTTTGGGGTTTTGGATTATTAACTGTTTATTTTTAAAGTTGTATACAATTGTGTAGTAATTTTGTGCATTGGACTATGTCATGTGATCACTCAATATGTTTGAAAATAGACAATCGAACATTTTCAAAACTACGTTATATTTATACGTTTTTTAGATACAAATTCATAAGATGATAATAATCAGAAGATAAAGAATAGAAATCAAGTTCCAAACGAAAACCAAATTCAAATACAGTATATAGTAATAATTCCTGTTATCTATTCTTTATCTTTTAGTTAGACTATGTCTTGTGGTAATATTTTTGGAGCCGGATGCAGCCGCTATTTGTGGGTGGAAGGAGATAATTACTTATTATTTTTTTTCATTTAATTTTCCAAATGATTTTATTACTTTGAATTTTTATTTATTAATAAAACCTTAACACTGAGTTATATTTTTAGATATTAGTGCCTCACGACGAAACGAGTTATATAAATGTAGTTTATTATTAATTAATAAACGTTTTAGTTAAATTACAATTATTTTATTTAAACACTATTAGCAAATAGTATGGAAATTTATAGGGAATTCCTTTAATAAAAAAAATTAACAAATTTTAATATTATTGAAACATTTTTACTTCTCTTTAATTTTTCCTCCAAAAAAAAACATACATTCAGGTTTGAAAATGTACGTGCATTCTGGTATATGATTGGAATTAGGTGTAAAACTCAGAACAAAAATACATTCGCCGGTGTTCCTTTCCTTTAACGCTTCTTCACGAACTTTATCTTTCTTAAAAGATAGTCTTCAAACAACTTTTTATACGTAGCTAATTGAAATCCCAATTAAATTTCCAAACGAACGTGGAACATTTTAAATCATTATTGGTAATGTAGTGCTTTTATAAAACAAAAATAAAGCTTGAAATATTTATAATAATTAAATTTAAATGAACGTAAACCATATACAATTGTTCAAAAGGCATTTCTTTTTCAAACTGTTCTTAATATCTTACCCCACATGCGGAGTAATAGTTTACTTGAATGAAGTATTAGAAAATCCAACTGACATAGTTTGCATATCCGTAAATTATTTTCTAGTTATCCTATTGAAATTTATTTAATTTCAGTAATAAGTGAAGTAAACATGGTCATTGATTAAGCGAAAGCTGTCTGGGTTTTAAAAAGTCTGAATGTTTATTTACAGTTCGCATTCCATGTGATGCCTAAAGTGATGATAATAACATTTGTGGGCCACAGTCTGTACTTGTGGCACGGTATTCCCGCGTAGACTCTGGAGGATGTCCAGCTTTGAAACAATAGTTCTAGTAATGTCTTTATTGATTTATTAAAGAAAACCCCTCCAATAACCGGAAAGTTAAGGCTGATGCATTGTTCTGCTAGTGGGACAAATGCACTACCCTATACTCTAGAGGTGACCCGCCCAAGTGGGAAAAAAGAGAAGAAAAATAGGTGAGAAAAAGCTCAATGAAAGAGGTGAATGACCTTCGTTAGCCTCTAGTGTGAGAAATATAGGCCTACCTCGCGTGAGGATATTTCCTTGATTCAAAAAATCTATTCGAGTCATTTCTTCAGGCTCCTAACTGTCTTGTTTATATTATAGAAACGTATCATTTCGTTAACAGTTTTACCAGCCCACAGGCTAACCTACTTTGCCAAGTATATTATGAAGTCTTTTCTGCTCGTCACGTGGTATGAATATTTATGCCTAATCTTAAGGGAAAAGTCGTGGTACCCTCTTATCGGTCCGAAGCTCCCTGCATGATATCGCAGAGATAACGAATACCACTTTGAAACATTTTTGGAACAGGAACACAACACTCACGGTTTTAGATTTATTTATTACGTTAATTTTTTTATTATGATGAATATTGTATACACTAAAAGTATAATACCTAAATGATATTTCTGAAATTAATTTTGGAAACTAGATGGAAGGAAACATGCTTCTTTTTAAACCTTTTTTTCACTCAGATACTCCGCTCATACTGATATAGTCTTAAGCTGTAACTCATTTGTCACCCCTGTTTTACAATTCTGAAGGATTTAAAACGTCTCGAAATATCGGTTGTTAGATTGTTGACTTACATTTATTTTTGGTAAGTATTAATAAATAATGTAATATTTTGTCATAGCTACCGATAATGATAGAATAACAGGTTATTCACTAACAGGCTATTCACTAACAGGCTATTCACTAACAGGTTATTCACTAACAGGCTATTCACTAACAGGTTATTCACTAAGAGGTTATTCACTAACAGGCTATTCACTAACAGGTTATTCACTAAGAGGTTATTCACTAACAGGTTATTCACTAACAGGCTATTCACTAACAGGTTATTCACTAACAGGTTATTCACTAACAGGTTATTCACTAACAGGCTATTCACTAACAGGTTATTCACTAACAGGTTATTCACTAACAGGCTATTCACTAACAGGTTATTCACTAACAGGTTATTCACTAACAGGTTATTCACTAACAGGCTATTCACTAACAGGTTATTCACTAACAGGTTATTCACTAACAGGTTATACACTAACAGGCTATTCACTAACAGGTTATTCACTAACAGGTTATTCACTAACAGGCTATTCACTAACAGGTTATTCACTAGCAGGTTATTCACTAACAGGCTATTCACTAACAGGTTATTCACTAATAGGTTATTCACTAACAGGCTATTCACTAACAGGTTATTCACTAACAGGTTATTCACTAACAGGCTATTCACTAACAGGTTATTCACTAACAGGTTATTCACTAACAGGCCAATCACTAACAGGTTATTCACTAAGAGGTTATTCACTAACAGGCTATTCACTAACAGGTTATTCACTAACAGGTTATTCACTAACAGGCTATTCACTAACAGGTTATTCACTAACAGGCTATTCACTAACAGGTTATTCACTAACAGGCTATTCACTAACAGGTTATTCACTAACAGGTTATTCACTAAGAGGTTATTCACTAACAGGTTATTCACTAACAGGTTATTCACTAACAGGCTATTCACTAACAGGTTATTCACTAACAGGTTATTCACTAACAGGCTATTCACTAACAGGTTATTCACTAACAGGTTATTCACTAACAGGCTATTCACTAACAGGTTATTCACTAACAGGTTATTCACTAACAGGTTATTCACTAACAGGTTATTCACTAACAGGCTATTCACTAACAGGTTATTCACTAACAGGTTATACACTAACAGGCTATTCACTAACAGGTTATTCACTAACAGGTTATTCACTAACAGGCTATTCACTAACAGGTTATTCACTAACAGGTTATTCACTAACAGGCTATTCACTAACAGGTTATTCACTAACAGGTTATTCACTAACAGGCTATTCACTAAGAGGTTATTCATTAACAGGTTATTCAATAAGAGGTTATTCACTAACAGGCTATTCACTAACAGGTTATTCACTAAGAGGCTATTCACTAACAGGTTATTCACTAAGAGGTTATTCACTAACAGGCTATTCACTAACAGGTTATTCACTAACAGGTTATTCACTAACAGGTTATTCACTAACAGGCTATTCACTAACAGGTTATAAACTAACAGGCTATTCACTAATAGGTTATTCACTAAGAGGTTATTCACTAACAGGCTATTCACTAACAGGTTATTCACTAAGAGGTTATTCACTAACAGGCTATTCACTAACAGGTTATTCACTAAGAGGCTATTCACTAACAGGTTATTCACAAAGAGGTTATTCACTAACAGGCTGTTCACTAACAGGTTATTCACTAAGAGGTTATTCACTAACAGGTTAATATAACCATCGTCTAACCTTTTCCACAATTTATTTGTATTGTGAAATTAAACGAACACTAAATTATTATTTACAAATAATATTAAATTTATTAACTAATTACATATTGTAATTTTTTACAATTAAAAAAAAATATTGTGTCAAGTATAACTGAACGTATTTTAGACATAGGTATACCTGTAAAAAACGTAGTTTACTCTCTAAACATCATGAGTTAGGATTTTACATAGCTTAATATTGGTTTCAGTGTCTAAAAAGCGACGATTGCTGCAACAATGTCTGTACGGGCAACTTTTGTGGATATTGTAAGCAGTGGGGTGGTGTAAGTATCATTTTTAGAAAATATTATTTCATATTGTAAAAGTGAATTACCGGAATATTAAACGAATTACAATTAAGACGCGTTCGATTTTTACAGACTATCTATGGTCGTACATGCCTTACCACGTCTATTATCAGTGCTTACTTCACTTATTTTGCTACAAAGTTTTAAAACATCTCACTCTTTTAAGCCTATATTATAAAGACATAATTTTTTTCATTTATATTGAATTATATTTTGCTGCAGTGTTTTGATTAGTCACATATGTTACATTTCTTCTATTACTTTAATTCTCAATCGGTGAGTCTACATTCTATTTTGAATTTATCCTGTAGTTTTAAAGATATACTTAAATATAGTATCATATGTCAGTGAAAACTATATAGAGGATCCTTTTAATACTAATTTATGTGTTTCTTTTCGTGTGTGTTTGTGTGAGGTAAACTTATTTACATCTTCTTTGATTAATAGATGATTTTCTCAATATTTGTACCCTTTAGGATTTTCTATATCGTTGGAAATGTTTTGTTCTGCAAAATATATAAATACTAAAAAATATACGTTTTTCCCAATATTAGTTTTTTTTCTGTTTCATAACGTTTTTTTGGTTTTAAACAAATTACAATCATTCATTATCTACGATGATCTATAGTTAGGTAAGCCGTAACCCGTTATTGTAATTTTAAAATAGCAACAAAATTATTTATAATTAATCAATAATAAACAAAGGGTAAATCTTGAAATGTTTCAAGAAAACCTGACTATATAGTAGTTTATTATTATATACTAGTTTCATCGACCACATTGTCTCCATTAGAGGAACACAGTGGAATACTTCTCAGTATTAGCTAATCACTGAGGAAGTGACATCATGCCGAAACAAGTTTTTATTACTACAATAAATGTGTAATGAGGTGTTGAATAAACTTTTTAATATATAACATTAATGTTGTCAATTGTCTCTCAAGATAAGCTCTAATTTCACTACGATTATTATTATTTAATATTTTCACTTTCTGCTTTATGAAATATAGGCTATCTTTTAAAAAATGTATAAACAACCCTTATAAATTTCAAAATTACAAAAAATTAGGATTGTTTTTTCAAATTAAGATTTTTAGTTTTTAAATTTTAAACAAAAATAAAACTCCATTATTTATTACTATCAAAGACAACACAATCTTCTCCAGAGAAGAGGACAGTACTTTAACATAACACTCAAACTAATTTATTCTCTCTGTAATTATTGCGAAATTCGTTTTCTAATAAAGTTGTGATTTTAATTTATGTTTATATTTTTAAAAAAATATGGAAAAGTGAAGCATAGCTTAAACTCCAACTTGATTGAGAAAAATGTCAGAATAGAATGGAAAAATACATCATTATTTTCTTTATTTATTATCTATTCAAATATGTTTACTAAAATATTACTTTTTAATTTTGCTTCAATAATTTCTATACTTTACAAATTATTTCTATTCGATTCTCATATTCAATTCTTAATATCCGTGAACAAAATTTCAATTCTATCGCAAATAGTTCAATTCAATTATACCACTACTTCAAAAAAAAAAAAAAAAGTAAAAGTTTATTTATTAAAAAAAATTGTACAGTGATTTTAAGAAACAATAATGTAATATTTCGTACCTAATATATGATGTTTTGATAAATATAGTCCATTTTGTATTGTTATTGATTTCTTTCAGTTCATAATTTTCTAATTTTGTGTCTTAGTGTAGTACGGCGGCAGAATGCTGCAGCAATGTATGTACTGGAGGTATATGTACTTTCGGGCTTCCTACTACAAAACCTCAAACGTGTTTTAAAGATGGAGATTTCGTAAGTATTTTGTATTATTTCAAGCGGGAAAGCGTCAGTAAAACGTAAGGAAAAATTAATGAAATAAGTTGTTCTTTATTTCAGTGCTTGGTAAAAGAATCTTGCTGCAGTAAAGCCTGTACTACGTACGCCTGTGGAACATGTAAACGTTGGGGACAGGTATAAATTAAGCGTATAATAACATAAATTAAACTAGTTATATTACTTGAAACTTTTACTCGCCCAATGTCTATTTAAGTAAAATGTACTAATCCTTAGATTTATTTTCCATCAAATTTATTTAATGTACTAAAGGTAAAGCTTTAGTAGATAGCTGTAAATTCGAGGTCATTGAAAAAGAGCTATTTTGGTTATCAACTTTTGCCATGTTGTTTTATAAGAAGCACATTTTATTTTTTAATAATTGTTACAAATAAATAGTTGATATAATAATATTACGTCGCACAATAATTGAACTTAAGGAACGCTAAGAGCAGTTTCTTAGTTCCTCCTTTATAAACGCCCTATTCCCTTAATGGAAAGCATAAGAATTCACTCCCCAACGAAATTTTAGTGTTTCCTAATTCACCAAAGAAAGTTAAACTTATTCATTATAGATTACCGAATATTAAAGCGGGAATAAACCATCTGTTATTTAGGATTTAAGTAACATGAAACCTTTCGAATCCGGAAAACACATATACCAGAATTTTCAATAAAATCTTATCGTAATATGCATGTAATTTCCAATTCAGTTTAGTTTATATATTACAACTTTTCACATTTTTGTAAATTTATCTTTATTTGTATTCATTCATCTAATCCACCCACAACTTGGCATAAAATTCAAGTAAAATATAAAATCTATCTATAAAAAACTAAAACATTTTTGTGTTTTTCTCAGAGGCTATTGTAAAGTATATTTTTTATTTGGAATTCATAAAAAAATGGGAAGGAACTAAGTATCTCATAGTCAAGAAATATTTTAAAAAATATGATGACAACATTTAAATATATAAAAACACAGAGGTTTTCCGCAGTATCTCGATAATGAGCAGACGAACTAAGAACTAAAAACTTCGAGATAGCCTGCGGTGTAATGATCTGTGCAGACAAAACTAAAATAATAATGAGTAAACTACTTTATATGCTTGTATGTATTTTTCTAATAGCATCAGTTTTATTATAAAAGAATAAGTCTTCTTATATATAAGTCTCCAAAATACCTGTAAGGAAATAATATAACTTGTGAATGTGAATCTTTAAATTATAATATTAAATACAAAATTTGGTATATACAGATTCTATTTAAAGGTTCCTTAATATTATTATTTTAGTATTATGTAATTGTATATTTATATTTAATTTTCCTTGTGTAGTGTAAAACCCCAAACGAGTGTTGCAGCCAATCCTGCAGTAAATATGGATATTGCGACTTACCAACAACCCCAAAACCATGTAGTTCTGAAGGAACAAAAGTAAGATGAGTTTTTTAGATTTTATTACTGAATAAATATTTGTTTAACACCATAATTTTGAAAACAAATTTGAAAATTATCACAATAGGCAATCCATATTAAAAACAAACAGGTAATTATGTTCAATAAATTATTTGCAATATTTTTGTAATTTCAGTGCACCGACACAGGAAATTGTTGTACCAATCTTTCCTGCAATAATGGTTTCTGTAGGCAAGCTGAATCTACAACAACTCCGGGCCCGTGTTTACCTGACGGTGCCACGGTCAGTAAAATAACTTGATAAAACTAAAAATAAAATAAAGAATTATTTTGCCTAGTTACAACAATATTTTATTTATAAACATTAATTAATGTAAGTAGTTGTATAGAAATCCTGTATGTGAGTGTGTGTGTGTGTGTGTGCGTGTGTGTGTGTGTGTGTGTGTGTGTGAGTGTGAGTCAAATATAGTATTAAACAATGAAATAAAATAGTTAAAAAAAAGTAAGCAGGTTTCTTTTTCAAAATAAATAAACACTACAAATTATAACTAAAAATATTATTATATTAATTTTCTACTTTAGCTTGTATTTTTATTTTTTGCACATTTATCGCATCATTTAATTGTATTTTGATTTTTCGGAACTATAATGTTCTGTAAAAAAGCTAAAGTATGCTTTCATAATATTATTGAACTAAAAATATATTCTTAGCAAAGAAACCAAAATTCATCTTCAATCCTGCAATTTATTTCTAAACTAAGTTGCTATAGAATAAATTTCCTCTCTCAGTTTTAATAATTGTTAATTTTTCATCATTGAATTTATAATTTGTTTTTTATTTTAACGTTTTCTGACTTGAGGATATATATGAAAGAATTCAAGCAAGGACTTAATTATTATCTGAGTTTTGGAAAAACTAGTAAAATTCAATCAATAACCGACGTTGATGGGGAGTTAACAAGAAACATTACCTCAAGTAAATGTTTAACTCTCATAAAGGGTCCTGTCCGCATACGTCACTAGCATGTGTTCAATTTCAGACATTACACATCAAACGCACTAATCAACCTCCCTCAGTAAGAATACTTACTCTTTATATTATTTAGAAATAACAACTTCATCTCTAAAAGCTTTCATTCCGCAGTAAAAAATTAAGTATTTGCTAATTTGCATCGCTAGCATTAGTTTCCGTTATAGTTAAAGACACACGTGATTAATAATAATAATAATAATGACTATTTTTGTAGCAGAGACAGGGAAACACATAATTAAGTTATATAGCAATTATATTATTATTTAATATGAAAAGCAGTATATAAATATGATGAATTTGAGAGGAGATGGTAGCAGGTAGCCTTGTATAGTCTCTTCATAGTATCTGGACACAGTTGGTTGTAGTTGGGTGATTTGTATACCAGTGGACTCCCATCCCTGTAAATGTAACATCTGCAGGCCAAGTCTGTTTCTATAATTAGCGAAATTCACTCATTTTTGCAAAGTGAGTTAAACTGGAAACTTACTTATTTCGACTATAAATTAATGCTCTGGCCTTAGTCCTCGACCAATTTCAATGTTTTTCACGTACATTTATTATTTGATATGTTATTTTCTAGTGTGATTCTGGGTGTAAATGCTGCAGCAAAGTTTGCACCTATCAAACTTGTGGATCTAAACAGTAAGCTATGAAGAGATATAGTGATTTTCAGAGTGTGTATGTTAGTTAGACTATAGTAGTTAAATCTGTAACTTGTGTCATAAATAAGTAAATGTATTACCTAAAATAATTATATTGCAAGATAAAAATAAAGATTTTGTGTTGTCATATCTTTACTTTCTCTTTCTGATTACACCTTTTACTAAAATATTAAAAAAAAACTATTTATTCAATAAAGGTAGTTTTTAAATAGTGCATAAAAAAGAAACTTTTACACAGCTCACCACATTAGAGCAAATATTATGCCTTGAGCAAAAGGACCTTATATAACAATTTGTTCGCCTAACTTTGTTCGCAAACAATGAAATTAAAATTTGTTAGTGATTTCGCGATTTCTCTCAACTTCAGAAAGAGAATATTTCTGGCTTACACAAGTAATTAATTTATTAAATTCAACCCGGCCAGTTTGAGATTACTAGGTGGTTAATTAAATTTAATTCAAACTGCATAATATCCACTTTCAAAACGTATTATTTAGAAACAAAACCAAAGAAGGGTGAATTCCCTATGTTAGCAAAAATTCAAAGCTGCAGCAACAGTATTAAGATTTGTGCTTTTAATAACATACGTCTAATAAATTTGCATTTTTAGCATAAAGATATAGGCCCTAAAGATATCTAGCACATAGTTATAGAAAATTTTGGGTTGAGCTTTTTAGAAAAGAAACCAACATTTCAGATCTTACTTGCCGTCATTAGTTAACCGAATATAAAATTCGACACCTCATCGCTTAAGTGATGCAAATGCTACAGTTGTTCTATACAATGCCAATGTTAAACGTTTTGAAACATAAAACCGCTTACATCAGTAAAGAACTAAACATGGTCTTTGAACCACTTTAATAATTCTTCAAAAACTAAAATTTCCTAGATCCTTTCTTAGAACTCTTTTATATTACGATGCAAATCCCCCCCTTATTTCAATATTGTAATATTATGGCTTCCACCGAATCAGTCAGTCAGGACATAGTTTAATATTGTCAAATGTTCTTGGCTATATAAAGTACTGAATTAACTTTGAGACTAGTTTCAAATTTTTTATAAAATGTATTTTTTTAATTGTGGTTTGCTTTTTTTTTAACTCTATATTGTTTAGTTTCTGTAATATCTTCTTGAATGTCTCGTACTTTCATTATGGTACTGAATATTAAGAACTCACTTCTACATTTATGTTTCTATTCTTCAATTAGTGCTTTTTATCCTTCATAATTAAATCAATAAAACAAGGGTCATTTGGAAGCTATTCAGACGTTATCTATAGGAGGTTATAATTTCTTACGTTCAAAACAAGACCAGTCCAATTTCTCAAATTGCTAGACCAAAGAAAAGCTAATGGTATATTTGCCTGTCAGATACATTATAATACGATTCGGTCGCTTACCTTTTGGTATAACAATAATTTGTACAAGTAATTACTTGAAGTAATAATCTTAAATAACAAAAATTTCGTATTAAAATGTCTGTATTAATTTTTATTTGTTAGCCTTTCAATTAATAAACATTTCAACCCATTTACATGCATTAGTTATCTTATAAATAGGTTACGGTAAGGAGGTAACGAAGGGTGGAACCGATAAGGGGTAAATTTATAACTTCGAGGGCTGTTTAATCACAAGAGCACATAAATATCACAGAACTTACATAAGTTGAAATTCAAATTGCATGAATTTGAATCTATTGGGAGCTCTGAAACAGATTAGTAAAGGGATGGATTGGGAAATTGTTGGGAAGTCAAACATAGAAGACATGATAAGAAATAGTGTTTATTTATAATAGGGTATAAATATATATATATATATATATATATATATAAATATATATATATATATATATATATATAATAGCCTTTTGAATTTTCAAGGCGATAAAATGTACAATATATTTTGTTGAGTGTTGTTAAGAGAAACAAGAAGCTAGAGGGACACTAAAGTAATGTTACAGAAAGTTGACCCACTGAATTATTAAATTAGCAAAAAAATATGTTAACCGTCAAGTACCGATGCAGATTTTAAATTACATGTTATAAATGAAATTCTATTAGTTGTACTTGAAAAAGTGTTTTTAATTCATTGAGAATTGCCAAATGGAGGAATAGGTCGGTAAAGCGAGAGGAATACGTAAAACTGATTACGAAAGACTGGATTCTGGGAACGAAGGTGGTAAAACTTTAAATTATAAAGCAAAAGTTATTAAAAAATGGTTAAAGGAATCGATTAGTAAAATGGGTATTGAAATAAGTTATCGTAAAGTGTAAGGAAAGTGGAATGAAGAGAAGAGATTCAGTGAACTACCGACCAATCATCAAGGTTCAGAGAGCACCAACCATCAAGGTTTAATCATCAAGGTCCAATGGGAGGGAAGGTGACTCCATTGATAACTACATACATTCAGTGAGCTACATTTATCAATTAAATAAGTTCTTATTGCAATCAGTAATAACATTTTAGCTAATCTCAAAACATTTATTCAAGTTTATAAATATCTAGAACATAACTGTTGGTATAAATAACTCATTCTCAAATTTTCATTTTTGCATCATCCAGATTACTGTGATCTCATAAGAGACCCATATTATACATAACTAAATTGAATTAGCTATTAAGAATTAAATAAGACTCGATTTTAGTTAGCTTAACTATTGTATAGGGGAGATTCTATCATTTGACTTAATTTTGAAGTTGTTGCTATTGTTAAAAATACAACTTTTAGAGGTAAACTTAAACTAGAGTGCGTTACCTAACAAAGTTCCTTCGAAATATGTTTTTGTGTGTTTATCTATATTTATAAAAAATTAATGTTTGTGTGTTTGTATGTAAGTAGTACGTATGTGTGTATGTATGTATGTAAGTTATAGCCGCCTAAAACGCTGAACAAAAGTTGATGAAATTTGGAGAGTTTGTTTAACATATTCCCAGGATCGTTCGTGTGAAATTTGGTCCAGATGTAGCCATAGGGTTCTGCCCGAGAGACATAGAATTGTCCAAAAACTGTTGTAGGTATTTGAGTATGTATGTATCTTATGGACACCAAAACCTCTGAACAGAAGGTAATTAAATTTGGAAATATTTGTTTAAACATGTTACCAGGACGGTTCATGTGAAGTTTGGTGCAGATCCATCCTCAAGGCTCCACCCCAGAGGCTTAGGAAGACAAATCTGTAACTGCCTGATTTAACTTGAAAATTCTTGGTAAAAACAGAATAACGAATATTTACTATGTATTGTGTTAGGAATATATATATATATATATATATATATATATATATATATATATATATATATATGTACGTATATATTTTAAAACAACATAGGTTATTAAAATACAAGAATATTTATTAATTTATATTCAAAGCTTTTCGTTGGTAAACAGTACCAACATCATCAGGAATGAAAATTACAATAATCATTAATATATTATATATATATATATATATATATATATATATATATATATATATATGTATATATATATATATATGGATGGCGGCCTTTTTATAACAAAAACACATGATTTCTTTTTCTAGCTTATTTTATATGTACTTAATTGTATATGTGTTAGTCAGTTCTAATATTATCTAACGAAGACAGGGTGATGTCGAAACAGCTGTCAATAAAAGTTAATCAATGAACATTGACACGTTGTTTTATTGTATAACAAAACTAAATTCGTTGGCAGGCTTGTAAAAACAACGTTTTTCTTATCACTGTTTTAGTTTTAAATTTTACGATAAATATTACTGAACATATCCACTGACTTTAATAAAGAGTAATATGGACAAGAGAAACATTTGGAGGGTGCAATATTTTTGCATAGGTGATTTTTCTTATGAAATTATAAACGGCAATATTTTTTTTTTTTAGGGGATTTAGAGTATTTCCATATAAATTAAATTTAACAGTAAAGCATAAGTTTTCAGATACACATGTAAAATATAATAAAATATTCAAAAAACTGAAGTAGGGAAAAATTATTTAATAAACAAATACTAAGTTCATATATAGAATTTTATTGTGCTGTAGAAATTTTGTAAGAAGTTAAAGTTTATAAAAGTGATATACATGTGGTAAAGTGAAAATTGAAATAAAATAAATAAACAGTGTTCCTTACTAACTTGCAAATTGAGTTGAAATTTATTTAATAAACAATTTCCTTATACACTCCGATACTTTGGTCGTCAAGCTAAGACGCCTAAAAAGAATTCATTTTCCCAGAAACAGTACCCTAAGGGTTATATCTCTGAGTTGTGTTTTTTACAATAAGGTCCAGTAACTGGTTCTCTAAGAGTTTTGCAGGCGTTAGCAAAGGGCTGATTTCGGATGCTTGCTCAATATATATATTTTTTTGACGCTGGGTAGGCCGTCGTAAATATAAATCACACGCGAATGGAATTTCAAGCCAAAGAGCAAATTGGTAGTGGCCTACCCATGTTCATACAAAGGGGCCGATCGAGTTAGGTTGTTAGACTTACTCGTAAAACAAATCAGTCTCTTAGTTAAACAAAAGGCATGGCTTAATTTGACCTAAGATGTGTAAGAGATAAATAATAAGAGAAGTAAAGGGTGAAAAAGAGAGTAAATAATAAATAGATGAGTAGTTGAAATTAAAAAAAATTATTAAAATCAATTAAAATAAATGTTTTTAAAAAATAACAATGTAAGACAGTATGAAGAATAGATAAATATAGAGAGGTAGAGAGTAAAGGGTTAAAAAAAAGTAAGGAATAAAAATAGATAAATTGAAGAAAACTTGTTTCTTCATACATAAGATATAATTCTTATAGAAATAAGTCTAGTTTGAAGGGTATATAAGTATAGAGTAAAGGTTTAAGAATAGGGATAATGGGAGAAAGGAAAGAGATCAGTAAGTAGGAAAATGCACACAAATGGAACCACGACTTATATGAGGTACTATTGATTTTTTAAATTTTTATGTATTTACTTATATATAGGCAAAAAAAAGGAAGACAAAATTAAAATATATAGATAAGTAGCAAGAAGGAAATAAAATAAACAAACTCTATGGTGAAAAGTCCAGAAAAAAAGCCATGGAGAAATAAATGGCGATGTTAAAGAAAGAGAGGGATCAAGAAAGAAATCTGGAGAAAGATCAGGAGTACCCGAAGAGAAAGCAGGAGGAATCAAAGAGAAAGCAGGAGAAAGAAGAGGAATAAGGGGAGAGAAGAGATCGAAGCGAGAAAGAAGGTTAAGGAAATAGGAAAGGAAAGAGAAAAAAGATCAGGAAGACAGGGAACGGTTTAGAAAGGAAGGAAATGAAGTTGTTCATAGAGAAAATGACCGAATATTTTAAGAGCCACAAGGAAGATTGATAATCGTTACACAAGGAACATGGTTAGTGATGATAACCGAGTGACGGCATGTGAAAGCAGAGTTGATCAAATGTAGACTCGGATGCAGCAAAGAGATGAAGAAACTAGAACAAGAAAGGAAGATGACCTATCTAAGAACTGGATAAAAAGAAGTAGACACCAGTTTAAAAGAAGAAGAGAGAGAGTGAGAAACCTCGGGCAACCTGGAGGAATTATCAGCTGGACTAGGTCGAAGTGCTGGGACTATAGCAACGAAGAAGATCGAGTTCTACGGAAAAGACAACGAGGATCCGGTCGCGTTTATCAAACAGATGGAGCGTCTATTTGATGAGGTCGACCCCATGCTTGAGGAGGAGACCAAACTAAGGATGGCTGTTAGGAGCTTACGAAGAGCGACAGAAGCGTGATGGAAGGCCATACAGCAGGCAGCAGATATTTATGAGAGGTTTAAGGTCAAGTATCTGTTTCGATACTGAGATTTTTTGGCCCAAGAAAAAATAAGAGGGCAATTGGACATCGGGAGATATTTTGAGATGGGGCCGTCCAGCCGGTCGGAATAATTTGTAGGTATGGTGAACGAAACGAAAAACCTAGATCAACCATTACCTGAAAGGTACTTGGTAAATAAAATAATGATGCAATTTTCTTACACACACTGACACTTTAGTCGTTAGGCTAAAATTACTAAAAAGAATTTATTAACCTGGAATCAGTACACAAAGTGTTAAATCTCTGCGAGTTAGGTTTTTTACTATAAGTTGAACTTGTAAGAGGGGTGGGAATTACCAGATTGACTGAAATAAGTAAGGGGAAGATTATGTGGCGTTTGAAAAGTTATCGGATGAAACTTCAGAAGAGGTCAGACGTATTGGGAGGGACCAATTGGAAGCAATGTAAAAATGGGTAAATTTTTTTAACAGAATTAAGTTAATTGTAAGTTTTTAATTTGTGGATAATTTAAAATTGCGTCTTAAATGATTTAGTAGAGAATTAGGAAAGTAAGCTAACTTACTTATGTGAAAAGTGCAGCGTACCAGCTATCAACGGTCAAGATGCAAGGAACTCAACAAACAATAAGTACTTTCTTATTACATTAAAATTGGCCAACTATGATTTATAAACCTAATTAATACAGAAAAATTTTAAATTCATTGTTATAAACTATTAATCTAGTTTCCTTTTCACCACTTTCTAATCTATAAAATATTCATAATAACGACCCGAGAGAAAGAGCAAATAACACTGTAATTATTAAATTGTATTGTATTAAAAGTGTGGAGGTGTGACTATAGAAAGATAAGGTAATTTAAACATATAATCTAAAAATAAATTATATTTTAAATAATTTAAGTTGTAATATATATATATATATATATATATATATATATATATATATATATATATATATTGATTATAGGATGAAAGAACTGAAATAAAATTTGTCTTTGTCAACAAATTAGGATCTGACTATCTGACTATAGTAAGAACTGACTTTAAAAAAACGTTTTTTTCTAAATCACTTGTTCTGCTAAACTCTCGCTACGGTATCCACAATAGTTCTCGTCACATTACATTTGGGTTAAATTTTCTAAGTTTATGATAGCCAGATTTTAAATTATTTTAATAGTAGCCATCCATTTAATTTCTTGAATTATGAGTAGTTTACGCAAACGTGTTTTTGCTACCAAATTATTGCAATATTTCACTTTGTGGTATTTATTTAAATAAATTGTCTACTGTATAGAGACGCATTTGTTTCGTATTTTAAGGCATTACAATTTCACCAATTCTTCGTCCATGCCTAGCACTTCTTATCTCAAATTCAAGCAAGTTAGCTGTTCTCTAAAATGTTAATCAAACTAAAGAAGTTAATAACTCTTTGATATCCTTACCTTTACTATTTCTACTATTTGTTCACACTCTCCCCATGCACACTTGTACATCTTATTCAAGTTTTCGATCGGTAATAAAATAGTTATCATTCATCCACTTATGGTTAAATACTTTTAAACTTGTATTAAATGAGACTTGATATTAATATAGTATTCTTCAACAAATAACTCGTATTACAATTTAATTAATTAACTTTAGCCTTTAATTTATCTTTACTTTTCCCAAATAATATTTTATTTCTGACATATATATACAATCAAATGACTTTTTCATAAACAAGAAGCATGTTTATACATGAAAGAAGCTTTTTTTCATACTTTGAAGATTTTTGCTGATTGGCAGTATCAGCAGTACTGATGGCATTTTCAGATGTAGTCTGTAGGTATTATAATGTATATATATAACCAAATGACTTTTTCATAAACAAGAAGCATGTTTATACATGAAAGAAGCTTTTTTTCATACTTTGAAGATTTTTGCTGACTGGCAGTATCAGCATTTTCAGATGTAGTCTGTAGGTATTATAATGTATATAAATATATATATATATATATATATATATATATATATATATATATATATATATGTATATATATATAATTGTATTTATTTACTAAATGTAACTAAAATATAGGTTCTCTTTATTCACCTATATAGGAATTAACTTTTTTCATATATATACATATTACTTGTTCTAATGAGTCTAGCTTAGGATATTGTGTATTTGATTTTTCCTAATTGTACGAAAATGGAACACAATATGTTTTGCAAATAAATAGAACTCTCAATTCTTTACTTGTCACATTTAACAAATACTTTGAACTTGATTATTTTTACAAATATTTTCAGTATATTGATAAATAACAGTGGCGTTTTACCTTTTATAGCAAAATATTTTGCTCTTTCCAAGTGGATATTTTTATAACTCTTCACTCGTTTTAAATACCAAATATTGCACGTAACTAGACTTACAGGTATTAGTAACAAAAAAACAATGTTCTTACAATGGTATGGTATATTAGTTTGTTCACTTTGATAATACATGTAGATATTGGTAACTAATTTATATTGAATTTATGGTGTACAGAAATAAATACAATAAATATAGCATTAGTAAACTTTGTTATATTGAATTTTGTAAAGATACAATTACACACATGTATGACACTCGCTAAATATTTTTGCTAAGGTTTACTAATCTTCTCATACTAAATTAAATCTCGAATTACATCTAAATTCTCGATTCAAAACTTTTTGACTCCACACGTTGCATATGTGCAAACCTTACTGCAGCAGCGACAACCAGAATCACACTAAAACCAAAAACACAGGAAAAATAAGTGAATAAGGAAAAACATTGCCAAGAGCGTAGCACAGACTTTCAATTTCGTATTGCAGCAATAATACTTATAATATAATTTACCTATGGTTTGACCTAACACTTTCACATAAGTTATACTAACTACGTACAATTATAAATAAATTTTGTTTATTCCTGTTGAAAGCAGGAATTTAGAAACGTGTTACTACTAGCTCAAAAAAATATTCTTACTAAATATTAATTATTATCGCATGATTCTCTCTCTCTCTCTCCCTCTTTCTCTTTCTCTCTCTACACGTAACTGGTATGTCGTAGTTTATGGAGATGTGTCGATCGTTTAATCACTCAACTGATTAAAATGAAGATATGAATAAATCCTTAACCTACATTTGTCAAATTTATTTCATCATAAGAGGAAATACTATTGTTTAGGTAATAAAAGATATAGGCTAATAATCCGTCAATTATAAAATATAGTTTTATTACATTGAATCTTTTAAGATGAAACAAAATCCAAAATTGTATTTAAGAACAGATATATCAAACACAATAAATTGAGGAACTAAAAGAATTCATAGTAAAATCATGCATAGCACCCCATAGAGCCAAACATTTTTATTAAATTGAAAGGAATGCTAAACTGATTTTTAGAAAAATTTGAAAATTTCAAACTATTATTTTACTAGTAACAAAAATAATGACAAAAATTTAGAAACAATAGTTGAATATATACTACTCTAATTCTTATGTATAATTTAGTTTATAATATCTGTTGTAATCATTGTAAAGTCATTATGCATGTGAGGCGAAAAATGTAATTGTGACCGTATTTAGGAGTACAATTATTATAGATAAAATTAGTTTACTAGCTCAAAGTCCGCTCTTAAGATACTATAATAAAAAGGAATTGTAATTAAATATGCATAGTTTTAAACTGAAAAATATTTGTTATTGTGCATTACTATAAATATTTGACTGGTAGGTAGTCCTTTTATTAATATTTTATAATAAAATATTAGCCTAAAAGTGTAATAATATTACAGCTTATAGCCTACTGACCTTGGAACCGTCAGGTAAACATGGGGCTTGTGTAGTGGTGTGAGTTGTTGACTCCGTGGAAGTGCTTTCTGATGTTGACTGGCTTGGCTCGTTGGAGGTGCTGGCTGATGTTGGCTGGCTTGGCTCGGTAGGGAGGGTGTGAGTACTGGCTGATGTAGGCTGGCTTGGCTCGGTAGGGTAGGTGGAAGAGGGGGTAGTTGTAGGGGTTGTTTTTGCGGTGGTAGTATGTGGGGGTGGAGTAGAACTGCAGTCACCGTTATTGCAAAAAAGCCCGCTACAGCAGTCCTTTTGATTAGTGCACTGAAATTAACCAGATAAGGCAAATTAAATTACTTCAATAAAATGTATTCGTAATAAATATATTTTTCTTTATTGCAAATATTTGACAACTGAACATATTTGTATTAACAATGTTACTCTTAGAAAGAAAGAATTTCTTAGGAGAAGAGAAAAAATCCTGAACGAATTTCGTTGTGTGGCGCACTGGTTTAAAGGTCGTTCTGCTTATAACCAAAAGCTATTAACACATTTTTACTCCAAAACCCGTTTTACGTTTACACTACTCAAGAAAAATCTTGATAAATGTGTCCGACCTGGTAATCTGAATAATTTGACCACTTTGGAAACTAAGGTAGTTATTTCGTATTATCAAATACAATATCATTCATTGATAAATAATATTTATACTTTTATTATTAATAGGTGGACTACGCAAGGCTACTTAATACTATCACTATATACCTGGATGTGTTAGAGGCTATAGTTCATACCTTACTAATGAAATGTCTGATAAACCCTAACGAATTTTTGTCCCTATTATTGAGAGCTAACACTGTCTACATCACCCCTGCAAAAACTTACACTATCTGTTTAACAGAATAGGTTTACTTCTTAAACATTTATATATTTTGTAAACAAGAGTAAAAACCTTCATGGTATAAGCAAATTTGTTATTTCTTAATTATTTGTTTTCATTCTTAAGAGCTTAATAAAGTATTGGGGGAGCGTTCCACCAAGAGATATGGATTTAAAAATGCGTATGAAGAGATTATAATTTTTTAACATACAAATTTAAAATTTACATCCGCTTTCCTTCTGAAAGTAATAACATATTTATTTGTTTTAGTAAATTTTCGAATTTAACAGTTTAAAAATTCTTGAAGCATCGGCTTTTGATTAATTTTGGGCTACTCATATTGTAAAAGGTGACGAAGAAATCAAAATCTATTTAATTTTTTATGTTTGTGAAATAAGGGGTATAGCTCAGTGGCCGAGAGAACCAATAAAATATAACGAGTGGAGACATTTTAAACAAGAGATTTGGAAACAGTTTTTAACGGAAATCATTACAAATTAAAAACATAATTGTTAGAATATGTCATTCTGGCGGTTTGTAATATTTTTTAAGCTTAGGTGGCTTTCAGGAAAACACAAGAGTGAAAACTTCATTTTAGTTAAAGCAATTAACCAGGGTTTAGTCATACAGAGATTAAACAAAATCTTCTATTTAATAAATTATTTAATGAAATATAACTTAAGAACTAAGGTATTTATTATATATCTATTAATTATTGTAATCTGTGATATGTTCTTTATCAAAATAACATCTTGATAAAAGAATCAAAATTATCAAATCAAGTTGAAAATATAAAGAGTAATCTATTTTTAATGGCAATGAAACTTTCTCGTGGTGATTGCAGTACATGGTTGCAGTACTTCAATCCTTTAAGTGAACCATCTTTCAATTCTTAAAATAATATACAGTACTATAAGGGACACAATGCTATATTATTTTAGTACGAAGATATCATGTAACCACCATCTTTCAATAACAAAATCATCTTTAAAAAAACAGTCATCAAAAGCCATGTAAAATATTGTTAAATTTTCTTTAAAAACTATTCTGAAATAATGCTTACTGCTCCCCATTTCTTGCAAGTTCCACAAGCGTTGGTAGTGCAGACATGGTTGCAGCAATCAGTGCCTTGTGTACACTTGAACAAAAATATGTATCATATAGCTACGTATATGCAAAAAGTAAAAATTATTAATATTAAATTATTATATTTTTAATTATTTTATTCAATAAATATATAATATTTTGTTTAGTAGTATATAATATTTTTTGTAATTTTTTTTCAATAATCAACAATTATACAACTACACACCATTTATATGTTTTCTATGAGTCGTAAAGAAAATTTTCATTTCTTAAAGATCTATGTGTATGGATACATGTTTTGTTAAATTGAATTCGCTACAGGACGATGAAGAGGAATATGGCTGTGTTAGGCGAGGGCTAGAACAAACTTGTTTCATTTCGTCCAGATCCTAATATCACATGTGTGCCATATTCGGTAGAATAGTTCAAAGATTTATCGCGAACCTCATTGATCTAAAAAAGCGCTAAATTAAAGATTTCCAGTTTGAAGGTTTCCGATTGACCGAGGGTGATATTTCATTATCAACGAGGAAGAGTGTTGTATAAAAAATTAATAGTGGTTAATGAAGACGCAGATTCATATCCATGTTCATTGGTCTTAGTAAAGGCTAACCTTTTCAAGGTCCATTAATGCACTGCAACAGTATCCTATAGAGGGTAACATTTAGGAATTTACTCTGGTGTTCGAGCATACTTTCTGACCACCAATATAAAATTTATAAATATAGGTGACGAGACAGTCCGTTTGAAAATGCAAATCCAGAAAGCATTTCTTATATATTATTTGATGGAGGTAATTTCAACTTTAGGTTTCATCAACTGTATCATAAATACTATTGTGAAAATGGCCATAACCTATTTATCTTGAGCTCAAAGGTCACCTTTTTACGGCAGAAATGGCAAAAATTACGTATCAAAAAAAGGTATTTTTTAATTAAAAATTCCGTTTAATGTTTGTGAATAAAGCCACTTCAGACTGAGAAATATAATATCCTTCAATAAGTGAAAACCACTGTTAAAATATAATACAAGTATTTAACATAACGCATATGATATCGCCAAAGTTTAAATATCCACCATAAGAACTCATAAGTATAGCAATTAAAATAGTGTTAGGCTTAACAGGACTTTCACAATTATTAATGCTGCTAATAAAAAAGCAATTTGTTATGCTGGTTTGTCGAAATTTTGTATTAGAAAGGAATAACCTGTTTTCTGCATTAAATTTAATCTAGTTAACCGCCATCAAGCCCAATAACTCTAACGAAAACTAAAAAGTAGGTTTTAAAAAATTGTACAAGGAAACAAAATAGAGAAATCTGTGTGATAAATTGTGAAATTATCTAGTTAACGATCCAATCACTATGTTACACGATCTTCCCAGGTGTCTAGTAATTATTATTAAACCATGGTGGACAAATTCATTCTATGTATATTATTTTGTCAACAAAATAAACATGTTTTGATATTATCAGTATTATCAGATATATATTCAGTTTTTCTATACATTATACGAACCGAAAACGATATCCAACAAGCACATCGCATTTTTGAAAAACATTATCTGAGCGAACAAGTAACCTTTGATCTTTCGATAAGTTATGAGTAATGAATGCGACAAATTTATTAGATGTGGCTACTTAGGTGGCAGTCATGTATACGAAATATAAACATATTTTAAAGATAACATTTTCTGCTTTACTGTTTCGTTATTTAACATTAACAAAGTAACATTAGGTAGGCTACTTACATACGCTCCATTTCCTTTGCAACTTGGAGGACCTGCGGAGACACATTGTCCTTTGTAGCAATTTTTACTGCAGCACTCGTTTGGTTGCCTGCACTAAAAGAGATAAAAAATGCTAAATTATCAAAGCATATTAAACATATAAAGAGTAACCTATTTTTTAAAAATATCTCGTAGTGATTACAGTCCATGGTTTGCAACTCTACAACCCTTTAAAGGAAATATCTTTCAATCCATAAAATAGCACACAGTACTTTAATGGAAACAATCGCTATTATCTTAATGGTAAAATAACATGTAACCACCAACTTTCTATATCAAAATAATCTTTGAAAAAACAGTCATTAAATGTCGTGTTAAATAAGGTTTTTCTTTTAAAAAATAATTTCAAATAATACTTACTCCTCCCCATTTCTTGCAAGTTCCACAAGCGTTGGTAGTGCAGACATGGTTGCAGCATTCATAGCCTTGCGTACACTTAAACAAAAATATGTAACATAGCAAAATATATGCATAAAATAAAAGTTATTATTAGTAAATTATTAATTATTAATTATTTGATTTATAATTTTATAATATTTTGTTTAGTAGTATAAAATATGTATTGTAGTCTTTGTCGCAATCGTCAACACTTATACAACTACATTCCATTTTTAAGTTTTCTATGAGTCGTGAAAAGAATTTTCATTTGTTAAAATGATCATTGTGTAAGGAAATACTTATCTGTTAAATTTAATTCGCTCCTGGACGATGAGGAGGATTATGGCTGTGCTATGCGAGGGCTAAAAACAAACTTGTTTCATTTCTTCCAGCTCCTAATATCACTTTGAGAATATCGCGTGCCACATTCGGTAGAATAGTTCAAAGATTTGTCGCGAAACTTATGTGCTTCTTAGATTTAAGCGATAAACTAAAGATTTACAGTTTGAAGGTTTCTTATTATCTGATGGTGATATCTAATTATGTACAAGGAAGGCTGTTGTGTAAAAAGGTAATGGTGGTTATTGAAAATCCAGACTCACATTCATTATTATTGGTTTTAATATAGGCTAACATTCACAATGACCATTAATACTCCACAACAGAGCTCAAAGGGTGAAAAAGGGGTTTATCGAAGTTAACATTAACGGATTTACTCTGGTGTTCAAGCTTTCTTTCTGACCAACAATATAAAATCTATAAATACAAGTGACGAGACAGTCTGTATGAAAGTGCAAATCCAAAAAACATTATTATATTGTTTAATGAAGGTCTTTTCAACCATCGTTTGACTGTAGCCTACATGCTATTGTGAAAGGGAAATAACCTACCTGTCGTGAGCTCAAAGGTCACCTTTTACAACAGGAATTTGACGAATTAAGTATCACAGAAAGCTTATCGTTGAAATTAAAAATTCCGATGCCCTCTGTTTACCGAGTTAAACGGTTTGTGGATGAAGCTTCTTCTGACTGAGAAAAATAATATCATATAATAAGTCATAATCACGGTTAAATACAACCAGTTAACTTAACACATAAGATAACGCCAAGTTTAAATATCCGTACACAAGATTTCATATGAATAGCAATTAAAATAGTGTTGGTCTTTACAGGACTTTCGTATTTCTTGATAATCCTAATGCAAAAACGATTTTTTGAAAATTTAAATAAAAAAAGAATGAACTGTTTCCCCCATCAAAATTAATTTCGTAAACATTTATCAATTTCCAACCGTCTAAAAAAAATTAAAAATTAGGGTTTTTAGAAATTGTATAAAGGTCAGTAAATGAAAGGGGCAAACTAGAGAAATCAGTGTGATAAATTGTGAAATTATAGCCTATAGGTAACGATCTATTCACTAGGTTACATGACCGTTCCAGATGACTAGAAATTAATATTGTCTAATGGTGGACATATTCTTTGTATATACATTATTCTGTCAATTTCGAACAAAAGAAACATGTTCAGATATAATCAAGAATATATTCAGAATCTCTACGAACCGAAAACGATAGCCAACATCCCCATCTCATGTCTGACAAAAATGATCAGAGCGATATATGCGTACTTCGTTTGAACTAACCTTCGATTTTTCGGTCAGTTATGAGTAATGAATTGGACAAATTTATTTGATGTGGCTAATTAGGGCGGCAGTCACGTGTACAAAATAATACCATATGAAAAAATACATTTTTGCTTTACTGTTTTGTTAATTCAAATTAACAAAGTAACATTAGGTAGGCTACTTACATAGGCTCCATTTGCTTTGCAACTTGGAGGACCTGCGGAGACACATTGCCCTTTGTAGCAATTTTTACTGCAGCATTCGTTTGGTTGCCAACACTAAACGAGATAAAAAAAAGCGAAATTATCAAAGCATATTAAACATAGCCTATAAAGAGTAACCTTTTCTAATGGCATTAAAATTTCTCGTAGTGATGCAGTGCAAGGTTTGCACCTTTACAACCCTTTAAAGGAAACATCTTTCAATCCTTAAAATAACATATAGTAATATATGGGAAACAATCGCTATTATTTTAAGGGGGAAATAACATGTAACCACCATCTTTCTATATCAAAATAATCTTTGAAAAAACAGTTATTAAATGTCTTGTTAAATAAGGTTTTTTCTTTTAAAAAATACTTTCAAATAATACTTACTCTTCCCCATTTCTTGCAAGTTCCACAAGCGTTGGTAGTGCAGACATGGTTGCAGCATTCATAGCCTTGCGTACACTTAAACAAAAATACATAACATATCGCAAAATATATGTATACAACTAGAGTCAATATTATTTAATAAATATTCATTTTATAATTTTATAATATTTTGTTTAGTAGCATAAAATATTTATTGTGATCTTTGTTGCAATCGTCAACACTTATACAACTTGAGACGGGCAAAACCTATACTTGTATGTAACTTGTATAACAAAGGAATTAACTGTTTCCTACATTAAAACTAATTTAGTAAACCTTCATCAACCACAATAACTCTAAGAAATACTAAAACGTAAGTTTTTAAGAAATTGTATAAAAGACAGTAAAATAAATTAGCAAAATAGAGAAATCTGTGTGATAAATTGTGAAATTATATAGTTAACGATCCACTCACTAGGTTACATAATCATCCCAGGTGTTTAGAAATTATTATTAAGTCTTGGTGGACAAATTCATTCTATGTATATTATCTTGTCAATTTTGAACAAAACAAATCTTGTTTTGATATTATTGAGTATATATTCAGATTTTCTATACACTCTACGAACCGAAAACGATATCCAACAAGCACATCGCATTTCTGAAAAACATTATCTGAGCGAACAACTAACCTTTGACCTTTCGATCAGTTATGAGTAATGAATGCGACAAATTTATTAGATGTGGCTACTTAGTCATGTGTACGAAATATAAACATATTTTAAAGATAACATTTTCTGCTTTACTGTTTCGTTATTTAACATTAACAAATTAACATTAGGTAGGCTACTTACATAAGCTCCATTTCCTTTGCAACTTGGAGGACCTCCGGAGACACATTTTCCTTTGTAGCAATTTTTACTGCAGCACTCGTTTGGTTGCCTGCACTAAAAGAGATTAAATAAAAATGAAATTATCAAAGCAAATCGAACATATAAAGAGTAACCTATTTTTAATGGAATTGAAACTTTCTCGTAGTGATGCAGTGCAAGGTTTGCACCTCTACAATCCTTTAACTAAAACATCTTTCAATCCTCTAAATCACTTACAGTACTGTAAGTTAATCAACAGCTATTTTTACGTGGTAAAATAACATGTAGCCCCCAAACCACCGTCTTTTTATGACAAAATAATCATTGAAAAAACAGTCAAAAAAAGTGGTTTAAAATAATGCTTATTTTCTTTAAGGGAATATACTGAATACTCCTCCTCCTTTCTTGCAAGTTCCACAAGCGTTGGTAGTGCAGACATGGTTGCAGCATTCATAGCCATTTTAACACTTAAACAAAAATACGTAATATATAGCAAAATACGTGCATAAAATAAAAGTATTATTAATAAGTTCTTTTTTATTATTTATTTGATTTATAATTTTATATTATTTTGTTTAGTAGTATGAAATGATTATTCTAATCTTCTTTGCATTCTTCAATACTTATACAACTTGGGACCGCCAAAAACGTCTCACAATCTACAGATTTCACAACATAAGGCAAAATCGGTGAAACTAATTAAAATAAAGATTTTTAAAATGCAATAGTGGAAGTGAAAGTAATGGGCCAAGCCTGTCCCGCTATCAGTTTAGGTAAATAAAACCGTTTCAAAGTGCTGGTTTTTGCTAACGAAACGAAAATTTTGGGAACCTGTTTTATTAGAAGGGGGAGACATAAAACAGCACAAGAAGGTCGTTTCCTTCTGGACATCCTGAACCATGGTTTACCAGATGTCGTTCGGAGGCTAAGCCTTAAACCATAGTCCATGATGGAAGTGGAGATGGTCAGCTTTTCAACCGCCCCGATTCGAAGTGTACAAATTTTTAATCATTATAAAAAATGGCCTTAAAATATTTCATTTACGTCCGCTAGAACATTCCAGACTCCAGAGAACCCACCTTGGGAGAAGAGGAGCGAAATGCAGTGAGGAATTTTGGGGCAAGTCAAAATTTTTATAACAAAATAACCATTATTAATTTAAATACAATTTTCAAAATTATTCATACAGATTTCGTTAAATACAAAATCATTATCTAATTTGCTTTTATTATTATAAAAAATATATAAGCAAATCATTTTATTGGAAAAGTACCTAAATGGTGGCGATTAAATATAAGTTATTCAAATTTAAATTACTAATATCAAGACTAAATTTAACAAGTTAAGACAAAGAAAATCCAATGTCATTAATAAAATTATATATATGTATAAATTCAACAATAAAAATTTAATGAGAATTTCAATAAGGAAATTTAAAATAAAAATCGCTTAAACTTGGTTAATATTATTTATTTTATCTCCATTAAAATTACATCTTACTACCAGTAATAAAAACATGTAATGACGAAAATTCTATAGACGTATTGTACGAATCTCTTAGATTTATATTTAGGAGCACAAATGTAAATTGAAAATTAAACGATTTGGAAGTAAACTTGCGCTTATTTCTAAAAATAAAATAATGGACATGAAATAAAACCAGTTAATATAAATATTTCTCATATTCTATTTGAAGTTGTAAATTTTAAAAATTTGTATTAGAAGAATAATTTATTTAACTTTAATCTAAACAACAATAACATTTGAGAACGATTATAAGCTATTTAACTTTATTTGAAGCAAAAACTGCTTTTGTTAAGGGAAAATTAATTAAATCTTTGAGATAAAATTGTGAAAAGTGAATTTTAATATTTTAGTTTTTAAATTTCAATTTAATTAAAAATCAAGTTAAAACTACAACATGTGTAAAATTATTATTATTATTATTACTAACCTGTGGTAAATCAGTAATACAATTTCTAAAATTTCTCCAACCATTTTAAAGAATAATAGCAAAGTAAGTTGAAAAAATGAATTTTAAAAAATATTTATGTGATAGCAAATAGCTAGATTCGTTTTAATATTGATAAATATTAATAATGAACTTCAAATCTATCTAAATGAGATAGAGCATTATGATTAGTTTTATAAATGATGTCCAGGAATTTATCTACTGGCAGATCGCGCTCGACGCACCACAGGTACCAGGATTTGCCAAGTCGGGTGGGACCATATTTTGACCGTGGCTGAACTGTCGCGTTTCGGCTCTACAGCACCCATCATCAGTAAATCAACGTAGAGCGTAAAATATACGCGGCTGAGGGTGTCGTAACAGGGGCAGGACGCGAGATTAGCCGCAAGCAATGTTCCGATACCTTTGACGATAACCTCTGGGCCATCCATGTGAAGAACAGACATGTGTTTTATTGCAATAAATGAAGTGCTTGAACATTATTAGTGTAAACCCTTAACTACCGTCTTCATGCCTGACAGGCACTGGTACCCATGGGGTTAAGATTCTCCCACCCTAATACTCCTTCAAGGTCATGGAGCTCAGTATCTTTCTATTTAGTAATTCTTTTCATGGCGTTAGTGTTGTTTGCATTATTTTGGGCATTGTTTTCATTTTATAATAATATGAAACTTCAGTTTTGCCTCACAGGCGCAACGTTGGTATTTGTGTAACATTTTTAATATTTTGTAGTATTTTTGTTTTTCTTATTTATGTATTACTATAGTTTTTAATTACATAAACTGAAAAAATGGATAGACCTGGACCTTCTGGACTTATGAGAAAACTAATTACAACTAATGAGACACAAGGAGTAAATATATGACAGTGAATTTGAAAATACCATCAGCGACGGGTTAGCCAAAGAAGAACGTGATACAGGTGCAGTATCTAATGAACAATCTTTAGAATCCACGAGAGAACAGGGGAACTGTGCAAAAGATTGAGGAAGTAATTGTGGTACTGATTCTGGTACCAAAGATTCTGGTCAACAAAGAGCATCAGAGCATGGAGATGATTTCGAAGAATTGCAACCTCCATAAATGTAGAAAAATATCTATTTGTATAGGAAAATTGTTATAAACAATGTAGAATTCGTTCAGCTACAAAACAATAGAAAGAGTAGTTACACTTTGTAAGCTGTCTACAACTAATATGTCTAGATTGTTCTGTTCCGCTGTGTAAAGACTCTAAATATCGAGTTATTATTTCTAAAGTCAGTTTCTATAAATAAAGCTTATAATGTTTCAAGTGTAATTTTGTATATAAAGTCAAGGGTGTACAATCAGAGAACAAGATATAATTAGTATAATTTAGTTATCGTTAGATTATCAGCCTTTTTAGCTAAGCTGCGCTAAGATCTATAGAAGGCAAGATTGCCGTTTTCATTTAGTGAATTAAAAATAACTGATCTCATAAAATTAGGTTTACTTTAGTCATTTGCAAACAGAATACATTCAAAAACCATTTTTATAAAGTAAATGCAAGATAAATTGTTAAACCACACAGTAAATCACACTTAGACGCTTCGTGCCTGTGAGGGGGTTGTAATGTGATGAGAACTGCACGACGGTAGTTGAAAGTTAATTCAGCTAGCCTATTTTCTTTGTAAGCATTGTCAACATTCATTACTTTGGTACGATAAATCATTATTCATAATTAGTACATAAACATTGTAATACACAAACAATTTGTTAAATAAATTAAAGAATAGATTCAAAAATTATATTCAGTTTTTTTAACTAATTAAAAAAACTATTTTCAACTACAATAAATCATTAATTTTTTTTCTATCAGTTATGCACTTACTATGTTTCCATTGTGTACAGTTGTTCTATCATTAAAAATAAATACATAACTCCTCATGTGGGGTAACTGACAAGAGCATATCAATTTAATTTCAGTTAATGTAAAGTCATTAGCTTATTCTACTGAGTCTCAATTAAAAAACAGGTATTTAGAGCTTTTAAATAGCACTATTGGTCCACGTGTGCTCAAACTGTTATTTATTTTATCGAAGGTAAGAGGTAAAACAATATCTTTAAAATCTATTTTAGTAATGAATCATATGTTAAAAAGTTCCGTATATATGGAAACATTTTAAAGAAAATTTAATTCACTACTAGACGATGAAAAGTATACTGACTATGTTAAAAGAGGGTTGAAATCGAGCTATGTTTCATTTCTTTCAGCTAATAAAATCACCACGGGAATTCTGTGTGTCACGTTCGGTAGAATATTTCATAGACATTTCTCGCATATAAGTGAAAGCGATAAGCTAAAGATTTCCTCTTTGAAGATTTCCGATTGTCCGATGGTGATATCTAATTATCTACGAGGAAGAGTGTTATATAAAAAGGTAATGGGAGTTATTGAAGATGCAGATTCGCTTCCGTGTTCATTGGTTTTAGTAAAGACTAACATTCACAATGACCATTCATACTCTGCAACAGGGCTCAACAGATGAATAAGGATCCCATCGAAGGTAACATTAACGAATTTACTCCGGTGTCCAAGCTTTCTTTCTGACCACCAAAACAAAATGTATAAATATAATTGATGAGAAAGTCTGTTTGAAAGTGAAAATCCAGAAAGCACCTATACATTGTTTAATGAAGGTCATTTAAATTTCATTACAAGGTTTAACGTCAACGTTTGACTATAGCCAAAATACTATTGTGAAAGGACTCTACCTCAGAACACAGTATTATGAGCTCTGTGCGTCATACCACACTCGCCTTTTACAACGGAAGTCTCGGCTTGCGGTTTTACAAAGAGGAATGTCACGAATTAAGTATCAAAGAAAGCTTATCGTTGAAATTGGAAATTCTGATGCTCTCTGTTTACCGAGTTTCATGGTGCAGATAAAGCTTCTCCCGACTGAGAAAAATAATATCCTACAATAAGTCATAACCGCGGCAACCCATTTAACCATTCTTCACCTCTGATATATCAAGCGGGAGCTTTATTTATTTAGTGGTGTGACACGCCAACAGTAGCTTGGAGTAGTTGTCGAGCCGTGCAGCATAGCTTACATCGAAACCGTGCTATGGACATTATATTAGGACAATAAATTAAAAAACATTATCCACGGTACTGCCCATAGAGTTATTTCTAAACTGTCCAAACTTGCCCCTCATCAACTTTGGTGTAATTGTAGCCTATATCTTACGTTGTGTTTGTTATATTATCATAAACATTATTCAAGGTAGTAATAACTCAGATATCTTCATACTTTCATTATATACTTTCATACGTCTAAGCTATACAACATGAAACTGGTTTTGTTTCATGTTCATCAGCCTAATTTCTGTTTTGTATTACCAAGAACTTCCAACTCTAATAAATATTGTAATTATATATTTAAGTAGTAATATGCTATTTCAAATGTCAAAGGCAATTCATAATTTGATCCAAAAAAAAATTAAGGTTACTTTTATCAATTAATTACAATAAATACAAAACATATATATATATATATATATATATATATATATATATATATATATATATATATATGCTGATACTTATTCCTTCACGGATGGAAAAATATGATGATTAGTTACGATTTGGAGTGCATCCGTTCATTCTGCAGTCCATAAATTCGCAGTTCCGACGTTTTGCTAGAATCTCATTCAGCATTGACGAGGTGAACCCAACAACAGTCACTCAATCTTCTACTGTTGTTGAGTTCACCTCGTCAATGCTGGATGAGATTCTAGCAAAACGTCGGAACTGCGAATTTATGGACTGCAGAATGAACGGATGTACTCCAGATAGTAACTACTCATCATATATATATATACAAATGACAGAATCATAATATTAAATGGCAAACGATAGAGCGAAATTAACTACTAAAATAACTATAACAATGTTAAAGTGATTCGTTAAAATTGCCGAACGTAGTGAGCTAAAAAATTCAAGAGTAAAATCACTAATTAAATTTAATTATAGAATTATATTTAGGATAAGTGTATCAACATTAGGTGTCATCCGGTACAAGCTTTAAGAAAATTATTTCAACTTGAGTAAATGTATAAAAATTATTTTATTAAAGACTAAATATTTGAACAAGATACATTCATAAATATATTTAGGTATGAACTAACAATAGGAATTGAAAACTAGAACATTATTTATTTAAATATATATATATACATTAACTTTACGACAAAAAACATGCTAACTATATTTTCAATATTCTGTTAAAAAATTCTTTTTAATTTTTCGTTTTCTTTTCATTATGAAAGTATCATTTGATTTAAAATTAATTAATGTTTGTATTCTTTGAAAAATACACATAACTATATTTATACCCTAAAAAGCACTTGCAGCAATAAAAAAAAGTCTGAGTTAAATTTTATACAGAGCTAAGAGAAAATCAGCCGATATACCGTTATTTATTAAGTAAATGGATTTTACAGATAAATAATAAATTGAACAACTTCAAATGTGTGTGGTAATTTATTTGATTCTTTTAATGTTTAAATATCTTATCAGAGTTGTACTTAATCTCCGTTAATAGTTTTCATCTAAGAGAAAACAATGTTTAGGTAAACAGAAAACAATCTGAATATATTAGCAAATTTACTTACATAACCTGTGTTTGGCGTACACCCATCAGCTGAGTGGATGTAAGGAGACACGAAAATGATAAACGCAATGATTTTGATGTCCATATCGAAAACTGAAATGATTAATATTTTTTCTCATTGCCGAATTTATACAATTTATTAATGGCGGCGGCTGACGAAATAATAGACATCTGATCTGTTGAAACTCTATTGGCTGTTCATACAGTTTAATTATGACGTAAATACTGAAACAACCTGTTTTTAGATGGAAAAAACATGGTTATCAACGCCCTCTGAAATTTATACAAAGCTAAACTCAGTTAACATCAACTACATATCTAAATTACACCTATACTAGTACCTAAAACGTACTGCAGAATTTTCTTACATTCTGTACCTCTTTAACTTGAAACTGTTTTATTAAAAGGGTCAAGTTAAATTCTAAAATCTGATGTTTAAATCACTTTTTAAATTTAACTAAGAAAATATTTAAAACAAACTAACACTATAGCTAGCTAAAATTAAAACATTTATTATTTATATAGGCTAGTAACTGATCACATACAATTTTGGTTTTTTAACACTCAACGTTTTGAATTTCTTTCCGAAATTACGTTTCAAGAGCTCAATTTTATTTAAACTAGTATACAACATAACTTTCTATTTATCAAATACATAACTATATAAATCATAATAAAAATCAACGAATTATAAAACTCTTAATAAATATCCATTTACAAGTCAAAATTTGTATTTACAGTGTTTGTAAAACAACACTTACAATGTTGTATAGTTGTTAAATTAAAATTGAACTCTTGAAAAGGAATTTCGGGAAAAAATTCGAAACGTTGAGTGTTAAAAAATTCAAAATTGTCTGTGGTCTTTCATTAGCCTATATAAAAAAATTAATAGTTATTAAGAGACATTAAAGAAAAATAAAACATCTATTTTATTGTATTGCTTAAATTAATGTGACGTAAGAGGATTATGACACTGTCAATAGCCGTCCTATAATGCCCACGATAATTTAAGAGTCCCATTAATTGTTACTTCTATATTTTTTTGTTTCTTATTTACACTAGGGCAATATACTTCACACTTATCCCCTGAAGCTCAGCATTATGGTTTTCTATTCGTTTATGTTTATGTATGATAAAAGTCCTCCATTATTAATATACTGTATCTTAACTTTAACTATCTGGCTGGTGTGGACGGGTATAACTCAACTTTTTTTTTTGTTACTGACGAGATTTCAAGGTGATCATTTTATTTTTCCGTATAGGGATATCTTTACCACACAAAAAGATTTTTAGTTCATTCTTTACAAAATCTAAGTTTATTCCTGAATACTTTAAGCTATTCAGTCACAACAACAAGTCGGTATTCTTGTGGCAATCAATTAAGTAAAATTGTTTTTATTTTTCAGATAACAAGGCTATTTTGCAGCAATTATATTCCTTTGAAGTGATGTGTTTAGTGGTTTTTTGAAACGGTTTTTTGGTTACACATGTCTCGAGACGTTTCCATCCTAGCGATTTTCTTAGTTAATATTTTGAATTGAGCTTTTACGTCACATATGAAAGGTAATGGATTATTTTTAATGTACAAATTTCACTTTAGAAAATTGGTTCAAAGGCTCGAACTCCCTCAAAAAATATTTTGCTCGGTATAAATATTCCCTTCATTTTCAAGTAAGAATCCAAGTAAGAGGGTGCTCGGAGAAATATACATCATTGCTTTAGTTTTCGTCAGGAGCGTTTAGTTAATCTTAGTGAAACCTAATATACTTAATATTTGAAATCGCCGTTAATTTCGACGTTTTCTGCTCCTTGCCCAGTCATTTGTTAAAGCTTGGATTTTGTTTAGACGGCTTGTCTGTCTCTCCAGTCGATATGCTCACGGGGCTGGTTGATATCCACTATTCTGGGGTTATTGAGGTTTTGGGTTACCATTATTCACTAATTGGCTTCACTGATGTTAGCCATTGGTAGCAAAAAGATGTTTGTAGAATTTTCTTGGGTGTTAATATGGTTGTTTAGATAAAGGGTTTCCAAACATTGGCTACGGACCCCTAGAGCGTTCAACGATTTAGGGGGTCAGCACTCTACTTCGAAAAAATCTAACATATTTTTACAAAAATAAACGTAAGAGTGAATACATAAAATTAAAACCTTAAACATTCAAATTAACTGCAAATGAATAATAATAATAACAATAAATAACTATAAGAATTGTTTCAAAGGGTTCCAATGGTTAGAGTTAAACTGCGTTGTCACTTTGAGGGTACACACCCTGAACTACGGGAAGAACTTACTGATTATTTCAAGAGGAAGCAAACTGAACTGTCTGCTTCTCAAACATTAATAAAAACAAACAGAGATACTGTGAATGCAATTTCTTTAAATGCGACGTATTTGGTAAGTCGTCGACTGGCACAGGGAGTGGGGGGTAAAGCTCATCCTGAAACCCTCATATAACCTTGTGTTAGTGATATTTTCTCTTGCATGTGTGATGTTAAGGCAGTTAAACTAGAGGCATCTGTGCCGTTATCAAACAGCACTGTAAAATGTAGGATATTTGATTTATCGTTTCCCCTCCAAATCGACGAATCTACTGTCGTAGTGGGGTTGGCAATTTTATTGGCTTTTTTTACTAGGAATACTCCGGATGTTTCGAGGAGGATCTTCTTCTGTGCCAACCACTCCTTACCAGTACAAAAAGTGCAAAAACATTCCGTTCGTTGGACGATTTTTTACGATAAACGAAATTACATGAAGTATCTGCGTTGACGTATGCACAGATGACGCGTGCAAAAGCAATGACTGGCCCTATGGTTGGAGTATAAAATACAATCTGTAAGTTGCAGTAGCTATCATTGTGTTCTTCATAGACATGCTCTAGCGATCAAACAAATGTCTGCCTCTTGTAATGTTGAGGTTAAATTTCATCAGAATCATTAAGAAAAAGTAGTAGTAGGAATTCGTAAGTATAGAATTCTAAGGCTTCGTACGAAAGGCGTGGAATTCAACGTTTGCAAAATCGTACGATTTATCCCTTGTGAAAGTTGACGGATGCTGAACGTGATAACTATTTTGTCTACTCTCCTGCACTAAGATATGTTTTGGTGGAAAAATTCTACAGACGTGAGTAGGTGCAATAATTTTATGAATCAAGAGCTGAAAATGAGTATTTTGGATGATCCTATGATGGGCTTAGAAGAGATGACCAAAGGTTCTTTGAATACACCCCCATGACACTTTCTATATTCGACTACATTTTGAATAATGTCAAAGAAAAACTATACAATAATTCAAACTTTAAAAAGTACATGTCTCCACAGAAAAAACTTATTATAGCATTAAGGTTATATTAATCTCTTTGTTTAAGTCTTTGTTGTGATATTGCTTACATTTTTGATCCCAAAGTGAACACCTTTCCTCAACAAGTGTTATTAGATGCTCAAAATCCATGGTCAACTAAAACGAAGACAGCTATTCGTTCGTAAGAAAAAACAAATATTTTGTTCTGATACATCTAGGCGTACGACTTCGTGAGAATTCGCACAAACACATTTGAAGGAAACTAATCATGCCCATAACATCATGGCGATTGTTTACTTCTGACTATTTTGTACGAATTCGTACGTATACGCCCCCCGCTAATTACGAATTCCGTCTTACGAATTCCGATTTGTAATCGCCCACTAAGAAAGTTTTGGATGAGTCTCATCAAATTAACAATTACAATATACAGTCGAGAATGACTACTGCAACGTGATGACACAGGAAGCCTTCACAATTCCCTCCATCTCTATACATGAGTGGAGGGACTGTCTCGTTACTTTCACCAGCAGTTACGTTCTGAACTCTTATCTATGTTGATGAGTCGTAATATCAAGTTGGTCAGCGTTTTCAACGATGAGAAATGGCTGTGTAAACTTTCGTAATTATCACATATTTTCAAGAAAATAATGAGATAGGCTTTTTTCTGCAAGGGATGAATACCCCAACTTTTGAAGATAATGAAACCATCCATATTCAAAAGAAATATACAGTTTTAGGTTGAATTTGTTCAAAAGAAAGAGATGGAGTGTTTCCATGTGTTAAATATTTTTTTTAAATCTAAGCAAACTGGATGTTGAACCGACTGATGAAACATGTGAACATCCTCGCAGTTTGGCGAAGTTTCTTGAGTACTACTTCCGTACAGCTTGAGATACCATGTTTCAAGTCCAAGAATGAGTGGTCAAATAGTTTTTAGTTTCGGAAAAGCGAACTAGTATATCGTCAAATAAATGAACCAAAAGTCAAATGAGTGGTGCGTTACAATACAATAATTTGAGTGTTGTATGTAGTAATGTATGATCAGGATTCAGGGTGATTCTGGATAAATGTCAATAGTATAAAATAGTATGAGAATTTAGTTATAAATGAAAAAGAGATTTACCTAAAGTAAATTGACCTTAACAACTAAAAACACTGAAACACTTTAATAAAATAATAGTATCGCATTTAGTCTGGCTATTTGTGCCAAAATATTAAAAAGTACACTTTTCAAAGTAGAAAGAACTACTACACTTTTTATCTTATACAAGTAGTAGCCAAGCACTAAGGAAGGTGACATCGTAGCCGAAACTAGTCTTTTGTGAACTAGTGGTTTTTTTATTAAAAACTTATTTTTGGTAAACTTTGGGTCAACTGTTTTGATTTCTACCGTTGTGAATAGCTCTCACTAGCTAAGTTATAATAAACTAAATAAAAAACTGGTTAATTTGTACCCCTTTCGGCGTGTAAACTACAGACGTAATAAGGCTGAGTCGCACGAAACTGACAATCAAAGTCATCATAGTTTCCAGTATCATAAATTTTCATATGTTATAAATTACAAAGTGTTTCAATCTATATTTTAAACCAACGATGATGCCGATATAGCCATTTAATAATTATTGTATTCAGTTTTGAAAAGTGGCAAAGCGAGTATTGCTCAAAAGTTGCTGCGTATTGACGCAGGTGCAATTTGACGCCAAACACTGATCAAACAATTGAAAACAACACATATGTTTCTATGGTTCTATTGCAAACCATTGACGTGTTTCAGTTGAGTTTTGTAAAACTTAAATTTAAAATAAAATAATGTCCCAACTACTAAAACTATTGCAAACTTTATTTTCTAAGTAATCGTAACAGCTACCATTTTATATAGAGGGCAGGCTGCTGCTGGTAATCAGAATGCAGAAAACATCTTGGACTGCAAAGTGAAATTATTGAGGGAGGGGGCAAAGTTGTCATCTTTATAGATAACAAAAACCATTATTTTTGCCGAAGAATTTTATTGACTCGTAGTAAGAGTGTTTTAATTTATTGTTCTATGATCAAATTTTAAATTATTATAATGTTTCCCATCTTCATCATGGAATAAATAATTTAACGCGGTATGTTATGTTGATGAGGTTGCCCTTACTTGGGTCATATGATATTCTTTAAGACACGCACTTTAAAATGCCTCTCATACTAGCGCCCTTAATAGAGAAGAGGTGGATGAGAAAAAGAGATAACATAGAAAGGGAAGGGCTGTTTTGGAATTACGCGCTGAATTTTGTCACCCTTCTATCAAGGTATACCCGAATAGATAAACGAGTAAAGACTACCTGTTTTGGCCGTTTTGATTTTTCCTATTATAGGTTTTCCTTTTGTTTGTGAACAGTCCTTATATTATATAAGATAAAGTAATAACAAAATGGATAGCTATAGAAAATCATATTTTCCAAATATTTAAAATAATAATAATGACACCACAATATGAAAAATTTCATTTCAACACAAATTCCATTTTATTGAAATTGTATAAGTGAAAACAAATAATTGTTTGAAATTATCTCAATGTGAAAATTTACAACAAAATAATAATATTACTGTAATGAAAACCCCAAAATCAAACCCATGTTTTTCTTTGACATTTTATATCCTTTAAAATGCAAAATGTACACTTTATGTTCGTAATATAATATGCAGTTCATATCATAATCATAGTTATTACTTTTAAAAGAAATATAATATTTCATAAATTTAATAATAAAACGTTATAAATTAATACTATATTATTACGTCAATTATTTATAATTAGTTTGGCTGTTTACGACAACTACAGATACAATTTTAAACAACCCCTTATCAGTCTTAAAACATAGTTCTTAGTTTTGATTTCAAACTAGGATCCTTTTCAGAAGTTAAAAATTTATTTATTGTAAAAAACATTACTATAAAATATTGTACCGTATAAAATAAATATAAATAAATATTTGAAAACAACAACCTGCAGATATTCAATACCCACTAAAATTATTTGCGAAAATAAGCTAAGTAACTATTTAAAGAACTAAGAGAAAACCATTAATTTACTAGATGACGCGCTACGAAACCATCGTTTCATTGCTGAAGCCTAAATCTATTTCCAATTATTTCTTCAAATAATTACTAATGAAGAAAATCAGTGAAATAAAGTTTTTTTTTACAATATAACTTGAAACAAATATCTCAAATTTAATAACTAGCTAAATCAAATCTTGATGAATGGACTACCTCACAATGGCGATAATATAGCATGACCATTATTTTATTTACGTTTATATTTTTCATAATTATAATGATAAATAAGTTTTATTATCACAGGATATCATTTTGGAACTAAAGTGTGGAAGAATAATTGTAAACATTATTATTTTACATGTTATGTGTGTTTAATATCATAATTGTTTTCAGAATGGATATTTTTATAGGACAGAACGAATTACTGACATTTTGTAATCATTTAACAAAGTTAATGTACTACAAACACAAACGTTCGTGTACACACACACACACACACACACACACACACACTCACTCACTCACACACACACTCACACACACTCACTCACACACACACTCACACACACAAACACACAAACACACACACAAACATTCACTAACACACACACACACACACACACACACTCACTCACTCATTCACTCACACACACACACACACACACACACACACACACACACTCATTCACTCACACACTCACACACACACACTCACTCATCACACACACACACACACACACACACACACAATCACTCACACACACACACACACACACACACACACACACACACACACACACACACACACACACACACACACACACACACATACACTCATTCACTCACACACACACACACACACACACACACACACACACACACACACACACACACACACACACACACACACACACATACACTCATTCACTCACACACACACACAAACAACTTATATACACAAATAAATTACATATATTTTTATCAATAAAGAAGTTTAGTTACGAATAATGGCTTTGGGATCATTACAATAATTGTTTACAAATACAAATAATTTTCAATCAACTTATAGTTTTTGGATACAAACATCATATGCGTCGGCTTAAAGATACTAGTCCTCACTAAAACTAGCTTACAACATAATATTCATTTACATAGCTCCTCAATCCTTAAATAAAACTTTGAGAGGACTATGTTGGAGTCCTCTTTATGATTTTTATGAAGGCAAAGCATATGAGTCTGCTGAATAAGGCGCTAGTTCCTACACTGATATTATGTTATTCCCATACGAGAATTAACTTTAGACATGGTTTCTGTGATAATTCTATACAATTCTATCCATTTAATCTTAACTGATATCTCGGTGTTTTTTTTATCTTAAGTGTAAATTATGACATGCTCGTAAATCTAAGATGACCTCCAGAAGTAGTTGATGTGTGGCTGAGGTGTCTCTATTAAAAATATACTGAATCGTGTTTTTGTCTTCATCGGAAACATACCCCGGAGGCGTAAATGGTAACTCCCATTTTTATGGCCATTTCTGGAGTCTCTTTTTCGGGAAAGGTCCCCAGGTATTCGTTAATTTGGAAGATTTAGTTGATTAGAAGCTCCGTGAATTCCAATGCATTATACTTTCGGTCTTTGCGTGATTATTCCTGGAAGCGACTGAACTATTTCTAAGTTTAATTCAGCATTGAATTTAATTAGGTATTCTAATTCAACAAAGTCGTTTATGTTATGATTTGCAATCTCAAATGTATTCCATATTTCAACAAAGTTTTCACAAATTACGTTAAACGTTTAAATTATTTATTCCATAATATTATAACTAAGAAAAGTATGGCGACTCAAGTTGAGACAATATTTGAATTTGCTCACTCTCAACATCTTTATTGATTTTATCATATCGCTTAGCATAACGAGCATTTAAATTACCTGTGCATTAGACGGATCCTAATCCAACTATAACTATAATGGATCCTAATCGCATTTTTTCAATCTTTAACCATTTTTATAATTTTGATCAATATCTATAAAATTTATAATTTTTGCTTATAACATTTTTTACTAAGATTACTATATCTAAAATAATACATAATATCTCTAATTTTATTTCTATTTCGTGTTATATATTCCTTTAAATTGCTGCAGTTAGTTTTAAAATATTTTAACACATTAAAAAGTCATTTCTTCCTGTCTTCCTATATTACTGAAGATTTTACTTGTTTGGAATATTTTTTCTTTCTCTTGCCCTGTTTCTCTACTGTTTTCACATAAACCTCATCTTTATTATCTGGATGTTATTCTTGGTTTTCTTTTAGTTAGGCAAAAATATTTTCTTTTTTTGTTTGTTAATACTTACGTTTGTATACAGTGATTTGTTTGCACTATTACTTAAAACGTATTCGTTTGCGAATTGGTTTTCTATATCTACATCCAGTAGGTTATTTGAATGTATGTGACCGAACAGAACTCCAGATTCTGTTAACTTAGTAACTGAGTGAATGCTATTATCACTAATTTTACTCTCTTGATTATTTACCCTTTTGAACTCGATTTGATTATTTATAAGTCTTATGTGTTCTATTATCGTAGAATGAACACTTCTACACAATCCATTTGATTAGGGGTTTTGTGTACTTATAAAATGAATTTTAATTTTGTATAAATGTTTACTAATCTATTCTAATATTCCGTGTCTGATATGATAACTGCAGTTCAATGTAATCTAATAGCTAATCACAATTTCAGTTGCTTGTGCAACGCCCACGCAATACATTTTTCCATACAGCATTATACTAGCCTCTACGTAAAAAGTAATCCATCTCAAGTGATAAACTATCAACATGCATAGCTAGTAAAGGCTTTATTTAGTGTGGGGCCACCAATAAGGGCACTCTGTCGTATTTAGGTTTTTGGCATATTCAACATGGGGTATTACAATTGTTAATGCGTTTTTTTTTAAATTTCACAATGATTAGGTTTGCTAGCGTGTAAGTTGTTTATTATTTTCAGTATTTCTATTTAGAAATTATATCTAATAATTTCTTATTATATTTAACTCAATTGAGTTCTGATATTCAAACGTTTTTGGCCAAGCATGAGACAAATCTCTCAAAGATATCTTCAAAAGAGATGTTTTGTTTTACTTATGTGCCAAATATGATTTTAAGAACCTAGTGACGTCATTATTTAAATTATTTTTTGATATTAAACGCATTTCAAAGTCCTAAATATCTTAATATTTTCACTTGTTTTCTTGATATTTTCCTGGAGGAAGGCATATTTGATTTTTTTCAGAGTTTACGGGTTTATCGGAAATCATTATTTCTACTTGAGTGTTTCGGAAATTGGATTGTACATATTATTGCTGTCTTCATTTTTATTTTATTCACACATTATTTTGCATCAAAATTTGCAATATTTTTATTAGAACAACTTATTTACATAAAGCTTACATTTAATTAAGCCTGTGCATGTACGTCAACGCCTTCAGACATGATCTGATACAATAACTTCAGACTCCTTTCCATAATAACTAATAATGTTTCCAACTATATCGCAAAACGTCCGGTATTTGTTTTTTCTCCTCTTTCGTGGAAGATTGAATTCAGTTCTTTTATATAAATCCTAGATAAAAACCCGGCTTTTTTCTTCAAACAGACTAGCACGTTTTCAACGGGGTCAACTTCACTCTCCTAACTATCTTAATAATACTTCTGCTGTATCTTGTTTCTCTTTTGTGTTATCATTTACAAATTATTTATGTTATTGTATTTATATCCTGGTAAGTAAAAGATAATTTATTTTTATGAATTCATTCGATGTTTTTGAGTATCTAATTCTTTTTCCTCGCCTTATCTTTTTTCTATGCTATTTTATGATAGTACCCTCGATGCGTTTGACATCCTAAACCTTTCATCTTTGACACTTCACCTATCACTACCCTAAAGTCCTGCTATTTATCTCAAAATTCAATTCCAATATACGTATATTTTTATTTTATGATCACTCTTTTTATTTTATTTGATCTATATTTATCTTCTTATTTTATTCATGTTTTACACATTAATATTAATAAAGTGGCACAAACACACACACACACACACACACACACTGCGACAGCCCTACTAACTGTTACGCAGATAAAAATTTTGAACAATCTTCGATGACTGAAGTCACCCCTGTGCTAACGCTTGCCAAAATCTACTAGAGAAACAGTCACTGGACTTTATTTTTAAAAAAACTTAACTCGCGGATATTTAAGCCTTTGTGTACTGTTTCCAGGGAAATAAATTCATTGTAGGCATCTAAGCTTAATGACCAGGTTGTCGGAGTGTATAAGAAAATGGTGTATTATATAAATTTACACTCAATTTGCAAGTTAGAAAAAAACAGTTTTAAATGTGTATATGAATTTTCGCTGTAGCACAGCTTACTCAATTTAGAAAGTTCATTTTTTTACTAAACTACTTCTTTCCATTTACCAAATTTCTAAAACACAATAATATCTTTATAAATTTACTTATTATTAATCTCTTAATGACAACCTAGCTTAGTTTATTTATTATTTTAACATCTTTGAACCCCTTAAACCTTTTGGTATCCCCTTGAAAAATATAATTAATTTTAGCATAAATATATTCTGAAAACTTACGATTTACTGTTACGCTTAAATTATAGTAAAATACACAAAATATCTCTGAAAGGAGAAACGTATTACCACATGTAATGTCATAAGAAAAATCATCTATGCAAATAAAACACATTTTACCAGATTGTTTCACCTATTTAAAATTAAAAAATATACTCTATATTTTCCATGATTAAGATTTCCTGTCATTCAAAACAACCCAACATTTGTCATTTTGATCAACAAATCTTATTCAAAATATACCCCAAACTAACAACTAATGTCATCAGAAACATTTACCTAATTTTAAACATCATATTTAGATCCTAAATAGCAACACACCATTTGTAAAACCAAAATTTATATATAGAGAGAAATCATACTTACTTTAATTTATCAATTATTATTGAAAATATGCTTTTTGACTGTGGTTTGTCTTCGAAAAATATTTGTTTAATTTCTGTAAATCTGAAAATTAGTTCAACATAAATTATTTTTGTTATACTAATTTTAATTTGTTAATTTCCAACCAGTTTCTCTTGCAACCCTTTATGCTGGTTTATTTTTATATTTTTTCTTATCCAAAACTAACCAATGTTTTAATTTTTATATTTTAGTAGGCCTATTCAAAAATACTTAACAGTTCTTTAATCCTAACTTCGGTAACATATAAAACCCTTAGGCAATTTTGTAAAATGTTGACACCTCATTTCACTGAAGATTGAGACCCAAGCCGCAGGAAAAAAATCCGTATTGGTCGCTTATTTCATTGTTCGCTTTTTTCGCGACACTGATTTACTATTATTATAGGTATTTTTAAAGTTTATTTTTGACAAACAGTTAATGAAACCAACGTTCAGTGCGGTCCCAGGCACTGCTTAACCCCAAATGTTTTTAGTAATACAGCTAGTAGGGTCCAATTAAAAGCAATACGGTTGGAGACAGAGCGTATTTTAAATTACTTTTAAATTTCAGAGCTCGTTTTTATGCTGTATATGTCGTTCGTTGTCCGTGTTGGTGAGGAAATTTGTGAACATGTTTCAGTATTACATCTGTTCCTGTGCTAATGTACTTTACTTAATACAGTTTTTCACATTTATCTGTTGTTTAACGATATATTTTTAAAATTCAAATAGAAATACTATGAATTTGATTCATGTTTTTCATAAACTACAAACTTATGTGTTTGTATACAAACAAATACAAAGTTCGCTTTTATAATCAATACGAAAACAACCTTATTTCATATTTATCAGCCACATATGCAAAAAAGCCATTTAAAATTAGGTGTTAAAACATTGCCATATTTTTTGCAATTTGCAGAACTAAAAAATTGTTTTTGAAAGGTTTGAGCTTTTATTACAACATATTGACAAAGGCGTTTATTCTTGCTAATGTTTTCAGAATTGACAATTTTGTAGAAATTAATTTACTTAAAGTAGCGCCGACGTTAAGCAATGGTTTCTTCAGTTTGGAGTCGTATTTTTCTATTTCTGAAAATAGGCTTTCGTTGGGGATATTAATTTAAAGTGATTTCCTCTATTAACTTGTAAGATTTCCAATAGGTTGAAAAAATTGCTTTTCATGAGATAAATGAAATCTTTACAAGAAGAGCAAGCAAAGTTTTTCGCATTGGTAAGTCTTTGCTTCCATATTTTAATTTGTAATTTTTAATTGTTATAATGGGTACTCAAGGCATTTAAAAGTTACTTCGCTGGTAAGGAAATTTAGTGGAACACTTGTTCAGGTTGTTTTCAGAAGGGAGACCGACTCTTCAGCAGAGTAGAAGGAAATACCAAATTGGTTCAACCTCACTAGAAATAGGGAGGAGAAATTACCTCGAAAGGGTGATGATAAATGTAAATGAAATAGCAAGCGTGGGCAGGGTAGCATGCCCGAAATATTTTTGGCCTCTATCTGAGGTCCAAGTGTATATCTATATTTAATTTGACTGTGCTGTAAGTTTTGAAGAAGAGTACAAATTCTCAAATATAATTTCCATTTGAGGTTACAGGCTTGGAGAGTCCAAAAAAATATATATGGCTAAAGTTGAAGGTTATCTCATTGGATAGATGTTTAATATTAATAGAAACATTTAGATTTGAAATGAACACAACCGGGGTTCGGGTTAAACAATTCGCGATTTTTTAATGATCACTAGGATAACATAGCAATATCCCATGATAAAAAATTTACCAAGCTGAAACAATTCTGAGTGATTATGGTTGATTACGTATGAGACATATTTTGCACTTGAAATATGAGTGTAATATGTGTTAAAAGAATAAAATCATAAGATAAATCAAAAGAATATCTTTGGTGAGCTAGGGCAAGATATTGTTTGCGTAAAGCGACCTAAACCGGCTGAGTTACCCGCAAGAGACCGAATAACAGAATATTTATAAAACGCGCGATCCACACTCTAGATATAATGGATCAAATTAAAGGAAATGTCTTAGTTAAACGTTTGCTAGGAACTGTAGTTGTGGTTCTTCCGTTAATTGCTCAGCAAGGTTTTGCTCGGCAAAATAAAACACTTGGAATAGGTTTGAATTTTTTTCTTACAAAAAAAATGTGTAATAAAACTCCTGTCTGGATATCGATGACGTCATTAACAGTGAATTATATCTCTGTGCATTTGATCAGTACCGCCTATTAGAAGGTACTGGTTGTATCCGTGGGTAAATATCTGTCCTTACGTGCAAGACAGTAAATTAGTGGCTGGATGAAATAGTAGTTCTTCTCCTGAGTTCTGAGTTTTACATTCTTTTAACGACGAAGGAACATTTTTAAAATTTATTACAGAATTCTGTCAAAAGTCTTTAGCAATTTACTTCAAATATCAGACAATATACTTTCAAATATTTTCAGAAATACTCCTTTAATGTTAAATAAAACATTCAATGCATGTATTTTATTAGAAATTATAAAAACCAGTGAATTAATTACAATTAAAATGTCCAATATGCTCATTATTAAATTATCAAATCAACTTTAATTTAATCTCTTGGGTAAAATACTGTTGATATATCACCTTTTGTTATCTTTGCGTATACTAAATATTCTTATCCCAGAAGTCATAATTCTACCAAGTTTATTTACTTAAATATTTACACTAGCGCAACATAGCATTCATCTTGGAAATTCAGGTGCACCCGAATTTTTGTTAACGTTACAATTTTGTAAGACATTATCATGATCCAATTCACTATAGTAATGTGAAAATATTACTTATTCGTATTTCATACATTTTAATTCTTTTTTTTATTCATTTTACCTGATTGAATAATTCATAATATTTTAAGGAGTGATGATTAGCAAAAACAGTAACAGCCGGCCTTGAAATTAATATTATTTATTGAAAATACGAACAATAATACGGTTATTGTGTAGCAGCCAAACCTCCTTAGAAAGTAGGTATGAATGTAAACATATAGGTAAGTTTGTGCAGGTGTGTTATAGAAAGGGTTGGGCTCGTGATGAAAAAAAATGCTACCCAGCGCTCAATAGAGGCAAAGATCTGTAACTTGGGTTTACCAAAAATTACATTAGTAAGGTTTTGAAGGGTGAGGCTAACGTTCACCGGTATTAAGTGAAAGTCTTAAGTGTCTGTGCCTAGCCCTCTTAATAAAATACAAATATAAATAAAGGTAATTTACCAGTAAAGGATAGTCTATTTGATAATACGAAAAAACTTCCAAACATACCGCCGTTTAGGGAAGACAACGCGGAATTGTAGTTTAGAATAGAAGACATAGCCCATGACAAGGATATAAACCTCAACCAACTCGCGGGAAAAGCTGACGTTGTTAAACTGATATTGTGAATAGGTTATAACCTTCTAACTGCCAACCACAGATCGCAAAAAAAGTCAATCGTGAATACAAAACGCTAGAGGCTTTACAAAATTTAAAGTTTGCACAGTTGAACTTTAATTTCAAAGACGCTTTTAGGCGTTAAGTAAACCAAAATCTCACAAACCAAGACGGCACTCTCCCAAGGACCAACTGGAAACGCTCACATTCACGCCTTGGAGGCACCAGATACCTACCTCAACCATATGTCTTCAACATTGAAAGTTCGCCCCACCACAATGAAGTGCAAATAGCCAAGAGTTGATGGCGGCAAACGAACCTCATGCCGCATTTTCACAAAAGTACAAAACGCAGCTTTCCTCATCGATACCGGTGACGATTTTTCTATGTATCCTTGATCGAATATTAATGGACAATATCCAAAGAGGACGTCGTACAAGCTAGCGTCACCAAATGGAAGCAAAATAGACAAGTGTGAGACGATTGCACTCGCACTGAATTTATGCCTGAAACGTGAATTACTAGGGAGTTCATCATCGCAAAAGCAATCATCGGGGTAGGTTCCTTACACTGTTACGGAATACACATCAAATTAAAGAACCAACCACTGATCGAATATATAGCGTAAAGCTTGTCACTGAGGACACCTCTTATAAGGACCTGATGGCTCCGTCCGCTGAGGTCACTCAAACTAAAAGGCGTGCATCAGTTGTAAAGCATACCAAACACTACATTTACGTGACCAAAACTACCATAGGCAAGCAGACCAAGATAGTATGCACACAACCGTCTAAAGGCAGCAAAGCGTTAATTTGAGACATTGGTGACCCTAGGCTTAGTACGTCCGTCACCCATCTATTGAGCAACCCCTCTTTATCTTATAACCAAGACAAGTGGCATCCTTGTGCATTTTATCGTGATTTGAACACGACCACAATTCCCGATGGTTATCCCGCTTAATCTCCCATACACACCACAATCCCCGATGGGTATCCCGCTTAATCTCCCATACACACCACAATATACATCATTCGCGCGTACCACCAAATATCAGTAGCATAAGAAATACAGTTCGCACTTCTCGAACTCCCGTATATGATTTTTGGCTTTAGTAGCTCAGCAGAAACCTTCCAGCTTTTCATCGACAGTAACACAAGAGATCTACAGTTTTGTTCCTCCTATAGGATGACGGCTTAAGAGTAAGACAGACGTAACGAGGACATATAAAAATCATATTCAACTGATTCAGTTGTCATAGAATATTCATTGACTATAATAAGTGCGTCTGCGGAGAACGGAAAGTTTTTTCACGGTTATCTGGTGAATAGCAAAATGATTCAACTCTATGAACTATGATCACACAACCACTACCCGAGAGAATCTTGGTCATTCAATAATATGTACAGTCTGGTCGTACGCTGTGAAAGGTGAAAGAAATGAAAGATGTTGAAAAAAAAGATTGTGGGGAAAGAGCATCTAACCTCTCGGCTCTCGTCTCCTATGCCAAAGGACACAGTTTTAGCGATAAAGTTGGGACTCTACAGTCCGGTTGTTGAAACCTCTGCCACCACGAATCTAACCTCAAATTCGTGACTCCTGTCGAGGGCGACCATGTTGTATTGACCCATGGTACCAGTATGTAAAATTCTGACATCTTACTATAAGGTCTGACCGGCCCTCCGCTGAGACGAAACAAACTCCACCAGTGACTAGTGTTCGGCTACTCTTCCAGAACTACTTGGGACCAGTAGAACCATTCAATTGGTCAGGCTGTAGTACCTCAATATCCCATCTGATTAGTTCGGTAAAGGTAGTGCAATCGGAAATGTATTCATTGTTGGTTGGCCTTACCTAAGAGCCGGACCAGGTAATTGGACCAATGGGCAGCATAACCCCCACTGTTGGACCTTAAAAACGCAATAATATGTACAACTGAAAACTGCCAAAGAACTCCGAAGGTTTTTGGGGTTGCTAAATGTCTACCTCCTGTTGGCCGAAAATATCTAAGCTGCAAGCGCCATTGAACAATGTTTTACAGGGGAAGCTGACAGAATATCCTTATATTCTACTATGAAATAAGGAGGCAAGTAAAGGTTTTAGACAGCTGATGGTCAGTTTATCACTCGCGAACCTATTGGTCTATCCGGCACAGATGCTTCTTTTGCTCCCGGAGGCTACCCATCGGATACTGCAGTTGGCGTGACGTTTCAACAAAATAGCGGCAACGGACGGGATTAGTTTTGATTCTACTTGAAAAAGTTAGGCCCAATGGAAAGCAAGTATGGCCCATTCGATCTGCAGCTATTGGCACTTTACAAAGTAATAAAATATAATATTCTACACATTTTAATTTGTTTTCGTGTTTCAGTTCACCTGAATAAACAAGCCATAAAATTTCAAGGTCTCGACTTTTAGCAAATCCCGTCACAATCCGGTTTGAAACTAGTTTCATGCATTGATGAAACGAACAGAATAAATTTACTGCGGGGTGACGATACTAATATTATAAATTAGGTTTAAATATAAACAGAGGCTGTGTCCCCAATGCAGGATACGTAAGAAGTATTTATAAATAATTCCAACTTTATTTCCAGCTCTATTTCCTTTTGGACCGTCAAAATACTAATTACGAAGTACAATTTCAATAAAATATTTAACTATTAAAGATATAATTAAAACTCTTAATTCAACACACATGATAAAAATATTTTATTTAAAATTGCTGTAAAAAATACCTTTATCTATTAAATCATCATGTTCTATATAATTATGACTTAAATTTAAATTAAATTCATGTTCAGTAATTTGTATTAACGTTGTTATTCCAGCCAAGGACCTATTGGCAGAATAATTCAGACTTTCGTCTAAAATAGTGTACAATTTGTGGTGTATATTTGTGGGAATGATTTTAGATTTTTGATTTGTACTTATGTAATAATTTTCTCGCTACATATATACCTATTATGCATGTTTAAACATTTAATTATATATTTACCTGATTTTTATAACTTTAATATATTTCAAGGGAAAACACTATTTATACTCGTATATGTCTTGTAAAAGAAACAGCAAAGCACTAATAAAATCTCCTTTATCAAATAGAAACAAATGTCCATATATACAAATAAGAAAACATATGTTCAAATGACGCAATTTCTTACCACCCAGGCGTACACTGGCCTAAGATATTGTAAAAGTACAGCAGAAATAGTTGGCCAAATAAACAAGATTAAATATCCTGCTAAAAATAAAATGGGTGACGGGGATATACCCATAGGATTGAAAAGTAATTAATTAGTTTAATTTTCAAATATCTGTTACACCTCGACTACGAGTGTGGCCTCACTCTCGTGTCTCGCCATTAAGTCCAGAGTGAGCGCATGGAGTCAGACCCGTCCGTCTACCCCAAAGGGTAACTCCTATAGTACTCCAACGTAAATCTGCATTGAATGAGTGCTGGGAGTTTGTAGCATATTTTAATTACAACGGATAATTTGTACTAATTTTATTTAACTAATGAAGTACAAATTAGGTTGTAGACGCAAGAGGGAAATTCTGGATGACAACCAGTTTTAATGATATATTCGTAACTGTGTACAGCCATTGACTACAGCCAGCGAAGTTGCTTATCGAAAGGATAATGAGTGTTAAGCAAACATCTATAATTATTCTGATAATTGCCTCGTATTTTTCTGAGGTCAAGTTTAAACGGCAAATATTTTCAAAAAGAAACTTTTAGTTATTCTTATTAATTTTATGTTAGTTACATTTTATTTTAAACTTGTATTAGACCACAGCATCAATCAATAATATAAAAGTGCTTAGACTAATTCTAATTGTTGTTCAGATTTCCATATAGTTTCTAAAACTAGACTCTAATTTTGGATGCAAACAAATCATGATTTTAAATGTCGAGAAGAGTTGTTAAAATATCATGTTGTTAAAAGTCGAAGAAAATACAATAATAAACTACGTTTATAAATACGCTAAAGACGATAATAGTAAAATGTTTTTATGAAAATAGAATACTAGAGCAACACAAAAATAAATTACTAAATGGGTTTTCTACGAAACAGGTAACACGTATTAGGTTCTAATAGGTTTCTTATGTTAATAATAAGAAAAAGTTTACTAATGTGAGGCCATATAAACACAAAGTCCTGTATTGTGTTACAAATCGAGGAGAATGGAGGTTAATTATTGAAATCTCTGCTGGGTTATTTTACTAGAACCATTATTTTTTTTATAACAAAACATACTATAACCACACACTTTATACATGTATTGTCATAGAGCTACATACGTTAAACTATACATGAGTAGTACTTACATATCCTGGAAACATAAATGTCTTCATATAGTTTGTGCATGACCGCGGAGAAAAACACCATTCATGACTTCTTGCTATTTATATTTTTTTCTATCTAGACCTATCCTAATTGCATAGATTACAGCTATTTGTAGCATATCAATACTTCAAACATGCAATACGAATACACATTGTTAAACCCCGATAAGTTATCTTTGTAAATTTGAGGTGTGTTCGTATTTTTCAAATTATAAGCATTATATCTAGTTTACTATTTACGTAAACCCTTTTTTTATCCCTTTGTAATGTTTTTTAGTCAATAAAGCTGTATATGAAAACATGGAGGCTGTAACATATATTTTTACAATTATGATGAAAAACCACAGTACAGTGAAAACGCAGAACGAATTTTACTGTTACAAAACCTAAAAATGTTTTAGACATGCGTTTGTTTTATCTCTATGGTAACTGAATATGAAAGATTAGTAGAGAACAAAATTGAGTGGTGGTAGATAGGTGGAAAATAAATGTAAAGGCTGAAAGTTTTGGGAAAACGTTCAATATTTTAAACTATATTTACTTCTAAGTGATACTGTATTAGTTTTTATTTTATTTATATTTTACTATTTTTTACATTACCTGCCTAAAAACGGGACTCCAGCTGCTATATATTCAAACATGTAAAAACTTCAGTAAGGAGGCACTTTTTTCGATATTGCATAAAGAATGCAATTTTGAAAAACGCTTTCCATTGTTAACTGAAACTTATAACTACTACAGACTCTACCAGCGTATCAGCACAGGTTTTTTGTATAAAAATATCTCTAAAGATTTACTCTATAGGTAATATGAAGTGTTATCTATTTTATAGTGTACTTGTTCTAATTTTCTTAACAACATTAATGCTATTTTTTTAATGTATACTTTATGCTAACGGTTAAGCTATTAGTTATTTTCACAGTTTGATCAAAATATTGTACTAACAAAACAATCTGTCCAACTATAAACTTTCTATATTTTTGCTAATTCTGTACTTTCAGAAGGGTATTGTGAACATCAAGGTATTTCAACGGTTTATTTAACCAGTAGTATTACCATTTTTGAACTCTAGAATAATTTTTTTTGCCTTCATAAGAACTGTTTACTTGAGTTCATTTTTCTAAAACAGTTATTCAGTTGTAAATATAAGACTTTTTTGCTGGAAAACGAGGAAGAAATATTATTTTTAAATGTTCTTGCAATTCATCTATGTCTATGTCAGCGCTCTTCACCATTATTTAAATTATTATATTCTCAAACGACTCGCTGCAAGTCATGAGCTTAAATGTAGAGCCTCAAACTCTAAAGAGCAAAACCTATTTCCTTTTCAAAGTGCACAATACCTAGGACAACATGCACGCGTCTCTTCATCCACAGAAAACGTCTCTTCTATTTTATACTGAAAACGTTGATCATAGACTGGAGTAATAGACTTTTATTTTTGAAATCCTTACTTAAAAACTAGAAAATACTAATGTAATTATACTGTACAAAAAGAACTGAGTTTTATATCTAAAGCATATGATTACTATTATTAGCAGCATTCAACCAAAGCATAGACCTAAAATCGAGAATAAATTACACCCTCCTAACTCATACAATATTTCAGCTATTATGCTTTGCATTTTTGTTGGTTAACTTTGAAACATAAACAAATAATGTGCAAGCTGTATCAAGTCAAATCTTATTAACTCCTACGTAGCTTGGGTTTTATACCATATATAGGATATTTGAAAAAGTATTATGCCTTAAGTGCAATCATCTGTCAGGAGGGAATTACAAAGTATGACGCACTAGTTATTACAAAAATATTGTTCATCAGATTTATACATTTTTTACTCTGGTTAGGAAAGTCTTAACTTTCCCGCAGTGTAAGACTAATTCCAATTTTAGAGATTTAGGATAATACTGCTCTGATGAATTAATGTCATGTATCAGTGTCATAAGAGTCAAAGTAACTGTTAAAACGACTTTATAGTCAGAGAGTGTAACAATAGTGACACAAAACTTTTGAAGCTGCAAAAACAAATTCTATATTTTAGGAGTTTGTTGGCCATTTAAAGCAACAAATTACATTACGTTTAATAGTTAAATTTAATGATCGTTTATGCTTTCTTCATTTATCCATGTTTAAATACTAGTAAAATGAAGAAGAAGTACATCAGCATGTCGTTGTTGCAATTAACGCCAGAATGTGAAGACAGTTTCTGTGGCTAAGGAAAATAAATAAACATTTACTCCACGTCTAACAACAACAAAAAGCAAATAACTTTTTATCATACTGTTTCGATAATAGTTGCTTTTGGTACTCGTTATGTATAATTACAGTGGCCCTCTTCAAGTTTAGAAAAGCCGCTTGATATTAAAACCGAATTGTGTATAGTTGTGAGTTTGGCCGCCATTTGTGGTGGTTTGTAAAAAAAAAATAATCAATGTTTAAAGTTATAGCAAAGATTACAGCCAGTTCCGATATCTGCGATAGAACGCAGCACCTCACGGAAGGCGAGTTATCGGAAGGCCTTGTACATCCCCAGGGACGCAGGCAAAGCCCAACAGAATTACTAATTTTGATTTGCATGATTTTTCAGTTTCGAATAGCAGCAAAAGAAGAAATGGGCGCCATTCCTCCCATTGGCTCTCTATCAATTCATTTTCGACGTACTACCAGTCCTTATCCCTAAGCATTTGTTAGAACATCCTATCCACCAGGGTTCTTGGATTACTGTCGCAGGATATTTCAATTTCCTGTAAGGTTTCTCCCCTGCCAGGTTTTTTTCATCCTTTCTTAGCGTGACTCTTACCGCACTGTTTCGTTTCTCTATCTCCTGATTTTCCATGAAAAGAGCTTAACAGGTAGGTACATGGGTTTTCAATCCCCGTTTCCTTCACGTGAGGACAAGATACTAAGCGCATGAGCATGTGAGATGGAGGCAGCTCGCTAGAGGTTGCCTGCCACGAGAGTCGAGGGCCCAAACCCGAGTTAAAAAAACCCAGACGTTTCAGTATAGATAGATAGATCTGATAGATAGATCACAATGGACTCCTTGACAATATGAGTCCATGTGCGTAGCGATCCAGTAATTGTAGGGAACAAATGCATTATTATAGAACTGTATATATATATATATATATATATATATATATATAAGGCACGTTATCGTTACATACGAAAGGGTTTTAAAAAATGATTTTATTTATATTAAACCTTTAATAACTTTGAATAGTTCCAATGTTAGCAATTATGATTAGATTTTACATATACGCTGATATATACTCACAGAGTACATGGAATGAGAATTATTCTAAACAAGAGGTAATATATATATATATATATATATATATATATATATATATATATATAGAGAGAGAGAGAGAGAGAGAGAGAGAGAGAGAGAGAGATATTATGATTGTATCCGTTAAAAAGTGTTTGGCTCCGGCAGAAGGTTCTACTTCCCCCACCACAATCGGAATGGCTACACACTGCCTTAACTATGATCGCAGGCGCAAAATACACGTAACAAGCATCAGCAAAATTATACGTTGGTCATCTTAATAATAGCTACATCTACAATACTTAGTTATACAACTTATATATATATATATATATATATATATATATATATATATAATAAATTAAAAATATTTCTAAAACAAGACTACTTTTAATGAATATATTTATTCTATTTCGATTGTGTAAGGAATAAATATATTCATTAAAAATATTCTTGTTTTAGAAATATTTTTAATTTATTGACTATATTACAAGAAAACATATCACCATATTTAATATATATATATATATATATATATATATATATATATATATATACTGAGTTTAAAAATATGGTGTGTGTGTGTGTGTGTGTGTGTGTGTGTATCAGTATTTATGTTAATCTAAAAACGAGTACTTAAAACTTAGTCCAAGGTATGAAACGCAATTCGGCCGCCATTGGTGTTGGCAGTCTGACGTGTGTAATAGACAAGTTTTACTACTTTATTTACTTGTGTCGAGATACGATTTAGGTAAATCAAGTTCATACATTTAAGTTTTATAAAAAAATATATCATCAGTATTTTTAATGAAAAAGCAAAGATTGGAGCTTGTTCCGAAAGCTACGATAGAGCGCAGCACCGCGCGGTAGTTACGTTCGGAACATGCAATGTTAATAAAGTTAGTATACACACACACACACACACACACACACACACACACACACACACACACACACACACATATATATATATATATATATATATATATATATATATATATTATGTATCCTCTCTGCAAAAGTCACAGTTTGTTTAGTTTTGACACCACTTATTTTTCAAAAAAGTAAGGCAAAAGTCACAGTGAATTCGGCTCGATAAATTAGAGCGCTGAAATGTCTTGAAATCTGAGAAAGCAAAAAATACGTTTAAAGGTGTTTGGCTCCGGCCGATAGGTTCTACATCCCCCACCCCAATTGCAATTTTTCGGACAGAATCCAACATCATAATCTCCTGGACGGATATTGCACGTTTCGACGATGCTCCTGGATTTTTCATATCACCTGACTTTAAAGTCTGTAACTTTTTTCCGTAACTAGCTTCCTAACTATTGTCCAATTAAAAAGCCTCTTTACATTTACGTTTAGTTACCAAGACCCCTATTTACCAATGTATTTCTTTACAGCAGATTCTTACAAATACTGCCACATATTTTAATGTATCCTCACGCATGAGCAGTGAGATCCTAGTGGTTATTTGTGTATCACAGAAATATCCTGCTTAGAACAAAAGATCTATGAATCGTATGAGTGAAAGAAGTCCTCTTCCTAGAGCCTTCTTCCTTTATTAAGGCCCTAGTTAAGGACGTTGTTAGCTAAACCTCGCCAATTATAATCAGTTATTCTATTTTCAAAAATCATATTTTGCAAAATATTTTCCATTCCCCCTTCTGAGTATTCTAAAATGAGCTTTTCAATCATGCAATCTTTTCATATTCCTTTTAAAGATTATTTTCAAATCACTTGAAAATTATCTAGGCTCTCTCTCTCTCTTCTATCACTGTAGGCATCCTTAAACTTTCCAAAAAATGATTTTAAAATACTGGGTGATATGATGTCAGTGTGGTTATTTTAAGAACGCTGTCTATACTCACAAACCTTAAATTTGCTAAAGTTGGAAAAACAAAATTTCGACACATATTTTCCAACCTTCAGAGACGTTTGTGCTTGAAGGGAGATTTCAATAATACACATTATACATGATATAAATCACTTCTACGATATTATTTTTCAAAAAAAATGCACCAAACACAAGGTGCCGTATAGTCGGCGTTGATAATCAATAAACATACAAAAAGTTGGAAATTTGATGAAAACACCTTTACTTAAAAACTATTCATACCCCATGTGCAACATCGACAACTTTTGTTCTACATAAAGGGAATGTAACAAAATACCAAAAAAATATTTATTATATATTACTTAGAAAAAAAGAACTATAAGAGCTAAAAGGAAAGATTAAAGAAACTCTTTCAGTAAAAATTGTTCTATTTGTAGACACAAACAAACGTAATAAATAAGAATACACATATTAGAAATATTTGTATATATATATATATATATATATATATATATATATATATATATATATATATATATATATATATATAAATAATATGTTATCTTGTATATTATTCAGAAAAAACTAAGATTTTACAAATATAACATATATTTATTAATTTATATGCTTAAATTTATTTAATAATATGTATGTAATTTATTCTTATACTATTTATTAAATTATTAATTAATTCTTTAATTTGTATGATTTTTTTTGGAATTCATTTTTAATATATACATACGCGCAGTTGTATGTTTGAGTGTATATATATATATATATATATATATATATATATATATATATGTGTGTGTGTGTATTTGTGGATATGTTTGTGTGTGTGTGTGTGTGTGTGTGTGTGTGTGTGTCTGTGTGTGTTGGTTTCTTTTAGTACTGATATTTAAAGTACTGAAACGTATTCAGGTCTTAATATAAAGACAACAGGTGACATGAATTATCCCTTAATTCTATCCTTAATTGTATATTTTATTTTAAAAATTAATCATTTCTCACTGTTATTTTTAAGCTGCGTGACTTCTTTATCTTCATTCTATATATATATAATAGAAAGACAAATTAGATCTACCAAAACCGAAATATTTGTAAATGTTAAACATCTATAAAACCCAATTGAAATATTTAGAAAAAATATAAGATTACAATATATCTCATGTCATCAAAAGTGATGGTAATGTTTTCCTTTACGCTCAATATCTCTAACTGTGTTGCCGAAAGACGGATCCACGATTCAGAAAATATTCTGCGGCTACTATAACTCCACACATGTCGGCCACATTTGTTACGACGTTAATGTTTGCATAAGGAACATAGTTCTTTGTCCCCTTATTTTCAGAATATTTTAATATCGTTGTTATTGTTACTCCAATTATTCCTCTTTGTGACTAAACAGAAAGTTTATAAAATGTTTATTCATATTTATTTGCGCACTCGAGATAATTATTGAATAAATAATAAGCTGGTCGAATATCGAGTCAAAAGAATATTCTATGATATTTTTATTTTGTGTAATTAAATCTGTCAATTATGTGATTCGTATATGAATTTAAATCCACTAATTGAATTGTTATGAGCTTGGTACCATTGAAGTAGTAAATCTGATTTCACATTATATGCAGTAATTCACAAAGCTGTGCAGGTATTATTGTAATTATAGATGGGAATTACGTCTGCTTTAAAGCTGTGTAACTGCAGTGACGCACTTGTGGTCACTAATACCATTGTGGTGTAGACGGTGTAGCGAAAAAAACGCCCAGCAAAAAAAGGGCCCGACGGGAAGAAAAAGTCCCGCGCGTGAGTATTCCACTCTAACGTATTGAAATAAGCGCCTAGCCGTAAGAGAAAATAGCCGAACTTGGACATTCCACTCTGTTCCTCTTACGGGTGTTTGAACGTATTCAAATGTCTGGGTCTGATTTCCATCACACTTTATCCAGGATTTGGATTGGCTAAATGACAGGATTTGTGGTCCTATGCCGCCTATTATAGCAATTCCATAGCTTTATACCGTTCTGCTCACTATCCATCCAATGTTTACAGAAATAATAAAAAAAAACTCTGTCAATTGCTCATTTTCTAGTTTTTGAGAATATATATGCAATCTCCCATCGATTACATTCTCGGGCTTGAGAAATGGAAGATATGTACACATTTTTACGAGTGTTCGGACTACTTAGTTTTCATTGTTGTCCTGCGTAAGACCCAGATCTTGAACAACCCATTACTTCTACAAGTGAAAACTTCATTCAGACCTGATATTGCCACAGCCTCAAAATCTACATTTACTTGCCTTCTCGTCCAGTTGGGTACAACTTGAAGTATTCACTGAAAAAGCTTGGCATATGTTTTTTTTTTTTTTTTAATTTTTGTAACAGCAAAAGCCTCTGGATATATGCTTGTTTCCTCGGCCGAGCTCTACACATTCAGCTTGGATAGAGTAAATCTGTTAAAATTGTTTTCAGCTTTTAAAAATTCCATCCATGAAAAAGTCTTTGCATGACCCCAATCCGTCTTCTTAGCTTCCCACTGAAAATTATAATTCTCCCTAATAGAAAGCAGCTGCCATCTTTCATCGTCCGAGTCTCGTCGTCAAACATTATGCCATCACGCTTCTCAGGCAGTGACTGATTTACTTGTGCTTTATTACTTTGCTGTTGCAGAGCTATTTTTGTAGTAAGCGGAGCTGGAATCTCTGTTACGAATTCGTAGCCTCTATGGTAAAGCTCACCTAACTCCTGATTGTAGATGTTTGAGACAGCTGTGTCTTCTTTCCGGGCCCGCTTCTTCGCCGATTAATGACCTTTCTTTACCTTCAAACCTTCATCTGGGGAGCCATATTGGTATCCACCGTTTTTACTTTTCATGTCACCTCGACATCTTTGTGACCTCTGATTTGAATACGCCAGAATATAGTTCCCTCCAAATTTTGGCATCTAAATATATTTCAACAACATTATTATAACGTATATTTTAATACATAGAAGTGTTTGGTCAGCTTTGTTTGAATATTATTAAAAATAACTACGGTAAATAACAACAGCGCAATGGAAGTTTATAAACTATGTATGTTAATATAGTATTAACAATACACAAAATTTATTGAAGGGCAAGGTGTTTTGAAGCAAGAAACATCTTATATAACCTAGAACTGTTATAAGTAGACATTATTATTTTCCTAATGTAATGTTTTGTAATGTATGTTTCCCTTTTTACCTCATCCATTAAAGCATATATTTTTGTTTATTTTTAAGTTTGCAAACACAAACACACACACACACACACACACACACACATACATACACATATATTATATTACATTAAATATGGTGATATGTTTTCTTGTAATATAGTTGATAAATTAAAAATATTTCAAAAACAAGAATTTTAACACATATACTATTCAGAATAATAAATATATATTATTTAGAATAATATGTGTTGAAAGTATTTTAGTTTTTGAAATATTTTTAAACTCAATATATATATATATATATATGTGTGTGTGTGTGTGTGTGTGTGTGTGTGTGTGTTTGTGTGTGTGTGTATGTATGTGTGTGTGTGTTCGTGTGTGTGTGTGTGTGTGTGTGTGTGTGTGTGTGTGTGTGTGTGTGTGTGTGTGTGTGTGTATGTGTGTGTGTGTGTGTGTGTGTGTGTGTGTGTGTGTCTGTATGTGTGTGTGTGTGTGTGTGTGTGTGTGTGTGTGTGTGTGTGTGTGTGTGTGTGTGTGTGTGTGTGTGTGTGTGTGTGTGTGTGTGTGTGTGTGTGTGTGTGTGTCTGTATGTGTGTGTGTGTGTGTGTGTGTGTGTGTGTGTGTGTGTGTGTGTGTGTGTGTGTGTGTCTGTATGTGTAGAAGTGTTTTCTTATCTTTGTTTGATTATTAATTAAAATAACGATAATAACGGCAACTGACCTCTTAAGCTAAGCGCGCACTAAGACGCCACAGCAAGAAAACTCGGTACGGCACATACACACGAATGGCAATGACATACTGGTACGGCACATACACCCGTACAGCACATTACAGGAACCCCCTGCATTCACAAATCGTGTGAGAATTTTCTGCTAGCTCTGTTGATGAAACATTTTTTTCAAAAAAAAAATTCTTCTAAGCAAAGCCAATTTTACATTTACTAAGCAACAAATATATCATGTAACATACTTATTTGCAATTGGAATGTATACGGATATTCTTTTTTTATTTATTTTATATTCTTTTTGTATTTGAATTTTGTAGACATTACAGTCAGTTCTCTCTATTGTACTTGTAGGCCTGAATGAGGACAGCAATATAGTTGTCGAGACGATGTTGAATTTTTAATAAATTCAGTATTCATGACTCATAAATCAACCGTATTTGTATTCAATAAAAACATTTTTGTGAGTGTACACATCATCATGATGAGTTTTTAGTTTCACATGTTCCCTGTAAATACTGGGTCATCCGTACAGAAATATTCTGAAATTCTTCCTCTCCGGCAGTTTAAAAACTGCCCGGCCGCACGTACCGGCCAAATGAGCGCATACACATTTGGTTCAACGATAAGCCTATTCATTTTTTAAATTTGCCGAGATGGCCGCCCGCCTAAGTGATTATTGAGCCTTAGAGCTGGGTAGATGTAGTCGATTAAGGTTAGAGTTTTCATGGGGTAATATATTATTATATGTGGAAATATAAAGAGGATTGTCGGAAAAAACAATCTATGACATTTACTTGTTGAAATTATTTAAAAATGCATTGATATAATTTAATCAATATTCAACGTATACTGTATAGTAATGAAAAAAATCGGAAATGATGTAATATTAGTCAACTGTTACCCTCTTATGATATATTTTATAAATAACTAGCTTTGACATGCCCGAAATCATAGTTTTTGCAATAAGAAAAGTAAACCAAACATTTAAATAATTATATTTCACTTACTGCAAAGCTAGAGGTATTCCATTTACTACTAAATTTTAGGCGACCAAATACATGATCACGCAACATATAATTGTCCGTGGTAAAATTTCGAATGTTCCAGGTGGATTTGAAATAATTTTGTGTTCAGAAAATGTATGTCTATCAGTAATTAATTAACCATTTCCATCAATTTTACGGCAATATATTAAGTAGTTCTTAAATGGAAGTAATTTTATTTAAACTCACCCCTAAGTTTAAGTTTAACTAAGAATTGTTAGCATAGCTGTTAACCTCAGACAACTAATGCATACATTTATGTTTAACTATCCTTATTAATTTGTTTTTTTCGTTTTACATAAAATATAGAAACTGGCTGTAGTATAATTCAATAGTAGAGAAGTATATCTATAAAATGTGGTTCAAACCAATTGCAATAAATTGGATCTAGATTTAACAGCGGGTAAGTGTTAAAGATTACCAATCAAGATGTGTTTAATAGAGGTAAGTTACCAAAGTTAAGATCTAGAAGTGTGTGTATGTGCATTAAATTTTATAACCTACTGCAGGAATTTTTGGAAATGAAGAAAAATGCCTATTGACGTACAATGTCATAGAAATTTATATTTTAAATGAATGGGCAATAATTTAGAAAATTTTATTGCAATATTCTCACTTAATTATTGTTTTTAGGAGAAATTATATTAACACATATTATAATGTAAAATATGTTAAAACTGATTTCGATGAGACCGATCTAATATCTCTGCTAATCATAGTTTTGTTGAATCTTCATTTCGTACATTTATACAGTGACAAAGATTCTGAGAAATCTATACGTATATACAAAGCACGAAAATCTATAGTATATATACGTACATAGAATACACAGAAATCTACAGTATACACGTACAGACAATGCACAGATATCTATTGTATATATGTATATACAATTCACAGAAATCTAAAGTATATACGAATATACAATGCACAGAAATCTATAGTAAATACGTATATACATTACACTGGCATCTATAGTATATACGTATGTACAATCCACAGAAATATATAGTATATACGTATATACAATTCACAGATATCTATAATATATTCGTATATACAAGGCACAGAAATCTATAGTACATACCTATTTACAATGCACAGAAATCTATAGCATATACGTATTTACAATGCACAGAAATTTATAGTATATTCGTATATACAATTCACAGATATCTAAAGTATATACGTATATACAAGGCAGAGAAACCTATAGTATATTTGTATATACAATACACAGAAATCTATAGTAAATACGTATATACATTGGACTGACATCTATAGCATATACGTATGAACAAGCCACAGATATATACAGTATATTCGTATATAGAATTCACAGATATCTATAGTATATACGTATATACAAGACACAGAAATCTATAGTATATTCGTATATACAAGGCACAGAAATCTATAGTACATACCTATTTACAATGCACAGAAATCTATAGCATATACGTATTTACAATGCACAGAAATTTATAGTATATTCGTATATGCAATTTACAGATATCTAAAGTATATACGTATATACAAGGCAGAGAAACCTATAGTATATTTGTATATACAATGCACAGAAATCTATAGTAAATACGTATATACATTGCACTGACATCTATAGCATATACGTATGTACAATCCACAGATATATACAGTATATACGTATATAGAATTCACAGATATCTATAGTATATACGTATATACAATGCACAGATCTATAGTATATACGTATACACAATGCACAGAATTCTATAGTATATACGAATATACAATGCACAGAAATCTATAGTAAATACGTATATACATTGCACTGACATCTATAGTATGTACAATCCACAGAAATATATAGTATATAAGTATATACAATTCACAGATATCTATAGTATATACATATATACAATTCACAGAAATCTATAGTATATTCGTACATACAATGCACAGAAATCTATAGTACGTACCTATTTACTATGCACAGAAATCTATAGTATATACGTATTTACAATGCACAGAAATTTATAGTATATTCGTATATGCAATGCACAGAAATCTATAGTATATATGTATACACAATGCATAGAAATCTATGGTATGTAAGTATTTACAATGCACAGAAAACTGTAGTATATACTCATATATAATGTAAAAATGTATATACTGGTACATAGTTTGCATTATTCATGGAAGTATATAAAATAAATAGAAGAAAATATGCTCTTTAAATATATGGTATTTATCTGGAAGGCAGATATATATATATATATATATATATATATATATATATATACATACATATATATATATATATATATATATATATATATATATATATATATATATATATATACATATATATATATATATGTTAGAGCAGATAAATAGTGAGTAAATTATGCTCAAAGTGGGTTTACTAAGAATGTAGAAGTATCGTAAGAAAACTTGTTAGCATACTTTTTCGATTGTTGGACTGGAACAATTAAAAGAGGAATGTAAATACCATTGATATTTTCCCCTTCTACTTAAACACTCCTAAAGTTGCACTACCATGGTTTTACAATGAATTTAATAGAAAATACTTCGTTATAGGCGCTATTTACTTTCACTGCCTGCACACCGCAGTAATTGCAAAACACCGATGCTCACAGTTGTGAGTGCATGGATTAATGAATATTGTTCGAATTTATCTAGAGTATTGTGACCGATATTTTTGCAACGGGTGTAGCCTACGAAATATGTCTCAACGAATTGTTTCACCTGAATGACAGCTATTTTAGTGAACAGAAGTAATTTATTGTAAGGTATAAATACTTTTATCTCTACAAATCTTTTATATGACTTAATAACTTGCCTTGGAACTTAATATGCCTTGGAACTTGTTTTAGGTAATCAAATTTTCAACTTTAATGTAACAGTGGGTGTAAATATTCTTTTTATTGTATTATTTTACATCATCACTGTAGATGGGCTCTAAATCGGATGCTCTAAAATCCATATCTGGCGAAGTGTATTTTCAGTAGGACGTACAATGACAACTGAGAATTTAGAAATGGTATTATAAAAATTGAAATAATATTTTGTACTTTAATGTAATTTATATTTTTGAAGCTCTGTATAATTTATTGCGTTTTCTTAAAATAAACCTATTCTAGATTAAAATAAATGCCTAAATATTTCTTTTAAATGCGACAAAAATAGTAACGAGAGAAAGGATATTTTTGTGTTATAGGTCACATATGAAATGATTTATTTCTAAATATACTTGTGTTTTTAACGTACAATTTATATTATTGTTTATGGAAAATATAAATTACAGGGTAAAATCTTTCGACAGGGGTTTTGGTAATTTTGAAAAAGTGTAGTTATTTTATAAGAATTTGACTGTTAGTCACATGTTGTTGTAGAAATACTTAAAGTGTTATTCATTTTCCATTATTAACATATACATGGAAAACAAAACGATCAAAAATATGCAAATACTTACAGTTTAGGTTTATCTTTTTAGTGCGTTTAGTACCATAGTAACTTCTTTTCACACAAATAACGATTTTGAATTACAACAATTTTAAAACAAACACAGTAAATACAACTAATTATAGAAACTAATTTTAGTAGTTTATGCTTATGAAAGTCGTTAATATCAACGTATCTCACAATTCCAATAATTCACCTTCACTCACGTATCACCTTCTTTCGTGTAATGTGATATGATCAATACTGAACGCTTTCAAACTAAAACTGAAAACGAAAATACGAAAACCTTTACTGACAAATATTTATAAAAGCATTTTGTAACGCCGGTTACCTCCAATTGTGTTCTACATACACAGATGTGGTAAGTAAACATTACCCCATTCGTACGCCTTTTTGTTGGGCAATAGGTTCACATTGACTGACAGATAATGAAATCATGTCTTTGAAAACTTTAGAAAAAAAACAGGTCGAAGCTAACAATGGCCTAAATAGGTAGAACGAGTAGCTTTTACCTGTAAACTGTCTGGAGAGCACTGTGGCCTCACAACTGTATAACATAGAACTTTGAAAATATGGTCACAACATTTAGAAGCCATTTAACCACTGCTTTTATAATGAAGAGCATTATATTAAATTGCTTTACAAATATACACTCTTATGCAATTTTAAAGAATTCTTTCATTATAACTTAAAGTAATTATTATCTTATACTAACACCTTAATTGACAATATTAAATAATTTTTAAATTGAAATCTAATTCACATATTTACTCTTGAATGAAATTTCATACCCTTAGTCTTTAAAGTAATTACATATCTTCTACTTTGGTTTTTCCTTTAGTAAAACTATGTAATTATTTTAGAAATATTTATTTACGGTGTTGTTATGAATAAAATTGTTAGTTCTTTACAATTAGTTTCTGAATCTTTTAAACCAAATGTGATAGTTTTTATAATAATAAAAGTGATTTTTATTGATAGTTTCATTGATGAATACATGCTTTTTCTTTGACCAGTAGTTATGAGATTCAATTTTTTTCATTAATATTTAGGTCTCTGTATGTTGTTAAATTGAGAAAAGATTTTAAACACGTTTTAAAAATAACGGTATCATTTTACAAACAGTTTTTTAATTACACTTGAAGTTTAAATCGATGTTTATATATTTTTAAAAAATAATAACATTCCTTATGATTTATAACCAAATCGTAAATTATTGCTAAATTAAAATACCAAAATAAGGATAAATTTAAACCTTTAGTATTTTGAAAAAATATTTAAGGTAGTAATAAATAATTCTTAGGACAGACAAAGATTATTTCTGATTTACTCATTAGGTAATTATTATGTGTTAGTTTTAAAAAAAGAACATCACTTCTATCATATCGCTTATCGTTTTTTAATTACACTTTCTTTCTACATGAAGTTTAAATATTTACAGAAATAACATTAAACAAAGATTACTTTCCATTTATTAATTTCAAGAAGTGGCACGGTTAACGCCTGCGAAAGGGTAATGCGATAACCTGCAAGACATTTCATTTGTGGTTTTTGTAGTTTTGTTAGTTGAGCGTTGCGTAATTCGGTTAGTTGAATGTTGAGTACATTTTGGTTAGTTTGACCTGGATCATTTGAAAGCCTTAGACTAAAAGAAACAAATTTAACGTATTTATGTAGAAAATTTCTTTGATTTTTTATGTATAATCTGTGGTATTAGAAATTAATTTGGATTCATGAACGGAAAAATGCAAAAAAAGGAAAACGGATATAAATATTAACTAAATAAAAGTCTATGGTCATTTTTAAAAGAATATAGCCCTTTTTACCTACAAAAGGTTGTAATAAATTTTTTGTTACAGTCGTAAAGGAATTAGAAAGAATAATTATATGCAATAGAAACATTAAAGGTCAAATATCGGGGATGTAATCATAGCAATAGCTCATAAAGAAGGGTAATTATGGACAGCGTTAAGGGATGATTGCTTTCCACACTTCTTACTTAGTGTGTGTTTGAAATGTGTTTTGTTGTAATAAAAAAATGGAAATGATTGCAAATAAAAACATTTAAGATGTTACATAGAAATTTGCAAACACTAGCAAGAATCTATAAAAGTACTGTCCCGGGTATAAACAGTAGTGAAACCCAATTAATGTTTTGATACACAGACACGTTGTGATGAAATAATGAAAGACAATTAGTAACATCCCAAAATTGTTACGTTGTGGTACTAATCCATTTATTTTAAGGTTAACCTAATAATAAATTGTAAATGAAAAAGTGGCTATGAGGAAGGTTTCCGCACAAATTAACTTGACTAAATAATTACTAAAAAAGACAAAATGTAAACTATTTTTATACCATAGTTTTATCAAAACACTAATTAAATTAAACGTGTTATAAACATTTAAAAAATGAATGTTAATTATGAAAAATGTTCCTTATAAGATATATCAGCACTAATTTAAAAATAAAAAATCGGAAAATGGAAAATAATTTTCCTCACACTCGGATTGGGTCCAAGAGTATGGTTCTTCATCAAATTTAGTCTGAATTTAGTAATGTTATATTTGTTAGGAATCACGATAATGAAGGGCTCTTTGTTCGCCTTTCGTCCACTTTCGCAAATTGTTGTACATTACGGTTCTTTTGAAATGTTTTCAATATGATAACGCTATCAACTTGCGAATGTAAGAACCGGTACACTCGTGGGTCATACGATCATTTCCTACTACCAAACTTTGGAACCAATAGATTTTCTCAATAGCTCAACTGGATGGGTATTATTCGAGTAATAGGCCTAATAGTAAAAAGGACAGGCTCCAACACCTGTGCACCGCGGATAACCACTTAACAAGGGCTAAAGACGTCAGCAAACTGACGACTGTCCTCACGTCTTCGGCAGAACATCCTCATAGCAGTATGTCACTTCAGAGTTTATCAAGATTTCTTCACGTTTGCGGTGCAACAGTTCTGACCAGTCAGACATCCTCACCTAAAGGTGTAAATCTTAATACATTGAACCAGTATTATTACTTGCTACATGTGTGTATGTGTGTGTGTATGTGTGTGTGTGTGTGTGTGTGTGTGTGTGTGTGTGTGTGTGTGTGTGTGTGTGTGTGTGTGTGTGTGTTGTTGTGTGTGTGTGTGTGTGTGTGTGTGTGTGTGTGTGTAGAGTGTAAGAATGTTTTGTGAAAGTTTGAGATCACTGTTGTTACGTTAGGCCGGCCGCACACTGGAAAGGCAAGGCTCGACGCGGCGAGACAGTGCCTTTGTACGGCCTCGTCAATTTTCGTACGTCTGGAAGAATACATGAGACAAATTGTTCTGCGAATGCACGAAGATAGCGCGGATAAGTCCTTTGTACTCTTGGGATAAATTTCATTGTAAAAGAAGCTTTATTTTGTTCAAGTGTTGGAGAGCACGCAACAGTTTACAATAGATTGCTATTAAATTCCTTCCATTAGCTCACAATCTCCTTATATATCTTGTACAAATTTTCAATCGTTAATAAAATACATTTTTATTCTTCCAATCAAGTCAAATATATTTTTATAACCTGTAGTCAATGGGAATTGTTATTAATACAGTTTTTTTTTTCAAATATTTATTTATTTCTTGTTCAATTCGCTCTAAAGTTAGTGAATCAGAAATAAATAAAACGTTGACAGCGACCTCCAGCGTGACCGCCGACCGAATAAAAAACACACTCAACAATCAGCTTCTAATTGGTCATATAGATGAGAACTTTATTTTTCTGTATCTTTTGTCTATTGTATGACTACTTTGGGCGTTCGAGCCGGGTGAAAAGTTTTAGGTTAGGTTAAGCTACTTAGAGTTAAAGGTAGAGATGTCCTTACAACATCTATGTTATAATGGCATGAAAATAAATTGTTATTCTTATTATGAAATTCAATTCTAATATCTTTAAGAACCAAAAGCATACTACGATGGGGATACCTTTCCTTGCTTTACCGTATGCTGTTGCTAACCAAGGTAAGGCAAAAGCGTCTCGCCCCACCGCGCCGCGCCATGCCGTGCCTCATCCAGAGTGCGGCCGGCCTTAGAAAAACCGCGAAGGACGCCCAAACGTCTTATTAGTTCCAGCTGGGTAACACAACACCTGCGATCTCTATTCATAATTTTTTTATATATATTTTTATATATAATCTATAATCATATATATATTATGTAATCTCTAATATTATATTTTCACAGATATCGTTTTCTCCTTAGTGAGGGAATGTTGAAGAAGGTTTAACCTCTTTGGATAAAGTTTAAGAGATTGGTTGAAATGATTGTTTTTATTACGTGCAAATCGATTTACTTTTCATTTTATTTATCTATTGTGGTGCACTTCCATAACGTTTAATATTACATCTATTTAACTCCACTTACTACAAAACGTAACATTCGTTATGTATTATTTAACACCGCATTTGTATATGTTCTAGGATTCATTCAAAGTGTATTTTGATTTGATGTTTCTTCAAGATTTTTTTATTATAAACATTTTTTTTTATTGTGCATTAAATTGTTCATTTGGATGCTACAAGTAGCAATTGATAAGCACAAGTAAACACAAGTAGTACCTAATTTATATTGATTATAATTTAATAATATAGGGTATACAGGAAAAAAACAAATAAATATAAAACATTTTTTTAATTAAATTTTTGTAGAGATACAATTGAGCCTATATTTATATATGCTACTTGCTAAATGTCTATCCTATAGTCTACTACTCTTCACGCGCTAAATTATATTTCTACATTGAATTTCTGGAATGACTAATTTTTCACCCCACAAGTTGTATAAGTGCAAACTTTACTGCAGCAGCTACAGCCAGAATCACACTAGAAACAATATACACAAGAAATGAATAAGGAAAACCAAGACTAAGTTCACACGGTCAGAGTAATGGTTTCTTATTGCAGAGATAATCTATAATCTTTGATTTACCTGTGGTTTTTAATAACACTTTCAAATAGGCTAGTGGTGTACCTCACCACTTGATCAAAAAATACTTGCTGAAATACATGATTATTTCACCTCTCTCTCTCTCTCTCTCTCTCTCTCTCTCTCTCTCTCTCTCTCTCTCTCTCTCTCTCTCTCTTCCTCCCTATATATAAATATAAATATATATATAATAAATTAAAAATATTTTAAAACAAGAATACTTTTAATGAATATATTTATTCAAAGCTTTTCGCCGATAAAATAGTATCAGCATCTTCAGGAAAATAATTATCTAATAAAATACTTTTACAAAATTCCACTTTGTAAAAACTAAATTTCCAGTTTATAAATTTTGTAAAAGTATTTTATTTGATAATTATTTTCCTGAAAATGCTGATACTATTTTATCGGCGAAAAGCTTTGAATAAATATATTCATTAAAAGTATTCTTGTTTTTGAAATATTTTAAATTTATTAACTATATTACAAGAAAACATATCATCATATTTAATATATATATACATATAAGTAATTTATATAATTCCTCCTTAGTCAAACATTTAGGTTAGATATTTGATCAAATCACCATTTTGTATCTGTATATACTGTTATCCTGTGTATATATATAAAAAAATACAATGGAAGAATTATTTATTGAATAATTCTATATTAATCTTGTATTTGTATTTTCCTTATGTCATGTATATATATATATATATATATATAAGCATGTGTATGTTTGTGCATATGTATATACAACGAAGGGACATAATAAAATGGTAATTTGATAAAATCTCTAACCTAAATGTTGGACTAAAATGTGATTTTATCAAATGACTTAAATGTTCTTACTTAAAAAGAAGAAATAGGTCTTACTATTGTTAAGGTAATAAAAGTTTTATATTAGAAAACCATAAGCTATCAAATCTAGTTTTATCATAGTGGATCTTTAAGAAATGCTGAATGGCCTAAGTTTAATTTATGAACAGATATGATATAAACATAATGATTTAATAGTGAAATAATTTATAATAGTCTAAGGGGCCAAAAGTATGAATTAAATACAAAGCTCCTTGGAACCTGCATCGTAAAAACTATTAGTTTACCTAATAATATAAATATTGCTAAAATCAGGAATTTGTTTTCTCAAATAGTTGTGTGTATATATATATATATATATATATACACATATATATATATATATATATATATATATATATATATATTACAAATATCACGGTATTCAATGCAATACAATCGATATTACTCATAATTCTTTAGCAAAATTTAGTTTGTAAAATCTGGAGTTTGTAAAAAGAATATGTAGGATAAGAACGAAATTTGTAACGAAATTTAATATTATAATGGTTATACATAAAATTATATTATAAGCACAAAATCAAATGTTACGAAGAATATAATGAAAAGCAATTACGAAACAAATATTAATAGATTTAGACGGGAACATATTTGTGAGTGATAATTGTTATAATTTTTTTACTAATAGGGAGTTTAGTTTTATATTTAGAATTAAAATATTAGCCTAAAAGTTTAATATTCTTACAGCTAATACTGACCTTGGCACCGTCAGGTAAACACGGCGTCTCTGTAGTAGTATCGGGTGTTGACCCAGAGGGTGTGCTGGCTGGGCTTTGCTCGGTGGGAGTGCTGCCTGAGCTTGACTCGGTGGGAGTGCTGGCTGATGCTGTCTGGCTTGCTTCTGTAGGGAGGGTGGGAGTGCTGGCTGAGCTTGACTCGGTGGGAGTGCTGGCTGAGCTTAACTCCTTGGAAGTGCTGGCCGAGCTTGACTCAGTGGGAGAACTGGCTGATGTTGTCTGGCTTGTTTCTGTAGGGAGGGTGGGACTGCTAGTTGATGAGGGGAGTATTATGTAGAATGGACTGCAAAAACCGTTTTTGCAAAAAAGACCGCTACAGCAGTCTAATGGATTAGTGCACTGAAATTAAACATATAAAGCTAATGGGTTACTTTAATTTAATTTATTTGTAATTAATATATTTATCTTAAGTGAAACTATTTGAAAACTCTAGATATTGTAAGATCTTAGAAGGATAAGAAATAAATAAACGCTGGATGATATTCGTTGTGTGGTGCATTAAATTGAACGCGGTACCAACTCGCCAGTCCCAAACATAAAATAGTTTTTAATGCAAAACTCGCTTTACTTTTAATGTGCTCCATGGAAGTTCAATGCTCAAGTATATACATATAAAACAAATAATAAAACAATAATTAATGAAATAAAGCTACTTATAAAAATAAATTGTATTTTTTAATTATAAAATGCATAGCCTACAAATAAATCTACATGCATCCATTCGGGCAGGTATTTAGTGGATTATTAAATATAACACATACAGGTTTTGTTGTAGAAGTTTTTAATACTTTTTTAAACATAAATTGGAAAAATTATATTTAATATTTTAATAGGAAGCAAATTATTTGAAGGAATTACATTAAAAAGAGTTCATAATTGAGAACACAACTCAAGTTCGAGTGCTAGTCGTAATAAAGCTACTAATATGGCAAATAATTAAATTTTATTTGGAACTAAGATAAAATCACTCGATATATCATTATATAATTGGTAAATTAATTTACAAATATATGTGAAAGTTTAGTTATTATCTTTTACATTAATTATCTTATAGATGTTCATTTCCGAAGTATCATTTCCGATCAAATGTTCAACAACAAAACAAGACAATGTTTAGTCAAACTGAAAACAATCTAAGTAACTAAATTTACTTACTATCCCTGAATCTTGTGTAAACGCCTCGTGAAGGGGGGGGGAGCTCAAAAATATTTATTATAGAAAAGTAAACCGAGTAACATATTTTACCAATATATTTCCCAGTTTAAACAATTCATATAATGGCTGTTGATAACGAAATTATCGCCATATGACCTGTTCAATTTCTATAGCCTATTTATGCAGATGAAATATGACCCATATAACGAATGAACTGGAAGAAAAAATGAACCTAATAGGCTTCTATTGCGTTTTATTACTGATCCGTCACAGAATCAAGATCAGGTTCTATCTGGTTACAGGTTATAAGTCAAAAGTTTTAAAAATATTTTTAATAATAACGAATGTATACTACGTATATAACGTACAAACGTATATAAAACATTCGTTTTAAATGTATTAATAAAGAATTAGATATTTTACAAGTAGTCGTCACAGACTTTGTCCTGATATTTTTAGCCATAGAAAGAGTGTTGCAAGGATTTGCAACGGCTCTTTTGGTTCTATGATCCGTCCTCCATTTAAAGCGTTAGATAACTTCTGATTTCCTTTTTCTATAATAGACAGTCTTCATACCTCTATACACTTCAAATATAAAAAAGTCGTTTTTTGACAAATTCAGACTGTTGTGATAATATGTACGTAAATTATTTCGTATATAATTAAAATTAACAATAAATTTGTCACACGTTTAGGAAATATATCCCACTGTATACTTTATAAACATTAATGAAATGAACCAAATAATTTTACTATTAGAGTAGCGGTATGGCAAGACTACACAGCTAAAAAATATCTATGCTTTACCGTCTCCATTTATTACAAAATGTAAAGACAAATACTGTAGTAAACCTTTCTACCCATTATTGTTAAACTGGAATTGTGTAGTATTTTTATGCCTAAATAGTTGTTTGTAGTTTCGATTTTTCTTTGTACCTACAAAATGAGGTATTGTCCCAACAGGCGGGTAATAATGAGCAGTTAGAAGGGGCAAGACTGCGCATATCTTAGGCAACTGATATTAAAACTGTAATAAAAAACATATTTATATCAATGAATATAAGTATATATTTATACAACCTTGTAACTTTATATAGTATTTACGGAAAGTTAATTTCTTTAAAAAATAGTTATTAAACTAAATACAAAGTTATTTAAATAAACTGATATAAAGTAGTTGTAAAAATCATATAAACTCTTTTTCGTTACTTTAAAAACAATGGAAACTATTAAAAAAACTATTACGAAATTTAATTACTAAACACAAAAAACTAAAAATGCCAAAGAACATAAAATATGTTTAGCTTCTCTCAGTATTGGTTCACTGCAAGTAATCCTCTCAGAAGATCTCACACGATTACGAACCATAGCTAAAGTTTCCAAAGTAAAGGTCGTAATTTGGAGACTGAACTCAGAGAATCCAACTAACGATCAATATTATCTTTTTTTAATTGCTGGTTGAGAACTCTTTTCAACTTTTAGTTTCAGATTAAGGTTCCATTTTGGTGACCGAAATTATAAAGTAGGAATGAGTGTAAACAAATTACATTTTTTTAATTGTGTTAGAAAAAGGTCGATGGCAAAAACAATAAAGACTAGTTATGGTTCAAAAGCGGCGGAAAAATTTTATAAATGGGTTTACCAGATATTTTCTGAGAAACATTCTCAAGTGTTGGCTCTAATGTAACCTGTAAAAAGTGGAAGTATTCGTGTCTCTGTGTAGCCCTCCTATTCTTAATATAAATACAAATATAAATGAGATATTTGCCAGTGAATAATAATGTATGTATATTATAAGTAATTACTTACAGTCTAATCAGTGAATTCAAGATGATTACAAAAGGCATATTTGATAGAGTATTAGGAAATAATTACCTTGGTTGCCACACAGTTTTTCTCAAAATGATAGTATTAATAATTTTTTACAATTTTATATGCTAATAGACCAAGGATGATAAACTTCAAGTGGCTTTATATTTAAAACAAACACCAAGATATAAAGGTGCAAATTATAAATTATACATAAAGGGGTATGACGGCGCATATCAACTCAGCAGTTTTGCCACAAACCAATATGCGCATCTTACACAGTAACGAAATGACTTTGATTTGAATGTACTTTTACAAGCACTATTACTTTCATAAAATAAATCACTTATAGGTATATATAACTAAAATACTTTGAAACAATTAACAGTAATCAAGGGTAAACAATAAATATTTAAGTGAATTGAAATACACGCTACTGGTGTAGATACCATCTATAAACACCTCCAAGGATACTGCTTAAACTGTTAAGGGTACAGTAGTGCCAGTTTTGATACAAATACACTAAAAAATGGCAGTGTCCAATCTCCCTTAAAGCGCAATCTTACCCCACTTTACTCTAAAACAGGGGTCTCCAAACATTTTTTCTCAAAGGGCCACATGGAAAACCTTTGGAGGAAAGGCGGGCCGGCAATATTTCAGTAAGTCTAGATGCCCCCCTCATACACCCACGTCGTTTTTTCTAACACTAAGAGCTCAGTGGTGGTTTTTGAGATTTTCTTTCATAGTTTTTTACTTGTTTGCAGCTAATTTTACACTTATAGAGAAACAAGTGAGAGACGACTACTGTGCCCATATTTAATGGTAATAATGCTTAAAAGGAAGTATATTACCAAATACAGTTTTTTTCAGTATGCTTACCGCGGGCCGGAAAAAAACTGTTCGCGGGCCGGGTGTGTAGGTTGGAGACCCCGGCTCTAAACTATTAAAAACGACTAAGTTTTAATTTAATAATATAATTTTGAATTTATTATATTTTCCATTTATAAGGTCAACGTAGTCGTTCCCATACAGTAGGCATGATTTTAGCATAATCTAGATATAGGTATGTCTTATTATCGGAAGCTACCTTATTTAGGCGGAACGTTTTTAATTGGACCCATTGTACATCAATAGGTATGCTTAACTCTATGCGAAGCCAAGAGTTTTCTGTTAACAGCACGCTGTGATCAGATACGAACGGTATACAAAAAATATTGAAGGGTTGCCAAAAGTTGGTTCAAGGCATTTCACATCTTTTATAATCTAATTACAAAATTATACTACGAGAGACGCTGTCACGGTTTTACTCATGTCACGACGCTTTAGATCTTGTCAACAAACTCTGCCAGTTAATATTACGTCTGCAGGAGTTACACAAACATTTCAACATAAAGCGTATTAGTACTGTAGAATGTATTAGTAGAGTACATATGATTGCTGAAACGAATTAGATCCCTCAAGAGAGGGATTTCCAGTGCAGATGAGATGCCAGCTTGCCATTGCAACTCAGAACAATCCGATATACCCTTAGTTTGTAGCGATTATTCTATAGGCCGAATCTGATTACACAACTTTTACAATGCATGTTTGTCAAGAAAAGCAACAAAATGTACCTATTTCAATCCATCGGACAATTACAAGTAGGCTATAGTCTCGGGCCAAGTTATTTTAGTTTGACTAATAAATCGAACATTTTTTTAAAATTATATTATATTATAGTAAATATTTTACTTTAAATATTGAGTCAAATCAGTGACTTACCTGACCCCCGTCGTTGGTACACTTTGGGGGGGTAACTGTACCGCCAGGAACACATAACCCATTGACGCATTGTTTACTGCAACACTCGACTGGTTGTCTGCACTAAAATAGTTTAAACAAGGATATTATTAGAGCAAATTGATAAAATTCCATATAAATGACTTTCGAACAACATGGAAACTAACAAATACTAAATAAAAATGGAAAAATAGGGAAACACTGGATGCGTGTAGAGCGCTGACGTCAAATGTGAAACGGCTAGGAGGTGTTATTGATTTGGTTACAGCTAATTCGCTGTAGTTCTTATTTGTTATGCAAATTTATTATTTCAGAGCAAGGTTTGCAGCTATAAGAAGTTCAACAGTCCCTATATTTACTGCGGAAAGATAGTATGTAACAACTTTCGGCGAAAAATATAAGCTTTAAAAAACTGGCATTCAAAACATTTTTACTTTTATGCTTTAAAAATTGTAATGTAAACAACTCTCAGAAAGAATACTTACTGGACTCGATTGCTTGCAAGTTGTACACTGGTTATTAACGCAGGTTTTGTTGCAGCAACTATCGCTTCTTATACACTGAAACAGATTATACAGTATTCAGTGCGTATAATAACAGACGAAATAATAATTATCATTTTTTTACAAACTTTAAAACTATATACAATTATTAACAACGTATTTATGTTCTAAAAATCATAGGGTTTTGAGAAAAATCTCATTTTTTTCTTTATTAGACACCAACAGAACTATGTGAGACTATCGAGATTAGGATCGCTTTCATATGTTTACGATTTTATCTTTATCTACATAAAAGTGATAACGTACTAGTTGTTAGGAATAAATTTTTAGAATTCGAACCTAATGTGATTAGACAGCTACAGTAATCTAAAAAGGGGTATAAAAAAATGTTGTGTATATATGTATTGATAATATAATACCCTGGAATTTACACTAATTACCCAAATTTAAATTTATTTAAATTAAAATATTAAATTATCTAACTATCATCAAATTAGATAATAAACTATCTATTTAACTTTATAGAATGCAAGATAATTTTGTGGCATTTCGTTGCACTGTTTCATTCTTTTGTTACTTAGTGCATAATCTTAACACAACACATAGTATAATATGTGTATTGTTTATTGGGTATTCATATGAGATAAAAATATATATTAACAAAAGGAGAAACACTGCTAAATATAAAGTGTTTGGTTGATTACGGCAAATTTTGAAAATAAACATTCATTTACGAATTGCGCAATCTAGAATTTTCTTCAGGAACTACAAATCTATATATTATTTTGTTTTGCTATCAACGAAAACTCAATTTATTCTAAACGAACAACGACTCAAAATACAGAAAACACTGATTTGCTTTAAAAAAAGCCAATATCATAATGGTGTCAAGTTAAAGTTACTAACATTTAATATGTATTGTGTTCCCAATTTCAGAAAGGCAGTTGGAGGATGAGAATTATTTTAATCTTGTTTTTCAAACACGAAACTTGGTAATTATTAAGATCAGTGACAACTGCTCCGATCAGCGGAAATTTTTTTCTGATCAATTTGACCTTGCTGAATATTATTCGGATGTTTTTTTACTGCAGACACATTAAAATATTAATAATAATAACCTACCCTATCTTGACCTGACCTGGTTTTCTTAGGTTAATATGTGTTCGCCGTTAAAAATAACTTCAGATTCATGTTCAGCAAGGTCAAATCTATCAGGAAAAAATATCGCTGTTCGGAGCGTTAATAATCACCACAGTCAGGTCAGGTGAGGTTAGGTTATTTTCTTATGTAAATCAGTGTTTGCGGTAAAAAAAAAAACTTCAGATTCGTGTTCAGTAGGGTCAAATTGATCAGGAAAAAAAATTTCGCCGATCGGAGCTGTAGTCGCTGATTTTAATTATTACCCGAAACTTTTGTCATCCACTGCAATGGCCTTCTTATGTGTAGTAAAACACATCTTTAAATTTTATCTGTTACAGTTAATCAGCAATCGTTCATAAACAATTGAAACTATGTTAACTTTTAATAGTATGACTATTTATTTTAATTTCGAAAGTATAATTTTTTAATTGCGTTACAGTGGAAAATAAAATCCGACAAAAATACAGTCTTAAAATAAAATACAATTAAAAATTTAAAATTAGTACTTGAACCCGATCGTCTGCTGATTGTTCATAAATTTGATTAGTTACGATATTGTAAGATTAATTTATAATATATATATAAATATATATATATATATATATATATATGTATATATATATATATATATATATACATATATATATACGTATGTATGTATGTATGTAAATGCGATAAATCGATAAAGCTGGGCTTGTTCAATGTAATGTAAGCTATGTTATATCTTTTTATATTTCTACGAGAATAGTTTTATAAAATACTCAATTAAATGTTTTGGGGAAATCGAAATAAACAAACGCTTGTTTTAAATGGTGAATAATTATAGTTATAATTTTAGCTATTTATATAAAGATAATAATATTATACATTATATCTGAATTTAGTTTTCTAAAATGCTAACATATTAAATTCAATTTTGTTTTTACAAAATATGTTTTGTGGAAACCCATATAACCATTTTTCACCTTTGATACATTAAGGTTCCTGCTACCACTAGACAAGAGTAGCATGCGGTAGTCGTCGAACCCTCAACCGTGCAACATAGCTTTGAAGGAAACCGTGCTATGGAAATTATATTATGAAAAGTAAAATGAAAAAACCCGTTCTTCACGGTACTGCCTATGGTAGAAGTATTCCCACATTTTTGAAACCTGTTTCCTCATCAACTTTGCTATCATTGTATCTTACATTACGTTTGTTATATTATACTTTACATGTTTCTCAAATACCTTATACAAAATTATACAGTTTCTTAGGTTAATCACAGATCAGAAACCATGTTATTACAAATACTTTACGTTTCCAATTTCTATCCCAAAATCCTTTTCAAGGGTTAAAAATGTAATAATCTAATATTAAACCATAGCTTACACTTTATAAAATTCATATCAACACTTTTAACATAATTAAAATCAAACATTTCCCTACTCTTAATAAAAGTTCACATTTACAAGTCACTTTGGTCTGAGACCTGACATTCATCTAAACAACATTGAATATTGTTAATAAATATGTATATTGTTAATAATAATAAATATTTATATTGAAAATATAAAGAAAGTTAATCAAAATTATAGATAACTGTATGAATTGATTAAGCAACTTATTTCTAGGTACAGTAACATAAAACTCGTTTTACGTGTGTGGTGGTTTTTTAACATATTGATTAACTTGACCATTGTAAACATCTGTAAGGTTTTCAATCTTCGCCCATATTCAGTGCTTTTATGACGGGAAATTCCAATTCCAAAAAATATACCATAATATATTAAAAACTAAAAAATATTTCATTTAAATATTTACCAATATTTCATCCAAAAACATCCTATAAAAAATATGTTTTTC